>CM070760.1:6998882-8198882 GCA_036346245.1 Bonia amplexicaulis | reverse complement strand
TGCCATCTCCACCGCAAGACTTGTCTCCACCACCGCTAGCTGCACGGTGCTATCTCCACAGGTGCTCTTCTCGTCGAGCAACTTGCCCGTGCTACCTTTAAAGTCGACTACCGTAAAGTCGACCCACCGAGGCGACAAGGCGACAAGGCGCGCAAGGGCAAAGCACGAAGACCAATGATGATATTGGCCCGTACACGCCATTGGCCGTAAATTCGTGCTTGGCGAGCCGTTGCTCGAGAAAAAGGGCCTCAACACCTACCAATTAGTTGCCGACAATTGCACCGTGGTACATGGAGCAGGTCCAATAAGCCGGAGGCGAACGGAGATCGGTATCCTTTGTCAAATTCGCGTTGAGCATTTCCATCACAATTTTCAAGGCGGTGTCTTCGTGGTCGCCGAGGACTTATTCGATCTTTTCACGCTCAACGCTCTCGATGTCTCACTCATTCGATCTTTGGGCCGTAAGTGTGCACAATCACGATCTCCGTTCATGTCATACCGATAAATGCCATATATAATTTGTTGCTTTCGTGTGTATATGTAGACACATGTGGACTAAAGCTAGAACATCCTAGTCATCATCGGTTGGTTTCTTGGACCCACACATGGTCGCCAAGTATACCATCGACGAGGATATGTCCGTCGTCGAGAGGTACATTGCATCGTGCGGGCTCAACACAATAAGGATTATATACTTATGCCCTACAATCAAAACTTTCATTGGATTTTAATAGTCATTGTACCAAAATGGAACAAGGTATATTACCTTGATTCCTTAAGTAAGAATAAAATGGACTTCACGGTTGTCGCCCAAGTAATCGATAGGTAAGTTTATTTTCTCCATACATACCTATATTGTACTCTTTCTTTCATTCCGATTGACTAAGGTTAACTTTTTGAATCACGTGGGGCGTTCGCGATGTACGTTGAAATGGGGGGTGTCTCGAAGCAAGGGGCCAAAGGCCTGAGACATACTCGAGATTTTAAGGTATTCGCTATTACACATTAATTAATCCTATCGTGATTCGTATTAATGCCTCTTGAATTATTGCTCATTCTATTTTTGCGGTGCCACCGGTAGTACGGCAACACATGTGGATTCTATGTTTGCCACCATATGGACCTACTCCTCGATTCCTCGAGGATCACCAATTCAAGGTTTATCAATCTTTCCATATTTACTTCATACTTATCACGTTACATATATCGTACATTCATATCCCTATCCACAGTGCGTACATCCCGTCAACCGCATTGGAACAACCCGATATTTCACGAATTCGAGGAGAGTTGGCGTACTTTTGGTGGCTCAAGTCATAAAGTCGGAAGGACAGTTCCACATGCACCATGAATTTTATTGCATTGTAATGCGATGTAATGGATATTTTATTTCAATTCAATTGATTCATTTGCGAAGTGGATACTTTATGTTTGTGAATGAAATGTGATGTGTATTGGATGTTTATGGATGCCTTATATACTTGTTCATCTGCTTGTTTGGAGGGCATGGCTAGCATTTCACGAGGCTAGCCAATAAATAGGAATAGATTTAGGGGTAGAAGGAATATCACGAGACGGTTTTAACTAAAAAGCGTGCGTGATATCTGATAATCGAGCGGTTTTAACTAAAAAGCGTTTGTGATATCGATAATCGAGCGGTTTTAACTAAAAAGCGTGCGTGATTATCATGTACCTGACGGTTTTAGTTAAAAACCGTCTGTGGTACATGATAATCACGGCGTTTTTAGTTAAAACCGTGCGGGATTATCGAATATCCTGACGGTTTTAGTTAAAACCGTCGTGATTATCACCATATCACGAGCGGTTTTAGTTAAAACCGTGCGTGATTTGAACTATCGCGACGGTTGAAAAACCGTGCGTGATGACCTCGTATTATCAGCGACCCATAAATTGAGACGGTTCGCAAAACCGTGCGTGATGACGTTACGAACCGTGCGTGATGACACGCCACAGTAGTAGTGAGGTGGCGGTTTCCGTCGATTTTACGGTTAAGCGTAATTTTTAACTTCATTTACCTTTAATTTATATCCATTTTATGAATTCCATGAACTTCTACATTCACTTGTTTTTTGTTCCATCCAAGAATGAGAACAAAATCAAATATGAATATCCTTCACTGCAGCTTACATTTTTTCAAGGCTGGCTGTGTCATCCAATCCATGCATGCACGGTCTGATGTTCATGTATTTGCAGGAAGGAACATGTTGATGAGCCTGCCCAACACGCCTGCCGATCAATCGGCCGAGACAAAGGCTGTTCTGCAGTCTCTCGCCCGGTACGTACAAACATGCGTTGCAAGGTAAAACAGTAAACTCGAAGAAATAGCAGTTGCAAGTGCAGGTGCAAGCAAACAAAGGATATGGATGGATGCGGCATCAAGTGACAGTAGCTGCCCTAGCTAGCCAGGCGACCACAGCTGAGCTGAGCTAGCCTGATCAATGTACATACGTACGTACGTACTGCTCTGATCGAGCTGGAACGTCCAGACTACACATTTACAAATTATTCATAAGTGAAGAACACATTGACCGAATTAAGCAGAGCCGCTAATAAATTGTTGTTTGGAATTTAGTCTAACGAGGAATTTCATGGAGTTAATTCCTCCGCTCCAAACAGAGTTCTACGTTTCCAGCACGCACGGTAAAACGATCGGCGCCGTAGAATACAGCCTCGTCGTGGATGGATGGACCGCCGGCCGGCGTACGGTCGGATGGATGGCCGGCGTACGGTCGGCCACCACATGCGTGCCTTCGGAAGGATCCATCTCCATCGGCGGGAAAGTTGGCTCGGCTCAGGCCAAGGCCATGCACCCCCGGACGAGCCCACGCCGGTTGGCCTACCAGGGTTTTGAAAATAGGATTCTAAATTTTGCCAGGGGTCTGATAAGAACCGGTTTGACCGATTTTTCAAAGATTTCGGCCGAGCCCGGCCAAAAATTTTAAATCAAAATTTGAATCTTTGCAAGCTAAAACCAAAAAGATTAAAAAAGAAGTGCAACTCCAGGTTTTCAAACCCAAGACCTGCCTTCTCCGAGCCTTGGAACCTTACCGCGGTGCGTGTACATTTGTGATTTGAATTGGCTACATATTTTTTCTATATTAGACAAAATTCATACTAAAACGGATTTTTTTAGCTAATATAAAATTTTACCGGGCCTGATATAACCGATTTTCAGCTGATTTTTTTACCCCTGCAACCAACGCATTCATTGTTCCCCACACCCCTTGGGGCCCGCTGGGCCACGCCACACAAAGCCAACCCCCAAGCAAAGTAGTACAGGCACTACTCTCTCTCTCTCTCTCTCTCTCTCTCTCTCTCTCCCTCCTATCTCTGATCTGCTGTCTCCCTCCTTTCTCTCTCTACTTTCTTTCTCTCTCTTTATCTATCGTATGCATGGTGTGGACGTTCGTACGTACAACGGTGCAATCTACCTTCCTCTTACAAATCTATTTCCTCGTAAGACTGTGTTTTGTTTTGTTCCTAGCTACTGTAACTTTCTTTTAGAGAGAGAGAGAGAAAGAGTAGCGGTCAGAGGAGAGGGGGATATCGAAGAGACGCATGCTTTCAGATGTTGCTGTACTGCAGGAGAACATGGGTCTCAGATGGGAAGAGGCACCATGCATGCATGTCTGTCTACATGGTCTATCTCTAGCATATATATTCGTCAATTTTTTTTGCCATACTTCATCGAAAACATGCCATTCAATGGGCTAGAGGATTAGTATAAGCAACACGAATATGGTTCAGCGGCAAAACTAAGGGGGTAAGAATTTCGCTAGAATCTTGTGGAGAAAATATAATCCATAAAAACTCCTATCAAATCCACGTGCTCTACACATGGCTGGATGTGTTTGGATGATGAACAAAATTGCCCTGTACGTACGGAAGTTTGCTAAAATTTAGTGTTGCAAAATTGGTTGTCTATAAATTTGCTAAGTTTTCAAAAGACAATGAGGTTTCAATAAGATTGCACTCAGCCCATATGTGCCTCATCAAATTTTTAAAATAACAATGCAGTGGTTGTAAGTCGCAAAAGTATTGTAATAGTCGTAAGTCGTAAAGATACTATAGTGGTCGTAAGAACACTGTAGCATTTGTAGTCATAAGGGGTCAGGAGTCAGAGTATGTTTAGGATTCAGAGTGGTCATAAACGGAAAGTTAGGATATTTCTATGTTGGATTCTCAGCGTGGTATACCGCGTTGGTTTCAAAGTCTTGTATGTTGCTTCTATATATAAGAAAGAAGAAAAGGACGCAGACGCATCACATTGCATTGGGTTGCAAAGAAACGAAATCAATCTGAGTTTACTCGTGTTCGCGTGTGTGATCTCAAATGTTGTCGTTCATCGCTCGTCTAGGTCCTAAGCGATTTCCCCAACAATTGGTATTAGAGTCTAAGGGAACAAAGCGATGGCCGGCAACGCTGGTGATCCGTCGAAGTCAGGAGAGCTCATTAAGACCATGGGCAACGAACTCGATCCATCGAAGACAGGCGTGCTCGTCAAGTCGACGACAAGAAGCGCCACGATCCCAGTTCAATACCCGATATTAAGCGAAATGAATTACGGTATATGGATTGTCAAGATGAAATTAATCTTGCGTTCGCTAGGGGTTTGGTCGGCATTCGAAGATGGAGATGACGACAGCGATAAGGATCAAGGCGCGATGGTGGTCATCTCGCAAGCGGTGCCAGATGACGTGATGATGTCGATTGCCGAGAAGGAGATGGCGAAAGAAGCCTAGATCACACTCAGGGAGATGCGGGTAGGCGAAGATCGCGTCAAGAAGGCACACGCTCAAGTGCTCAAATGACAACTAAGCAAATTGTAGATGGAAGACTCGAAGACGATCACCGAGTACTCTATGAAACTCACCACTTTGGTGGGTGAGATCCACTCGCTCGGCGTGAAGCTGGAAGAAAGCGACATTGTCGAAAATCTGTTTAGTTCAGTTCCTGATAGATTCCTCCAGATTATTGGAACGATCAAGAAGTTCGGTGATGTCGAAACGATGTCGGTCTCGGAGGCGATCGATCATCTCAAAACTTTCGAGGAAGGACTCAAGGGTCGATGGTACTCGAAGGGCGGAGGAGACATCCTACTCTTTACCGAAGGTAAGTGGGAAGAGAGGAGCTTGAAGACTAAGAAGAACGAGGGCTCAAGCAGTGCTCAGAGAGGAGGTCGAAACGGAAGAGGGCCGCAGCAGAGAGGAGGAGGGGAAGTAGAGGTGCAGCATAGGGAGGAGCTCGGCGGCCGGTGGCCGGCGGCGAGTTCGGGGCCGACGTGCCCGAGCGTAGCCGTGAGCACCGGTTGCTGCTGGAGGAGCGCCAGAGAGAGACCGAGGGAGAGGTCCAGAAGCGGGCTTGAGTAGTAGTACTGGTATTGGAGTAGTAGTAATACTACTAGTAACTAGCAGATAGTAGCAACAGTCTTCATGTGTGTGTGCTCGGCCGAATGCATTCGGACCATGAGTGATTAGTGTGAAGTAATTAATTAGCATGTGTGGTTAACTAGGTGAGTGATTAGGTAAATAGTTAAGAAGTGCAAGTGATGGTGGAGGCTAATTAGCAGATGTCTAATTAGTGTGATCATTGGGGAGTGGATTGTTAGTATGGATTAATTAGTTTAGGTAGTAAGTTAATGTAGGTAACTTATAAAAGCTCTCTTTAGAGTGCTAGCACGCTAATTTTTTTGGCACAACGAATTAGAGGTTAAGCGTTCGGGTTGGCTGCTACCTAGAATGGGACAGCGGGAAAGTACCTGGTGAAAGAGTATTGTTTGTGCCGGGTTCACACGTAAGACCGATGCCGTTCATATGTATGCATGTATGGCTATGACGTATTGAGGCTGAGTGATGCTTGTACAGGTGCCGGTTCGAGTTTGGTGTTGTCGATGCATTGTCCGTCGGGTTAACATGCAAATGCATGGTAGAATAGTGAACTGTAACGAATGCTTACTACCTGTGTTTCCATGCTATGATCTATAATATTTATGAGAGGATGTACATGATTACGTGCTAATCATACCTTGATGAGTGCTGCTTATGATTAAATGCCAACATTGGCAGCATGTTGCATCATATTGCATTATACTCATACACAGGATCTACTTCGGTTGGTACTTCACGGGAGTGGAGGTTGAGACCCCGTATGAAAGAGGACATATCAATTAAGTGGTTCATTGACAAGTGAACACTCTGCTATACTGGTATAAGCTACAGTTATAGACGCGTTGCATTGTATTACATGAAAATGACAAGTGATATAGCTACAGAGATTATGATTTACAATTCACAGTCATGGAATTGATTGAATTGCTAAATTGATGTCACTTTTTTATCTTCTGCTTGCAGAGTCTTCGGACTCACCATTACTTTGTTGTTTTTTAGGTGTATAGTGAAGGCGACATGTATGGCAGGAGTAGCACACATATATTCCCACATGCAACAGTAATTCACATATCACCTCTGGATGTCATGATCAAATTTTGATGTCGGGCTTTGGCAGTTAGCCTTAATATTGTCTTATTAGAACCGCTTCATATTGTGTGGCTTATGCCTTTCTTCTAATAGTTGGTAAATGGATACAGTTGCCTCAATGCTCACCGGTATGTGTGAGCTTACCGTGTCGTTGAGTCGAACAGAGAAATAGCTACCGGGTCCTAGCATCAATAAATATAGGTGGTACAGTTCTAGAGTGGTGGTAGCATTCCAGGCTTAGGGGACGAGCCAGGGTGTTACAGTTGGTATCAGGACGGACGTTAGATCTATGGTGGATAATTTGATAACTTAGTCTACCTTAATCAACTAAAGCTTGACTTAGGCCAAATAATTAAATTGAACATGATACACTCTGGTGCGCAGTAGGATAGGATTGGAACAAGCATTGCATTTACGTTTCCGCTAGTCATGTTATTGATTTGTAATGTTTCGAGATGAAGAATGCTTGTGAGTTGTTGACAAGCAGTTGAATTTGTCACTTGGGTATCTAAGTGGATTTTGTCAAGATTGTATCGCATAGCGATGCAAAAGAGGTAGATCAGTGGCCACTGAAGAGGCCAGGTCATGTGGCTATTTGAGGCATAGGGGTAGCGATGTGCTAATCATAAGATTTTTGCATGGTGGATAGAACGTGCAAGTGCAACAAACTAATCCTTCTTTATCCCCATGCATGCCGATCTCATGAAGGTACCTAAAACAAACAACAAACAACAACAACAACAACAAGAGTGAGTCCAAAGACTCAGCAAATATAATAAGTAGTAACAAGAGCAACCATGAACGTCGTCTCACAAATTTATCCATCAATTATATAAATAACCATGCTGTGCATTATGATAAAAAATCTCTTTATCTCTTCTCTTTCGTATTTTACCGGTAATGCGGAGTGTGCATCCGTCAATGCACACCCATGCATGTACCATCTGGTACAGAGACCAATTGCCTATACTTCACAAGTATGGGGACCTTTAGCCCGTCATGTCATCCACATGACGGGGACCTCGGCGCTTGATCATCTCGTGATCAAGACTTCAACAAATCAGCATGATGCATATGCGTGAATGTCTCAACGAACAAAGCTTGCATTCACAATATCTATGCATCATAAATTCTCACGTATACCTTTATTTTCAATCGACCAGAAACAGTACCAACATATCATTATCATAATCAAGATCACATATACTCATAATATAGAACAATCATCGTCAAAGCATCAATCATCCATAATTCACACTATAGTTTTAAAACCACAGTTATACTTGCCTTAACCACGAGAAAACGGGGGATGAGCAGAAGGTGCGGCCCCTGGGATCCGTCCTCCTCCTGAACAATAATTATAATAATTGCTAAGACAACAGTGGCGGGTCTTTAGATAAAGTAACAGCACCCCCAAACTAAACCAACACGTTTAACTTGACTAAATCCCCAATTCTTTCGGTCAATCTCTGCTCTTCTACGGACAGTCACATTCAAAAATTCATAACTTTTGATACAGAGGTCCAATAGGGCGTTCTCAGATTCTCTAGAAAGATAATTAAATTGTCTAACAAAACCTATTTGGTGAGCCTCCCAGATTCGGCCATTTCCTACCCGCACCAAACCATTTTCTAAAGCATCAGCAATCACGACCGCCTCTCTGGACAGCGCATTAAAATGGCCATAACTTTCGCCCCGAAAGTCGGAATCAGGACTTCTTGACCTTTCTGGAAAGCTAAGAAAATTATCTACAACTTTCCTAATATGAAGATCTTCTGACTCGCCCGTTTTCCCGTCTCCAAACTAATCTACCGAAACATGTCAGGAATTCCCCTGATCTGCAGAACAGCCATCTTAGAAAAATCATAACTTTTGCTACGCAAGTCCGAATAACACATTCTAGCACTTCATGGAAAGATAATTACGTCATCTACTATTATATAGACCTGAATCGCCACAGATCTATCCCAAAACAGCCGTTTAATACGATCTGTCCTAGCAGTCCAGATTTACGACATTGCTAGCACAAATAAATTATTAATCTAATTGGGAAAAATGGGGATTACCCTTGTAGAAACGATGAAGAACACGATGAACTCCCCACGAATTCCTCCTCTACTCTTTCTCCTCCTTTTCTTCTCTTCCTCCGGATCCGATTGCCTTGCACGAGAGACCTCCTTCCTTCGCTTGATTGGCAGCACCGGGAACCTTCTTCACCAACAATGGAGGGAGGGAGGAGCTGGAGGAGGGAGGGCGTGGGGGCGAGAGGGAGAGGGGGGCGGCGCATGGGGAGGAAAGGAGGGCTGCGCAGGGAGGGAGGTAGGGCGGCTAGGGTTGGAGGGAGGGGTGGGAGCCTCCCCCTTTGGCCGAAATCCCACCTAGGCCAAGGCCCAGGCCCAGGTTGCCAGGAAAATTCAGAAATCCCCCTCAAAATGAGGATTCAACACGAAAACCTCTCCACATTCAAGTAGGTAATTTGCAAATAAACAACATATAAGTCAAAAGAGAATCAATCCAACGCCAAACCCTTCCTTTTTTTCTGAACCGGAAAATCCACAAATACAAACATATGGTCATCCCAAACCACAAAAGTCTTTTGCTATCATCACATAGCTCAAACAGGAATCAAAGAGCATTTTACTACCTGAAATTCTTTTTAGGATTAAACTTTCTTTTGATCCACACGATTCCAAATCATCCTATACCACACCAGCTCATTTACTTTAAATTCGCAACATCAACACCATGTTCAACCCGAGTGCATCAACCTCACCTTTGTAAAGGGACTCTACTGTTCTTACAATAACATACTCTAGTCAACTCCTCTACCTACTGGTTATTTTAATGAATAATTTTCAATACACCTCATCGTTAGTTTCACCCATAATCTCTTCACCACAATTCTTTAAGGATAAACAATCATGGAATTCTCAGCCCACACACTCATTTACTACGCCTGAAGGATATTATCATGGTACATCACACTATTTAGAATCCACCCATTCCACTATTCTCACACAACATCATTAGCCACCAAGGTCCTAGCATAGATCACCAAACCAAAATTTTTTCATCTTCAGGGTTCCTATTCATGTACTTCGACATAATTGATACAAAAAACTCTCGAATTCGGTGACTAAAATCTATCACAATCAACCATGCTCAATCATTAACAACTATATAAAAACTTATTCTCAACCTGATTATCTGTAGGAAGATTCTAACTCCTAGAGGGTTACTCACTGAATCCAAGTCATACATGGCAATAATTTCAACAATCCCTGCTATCCCAATAATTCCCATAATGACTAGACTTCTTCACAATTATACTCTTATTAACTACTCCACTATAATCCTCCTACTTAACCTTGCAAAGTACCCAATTATGATACTCTAATAAAATTGATCAAGATTCTCATACTTTCAATAATTCTAATGTTCCATCCAAATGATCGTAACACTCTTGAACCACAATTTACTATAGGTTCTTCTAGTTGCAACATTATAACTAGTTAGCTCTAAAGGCAACATCTTCTTTAAATCAAATCCTCACCGAGAATTATTCGACAGAATCACTTTATCACTCCAAGAGTCTCAAATAACTTGACACCCACAATCTCACCCAAACCAATCACATACTCACACCGACTAGTTACCATACATATCTTAAAAGGGCTTGCAACCCAAATCGGTTACCCCTTTCTTAGGAGAGATAAAAAGAAGTAAATCTCAGCACATGGAAAAATGCTACCAATCGCAATAGACACTAGACCAAGAGAAATAGCAATGATCTTAGAAAACAAAATATAAGATCACAGTTGAAGGCACATGCCCCTCAAGAAGAGAAATATCCAATATCAACCAATAAGAATACAACATTGTCATTTTAAACTCGAGAAACTCTTTTGCGGTGAAAATAAGAAGTCAAGCACACCTCTTAAAGTAGCACAACTTGACGCTAACCTCAAATACTTTTACTACAATCTTTCCTTTAACAAAGGGAACAACTTTCTTCAATTACAGTAATACCTTGACAATTCCAACAAAAGAGATTTGAAGACCACAACTCATTAATCTTTTAAGAACTAATAAAACTTCTCAACGTGTTAGTTTGCTCAAAACAATTTCAGCTACCACCTAAGTCTTGAGGTCTAAAAGGTCGCGTACGCAAATTCCAAAACCTTTGATTTAAATACTATCATGGAAATTATCAAATTCTTTTATTTATAGAACATTCAGCATTATCATCAAAACCACATACTGACAATCATACTAACATCAAAATAGTACACTCCTAACAAGAATCATCATATCCTCATATCCCTTTATAACTTTTCCAAAAGGAACATATTAATTCACTTCATCATATTTCTATTATCTAAACAAGATTGTAACTACTTGATCTAGGAAAAGCCTAGTACACAAGCCCCATATTAAAACAAAACTCTTTTAACAAGCTGGTTCTAGAACAAGGTAATCTAAAAAAAACGTTATGAGCATAGATTCAACATTCCACCTTAGGTTCAGCAATTAGAATGAAATATCTTCAAACTTTAATGGTATAAGCTCTATAAGACAAGGTTTCACAAGTCAATACATCAACATTCCTCTATTTCTTTACACATATTTCAATAATTTAGCGTGGTGAAAGATAGATGACCCTAGCAGTTGCACATACTCATTTAGTATATAAATAAGGACAGATTAAATGTTAATATTACTAAGGCAATATTTCAAGACCTCCTTTCTTGATCGTCCTGAACGGTCAGATTAATTGCCAAAGACAAAAATGACTCAATTCGTCCAATAAGATAGAAATTTAAACAATCATAATAATCATTCTAGTTCTTTTTGCATACTCCTGAAAATCCCATGAGTTCCAATCATATATAGACAATTCTTAATCACAATTCTTCAAGAAACTATTACAAGGCGACATCAAATTGATCAACTATACTTCCGAGGATACTAGTTGAAATTAATTATGCACCAAGCTAACCTCTCAACTTGTAAACTTCATACCTTATGAATTAATTTATATGATCACCACCTCCCACTTAAGCATAGCAAAACTCCACAAAGATTTTAACATTCTCTCTCAGAAAGGAGACGAATTAAACTTCAACCCGCGAAATAATGCAAATAAATGCAAAGATCCAAGGCTTTCCCATGCTAACGAATCTGCAACATAAAACTTTCACTAACAAAAATACCAGGTGAACAAATAAGGCATGTTTCACAACAAGACAAAACTCCCACGCAGGAAAAAAACGTTTCAATAGTCTGAAAAACAATAATTGCTTCAAAGAATAGGTAGATACCAAATGTAAACCCTCAACTGCCATGAACCATCATACCAAAATAAATTCTTCTCCCACCACAGGATAAGAATTGACCAAATTCAGCTTAAGGAAGAGAATAAACTTTTCTAAAGAACCCATTCCTAACTTTTGAAATTAAGTTGCCCAAGAAAAGATCCCTCACCAATTCAATACCACGAACAGTTCCATAACTTGGCCATGCCTATGGCCACACCACAATCTCTTTCTCTCGACATCAACTTTCACCACTCAATACAGTCATATAGTCAAATCATAGGCACCAAAAGATCATCTCATAACAAGTACAAAGTCAAACATTAGGCACATATTCCCATTCCCACCTACAGTGCTTAGTGTGTCAAAATTAATATTTCCTTAACCACGGACCTACAGCCCGCTCTGATACCAACTGTAACACCCCAGCCAAACCATGACCCAGAATGCTACCAAACTAATAACCTAACCAGGACAACTAAGTACGTCTTATAAAATTTCGGTAGGACCTCCTTTGTATATTGTCTAATTTGGAGGTTCCAATAAGTATATTCAGGGAATATAATGAACAGTAAGCAATATAATCAATCCTAGGCAAATCTGGCTATAATACTTAAATAAAGAGCGGAAGCAGTATAAAAGAGTTCTAATCCTTTATTACATTTTAAACCTGTTAACCATTAAGCAAATACCACTTGAGCTAATCAACAAATAAATGTTTAAAATTCTCTATTTCTTCCATGGTGGATAGAATGTGCAAGTGCAACAAACTAATCCTTCTTTATCCCCATGCATGCCGATCTCATGAAGGTATCTAAAACAAACAACAAACAAACAACAACAACAAGAGTGAGTCCAAAGACTCAGCAAATATAATAAGTAGTAACAAGATGAACTCCCCACGAATTCCTCCTCTACTCTTTCTCCTCCTTTTCTTCTCTTCCTCCGGATCCGATTGCCTTGCACGAGAGACCTCCTTCCTTCGCTTGATTGGCAGCACCGGGGAACTTCTTTACCAACAATGGAGGGAGGAGGAGCTGCTGGAGGGGGAGGGTAGGGGGCGGGGGAGGGGGTGGCGGCGCATGGGGAGGAAAGGAGGGGCTGCGCAGGGAGGTAGGGCGGCTAGGGTTGGAGGGAGGTGGGAGCCTCCCCTTGGTCGAATCCCACAGGCCAAGGCCCAGGCCCAGGTTGCCAGAAAAATTCAGAAATCCCCCTCAAAACTTGTTATTTTATTCTTTTCTTTAAGGTCCTTCTCTCTAATTACACAATTATTTCTCGATAGACTTTTGGGATATTACATCTACTCCTCCTTAGTGGTTGGATCTGGAATATTGGTGAATCAATAGGTCATCAGGATTGTTTAGATGATTGAGCCTTATTGAATGATGTGTTTTACTATGGTCCCAATCAATGAACCTAGTCATGCAATTTAGACATGCTAAGAAGTGTTAATATATTGTTTTGGTGGAAATCCTTTGTGGAGTTATCCTTTCGATGGGTAATAGGTGAATGACCATAAAGCTAAGTTTACCAATGTCGCACCGTGATTGATTACAATCACAACCAATGCCTTGGAGGGTTCTAATAGTTGCAATTTTTAGAACTCAATTGGAATTAGTTGGAAGAACTAAAATAGGGATTTTGATGTCGAATAGTCTCCCAACTAAATTGAATGGACGAGAATTATTGTAGAGTCGTGTGTGACTTAAATTCTGAGAGATGAAGTTAATAAAGTTGTAGTAGGATTTGGTACCAATTTCTAAGCATGAGCTGGTAAAGTTGCAACTACATCTATAGAAAATTATGTGCAGGCCTATGGAGGTAGAGCAAATGAACCATGCTTAAGATAATAATAAATGTGGTTCACGGGAGTACATTTGATGTGTGCTGAAATTTGGGTGATTGATCATCCGTAAAGAGTCGAGCTGGTGGAGTTTAGTTAGTGCCTCGAAATCAGGTGCTTGTGGGATTATTTGTTGATATTGGATCTTTTGATCAAAGAGCCTTATTCGTACCTTGTGGTTTGCACACTCGATAGTCGCTGTGTTAATCTGTATAGTAAGGTGGTAGAGTTCGATGAGTTATTAAATATGGGGGAGTAAAGTAATCGGTGAGCCTTGGGAAGGTTCATGATAGGATACTAAAAGTCTAACTAATGTTTTAGCAAATTGATGTTTGCTATTTTGCATAAGTGGTACAAGAGGTACTGGTTTATCATTCTTATAGGGTAAAGAATTTCGATTGATTTCTATGTTGGCATTCGAAAGGAATGCTTTGTGTTTTGGCAAGCATGGTCATTCGGAGTTCTTGACTTCAGAGGAAGTCATTTTCAGTTTCTAATGATGATGAATGCTTGGGAGTTGCGGTAGGAGATCCTATGACACAGTTGATTTATGTGTTTGTGTCTTGAGTGTTACATGACTTCACTCACTTTTGCGTATGAGATTTCCTGGACGAGTGGTTCGTGGGGCTCCCGAACATGTAACTTTTGGGCGTACCTAGGAACGAAGTACTGGCATACTCAGAAATGAGCCCTGAGCATTTCCCAAACACGTAGTTTGGGTGGTCTCAAGTCGGAGTTTAGAGTAAGCCCGGACGCGTCGACTAGGGTAATGTAGGATTTCGACTTTGTAGCATCTCTACTTCTTGGTGTTATTTGTCAAATGTGGTTGCTGTAAAGGGATGCTATGACCAGAGGAAATGGCTTCCTGTTAAAGAGTTGCATCATTGAAAGTGTGAATCCCGTGTTGTGGGAGTATTGTAGTTTGTCTCGTAGGAATGAGTGTTGAAATCATTCCAAAGTCTTGCTTTGTTGAAAAAAAATGTTGGAACTTCGTTTTGTTCTTGGATGATTGAATTTTATAATCTTCAAGATTGATGAAGTTTGTTGAAGAGTTGGAATCCCTTGTTCTTAAAATGAGTTTTAAATTCATAATGTGAAGCTTTGTTAGGCTTAAATGTATAATGAGGATCATTAATATGATTACTAATGAGGTGGTTGCAAAAATTTGTGTGGCTGATAGAATACGAGTTGATTTTATGCTATAATCCTTGTGGGAAATTGATTGAGAATAAAATTAGCCTCAGAGACAAAACCGATTATGTTGTTGCAACTAGTAGTGTCTGTGGGGAATGATGGTGACTGATGCAACGTTTAAGCTGGTGAATCATAGGTAGTGTCGAGAGTGTGAGATTTTGGTGAAAGAGTTTCCCTGAATTATGTGTCGTGTGGTGGGTATCATCACTAGGTGTTGATGTTTATGTTTATTCTTATAACGTGGATCAAGGATGTCAATATTATCAGATACATTGGAGGAGTATTGGGAACTTTGGAGTATGAGCCTCAGATTTGTTGATAGGTAGTAGAGGCTTAAAGATTGTGGTGAAGTTGAAGTAGTCTTATTTGGAGATTTAGTTATCCTATGTAAAAAAACCCAGTGGAACTTACCTCGTTTTGTGGATATGAGAAATTGAGTATTGATGGGTGATTTGTTATGTCCACCATGTTTGGTGATCATTATTTGAGTAAGTAGTCAAAGGAATAATTCATTTCATGAGTTAAGAGTCGACCATTGATGGAGTTTATCGTGTGGCCAATAGAGTGTGAGCTGAAATCCTAGAGATAAGGGTATTGGAGGGATTGAAGTGATGGGATCCGATACAATTTTTATGGGGCATGTGAGACTATCTGTCGACAATGTGTCGTTAGTGAAGGGGGTTTTGCTTAGGTACTTTGCGAGTCGTATACTAAAGCTTCTCCAGATTCGTGTGGACATTATCCCAGGATTGAATTGGCTTTGTAGCTCATAGATTGGTGTTGAAAGAATAGATTGGTTTTGAAAGAATATAGTTGTAGTTGCAACCTAATGAGCTTTTGGATGTTTCGGTATGTTGAACCGTGGGATTCTATTATTCTTGCTAAGAGAGTTAGTAAGAACTATATTTACAAGCTTAAGTCACATAGATGTGTGATTGGTGTTGATTTTTAAGGGACACGAAGTAAGATATCTTCCGTGTTATCAACTGAAATGATTGATCGATGTTTAATGGGTTATTTTGGGTTTCCCTTGATTTGGGAATTCGTTCACGTCCACTTTGAGGGGTGGATTTAAGTGGAAGTTGTGGGGTTTCCACATTTCATTTGTGGTTTATGTGGTTCTCACTAAAGCATTATTTGCTTGTCTAAAGGAACGTGTTTCCTTCCCCTTGGAAAGGAAGGCTAATTTGGGGAAGTGAGGATTTGTCATGCGTGTTATATAAAGTATTGAGGTTCTTATTAGGATGAGGATTAACTTCCTGTCTGGTTCTCTATCTGGGTGGATTCATTGTGATGAAATGATTTTCTATGAGGAAATGAATCCCCTTCTGTTTTGGGAGAAAGGTTGATGCTTGTGGATAAATAAGTTGATCATATAAATATTATGTGATACTTCTCTTTTAAAAAGAGAAGAGCTCTCTTTGTTATGAGCAAAAGGGATGTGGTCTCTTGTGTGTAAGCAATGAGAGTGATTTTCTTGAATGTTGGAGATTTTCTTATGCTCAAGCATGAGATGTTAAGGGTTGTTAGCGTGCGTTGGTTGTATCAGATCGAGGACAAGGTAACATGGGAATTGGAGTCTCCCAAATGCGAGAAGTACCTAGAGTTGTTCTCTACGGGTACAAATTTTAGTTATGTTACATATAACACGTTTCATTTTGTTCTTTCGTGTGGATTGTTGAATGCCGGAATTCAGAGTCGAATTCTGTTAAGCAGGGTAGAATGTAATACCAAAGAGCTATGAATAAAACTGGTTCAAGGCACGATACTATTTTACCCCACCGACCATTTCGATATTGAGGTAAAACCTCAAATTTACCATGCCACAAGGGAATAACAGGGGGAGAAGATAAGACCATACCAATATATAGTCGGCCACGACAGCAAGGGATAAGACAAGGCCACAAGGAGTGAGAACAAAATCCATTTCTCATCCCTTCCTCCTTAAGTAAGCCACGAAGAGAGCTAATCTAATTTCTCTTCTTTCTCTCAGCCAAGACAGCAAAGCCAAGCTGGCACTCCACTTCCCTCTTCTCTCACAGCCAAGGCAAATCCAAAGCCGAAGCAAACCGAGCCACCATCCCAACCCCAAGAAAGTTACACCCAAGCTGTGAGAAGAGAGAGCCAGGGGAGAAGAGCTCAAGGAGCAGGAGTATACCTCGATGGGACCGGGCTGAGGGTTGGCATCGACGTTTGAGAAGCCATGCGAGTAGGAGGAGGAGGCGGCACCAAGGCGAGGTGATCAGGAGTCGGGCCAAGTGCATGGCTGCACGCACCCACAAGGGGCCGCAGCAGAGAGAACGAGGGAAAGTAGAGGTGCAGCGCAGAGAGGAACTCGATGACAAGTGGTTGATAGCAAGCTCAGGGCTGGCGTGCCCGAGCGCAGCCGTGAGCATGGGTTGCCACCAGGAAGAGCGCTAGAGAGAGAGAGGGAGAGGGAGAAGTCCAGAAGTGGGCTTTAGTAGTTGTAGTAGTAGTACTGGTATTGAAGTAATAGTACTAGTAGTAGTAACTAACAGGTAGTAGCAATAGTCGTCATGCGTGTGCGCTCTGGCCGAATGCATTCGGGCATGAGTGATTAGTGGGATGTAATTAATTAGCATATGTGGTTAATTAGGTGAGTGATTAGGTACATGGTTAAGAAGCGCAAGTGATTATGTGGAGGTAGGGGTGAAAACGGATCGGATATTTCCCGACCGACCGACCGCCGAATCCGAGTCGGATCGAATTCGGAAAGTTGTGTCGGATAATTATCGGATTCGGAGTCGGATTCGGATAGTTTTTTTCGGATACGGATTCGGATTCGGAAAGAAACTATCCGACGGATACGGATACTATCCGGAATTGTATCGGATAATACCCGAAATTTTTTTTCGGATATCCGGCCCAACGGCAGCCTGCAGTGCCAAGCGGCCCAAGCCCATCAGCTGCAGCACGCCTCACGCTCCTCTCCCCATCGGCGAGCGCGGAGCGGTCCCGTGGGCGGCAGGCGGCGGAGGGCGAGGTCGAGGCGGGGCGAGGCGGCACGACGGAGGCGAAGCGCGGACTCCATCGCGAGCAGCGTGGGCGCGGCCGTGACGATGCGGAACACGGCGTCGGCGTCGGACGCGAGGGCCTCGCCCGGCGGGCGGCCGGCGCATGGGACGGCGGTGGCCGCGCGACTTGGAGAGGTCTTGGAAAATCCGCCGTGCGGTTTGGCGGCATTTTGGCGGTAGGCGGCGTTTTGGTGGGGGTTGGGAGGGTTTTGGCGGCGTCGGCGCGCAGGCAGGCGGGCGGCATAAGCTGCCGACTTGGAAGGGAATGATTATGAAGGTTACGGTGGGGTTGCGGTAAAGCGGGCTGGTTCGACGGCGTTTGCCCAGTGGAATGTTTTCTTGGTCCGGGAGTAACCGAGATGGGCCAGATTGTTGCATTTTTGGCCCATTTATGGATTTTTTGTATGCGTGTTCTTTTAGAATACGGTTGATAGCTTTTAATTGTGATCCATAGATCTGATAAATAATATCGACAAATAAAAATCGAAGTCAAAAGAGATCTGAGAAGACAAAAGGAATGGACCGGCAGTCTCACTGCTGCTGGCGTAAATCGACGAATTTTTTGTCGTGTCTACGTGCAGAGTGATTGGTGTGAACACGTGCACGGTGTGCGCGCGTCTCGTCCAAGCTTCGGCCTGTGCTGATGCATGGGCCGCTCAACATGATGGGCCGCCGCCGATGCGTACGTCGCCGTCGAAGTCGCAATGGTTCCTTCGTCTATATTATCCGTTTCCGAGCCGAATCCGTTATATATCCGTCCCGACGGTACCGTATTCGAAACTCCGAATATTCCGAATTCGTATTCGTATCCGGTCTTACCGTATCCGACTCCGAATCCGGAGAAAAAATATGGGTTAGGATACGGTTTAAGCAATATCCGTCCGAATCCGATCCGTTTTCACCCCTAGGTGGAGGTTAATTAGCAGATGTCTAATTAGTGTGATCATTAGGGAGAGTGGATGGTTAGTATGGATTAATTAGTTTAGGTGGTAAGTTAATGTAGGTAACAATAAAGCTCACTTTAGAGTGCTAGCACGCTAATTGTGTTGGCACAACTAATTGGAGGTTAAGCGTCCAGGTTGACTGCTACCTGGAATGGGACAGCGGGAAAGTACCTAATGAACAATGTTGTTTTTGCCAGGTTTGCACGTAGGATCGATGCCATTCGTATGTATGCATGTATGGCTATGATATATTGAGGCTAGGTGATGCTTGTACAGGTGACCGATGTAGGTTTGGTGTCATCCACGCATCGTCCACCAAGTTAATAGGCAAGTGTGTTGTAGAACAGTGAACTATGATAAATGCTTACTACTTGTGTTTCCATGCTATGATCTATTATGTAGAAGAAGTACATGATTACGTGCTAATCATACCCTCATGAGTGGTATTTATGATTAAATGCAAATATTGGAAGCATGCTGAATTGCATTGCACTGATACATATGACCTACTTCAGTTGATACTGTACGAGAGTGGAGGTTAGGACCCCTTATGAAAGAGAACAGGATGAATGAGTGCCTCATTGACGGGTGAACACTCCGCTATACTGGTATAAACTACAGTTACTGGTGCATTGCATTGCATAAAAATGACAGAGTGATACAGCTACAGAGATTATGATTTACAGTTCACAGTCATGAAATTGATTGAATTGCTAAATTAATGTTACCTTTACTTTGTTGTTTTTTAGGTGTATAGTGAAAACAACATGCATGGGTGAGAGTAGCACACATATATTCCTATATGCAATAGTAATTCACGTTTCACCTTTAAATGTTATGATCAGACTTTAATATCGAGCTTTAGCATTTAGCCTTAATATTGTCTTATTAGAACTGCTTCATATTATGTGGCTTATACCTTTCTTCTAATAATTGGTAAATGGGTATAGTTGCCTCAATGCTCACCAGTAAGCATGTGAGCTTACCGTGTCGTTGAGTTGAACAGAGAAATTGCTGCCGGGTCCTAACAACAATAAATATAAATAGTACAATTCTAGAGTGGTGGTAGCATTTCGGACTCAGAAGATGGGCTAGAGTGTTACAAGCATTTTTCTGCAGTTTGACGATCCACAATGACAATCTTGATCTGCTCCAAACTGGACAAACCTGTAGATAATGCAAAGAGATTAAAGACAGCAAAACAGTTCCATATGCACAACGCAATAAATCAAGATGGGTGAAACAATTTTGTTCATAATGAAAATACTTAAAATAGGATCAGCCGAGAGACTGGACTGAACATACTTATAGGTCAGCTCCTCCCCTTCCTTTATGTCACGAAGAGCAAAAATGCCAACTCTGGTCTCTCCATCAACGGTCCTGAAACAGCATGATGTTTGTAGCATATATCACGGCCATCAACAGAGATTTCAAAACTCTACAAAATAAACAGAGATTTCGTAAGTAGGGCATATATAGAATAACCAGTAGAATACAACTAACCATTTCTGCATCTCTGTGTTCGGGTCACAACTATGATTTATAAACCGGGACATGTTTCCCTTGTTTGTTGCATCAATGACCATATTGCTATTGACCTCACAAAGATAGAAGTTAGTGTCACGCTGCCTCTTCATTTTCCATAGTCTTTCCTCACATGTTCTGTCATCAATAACTATTAATTATGCAAGACATATGGATATTAGTTTGTCTATTCAGTGTCTAATGTGAGAAAACATCATAACATAAAAACTACCAATATTTATGTGCATTTTATTTGCTTGCACACAATAGACTTGAACAAAGCCATACCTTCTCCTACATATTCTATAACAAATTCTCCTTTTTTTTATTTCGTCCTCAGCTACCAATCCAAATCCACATTTCTCTGTCTAGAAAAACAAATAATAGTCATTTAGGGGAGTGGGGACTGGTAAAATAAAGGTTTATGAGACAATTAAACTTATACAGCATTCATAGTTTCACTTGTAGATACAGAATGGCAACCACCAAGTCATAAAGTTTAATTATGTCATAAAAAATATCAAGCATCAGAATCGATTTGCTTAGATTGTTTTCACACATATTTTCCTCCTAACACATTTAAGTCTCCCAACTGCAAAGTATTCAATGGTTGAAGTACTATCTCTATTGCTCATATAGATACAACCTCACAAGATAAAGGAAGTTTCATACAGAAAAGGATTTGTTATGGCTTAAGGTGCAGGATCAGTTCTGGACAGAATATCACTCTACCACAGTGTTGATGGATATTATACAAACAAATAAGTAATCTCTAGGACACATGCATACATAAGGGCCAAAATATACAACGATATGGAAATAAGGCTTCTAAACCTTCTCTAAATTGCTTAAAAAAATAACATATCTAAAAATGAACTTGCCATTTCAAAATTCAGAAATAGTTCATGTTATTAAGCAAATAAAGAAAAGAACTGTGCAACGAGGCAAAACAGTACCGGAAATTGTTGTAACATAAACGGCTAGGGCACTGGTGCAGTCTATAGATAAACCTAGAAGGTAAAATCACAAGTGTATATACAACTAAGGAAATGACACCACTTTAGTAGAAAACAGGTCCCTTGTCGGGTCACCGCTGTACAACGAAAATTTAGAAGAAATTGTTTGCACACAGATTTGAGACTCTTAGGACTTTCTGCGTGAATCCTATTTATGATAAAGCGTGTACTGATGTAGTCGGCGAGCATCCCATGCTAGAGCAGAAGAGGTTCTTTCTAAATCGGAGTAACGGGCAGATCCCATAACTTGCACCAAAAACACACTTCTCCGGAAACCACTGAATTTAGAGAAAGTAAGCAAAATGAATGAAATCCACCAAAGGAAGAATCCAATCTTTTAACAAATTGACTGAAATGTATAGGAGGTGATCAAACATGGCAGATCATGCTTCTCTTCTGTTTGTATCCTCAAACTCAAAGGCTAACACTTCAATACAAATCAGATCGGATAATGACTTGGTAATTTGCTAGCTGCACAGATATGACAGATTCTACATAGCACAGAACAATCATCACTCACCGGAATCAAGATCATGTGGTGAGAGAAATTGGAGGCTGGAGGAGGCCATGGGCAATTGTTGGAGGCGCCACCGGTGACAGCAATCGGTAGGAGAGGATAGCAGCGGGCAGCAGGCACTGGGTGGGGTGGAGATCACGCGCTGGGGTTGCTCCGGGCTGCCATCACTCTGGCGGAATCGCTTGGAACAGACAGGTCAGCGGAAGGAGGCAAGGACACAAGATCTTGATGCCAAGGAGATAGAGGTGGCTTGGAATTGGGAGCTGGGACTATTAGGGTTTTCTGATTGTGATGCACACACGTCCCAGCCACTAGATGGGGAACACGGATAGGGACAGGAAATAGCCCATCCCTTATTGGGCCTATTCTTTTCCTCCGAAGCTGACAGTTTTTGGCTATTGCTACAGTACCTAACTTTTAAACGGAGTATTTTCTCAAGACGGGGTCTACAAGTTAAACGATGTACACATTAAAAGCACAACATCTGTACCATCTAAAATCACAAATGAGTATTTCTCTCTCTGTAATCTGTACCGTAAATAGCCAAAATTTAAAAATTTCAGCCAAAAGCCGCAGCCGTTGCCAAATAGGCCTATTGAGGTAGAAATAACCCATCCCTGTAACCCCATTTTGGGTGGGCCTAGGTTTCCGGTCAATTCCAGGCTTCCAGCCAACTGAAAAGAGGCCTAATAAAGAAATTCCCTACCGGAAAACAGGGAATGGGGTCCCATTGGCATCCCTAACATGGTAAGTCTCCACAAACTTTTGTGTTTACACAGGAGCGCATCATAAAATGGCGGAGCAGGGTAAGAAAAGCCTGACTTGCAGAAATGGGTTAGATTCAAGTTGTAATTTCAAGATAATGATGGTTTGGAAAGAAAATTACAGAAGTGTTTGTTCCAGGGAAACAGAGGACTGTCTATTTTTGGCAGGAAAGCTTTGTCAGGAATCAGGATATTACTACCCAGTCGAGATGAGTCATACCATCACTGACTTCAAAGTTATAGAAGATTTTTTCCTTTAACTATCTGTATTTTTCTGTTTCGTTTTATGCTGCTACCATTTCCTTTATCAGGTTCTCTAAGCTTATCCAGTAACCTGTAGTCCCCTTCTTACTCTTAGCATCATATAACATCTCTGCTAGTACTGTACACATTGAAAAGTGAACATTTTCTATACAAGGCCCGGAAAGTAAAGCTATATTATATTTGTATACCACGTATAACATATTGCATATACCACCATCTACAGCAATGGCAGTGTTTCTCCTCACTTTTCCCTGTAAATGGTCATTACTTGCCAACTTAATAATTACGAAACATGAATCACTCGTACCGTAATCAATTTGGTTTTCTTGAGAGGCCTGTGCTGGAATGATTTGTTGGCACATTTATTGTCACATTTACAGTCTGATGAACAACAGGAGAACAACATCCTGCACCAAGAAAATACAGTATTTCAGAATGTCTCAACAATGATAAAATTTACTGGTGTATTAATCAAATAACTACAATAATTTGTATGGTCTCTCCATTTTGCTAAAACTGCAAGGTTCGACAAGACAAACACAACATCAAGCGTATTACGGTTAAAATATGTGCTGCAATTTTGTGGGCAAACTCAGGGGCTCGCCCGCCCGCGCGTGCACACACACACACAGAGGGAGAGAGAGAGAGAGAGGGAGAGAGAGAGCATACCCGCACTGGCAATATTTTTCACAAGCAACTGATGATCCGGAAGAAGGGGTACAGGAACAAAAAATTCCATCATCTTCAACGCATCTCTTAGTAAGATAAACATCTTAATAGAACTAAGGACAGCAATAAGATGGTAAAAATTCCTATTATCAAGTGCAAATTAGAAGATCACATCATGGCATTGTAAATGAGTAAGCAGTAATTGCGTTAGAATTGGGAGTCACCACCAATAACAACAATAAAGTCTTTTATCCAAAACAAGTTGAGGGTAGGTTAGAAATGAAACCTCCTTAAGGTCAAAAAAACGAGAGCCTTATAATAAAATCTATAAGGCAAAAACTCTAAGCCTGCATCGTGCCCTCTGAACAAAGAGCCTAAAACACCTCCACAGGGAGTCCCCACTCACTGAAAAAAATGAAGGAGCCATACCATATTAAGCCATTTTGAAATGCACCCCTGTCAAACACATTATTGCAAAATGTAATCACTCACTTTCCCGTATTGCTTTCTACTTGACAGAAAGACTAAAACCAAGGTTTCTCAAAAGGTCGCAGAATTGTTTGGGGCGTACCACTAATCTAGACTACCAAGTGGAAGACATAGAAAATTAAACACTTTACATGAATCATAACATGTCAGAATATTAAACTTTAACCACGAGTATTACAAAGTTAAATCAGGAAAAGGTGCACATCGTTTCTGCTTAGAGAAGACACTAGTTTTAAAGCAATGATAGGTGTGGATACTCCGCGTAATTGGTATGTAGTAACCTAACTTCCATTCTTTCAACGCAGATGGAAGATCAAACTCCACAGGAGCTTTCATTGACTCGATCAATTCGTCAAACACATTCTCAACTTTCTGCGGCAGAAAAATAGGAGATAAATAAGCATAAAAGATACTATTAACCAAGCACAATAAACAAGCAAACAAGCATCCAGAACAAAGAAAAGGTAGTAACAAGACCAGGTTACTACAAATGGTTACGCCATTCTTGTGACGGAAAGCACAGGCAAGCACATTTTTACTCTTTCCAAGAGTAACACCTATGGACCACCGTCATCATCCACAGCAAGTAGATCATCTAACAGTCCTGATCAACACTAGCAAACATTTCAGCTCACCGACACAACCATTACATTACACCACTTTAATTCTAACCAAATTTTAGGAAACCACCTCACAGAGTCCTAGTGTTCGCCTGCCCCACATGAGGGTTTCAGGACCCAAACCTACCACATGGCTTCACAACGGAACCCACCTGCAATGTTGACTTGTATCGACTCACCCGTGAGCAATTCTGGCCATCCAAGCCAATAACAGCACTCCTATGAACCAACCAGAAGCACCCAACCCCGGTACGCCCAATCCATACTCCATGCAGGGGCGTCGCCCAACTGTTTCCCTCAAACCGCTAAAGCTGGTAAGGAAACACTAGCCCGACGTTGCAAAATCTAGTTGCGGCATCGAGAAGCGCGATTGCGAGCGAAGGAGTGGTTCCCACGAGAGCATTTGCGGAGGATTTCATGAAACTTGCCAGAATTTTCAGGGTTTTGTAGGTTTAGTCGCAGGATTAAAATCAATCTCGCGCGCGCAGAGAGAGAGAGAGAGATTTGGAGAAGGGGATACCTTCATTTTGGCCGGAGGCGGCTTGGCGGGGGATCGCTGGCGACGAGCAGCGGAAAGAAATGGAAGAGAAGCTGCAAGAGGCCTGTGCTGGAATGATTTGTTGGCACATTTATTGTCACATTTACAGTTTGATGAACAACAGGAGAATAGCATCCTGCACCAAGAATATACAGTACTTCAGAATGTCTCAACAATGAAAAAATTTACTGGTGTATTAATCAAATAACAATAATTTGTATGGTCTCTCCATTTTGCTAAAACTGCAAGGATCAACAAGACAAAGACAGCATCAAACATATTACGGTTAAAATATGTGCTGCCTTTTTTGTGGGCATATGCAGGGGCGCGCACGCGCACGCACGCACACACACGCACAGAGCTTACCCGCATTGGCAATCTTTGTCACAAGCAACTGATGATCCGGAAGAAGGGGTACAGGAACAAAAAATTCCATCATCTTCAATGAGTTTCTTAGCAAGATAAGCATCTTAATAGAATTAAGGATAGCAATAAGATGGAAAAAAATTCCTATTATCAAGTGCAATTTAGAAACTCACGTCATGGCATTATAAATAAGCAATAATTGCGTTAGAATTGGGAGTCCCAAACAACAACAACAATAACAACAAAACCTTTTATCCCAAACAAGTTAGGGTAGACTAGGAATTAAACATCTTCAAGGTCAAAGAAACAGGAGCCTTGTAAGAAAACCTACAAGTCAAAAACCCTAAACCTGCATCCTGCCCTCTGAGCAAAGAGCCTAAAACATCTCCACTGGGAGTCCCCACTCACTGAAAAAAACGAAGGAGCCATACCATATTAAGATATTTTGAAATGCATCGCTGTGTCAAACACATTATTGCAAAATGTAATCACTCACATTCCCGTATTGCTTTCTACTTGACAGAAAGACTAAAACCAAGGTTTCTCAAAAGGTTGCAGAATTGTTTCGGGTGTACCACTAATCTAGGCTACCAAGTGGAAGACATAGAAAATTAAACACTTTACATGAATCATAACATGTCAGAATATTAAACTTTAACCACGAGTATTACAAAGTTATATCAGGAAAAGGTGCACATCGTTTCTACTCGCAGAAGGCACTACTTTTAAAGCAATGATAGGTGTGGATACTCCGCTTAATTGGTATGTAGTAACCAAACTTCCATTCTTTCAACGCAGATGGAAGATCAAACTCCACAGGAGCTTTCATTGACTTGATCAATTCCTCAAACACATTCTCAACTTTCTGCGGCAGAAAAATAGGAGATAAATAAGCATAAAAGATACTATTAACCAAGCACAATGAACAAGCAAACAAGAATCCAGAACAAAGAAAAGGTAGTAACAAGACCAGGTTACTGCAAATGGTTACGCCATTCTTGTGACGGAATGCATTTCTGTGAGGCACCTTCCCACAAGCAAGCACATTTTTACTCTTTCCAAAAGTAACACCTACAGACCACTGTCATCATCCACAGCAAGTAGATCATCTAACAGTCCTGATCAACACTAGCAAACATTTCGGCTCATCGACACAACCATTACATTACACCACTTTAATTCTAACCAAATTTTAGGAAACCACCTCACAGAATCCTAGTGTTCGCCCGCCCCACCTGAGGGTTTCAGGACCCAAACCTACCACATGGCTTCACAACGGAACCCACCTGCAATGTCGACTTGTATCAACTCACCCGTGTGCAATTCTGGCCATCCAAGCCAATAACAGCACTCCTATGAACCAACCGGAAGCACCCAACCCCGGTACGCCCAATCCATACTCCATGCAGGGGCGTCCCGGCGTCCCCCGACTGTTTCCCTTGAACCGCTAAAGCTGGTAAGGAAACACCAGCCCGACATTGCAAAATCTAGTTGCGGCATCATGAAGCGCGATTGCGAGCGAAGGCGTGGTTCCCGACGAGAGCATTTGCGGAGGATTTCATGAAACTTGCTGGGATTTTCAGAGTTTTGTAGGTTTAGTCGCAGGATTAAAATCAATCTCGCACACGCAGAAAGAGAGAGAGAGAGATTTGGAGAAGGGGATACCTTCATTTTGGCCGGAGGCGGCATGGCAGGGGATCGCCGGCGACGAGCAGCGGAAAGAAATGGAAGAGAAGCGGCAAGAGGCCTGTGCTTGAATGATTTGCTGGCACATTTATTGTCACATTTACAGTTTGATGAACAACAGGAGAATAGCATCCTGCACCAAGAAAATACAGTATTTCAGAATGTCTCAACAAAGAAAAAATTTACTGGTGTATTAATCAAATAACTAACAATAATCTGTATGGTCTCCATTTTGCTAAAACTGCAAGGTTCAACAAGACAAAGACAGCATCAAGCGTATTACGGTTAAAATATGTGCTGCTATTTTGTGGGCACACGCAGGGGAACGCATGCGCACCCACACAGAGCTTACCCGCATTGGCAATATTTGTCACAAGCAACTGATGATCCGGAAGAAGGGGTACAGGAACAAAAAATTCCATCATCTTCAACGCGTTTCTTAGTAAGATAAACATCTTAATAGAATTAAGGACAGCAATACGATGGAAAAAAATTCCTATTATCAAGTGCAATTTAGATCCTCACATCATGGCATTGTAAATGAGTAAGCAATAATTGCGTTAGAATTGGGAGTACCAAAAAACAACAACAACAACAAAGCTTTTTATCCCAAATAAGTTAGGATAGGCTAGAAATCGAACATCCTCAAGGTCAAAGAAACGGGAGCCTTGTAAGAAAACCTACAAGTCAAAAACCCTAAACCTGCATCCTGCCCTCTGAGCAAAGAGCCTAAAACATCTCCACTGGGAGTCCGCACTCACTGAAAAAAACGA
Organism: Bonia amplexicaulis; assembly: GCA_036346245.1. Classification (NCBI taxonomy): domain Eukaryota; kingdom Viridiplantae; phylum Streptophyta; class Magnoliopsida; order Poales; family Poaceae; genus Bonia; species Bonia amplexicaulis. Next base: position 8,170,828 of record CM070760.1, on the reverse strand, counting down.
AGGAGCCATACCATATTAAGCCATTTTGAAATGCATCGCTGTGTCAAACACATTATTGCAAAATGTAATCACTCACATTCCCGTATTGCTTTCTACTTGACAGAAAGACTAAAACCAAGGTTTCTCAAAAGGTTGCAGAATTGTTTCGGGTGTACCACTAATCTAGACTACCAAGTGGAAGACATAGAAAATTAAACACTTTACATGAATCATAACATGTCAGAATATTAAACTTTAACCACGAGTATTACAAAGTTAAATCAGGAAAAGGTGCACATTGTTTCTGCTCTGAGAAGGCACTAGTTTTAAAGCAATGATAGGTGTGGATACTCCGCTTAATTGGTATGTAGTAACCTAACTTCCATTCTTTCAACGCAGATGGAAGATCAAACTCCACAGGAGCTTTCATTGACTTGCTCAATTCCTCAAACACATTCTCAACTTTTTGTGGCAGAAAAACAGGAGATAAATAACCATAAAAGATACTATTAACCAAGCACAATAAGCAAGTAAACAAGCATCTAGAACAAAGAAAAGGTAGTAACATGACCAGGTTACTGCAAATGGTTACGCCATTCTTGTGACTGAATGCGTTTCCGTGAGGCACCTTCCCACAGGCAAGCACATTTTTACTCTTTCCAAAAGTAACACCAATGGACCACTGTCATCATCCACAGAAAGTAGATCATCTAACAGTCCTGATCAATACTAGCAAACATTTCGGCCCACCGACACAACCATTACATTACACCACTTTAATTCTAACCAATTTTTAGCAAACCACCTCACAGAGTCCTAGTGTTCGCCCGCCCCACCTGAGGGTTTCAGGACCCAAACCTACCCACGGCTTCACAACGGAACCCCTCTGCAATGTCGTCTTGTATCGACTCACCCGGGCCGCCGGGCGCAATTCTGGCCGTCCAAGCCAACAACAGCACTCATATGAATCAACCGGAAGCACCCAACCCCAGTACGCCCAATCCATGCTCCATGCAGGGCCTTCCCCCGACTGTTTCCCTCGAACAGTTAAAGCTGGTAAGGAAGCACCAGCCCGACGTTGCAAAAATCCAGTTGCGGCATCGCGAAGCGCGATTGCGAGCGAAGGCGTGGTTCCCGACGAGAGCATTCGCGGAGGATTTCACGAAACTCGCCGGAACTTTCAGGGTTTTTAGGGTTTTGTAGGTTTAGTCGCAGGATTAAAATCAATCTCGTGGGCGCGCAGGAGAGAGAGAGAGAGAGGTGGACAAGGGGATACCTTGATTTTGGCGGGAGGCGGCATGGCGGCGGATCGCCGGCGACGAGCAGCGGAAAGAAATGGAAGAGGAGAAGAGGCAAGAGGAAGAGAAGGAAGCGAAGTGGGCGACGGCGCCGGAGCTAGGGCAAGCCGGCGGCCGGACTAGGGTCCGCGGGGGAGTTGATTCGGGCAAGCTCCTTTGCATACGTTGATTTTTGGGGGAGGCGACCGAGCTTTAGAGCTGCTCCCGGGCAGGGCGTTCTAAGGAGAGAAAAAAAACGCAGTTATGCGGTCGGAGATCCTCCGCTCGGATCTGGGTCGTCCGGATGGGCTTGAGCGGGTTGGATTCGATATTTCCAGATTTGCAATGGTTATACCAATTTTCACCTGATAAATACGCTCCCAAGAAGAAGAATTTTTAGGCACGCACTCAAGTTTCTTTCTGACACGTGGGGACGGAATGGGGGAGTGCCCAGCCGAGGCGCCAGCTCGTCGGCCGCAAGGCGTTAGACTGGGCTTTCAAAGGTAGCAGAACATTTCATGGTATAAATTATACTCCATCCGTTTAATTTTGTAAGACACATTTCTTTTAACATATAGACTAAAAAATAATAAAAATAGCAAGATTATTCTTAATTATTATCTTTAATCACTGTATTCAATGCATACCTATTGAGAATATCAAATAAACCTACATATTTATTAGGGATATAAAGAAAATATCACACTAACTTTGCTTTGGAACATAAAATACGTTCTATATTTATGGACAAGCTATTCAAAAAATATGTACTATAAACTTGGACGAAGGGACTACCATTCAATATTACTACACAACAGAGTTTATATATACCACATCAGCTAGTTTTTACATAAAGGGCCACTTAGACCAAATACTTACAATACAAAAGCGGAAATGGATTTGATAAACAAAAGGTGAGGCCCTAACCTACCACAGGCAAACATCTGGGGGCAAAATGGGTACAACATATATCATCCGTGCTTCGATAATATATTTGCATAAAATCACTATCAAAGTATACTTAACTAAGGTAAAAACTATAATACTAATGATTGTTCTAGTTTCTTCCATCTTCTTCTCCATAAGACCTGTAGCGTTGTGATGAGTGTAGCGTCTTGCTCCACTTCTGAGTTAATCGAGTAAGTGAGTTGAGCACAATCAGTTGTGCTCCGCGAGCTAACACGTAGAATGCACTAGTATATAATGCAAAACTAAATAGAGAAGGTTCAGATTCTTTTGCTAAATGTTTTAGTTGAAAATTACATTAGTTAGGAATACCTGAGATTTAGCAATTTTAACTGAAATCAATTTTCTAAAGTACGTGAAAGATTACAACATTAATAATAATGCAGGTTCCATCAACCGTTACATAGCTTCCTACATCCAATGATATTTTATCAGCGTTATACTCACCCATTATTATCACTAGGTCCGATCACCCAATGCTCAGAATAGCTTCTTTCAAATCCAAGTGATGTGAGGTTGCTCTTCCCATATTTTATTAAACTTATGCCTCTGGTCCTACATGTAGAGCTTTTTGAACTTTTTCATCAACTATTTGTTGCGATACAGGTGTGGAAGTTTACCGCTAGATGCCTTATGACCAACAGGTCTTCACGTCATTCCACTAGAAGGGTGGTTGCATCCCTTGCCGCATGGTTTTCAATGCCTACAGTAGCCTAGCATTGTGGTCCGTGATAAGGTAGACGTTGAGCCAATCTTAGACTACTGCTTGCTTCACATTGGCCAAAAACTATAGTTAGCTATTAGTATTCTCATTCTCCATAATTGCAAAGGCCACTAGGAGTAGTTGGTCATTTGCGTCGGTGGCCACCGCCATCAACATCGTGCCCTTGTGCTTGTCGAAGCGGAACATGCCATCCATCGTGAGCACTAGACAACAATACTTGTACCCCTCGATCACTTGCCAAAATGCTTAGGACACTCTATCTAGGATGACACAATTAGGCCCCTTCGAAGGGTGCTCCTTCTTCATCTTGTTTGTATATGTCCTAGGATTGGCTTCAGCAATCTGATGCAGCATTCTTGGCACAAAGTCGTAGGTCTTCTCGTACGTGTTATACATTCTATGTATGATCTTTCTCCTCACATGCCACACCTTACAGTAGTTCGTCGGGAAACCAACCAAATTCACAATATTGGCCAGACATCCACAGCTATAAGGTGATTGATCGGCTAGCAACCATTAATGAGGCCACATTCCTATGCCTGTGCAGCAGCTCCACAAGCTCACATATATGATCATTCACCACCATTATCTAGAAGTTCATTGCATCGTCTCTAAATCTCTACACATGGATCTTCTCAAAACAAGAATCGTCCACACACATCACCACATATGTGTCGGGGTTCTACCTGTGCACCCGATACGTGCAGCTTATGCAGACAATATATCTTGCAATGACTTACTACGTAGTACCCTTGTTGGGAAACCGTTGCCCTTCCACTAGAGTGTCTTCATCGAAAGACCATTCCGACCCATCTTCGGATAGCAGAACTAGGGAGGCCAACACAACAACATCTAATTTTGGAGGAGACACACTCAACATCCGTGCACACAATGCCACCAGATGTACCATCACACCAACACCTACACTAGCCTCGTCTCTACTGCTACCTGTGTTAGCATCCGCCTCATCGTCGAAATGGCATCCATCTGATAGGCCATCTAAATATTCAAAGTAGTCAATACACACTATTCACGATCTCCCTACACCTTCGATTGGCTCAAGGGAATGAGCCAACCTCATTAGCCCTCCATCATCCACACCAGTACCATGTTCCACCGCACCACTACCATGCGCCGCAATAGCAGTTCAACTTTGCCACCACTATCCTCACCAACATTATGCTCCAGAATGCCACCACACATCAATTGTGGCACTTCCACGCCGCCACTCCCACTGGCCTCGCACCCACTCAATGACTTCGCCCTCTTCACAAACTGCACATACATCATTAGTGTCAGACCCGGATTTTGCAATCCAGAATCTGCTGTGCCTTACCGCATTATTCCCTGGATCAGTAGATAATGCACACAGATACATTGCCGAATCATTTCATACACACGGAATTCACAACAAGCCGTAATAATATTTACATTGGAAAAGTGAAGTTAGGCCTTTACAAAGGCGCAATTGTCACAGCAGGGCCAAGCAGGCCAAATATTTATAGTACAAAAGTCTAGCAGCGGAAGAAATACAAGGTAGGCCTTTAAACCACAAGCAAAGACTGAGGGCAAAAGTGGACATACAAATATTGCTAGGGCTCTAGCAATATCTGGATGAAGCCACACCTTAGTCTAGATGCCTAAGGTTCTAAGCGCGGATTATTCGTCCTAGTTCCCGGCGTGGTCTTCTCCAACTGCAGCAGGTGCTTCCTCGAAGGCGTACGGATCTTGAGCTCCCGAGTCTGGATTTTTGGTATTGCGAGAGTGAGCACACTATCCACCGTGCTCAACGAGTCAACACACAGAATGCAGTAGGTAGTATGCAAGGCTTTTCACAAGGAAAGGCTCAAGTTGTTTTGTTTGCGGAAATATGCTTTTTGAACTATGATACTTAAAATTTCCTAGGACCTAGCCAGTTGAAATTTTAAACATGATACTCAATGACATATACATTTATCTTTGACGAATCAGAGATCATCCACCATTTACATGATCTCTGCTCCTCATGCCCTGCCTTCAGCGTATAGTCGCTTACATTACCACTGGGACGACACCCAGGACAACTCAAATAAGGGCCTTTCTCTGCCCTCCACATTCCCATTTCCAACTCTAAAGTTTTTGAAACAGAACTATATCTAGTTAAGTTCCCATGTCCGCCCTTGACCGTGGGCACGGCTATTCGAATAGTTTTGACTCTGCAGTGTGTACACTTTACCCACATGAGATAGATCGCTCATTGCCCCACATGATTCCTTAGCCATGTGGTTGAGTAGACTATCACAGAGCCTTTACAATGCATGTTCTTAGCAGAGTTACGACCGCTAAGGTTTCCACTTCCTTCGGGTACGACCACCCTTCCAGAAGCCCCCTCTTGCGCCATCACGTCGGAGGATGTGGCCATCCTCTACCCGCCCGTGTTCACACCGACGCAACTCATACTAAGTCAATGCAAATTAGTTGGCCCTGCCTACACTTTGCCAGCATGTGGTTGCACATGTTGTACCGTGGGAGGTCATCACAAGATTCAGTCCTTAATGGTTATCTGGGCGGTTCTACCACGATCCACTTGTGCTATCACGGCACCACTTTATCACAAATCTGTGCTATCACGGCACCATTCAACACCCATACCCTCAACCATCCGCCCAGATAATTAAGCATGTAAGGTTCTTTCGGACGAAAATATACTTAAACCAACATAAACCAGTCATCATCACAATGACTGCCCAATACTGCTATCTTTTATTTTGCAAGATGTGCTAGGGTGCTTTCACACCCTTGTTTATCTAAAACAACTCTAAGCATGCATTTATAATTATAGACTTAGTTTCAAAAGAGTTGTAGTATTATTACTTTTACTAGGGTGACAAGGATCACATAGCCAAAAGTATTGCAAGGGACATATATATTAAATCAAGAGAACATGGGTATATGTCTAAAAGCTGAAATTAACATGTATTGCAACATAGACATAAGCATGCAACTTGTAATACTTAAACCAAAATACTTTATTGAAAACGTAGGCTCAAAATGATCAAAGCATTGACTCGCCTTGGTTCTTTGAGGTCCGGGTTTTGAGCGTTGGATTCTCTGACATGCAGCTTCCTCCTCTTGAGTCTCGAAAGCTACGTTTCATACGTGCGAAAATTTAGATAAAAATCATCACAACAATCAAATAGCACAATGAAAATTTGAACAAGCTTCAAAAGTGTTGGTTCTGGCTTCATTAGGTAGCCCTTGATTTTAGATGAATTTAGAAATTGATTTCACTAAAATTGGAGCTAAAATGAATAAGTTATACACATTTGAATATCTTCGGTTTGAATAAATCCGAAAATATTAAACTCGACATGTGGGATCCATCGTCGTTGACCGCCTTCATGGGCCGACACGATGGGGTCGGCCTTGATGGCCGCGCCCGCCTGCGACCGCCTCGAAAGCGGGGCTGGCGGTCGGCCGCTCGGCGCCTGCGATCGGCCGACAGTGGGGCCCACTGTCGTCGGTTTTAAAGAAATGGCTCACCTCAAGGCGCTGCGTGGCGAGGCTCGAACGCGCCGAGGGAGCCGGGGAAGAGGGTGAGCGACGGTAGCCAACCCGCTCGTTTATCTCACCCTTAAGGGATGATTTTCCCCTTAAGAAGTCTGAGGGTGGAGCAGGCGCCCGAGGCCGGGCGGCGGTGGTTGCCGGCGAGGGAGGCTCACCGAGGTTCGGGAGCTTCGTGAAATGCAAAGCTGTTGGTGGTGACGAGGAGGACCGGGGATCACCGGAGGTGGGTCGGCGACGAGCAGCGGCGGTTCGAGGAGGGCTCACGGCGCCGGCGAGCTACGATCGTCGGCGAGCTCGGGAGGCCGGCAATAGCTTGGCGATGGTCTGGGGATGGTGTGGGAGCAAGGAATTGAGCTCCCACGGTGAGGATCGGTGTAATCGCCGCAAGAGGCCGTCACGGCGGAGTTGGGGAAGAAGGAGGTTCTCCGGCTCGGGTGGTTCTTTGGGGCAATTCTTGTTGGGGAAGGGGTGAGGAGTCACAGCGATTCTTTTGGGCGCGACACGGCTTTTATAGCCCGGCCGAGGAGGCCACAGCGGACCCGCCGCGGGACATGGGCGGCCGCCGCGGCAACGGGTAGCGGCGAGCAGGCGGCGGAAGGCGGCGGGGTTGAGGCGGCGTGGGGTCCTTTCCCATAACGCCCCTCGGTGGGGCCTCCGCGGCATGGGCGTCGCCGGCCGAAGGGGGTCGAGGCGCGAGGAGGAGGAAGAAAGAGAAAACGGGCCTGACAGTGGGGCCCGCTTGCGAAGAGAGGGGCGCGGAGAGGCGATCCGCGGGTGGCCGAGATGGCGCCGGGTGGGACGTGGCGCCATCCGGACCGGACGCACGCCGACCCGAGAGGGGGAGGCGGATCCGGGCGGCGTGGGCGGATCCAAATTCCGCGTCGGTAGGGGTGGGAATTTGGGTTTTATTTTGATTTTGCGTTTTCATAAATGCTAGGAGGCATAAAATAATTCGGAAAAATACTAAACCTCCACCAAAAATTATAGAAAATTCACAGAGGCTCAAAGAGATATTTTTGGGTTTAATAAAATTACTTAGCCACAAAATGGTTATTTCATTTAATACTCTAAGGCTTACAACTGACTTCTTTTCCTTTTTCTTTTTCTTTTTCTCCTCTTTTCTTTTATAATTGGAGGTATATTTACTTTGTGTAAAAGCACTCATATATATACATATGTATATATACATGCATATACATATATATATACCTATATATATATATATATATATATATATCTAAGCTTGCCCTACTTATGTTACTTTTGAAATTTTCTCTATGGATCATCTTTTCAGATTCGAATTCAAACTTAGGATTCTCTATTAATTAAACAGATGGGCTCTTCCACAAAATTCTTCAGAGAAACACTTTCAAAACCCGACTCAACACAATACTATACAAAATATTCTATAACATTTTATTATACAGATCCTCTGAGTTTTTAGGATGTTACAAACCTACCCCCTAAAAAGAATCTCAATTTTAGATTTGGTTTAGCTAGAGAACAAAGCGGGGGTAATCTTTGCGGTGATCTTCACGCTCCCAAGTAGCTTCTTTCTTTGAATGGTGACTCCACTGAACTCTGCACAAACGAATGGATTGGGTCCTGGTCCTCTTTTCCACTGTGTCTAAAATTTTGATGGGTCGTTCTTTGTAAGTTAAGTCCTCCTCGAGCTCGATTGCTTCTAGTGGGGCTTGGTCTTTTGGCACTCGTAAGCACTTCTTCAGCTGGGACACATGGAAGACATTGTGAACTTCAGACATGCTTGGGGGTAAGGCTAGCTGGTATGCAACCTCTCCTTTCTTGGCTAAAATAGGGAAAGGCCCAACATAGCGCGGGGTGAGCTTGCCTTTGACCTTAAACCTCTTGACTCCCCGCAAGGGTGATACCTTCAAATACACGTGATCTCCAACTTCAAAACTTAGGGGCCTCCTCCTTTTATCCGCGTAGCTCTTCTGCCTGGATTGGGCTGCCAACAACCGGTCTCTAATTAGCCGAACTTTTTCTTCTGCTTGCCTCGAGTTTCGGGACCAAATATATAGCTTTCTCCCACCGGACCAATGGGTGGGGTCGACATTACGCCATATAGAGCTTCAAGGGTGACATCTTGAGTGGGTAGTAGCTCGTTGTTGTAGGCAAACTCGGCATAGGGCGACATTTATCCCATTCCTTGAAAAGTCTAGTGCACATGCCCGAGCATATCCTCTAATATTTGATTCACTCTTTACATTTGTCCATCGATTACGAGGATGGTGGCGGTGCTAAAATCTAAATGGGTACCCAGGGCTTCATGCAGACTTGCCCAAAAATGTGAGGTAAATTGGGAACCTCGATATGAAACAATTCGCTTGGGTATGCCATGTAGGCACACAATGCGGGACATGTCTGACTCATTAACTTATCTCCCTTGTACGTTGTTTTGACGGGAATGAAGTGGGCAATCTTGGTTAATCTATCAACGATGACCTAGACTGAGTCACATCCTGACTTCGTTGGCGGAAATCCGGTGATGAAGTCCATGCCAACTTCCTCCCATTTCCATTGGGGTATCTCAGAGGTCAGAGTGATCCTGCCGCCTTTGGTGTTCAACCTTTACCCTCGGCAGACATCACAAAGAAGCGACGTGCTCAGCAATGTCTCTTTTCATGCCTGGCCACCAGTAGTATTGCTTCATGTCTTGGTACATCTTAGTACTACCAGGATGAAGGGAATATGCGGAGCTATGCGCTTCCCGAAGCAATAGATCCCTAAGGTCCTTTTGAGGGGGTATGAAAGTACGATTTCCGTACTTTAGAATTCCTTGATGATCCAGATTCATTTTAGGGTCCTTCCCTTCTTCCATCGATTTCTTCCACTTCAAAACAGCTGGGTCTCCTTTCTGTGCAGCTTCTATCATTTCTTCAATACTTGTTTGATCTTCCAGGACGGTTAAGGCTCCTTCTTCGACAATCCCTAGGTTCGGTTCGTCGACTCTTTATCTGATTCAGTGGTGCTCCCGAACCATAAGGTGATTGCGATGGCTTTCCTACTCGGGCGTGCGCCACTACGTTAGCTTTTCCAGGTGGTAGTGGGCGCTCATGTCATAATCTTTAATCAACTCCGACCACCTTCTTTGCCTCAAATTCGATCGTTGGGTGAAGAAGTACTTGAGGCTCTTGTGGTCTGTGTAGATATCACAATGATTGCCAATAAGATAGTGCCTCCAGATCTTCAGGGCATGAACCACGGAAGCTAACTCCAGGTCATGGGTTGGGTAATTGGCTTCGTGAGGGCGGTCGCACGGATGCATACGCCACAACCTTGCCTTCTTGCATAAGCACACCCCAAGCCCTTGATGTGACGCATCGCAAGATACTTCAAAGTCTCGGCGACATCGGGCGGGACCAAAGACCGGGGTGGTGGTCAATCTCTTTCGCTTCTTGAAAACTCTCTTCGCATGCCTTGGTCCAGCCAAATGCCCGCTCTTTCTTGAGTAAGCGGGTCATTAGTGCGGCAATTGGAGAACCCTTCAATGAACCGCTGTAGTATCCTCGCTAATCCAAGCTCCTCACCTCGGTGGCGAGGTGAGGCTGCCATTCCGTTCTTCGCACAATTTTGGCGGGGTCAACGGACACTCCTTTTTCAGACACAATATGCCCCAGGAAGCTGATGTCCTGCAACCAGAACTCACACTTGCTGAACTTGGCATAGAGTTGATGTTCCTTTAGTCTTGTCAGTACCAAGCGTAAATGCTCGGCATGCTCATCCGCGGTTTTGGAGTAGATGAGAATGTCATCGATGAACACTACTACAAACTTATCCAGGTAATCCATGAAGACCTTGTTCATGAGATTCATGAAATAGGCAGGGGCATTGGTCAACCCAAAAGACATAGCGTAAACTCGTGCGGTCAGTATCTAGTGGTGAAGGCGGTCTTGGGATGTCTTAGGCCTAATCTTCGATTGGTGATAACGACCTTAAATCAATCTTGGAGAATAATGTGGCTCCCCAAGGCGATCAAATAGGTCATCAATCCTCGGCGATGGATACTTATTCTTGATGGTTACTTCAATTAAAGCCCGATAATCTACGCACATCCTAGCGGTGCCATCCTTCTTCTTTACAAAGATAACCGGGGATCCCCAAGGTGAGGAACTCGGCCTGATAAAACCTTTGTCCTGTAGCTCATGTAGTTGCTTCTTCAATTCTTCTAGCTCATCTACGGTCATCCGGTATGGTCTCTTAGAGGTAGGGGCAGCACCAGGCTTCAAGTTGATAACAAACTCGAGATCTACATGCGGTGGCATGCCGAGCGGTTCCTCGAGGAAGACTTGAAGATAGTCTTGCACCACCATCATCCCTTCTAGCGGTACATCTTCACAATAATATATTTCGGCCCCATCTATACGGTCGGTCCACCTTCACCACAATGGTCAATTCGGGCACTTGGTCAATTTAACTTGCCTCAAGGCACAATCTAATATTCCTTGGTGTTTAGCTAACCAGTCCATTCCTAGTATAATATCCAAGGTCTGGGAGGTTAGCACGACTAAATCTGCTAGGAATATAAATCTTTCCATGACAATTTCTACTCACAGACGAGACTAAGGTGGCCTTAATCATCCTGCGGGTGAACTAAGCATTAATGCTTTCTTCAACAGGTGGACGAGCGACTTAAGTTTATCCACATACCCTTTGGCTATAAATGAATGCGATGCCCGTAATCAAAAAGGACGCGTCTTGGTAGTGTCTTGACGAGAACGTGCCAGCGGACTCAGCGACCTCCTCAGCTTCCTCCGCGGTGACGTGATTAATTCTTCCTCGATTTGGGGTCGATGCAGCCCTGTTGGATTGAGGGGCCTGATTCCCTCTGCTGGGCGCTGAAGCTTGTCCTCGGGCGGGGGTAGTGCCCAAGTTGAACTTCACCGAGTGGTGCCGCCGAGGGCGCGATAGGCGTAGTGCCCTTCTGCGCCACAGTTGAAGCGGTTGAAGGAGGTCATAGGTTTGTCCTGCGGACTGGCCGAGGGGCGAGGAGTGCAGAACGATGCTACCACACGGACGAGGTCTTGGGTTTGGGCTCGAGGCAGGGCTGTCCCGGAGAAGGGGAATTGTTGAAGAATCTCGATGAACCTTCCTTGCGGCGCCGAACCACACCTTCCGTTTGCGACTAGTTTCCGTGTTCTTCTTCTCATTTTCGGGACCAATGCCTTATTCACCAGCTGATGAAAGCTGGAGAAGTCCTGCGTGATGAGCTGCACACAGAGCCCTTCATTCATCCCTTCGAAGAACCGGTCAATTTTCTCCTCTTCATCGGCCACATCCTTGGGGCGTAATGGGCCGATTGATTAAACTTGGTGAGATAATCATTGGTGACAGTCCATACGCTTCAAAGTCTGAACTCATTCTTCTTTATTTGCATTACCCACTGGGACGAAATTGGCCTTAAAGGCCGCCTTGAATCTGTCCGGTTATGATGGTGCGCTAGCTCGGTGGGGTATCCTCATACCCTTTGGTGGCGGTAATTCTCCCACCAGTGCCATGCCCTTGGAGTTGATGGGTGCAAAGAGCACTGGTCATCCTCATGATTTGGCCAAGCAAGCTTTCTTTACGTGTCCCATGACCAATCTTACGCCTCCGGGGCTCATCGCCCGGCGAAGGTAAGGCGGGTCTGATGAAGTCGCCAGTCGGAGGCATGAACATTGGTGTGGGTCTGGCGGCTGCGAAGATAACTGAAGTATTTGCGTTCTTTGGGCCATTACTTGCGCCATGGATGGGTTAGCCGGTGGGGTGGGAGGTTTACCCTTGACACAGGCCTCTACCCTTCACCTTCTTGTGCTTCTTGACCGGCTTCCACTTACGCTTTGCATGTCCGGGTTGGCTCCGGCTTGTGCGCGGGTAACTCTATGGCTAGCCATCTGTAGATAATTTAACATCCTTTTAGACCCTTGTTCTAACCTCCCAATAGAAGTCAATAACCCCCGACCAGCACATTAAAGAACCAACACAAACATCAAACAACGGTAAATAAACACAAGGCCGTTTTCATTAAACATAGACAGTACATCACATAGCCAGCTTTTTATGGCTTCACAAGCCACGCTGGGCTTTACATACATACACATACTTAGCGATACTAAGGTACTGGCATAAGCTGCTACTAGTGAGGTGGGGCATATGCTTGCTACTACTAGCCAAACTCTAGCAAGCATCGCACTAAGCGACCCACGATCGCTTACTCCTCCATGTCACCGACACTTTGGGGCGGAGGGGTGTAGTCCGTGCATCGAGAGCGGGACCTGCTACCACTAAACTCGGGCAGTCGGTGTCGGAGTGAGGCGTGAGCAGCTGCGTCGAGTCTCTCCACGGCGTGAGCGGATCGAGGCCAGGGGCCGCACGCTCTGCGTCTTTGTGAGCTCAGTGCGAGTCCCGGAACACGGTGGAGGTGCTGGAGCTGAGTCGGTGCAAAGTCTGTTGAGTGCAGGTGCGGGCAGCGGCCGCCTCTGCCTTGGCCTCTGCCAAGGCCCGCTCACACTGGGCGAGCTGCTCACGCAAGGAGTCCACCTCGATGTGGCGTGCGAGGAGGCGCTCCCGAAGTGCGGTGATCTCCTCCTTAGCCACCACATGGGCTGTACCCATAACCCGAGTGAGGTCCACCTGGTAGGTAAGCCTCGGGTCGTCCTCCAACTCTTTCACCCTAGTCCCGTTGTACCTGGCGTGCTCTGTCCTCAGTGGGTGGTAGGTGAAAGGAGAATCCAGCACCAGCGTCGCGTGGATGTCGCAAAGTCGGGCGCGGTCGACGAGCGGCATCTGTAATCTTCTTGCCACCAAAGCTCCTCCGGTGGGTGGTGCAAACACGTGAGACCGGTCTCCCTCACGGCGGGGTAGATGAAGATCTCCACCAACCAGACTCATCTCCTCCTATCACGGTCCTCCGATCAGCGGTAGATGGGCGCGTCCTCGTAGCCCAAGTAGTGGAGTAGTTTTCGAAGTATATCCGCAAACTCTCCCTCACGAACTCCGTGAGCGAAGAAGTCCCAGTGACCAGCGTTTGTAACTCCTGCCATCTGTAATTAAATAGTGTCATTAGTAATTTTTTGAAATAACAACTGAAAGGTAGATCAGAGTAGAGCTAGGAAGGGTGCGGGAAGAAATAGCACGCTATATTTTTAAGAAATTCCTTTTTATACATTTTTAAATATACAACAGCCTAATTACTAACGGCCAACTAAGGTTTTTACCCTACAGTCGTATGCTCTGATACCAGCTCTGTCAGAATGCCACCACACATCAATTGTGGCACTTCCACGCCGCCACTCCCACTGGCCTCGCACCCACTCAACGACTTCGCCCTCTTCACAAACTGCACATACATCATTAGTGTCAGACCCGGATTTTGCAATCCAGAATCTGCAGTGCCTTACCGCATTATTCCACGGATCGATAGATAATGCACACGATACATTCTTAGAATCATTTCATACACGGAATTCACAACAAGCCGTAATAATATTTACATTGCAAAAGTGAAGTTAGGCCTTTACAAAGGCGCATGATTGTCCTGTGAGGCCAAGCGGGCCAAATATTCTGATACAAAAGTCTAGCGGTGAAGAAATACAAGGTAGGCCTTTAAACCACAAGCAAAGGCGAGGGCAAAGTGGACATACAAATATTGCTAGGGCTCTAGCAATATCTGGATAAACCACATCTTAGTCTAGATGCCTAAGGTTCTAAGCGCGGATTATTCGTCCTAGTTCCTGCGTGGTCTTCTCCAAGCTGCAGCAGTGCTTCCTCGGCGTCGGATCTTGAGCTCCAGTGCGGATTTTTGGTATTGCGAGTGAGCATACTATCCACCGTGCTCGTGAGTCAACACACAGAATGCAGTTGGTAGTATGCAAGGCTTTTCACAAGGAAAGGCTCAAGTTGTTTTGTTTGCGGAAATATGCTTTTTGAACTATGATACTTAAAATTTCCTAGGACCTAGCCAGTTGAAATTTTAAACATGATACTCAATGACATATACATTTATCTTTGACGAATCAGAGATCATCCATCATTTACATGATCTCTGCTCCTCATGCCCTGCCTTCAGCGTATAGTCGCTTACATTACCACTGGGACGACACCCAGGACAACTCAAATAAGGGCCTTTCTCTGCCCTCCACATTCCCATTTCCAACTCTAAAGTTTTTGAAACAGAACTATATCTAGTTAAGTTCCCATGTCCGCCCTTGACCGTGGGCACGGCTATTCGAATAGTTTTGACTCTGCAGAGTGTGTACACTTTACCCACATGAGATAGATCTGCTCATTGCCCCACATGATTCCTTAGCCATGTGGTTGAGTAGACTGTCACAGAGCCTTTACAATACATGTTCTTAGCAGAGTTACGACCGCTAAGGTTTCCACTTCCTTCGGGTACGACCACCCTTCCAGAAGCCCCCTCTTGCGCCATCACGTCGGAGGATGTGGCCATCCTCTACCCGCCCGTGTTCACACCGACGCAACTCATACTAAGTCAATGCAAATTAGTTGGCCCCGCCACACTTTGCCAGCATGTGGTTGCACATGTTGTACCGTGGGAGGTCATCACAAGATTCAGTCCTTAATGGTTATCTGGGCGGTTCTACCACGATCCACTTGTGCTATCACGGCACCACTTTATCACAAATCTGTGCTATCACGGCACCATTCAACACCCATACCCTCAACCATCCGCCCAGATAATTAAGCATGTAAGGTTCTTTCGGACGAAAATATACTTATACCAACATAAACCAGTCATCATCACAATGACTGCCCAATACTGCTTTCTTTTATTTTGCAAGATGTGCTAGGGTGCTTTCACACCCTTGTTTATCTAAAACAACTCTAAGCATGCATTTATAATTATAGACTTAGTTTCAAAAGAGTTGTAGTATTATTACTTTTACTAGGGTGACAAGGATCACATAGGCAAAAGTATTGCAAGGGACATATATATTAAACTCTGACATGTGGGACCCATCGTCGGATGTGCGCCTTCAGCGGCGCCGACACGTGGGGTCCAGGCGCATGTTCACGCCCGCCGCCAAGACCGCCTCGATAGGCGGGGCTCGGCGGTCGATCGCTCGGCGCACCGCGATCGGCGACAGTGGGGCCCACTGTCGGCGTCGGTTTAAAGAAATGGCTCACCTCAAGGCGCTGCGTGGCGGGGGCTCGAACGCGCCGAGGGAGCCGGGGAAGAGGGGTGGCGGCGGTAGCCAACCCGCCGCTCGTTTATCTCACCCTTAAGGATGATTTTCCCCTTAAGAAGTGCGAGGTGGAGCAGGCGGCCCGAGGCCGGAAGGCGGTGGTCGCCGCCGTGAGGAGGCTCACCGAGGTTCGGGAGCTTCGTGAAATGCAAAGCGAGCTTGTGGCGGTTTGGTGGCGACGAGGAGGACCGGGATCACCGGAGGTGGGTCGGCGACGGCAGCCGGTTCGAGGAGGGCTCACGGCCGGGCGAGCTACGGTCGTCGGCGAGCTCGGGGGAGGCCGGCAATAGCTTGGCGATGGTCTGGGGATGGTGTGGGAGCAAGGAATTGAGCTCCCACGGTGAGGATCGGTGTAATCGCCGCAAGAGGCCGTCGGCCGGAGTTGGGGAAGAAGGAGGTTCTCCGGCGCTCGGGTGGCTGCTGGGGCAATTGCGCGCTGGGGAAGGGGTGAGGGAGTCACGGCGATTCTTTTGGGCGCGATTACGGCTTTTATAGCCGGCCGAGGGAGGCAGCCACAGCGGACCCGCCGCGGGACATGGGCGGCCGCCGCAGCAGCGGGCGGGCAACAGGCGGTGGAAGGCGGCGTGGTTGGGGCGATGTGGGGTCCTTTCCCCATAACGCCGCCTCGGTGGGGCCTCCGCGGCATGGGCGTCGCACGACCGGAAGGGGGTCCGGAGCCGCGAGGAGGAGGAAGAAAAGAGAAAGCGGGCCCGACAGTGAGGGCCCGCTGCGAGAGAGAGGGCGGGAGAGGCGACCGCGGTGGCCGAGATGGCGCCGGGTGGGACGTGGCACCATCCGGGGCCGGACGCTGTCGACCCGAGAGAGGGAGGACGGATCCGGGCGGCGTGGGCGGATCCGGCCGATCCGCGTCGGCACGGGTGGGAATTTGGGTTTTATTTTGATTTTGCATTTTCAGAAATGCTAGGAGGCATAAAATAATTCGGAAAAATACTAAACCTCCACCAAAAATTCTAGAAAATTCACAGAGGCTCAAAGAGATATTTTTGGGTTTAATAAAATTACTTAGCCACAAAATGGTTATTTCATTTAATACTCTAAGGCTTACAACTGACTTCTTTTTCTTTTTATTTTTCTCCTCTTTTCTTTTATAATTGGAGGTATATTTACTTTGTGTAAAAGCACTCATATATATACATATGTATATATACATGCATATACATATATATATACCTATATATATATATATATCTATATATATCTAAGCTTGCCCTACTTATGTTACTTTTGAAATTTTCTCTATGGATCATCTTTTCAGATTCGAATTCAAACTTAGGATTCTCTATTAATTAAACAGATGGGCTCTTCCACAAAATTCTTCAGAGAAACACTTTCAAAACCCGACTCAACACAATACTATACAAAATATTCTATAATATTTTATTATACAGATCCTCTGAGTTTTTAGGATGTTACAATTAGTCTCCCATATATTGCCGCACTATGATTGCTTGCATTCTCTATGTACTACTTCCAAGCGACGTTGCCAACCACCTTCTTCAGCTCCTACAAATACTCCCCTGAAGCTCTAGCCATAGTGGCTATCACCGCTTTGATGACAAGCTTCTTCCTGCTTGTCTCCCTGTCAAATACACTCCGAACACATCTCTTGAGCTCAGGGAGACACATCATCCTCAGCCCCGGAACTTGGATCATGGTCTGTTCACAATTTTATAGGTCCACTCCATACGGCCCATCCCGTATGACACCCTTATTGTAGAACACAAACAAGTGTTCCATATTTGACATCACATACCTAGCACCAATAAATCTGCTTATTTTCAATGATGCTAAATACAACTAAGCATAATACAAAATAAATAGGCATATTGTACATAACTGAGCTACCAATTATGCCTACGGCCATGAACTTTATATGCATGGATATAGGTATACATATATGCATGTATACAATACACAATTATATAATCTTATCATCATTTTCTACAATTTTTTAATCACACCAGAGCAATATGTGTGTGTGCGCACGCATGTGTGTGCGTACATACATACATATTTTTTTAAAGTGCGAAGGCATCAAGAACACTAAAAATAATGGTTCATATTTCTTTAGCTTTTTACAAAGAATCATCATTATTGCCACTAATACGTCATTAACATGGCTAACTACAAAATATCATCCACACGAGCTAAATACATACGTCAACTAATCATAGTTACTAAGTGTATTCCATACTATCAAACCACCGTTACGTTAATAAAACGCTAATGACATATTAAGCATATTGCTCACATACGAATGAAACATATATGTTCTTGAAGGTCTTCACCGGATCTACGCTCTTTCCATATGAGAAATATCCTAAATCGCAACAAAACCACATCGGAAAACTATTTGAAACTCTTATACATCCTCTTTCTTTCTTCTTCTTTAGCTCTCCATCGCTCGGTGGGAAAGAAACTCAACTGCAGAGCATCGGATGAGAGGGCAAAGAGTGACCCATGCCATGTGTAGTGCCAGCAAACAGTTCTAACTAATACGGAATAGTACTGATTAACACAGATGAAAATAACATTCGTAATGCCGAAACAAATTAAGCGCGACGCATGCCACGATGCATTCCACCTTTCCATTCGCACACCTGCACGTACTAGACAGTTACACCAACCTGCATGTGCATGCGTGACTTTCGAAAAATCTAATAGTATTCCTGGTGTGCATGCGGACAGTATTCCATGTGGGGCTTCGTGTCGTCGAGGCGAGGCGCCGGAGGATATTGCGACACACGAGGAGGCGCCTGCGATGGCGTCATGGCCGGCTCCGGGGCCTGCTCGTAAGTCTTGTAAGGCACACGATGAGGAGGCGCTTGCGTCGTCGGCGGCAACACGCCATCGTATGACGTCTTGTACGGCACGGGGGGTGGCGGTGTTGCTTCTGGTGGCGGAGGCGTCCACGTCGGGATCTGGTTCGTCTTGGATGGCACCAACGCGTGAGGAGGAGGCGCCGGCGGCTCATACACCTTGAAAGGCCCTGGCTCTTGTTGAGGCGGCGCCGTTATGAGCTGATCCGGCGGAGGCTGGATCGGCGGCGCCGGCTGGCGTGGTGGATCAGCAGGATCTTTGGAGCTCCCCCAGCAGAACAAGATGCTGCAGAACATATTGTCGCAGGAGAGGCACATGCTTATTCTTGCTAGCTGCTACCTATAGTATATATGCGCAGTAGTGAAGTTCAGGTCTTGGCTGCAATACCAGCAGGCTAGCTTACATCTGGGTTTATATAGGAAATTAAAGTACCTACGTATAATCTTCCTCAAAACCTAGCCTTGGATGTTAATGATTAGTTTGTGTGTGGTTTGGTTGTTATAATTAATGGTATGTACATTGACTTGACCCGAATATGTATGGTCGGTCACTTTGATCAAGGATCAGATTCGATCTCGATATCACTCTTGCGGTGCTCTCCTCACCAATTAATGCAATGGTTATCCAAATTAGTTAGCCCTCCCCACTATCAGTCATCATTGGTACGTTTTCTGAAGGCGCTCATCTGTCTGATCAGTGATCACGCATCACTTTGTCAAACCCGCCAAGTGGCACAATATATTCCTTCAAAAAATAAAAAAGAAAGGAGCACAGATAATTGCTATTTTTCTCAATACACAAGCACACTTTACAAAAGACATGTTCTTCTCAGCTCTTGCTTCCTTCATGTCTGATAGGTTTGATCTGTTGACTTCACATCTAGCCCTTTGATAATATCAATCAAGGCTTCATCTACAAATTTTGCTAAAGCATCCATGTGGGTAACGTTGCTGGTTCTACCGTGCAATTGTTTTCTCCAATCTCATCAAAGCATTACCCCTCCAGTACTACAAGTTTGCTCAAGTTCCTTAGAATTGTTTTTGCTCAAGTTCCTTAAGCAGATGGGGACATCGAAAGAAGGTGGTGAAATTGGGAGTGAAGGGGACAGCAGCAGCACTACTAGGAAACGGATCATCCCTCACGGTTCAAAATCGTCAGGAAAATACAAAAGACCGTCAGGTTTAATTTTTCTGACGGGTTCCCGTCAGGCAAAACCCCTCAGGGCTGGCTGGCAAGGAAAATTAAATTTGGCTGACGGGTGCCCGTCAGGGAACTTTAACCTGACGTTTTGGCCCGTCAGGGAAATTTAACACGACGGTTTGGCCAAACCGTCAGGGAAAAAAAATTAAACTGACGATACTAACCGACAGGAAAATGACTTTTTTTCTCAGGGGCCAAAACCGTCAGGAAAATACATTTTACTGACGATTCAGTCACCGTTAGGAAAATTGATTTCATTGACTGTTTGTGTTACTGTGAAGAAAATATAGGCTGACGGTTTGAACCGTCAGCAAAATGGGCAGAAACTACTAACATGCTAATTATAACAGATTTGTTCAGCTGACAATGAATTGGCAAACAACTTACGAGATAAGCATTGATATCTAAATCACAACACCATCGTTGCATCGATCAAGAAACATATAATTAAACAAACATATAATATGTAGCAGAAATTTATCATCCACAAACATGGTCATATGTAGCAGAAATTTATCATCCACAAACATGGTCATATGTAGCAGAAATTTATCTTTACAGATATACCTTCGCTACACCAAGTAATATTGTTGTAGCACAGAAAACAACATGGACCAAACCAGTACAAATATGAAGATGAGCAGCTGATGCAATGCCTCGAGTGATAGCACCAAGTACTTGATGTTGGGGACCTTCTTCCTCCTCCAGTAGACAAATTAGCACATGCATATGTTGTAAATAGATTTCGTGAATAGTATTATATTAATCTAAAACAATAAATATTCCTGCGAGTTGAAACAGTTCCAAACAAGTTAAGATTGCCAAATAGAAAACTAATGTAGAAAGATTTTGTTAAACTAGTTTGACTTCTCCACACCTCTAAGACATTGTATTAAAGATATTACAATCTGGTTCAAAATCTGGGCAACCAATGCTTGCTATATATCATTCTCTGAAAGCATATTACAATTTTGGGAAACATTTTTATTCAACAAGGTCTGCATTATGAAGGTGTTAAACTTATTCATAAAGCAAAACATGTTGAAGAGAAATACATATGTCCAAGACCCATATATATGCACGAGGTGATGAGCTTAATTACTCAATCTAAAGTAATTGGAGCTACACAAGATATATAGTTTAGGGTTTTCAATTACTGATCTTCCCAAAAATATTGATACATCTTCAAGGTATTACACAGATGACAGAACAATGCATGTGGTTTACAAGGACGATAAAACATAACAATACACATGTGAAAGCAAAGTTATCTTAGTAGGAATATATAGCATCCACTACTGCAGAAAGCCTAATAGTAGACGGTAAATCACAGACGGTTTGACGAAACCGTCTGTGACTGACACTAACATAGACGGTTTTCATTTGGACACCGCCATCTTTGGTGGCGTCGGAGAAAATTAGTATCACGACGGTTATTAACTATGAACCGTGCGTGATATTTTCTATCACGAGCGGCTTTTATTGATAACCGTCGTCATAATATGCTTTATCACGACGGTTTCTTATTAAAACCGTGCGTGATATCTCATATCACTGCAGCGGTTTGTATTAAAACCGTGCGTGATATCTCAGACTATCACGACGGTTTTAATAAGAAACCGTCTGTGATAATGGCCACCGATATTTATTGCGACTCGAACCCCACCTAATTCATTTCGATCCGGATCGGGCGTACCGCACTCTTTCGCTCGGGAGGTGAACTAGGCGATTCAGGCCAATTAATTTGGTGGAGGAGCGAGATTGAGTTTTGAATATTTATACTTTCGTGATCTAGATATGGTTAGTATAGTATGAAATTTATTTTTCTTTGCATTACAATTTAGATTGATCTAATTAGTTATTGGTGAGTGTTTATTGAAGATGGTTTGGAAAATTGTTGGTTATATAATAGCTGTTGTGTTTATAATATGAATTAAGCTAGCAAAGCCTGAATGCATGTGATATATATGTAGTAATAATTAATTAATTTAATTTTTAATACTAAGGTATTATGTATATACACATAATGTAAGACCAAGTTTGGATGTATGCCATGAACCGTGTGAGTGAAGAGTACATTAATGGCGTGTCCGCTTACAAGAGCTGCCGAGGAGGATATCTTTGAATAAGGGGTGGAATATATGTACTTGTCCTTGCACCGATCGCGAGAATTTAAAGATGTTTAAGAACCGAGGGCAAATTGAAGCGCATTTGATTCGGAGGGTTTCAAAAGGGTTATACGTGTTGGACCGGTCATGGCGAAGTCAATGATCATATGTCGCGGATGACATCACCGGTGAAGTGAATGATATGCCGCGGATGACATCGGTGAAGTGAATGACATGTCGCGGATGATGTCGATTGTGGTTCGGATTCGGATAGGTTGCACGATGACAATCTGGATCGGATGCTTGCGATGTAGAAGAGAACTATGATGAGAGAGTATGTTAAATTCGGGGCTTGATGGAGGACTCGGAGAAACCTTTGTTCACGTCTTTGCGGTCAAAGTACACGAGGTTGTCGGTAGTGCTTGAACTGTTGAAATTGAAGGCAAGCAGCGGTTGGACCGACAAAGTTTCACTACTCTTTGGGTCTTTTAGCGGACATGCTTCGAGAGGAAATGAGTTGCCTAAAACCACGTATAAAGCCAAAAGGTTCTTTGTCCATTGGGAATTGAAGTAGAAAGAATACATGCATGTCCGAACGACTGTATCCTGTACCGTAAAGAGTATGTAAATATGCACGTATGTCCGGTGTGCAAAGCATCCCGATACAAACGTAACAATCAATCAGATGGCGGCGAGGGAACAGAGGTAAAGAAAGGACCTCCTGGTAAGGTGGTATGGTATTTTCCTATAATTCCCCGTTTGAAAAGGTTTTTTGCAAATCCAAAGGAGGCAAAACTGCTGCGTTGGCACTCGGATGAGCGCAAGAAAGATCGAATGTTAAGACACCTTGCTGATTCCGCCCAATGGAGAAACATCGATAGGAGTTTTGCAAACTTGATGCGAACCAAGGAATATAAGGTTCGATCGAGTACGGATGGAATGAATCCTTTTAGTAGCATGAGCAGTCGACATAGCACATGGCCCGTGACTCTCTGCATCTATAACCTTCCTCCTTGGTTGTGTATGAAGCGAAAGTATATTTTGCTGTCGATATTTATCCAAGGGCCAAAGCAACCTGGGAATGATATTGATGTGTACCTAGCACCGCTGGTGGAAGATCTAAAAGTACTATGGAATGAAGGGGTACATGTGTGGGATGCGTACAATCGAGAGAACTTCACTTTGCGCTCTTTATTGTTCTGCACCATAAATGATTATCCTGCGCTTGCTAACCTATCAGGCCAGAGTACAAAAGGTGCCAAAGCTTGTACTCACTATTTAGATGGTACCGAGTGTGTGGTGAAACACTCACATAAAACCGTCTACATGCGTCACCGCCGGTTCCTTCGAGGCTCACCCATACCGCAAGATGAAGAAACAATTTGACGGAGAGAAGGAAGACGGTTCAGCTCAAGTCATTTAAAGGAAAAGAGGTTTATAATATGGTTAAGGATTTAGATGTTGTCCTCGGAAGGGGCGTACATCGAGGGCTCGTGAGAAGAACACACGGAAGAAGAGATCAATATTTTGGGACTTACCTTATTGGCAGTACCTAGATGTTCGACACTGCATCGACGTCATGCACGTAGAAAAAAATGTATGTGACAGCTTGATTGGTCTCTTACTGAACATTCATGATAAAACAAAGGACGGCATCAATGCACGGCTTGACTTGGCTGATATGGACATCAGGTCTGAGTTAGCACCGA
Organism: Bonia amplexicaulis; assembly: GCA_036346245.1. Taxonomy (NCBI): domain Eukaryota; kingdom Viridiplantae; phylum Streptophyta; class Magnoliopsida; order Poales; family Poaceae; genus Bonia; species Bonia amplexicaulis. The sequence goes on along the minus strand of CM070760.1, from coordinate 8,147,269 downwards.
CATGCAATGATAATGGACGAACATATCTCCCCCCTGCGTGTTACAGTCTGTCCAAGGCCGAGAAAAGCGATCGTGCGATGCTTGCATGGTGTCAAAGTTCCGTCGGTTACTCGGCAACGTCAAGAAACTTGTTTCGATGCAAGAATTGAAGTTAAATGGCATGAAGTCTCACGATTGTCATGTCTTGATGACACAGATGCTCCCTATTGCAATTAGAAATATTTTACCGATCGAGTCAGAGACAATTATGAGGTTATGTTATTTTTAACACAATTGCTCGAAAGGTCATCGATCCCGAAGGACTAGATGCTCTGCAAGACGAGGTGGTGATGACTCTATGTCATCTTGAAATGTATTTCCCTCCTTCGTTTTTCGATATCATGGTTCATCTCATTGTTCACCTTGTATGGGAGATAAAAATGTGTGGGCCCGTATTCCTACGTAGCATGTACCCATTTGAGAGGTTCATGGGAATTCTCAAGTCCTACGTACGGAATCGTTCTCGACCAGAGGGCAGCATCGTCGAAGGTTATGCAAGCGAAAAGGTCATTGAGTTTTGTATCGATTATATGGCTCAGATTGAACCGATAGGTGTGCCTCAATCTCGTCATGAGGGGAGGCTGAAGGGTATCGGAACTATCGGAAGGAAATCAATCACTCCGAGATATGGATGCGTATACTCAAGCCCATTTCACGGTCTTGCAACACATGACCGGTGGCGCCAGTATGTTGACCAAAGACAAGGATGTGCTTGACAATGTAATCCGGAGCGGTAGGATGTTTGGATCATGAGGCAAAGACAACACTCGGTTCAACCAATGGTTGAAGGACCAAATTGCTAGGAGCTCGCCAAGTGAGTTGTTGATATGGTTGGCAAAAGGACCAACATTTACAGCCAGACATGGCAAGGGTATGATATAAATGGTTACACATTCTATACACAGCTCAGGATGCAAAGAGCACTAACCAGAATGGGTGTCCGCATAGATGCATTCAATACCGATGGGTTGAGAAGCTCGTACTATGGATTCATAGAAGAGATTTAGGAGCTCGACTACGTGCTTTTCAAGATCCCTTATTTCGTGCCGTTGGGTGCGGCTCCACAGTTAAGGTTGACAAGTGCGGTGTCACTACCGTGGACCTCCAACGTGTCGGGTACAAGGTTATTAATGTTTTTGTATGGTATGAATGTTTTTGTATGTTATTAATGTTTTTGTATGCTATTAATGTTTTTTACATATACTTTTACTAATCCGCTAAATGAGGCTATTTGAGGCTACAACCCGCTATAGCCTTTGTAACCTTTGCGGAACCCATCCGCTCAATGTCTTTGAATATCATGTTGTATGTGCTTATCTTATGGTATGACACTTTCATGTGCTTATCTAATAGACCCATAGATTGACCAACATGTCATCCGCGCATTCTTCAACATCATTGCCGGAGGCGTCCGCTCCAAAATCAAGACACCAAGGAAGAGGGCTATCAAAGAAGCACGAGGGCGATTTACCATCACACAAGTTGATGTATCGGGGTCCCTCTCCTTCCTCCCAAAGCGATGGCGCATGGAGAAGAACGATCGGAATAGTTGCGCAACGAATTGAAATTACATTCAATTCATGGAAGGCGTGCTGCGACTCGGAACGTGAGTCGGTGATGAAATTTTGGCGTCGTTCGAGATCCCGAAAGAACACCAAGGCGCGTGCAACGACAAGCCTTGCTAGGGGCATGCAAAGCATGGAAGAACTTCAAGAGCACGCTTGTCAAGGACTACGTGGAGAAGGACGAAATGCCCTTTCAAAAATACCCATTCCTGGAACCACAATGGGAAGAGTTCAAGGCGATGAAGACGACCGAAGAGTTCAAAAGTACAAGTGCGGCGCACAAGGCCCTCCAGGCAAAAAACACACACCCCCACAGACTTGGCACAGCTGGGTATGCGGGTAAAATCCCGATGGAGGAGGGAGGACGAGCAGGCAGCCACGAGGACACCGCCCGCCATTTGCCAATATCCGGATGACCGCGCTCGAAATTGGATTAGAGGAAGGTCATCTACAATGACATCGGGGGCGTCTCCTTTGAAACCACAGAGACCAGCAAGTGTCTCGGTAGCTTGGTAAGATATCGATCAAACTCGTAGCTTGTAATTACTCCACAACTTCGTACGAAGTGAAATGACATGTCGTGCTCTTGCAGGAAGCACTGAGTGTTGAATCTTCCCAGGGATCATTCCATGGAACAAGGGAGAAAGATATACTCTCTGCGGCCTTGGGAAACAAGGAGCACCCGAGTCGTACGAGAGGCCTTGGGCTTTACGTTCCATGGAAACATGGTTTCCAAGATGACTCCAAAATGTATAGGCGTCGTAAGAGAAACAAAGCCGAGCGTGACGCACGGCTACGAGAAGAGCTCAAGGCTTCTCTTAGAGAGGAGATAATGGGTGATCTGGTGATAAAATCGAGATGAGGTGCATAAGCAGACGAGAAAATCAGCGAGACCGCCCCGCTCCCATGCTAGCTAGCCGCATAACCATCCTAGTAGTTGCGCGTCCAATCCGACGCAAACCGAGGCCAGATTTCCTGTGGACGACATCATGGTAATAATTATTATCTCTCGAATGCTTGCTCCATTGATAGGCCTATTCGAGTAGCTAATTCTGTATCGTTTTGTAGGAGGCTACGGTGCAGGCTCCAAGTGAGATATGCCTCCGTTCCCTTGAGCGCCGCTTGGGCCGACATATCGATGCAGTATCGGGGCCGAGGTGCACGGTCAAGCTTTAGCGCCGAGCTTCACAAAAGTTCATGTGGATGGTGTGCATGTCAATTTTGACATCGTCCCGCCACAAAAGCCCCGAACAGCGAGATCGTGACTCTAGGGCGTGCCATTGGAACATTCATCCGGTGGCCTAAAAGCGACATCTCCCTGGAGGCACTGGTGCCATCTCCACTACAAGACTTGTCTCCACCACCGCTAGCTGCACCGGTGCTATCTCCACGGTTGCTCTTCTCGCGAGAGCAACTTCCACCGCTGCTACCTTCTGATCGACTCCGTAAAGTCGACCTCCACACCGAGGTAGTAAGGCGGCAAGGGCAAAGCAAAGAAGACCATTGATGAGATCCGTATCTACCATTGGCCCGCAAATTCGTGCTCGGCGAGCCGTTGCTCGAGAATAAGGGCCTCAACCCCAACAATTAGTTGCCGGCAATTGCACAAGTGGTACATGGAGCAGACCAATAAGCCTGAGGGAGAACGGAGAATGGTATCACCGCGATTCACGTCGGAGCATTTACATCACGATCTTCAAGACGGTGTCTTCGTGGTCACCTTTGAGGACTTATTCGATCTTTTCACGCTCAACGCTCTCGACGTCTCACTCATTCGATGCTGGACGCTGTAAGTGTGTACAATCAAAGCCTCCATTCATGTCATACCGATAAATGCCATATATAATTTGTTGCTTTTGTGTGTATATATAGACACGTGCTGACTAAAGCTAGAACATCCCAATCATCATCGGTTGGTTTCTTGGACCCACACTTGGTCGCCAAGTATACCATCGACGAGGATATTTCCGTCGTCGAGAGGTACATTGCAGCAGGACTGCTGGCTCAACGCAATAAGGAATACGTACTTATGCCATACAATCAGAACTTTCATTGGATTTTAATAGTAATTGTACCAAAATGGAACAAGGTATATTACCTTGATTCCTTAAGTAAGAATAAAACGGACTTCACAGTTGTCACCCAAGTAATCGATAGGTAAGTTTATTTTCTCCATACATACCTATATTGTACTCTTTCTTTCATTCCGAATGACTAAGGTTAACTTTTTTGAATCACGTAGGGCGTTCGCGACGTACATTCAAAAGGGAGGTGTCTCGAAGCAAGGGGCCAAAGGCCTGACACATACTCGAGATTTTAAGGTATTCGCTATTACACATTAATTAATCCTATGCAGCAGTTGGTATTAATGCCTCTTCAATTATTGCTCATTCCATTTTTGCAGTGCCACCAGCAGCCGCCGGGCAACACATGTGGATTCTATGTTTGCCACCATATGGACCTACTCCTCGATTCCTCGAGGATCATCAATTCAAGGTTTGTCAATCTTTCCATATTTACTTCATACTTATCACGTTACATATATCGTCCATTGATATTCCAATCGACAAAGTGCGTACATCCGTCAACCGCATTGAAACAGCCCGATCTTTCACGAATTCGAGGAGAGTTGGCGTACTTTTGGTGGCTCAAGTCGTAAAGCGGAAGGACGGTTCCAACTGCGCAATGTAACCATCTGAGTGCAAATGCAGTGTTACTGGATATTTTATTTCAATTCAATTAATTCATTTGCGAATTGAAATGGATGCCTTATGTTTGTGAATAAAATATGATGTGTATTGGATGTTTATGGATGCCTTATATTTGTGAATGAAATGTGATGTGTATTGGATGTTTATAGATGCCTTATATACTTGTTCATCTGCTTGTTTCAGAGGGCATGGCTAGCATTTCCTGAGGCTAGCCAATAAATAAGAATTGATTTAGGGCGGGAAAGACTATCACGCACGGTTTTAACTAAGAACCGCATGATATATAGTTATCACGACGGTTATTAATAAAAATCGTGCGTGATATATAATATCACAGACGGTTTTAATAAAAACCGTGCGTGATATAGTTATCACGCACGGTTTTTATTAAAACCGTGCGTGATAACTTCTATATCACGAGCGGTTTTTATTAATAACCGTCTGTGATAACTATATATCACAGACGGTTGAAAAACCGTCTGTGATGACCTCGTATTAACACTGACCCATAAATTCAGACGGTTCACAAAACCGTCTGTGATGACGTTTTTGAACCGTCTGTGATGACCTATTCTGTAGTAGTGATCACCCACATATAGTGTGAGCCGATGAACTTGTTAAAGTAAGAACACCATTTATTCCAGCAAAGGGACCCTCCAATCAAGGCAACTGCATATACATTAGAGAGTTATTAATATCATGAAGAAAATCACAATAATACATAGAAAAGTGATCAATATATCCAAGTAAGGACTTTGCCTCTCCTCTACAAAAGATATGTGGATACAAAGGGTATTTGTGTTATATTAATCTGTTAAGAATCTCTACAACAAAACACCTGAATGACTAAAGATATAAAGATCTCAAACAATATTTTATATAGTTCGTCCTAATTAAAATCCTAATTGAATTGGGACGAAAGTATTCCCACTAAATTGTAGGATCTTACATTCTTATGGTACCTAAAGCTGCAGATTAACAATTTCGACCAGTTTAAAATGCATGCATGATGCAGTGGCAATTACTCCCTCTGGTCACAAAAGATTGTCATATGTCCATTCCAAATATTCGTAGACAAATCCCCAACGGCAATCAGAACCTCATTGAAGCATTTAAACTAGACATTCTCATTCTCCTCTAATTGTACTCTCATAGCAATTAGGGTATATTTCCTGTTTCATTGGTCATAACCGATGACCAGGATCCCATTGTTAGCAGCTGGTCATTATAGTGATAAGAAAGAAGTAGGGTTGTTACTACCCACGAGAGGTCCTTACCAAGATAAAAACTTCATGTGTCTTCCTTGTGATCGATGCTCCTCATCTCCATTTTCTATTGGTAAGTTTGAATCGATGACAAAATGGTCTACACCTACTTGTTGGCCAATGTGGTAGCCGAAGAGGAAGTTGGCCATGGACGACGTGAGCACATGCGGGAACACCCGCACCCACCCGAGATCAGCACCACCGCCTCCATCTCCACCGCCACCTCCTCCTGTATCCAAGCCTATCAAGAACAACGAAAGCCCGTGTCAACGAAAGCCTACCAATTATCACCAGCACAAGCAACCAAGAGAGCGGGCGAGGCCGGGCTGGCGGCGCTCTGGCGTCGAGCTCCGCCGGCCGTGGCGCGAGGCCGAGCTTGAGGGCGGACTGCTCTCGGCGGCGGCGAGGCACGGGGCCAGAGCTCGGGCGCCAGGCAGGCAGGGGCGGGCGGCAGCGCGTCACGGAAGCCAAACCAGTGAGGCTAGGGATGGGGCGGTCGGAGGAGGCGGGCGAGGGATGGGGCGGAGGAGGCGGGCGAGGGATGGGGAGGGGAGGGGGGCGAGGATGGGGCACGCGAGGTTTGGGGCGGAGGAGACGAGGATGGGGACGCACGACGGTTTGGGGCGGAGGCGCGAGGATGGGGCGCTCGGGTTTGGGGCGGAGGAGGCGAGGATGGGGGCGCTCGAGGGTTTGGGCGGAGGAGGCACGAGGGATGGGGAGGAGGCGGCTGCGAAAATTTGGGGCGGAGGAGGCGAGGATAGAGGAGGAGGCGGCTGCGAAAATTTGGGGCGGAGGAGGCACGAGGGGATGGGGAGGAGGCGGCTATCGCGAAAATTTTTTAGGGTTTCATAGGCTGCGAAAATTGTATGCTAGAAAGTAGAATAGCAGGCCAGATGATCAAAAGCCTCACGGGCTGGAGAAGCCTCACAGGTTTATGTTCCAATTATCCTCACGGTTCATGTAATACCGTTACAAAAATAGTGTATTTCCTTGGCGGCATAAGGAGCCCGACAGGAAAATGTATTTTTGCGACGGTGCTATGCGGGCCCGTCACAAAAATTGATATCCCTCATGTTCTATGCGGGTCCATCAGAAAAATTAAAGCCCGTGAGAGATGATCCGTTTTCTAGTAGTGCAGGGTGGATAGAGACAGCGCCACCACAACCCTAGGGCAATGGCCTTGTCGCCAAGGGGTGCCGCAAACCCTAGGGCGAGGTGAGGTGATGAGTATGGACAGCGAGGCGGCGAAGCATGGAAGGGTGAGGTGGTGGGAGGCGAGGGTGGCGATGGGTGGGGATTGAATTATGTTGGGATAGAGACTGAGAGAGGAGGAGGGGTGTTTCGGAAAAAAAAACCTCACGGGGGTTAAGTGAAAAAGCATTTAAGTGGATTGGGATCTTCCACTCACCTTCATTTGCACTCACCTTCATTTGGCCCCTGAGCCTCCGATCCAACGACTCTGGTTGTCATTCACACCTTAACACTCAATTGTGCTTTCGCACTAGATATGTTGCCCATGTATGCATGGGTCTTAACAGGTTGATTACTACTAGCAGGATTTTTATTCTTTGATACCAGTTCTACAGTTGGGGACAATGATATTTCAACATATATTATCTTCAAAAAATTTACCAGATGACCATGTAGCAAGATAGAAGTAGTTAATTATGTTTGCAAATATTTGCATGTCATGATGTTGCAAGATAGAATCTAAAATCTAAAGATGCATATTAACCTGGCAGGGGTGAATCCACCAGGGGAGGGAGGCTTCATTAGGCTCGAGTCTACCCCCACCCCCCCCCACATCGGTGCTGGTACCCCTTCTCCGGTCCGATAGCCATGGCCTCGGCCTTCAACTGAGGCTCATCTTTTGATTTCCCAAGAAGAAATAAGGGGAGGAAATAGAGAAAGAAGAAGGTGGGTCTTTGTTGAAGCCCACAAGGCCATAAGGCCCAACTGCGGCTTGACATCCATAGATCCAATCCACCAAATGTTCCCCTGTCCACTCAATGGTCAATCGATTAAACAAGAGGAGAGCCGAGAGTGCAACTAGCTGAGGAAGAAACACTAGTCGGGCGGCGACGGCTGGGGACACAACGCAACAAGGAGAAGCTAAGGGCATGAGCATGGGCAACTGACCTTGTAGGATGGTGGAGAAGCTAGGGGTGCGGTCACCTTAGGGTGGCAGTGCGAGGAGACGATGAGGGGAGTCGTCGAGCTAGGCCTGGGGCGGCGAACATGAGGAGCCTACGTCACTGGGTGGCAATGCAATGAGGAGGAGGGGAGTCGCCGAGCCAAGCAACTGGGGCAAGGGGCGCGGGAGCGCAACCATGGTAGCGGTATGATGAAATGGGGACCAAGGCAACCAGGCGACGGTGCGATCAGCTATGGCCAAGCGCGGGGAGGACCGAAGGAGGACGAGGAGCCTAGGAGGCGTAGGTATATATAATATATTTTGAGGTTGCACTTTCCAATAATGAAGTATCTTCATTATATTTATTTTTTTTCCTTTGCTTCTGTTCTATTCATGTATGAATTTGCATAAGAATAAAAGACTATGTTTGTGTCAATTTAGCTTTATTTTTTGAGCCCACCATATAATTTCAACCTGGCATCGCCAATGCAACTGGGTGATAGTACCTAACTCGGAATCTACTGTCTGACTAACCCATGTTCCATTTACCTCAGATGAAAAGGCACAATTATATAAGTTTGGTTGTTCTGTTTGCCTTACAGGTGAAATCTTGCAAGTTAAGCAATCAACAATAATGATCGAGAGTTCACTCCTACAGAAAGCTTAATACTAGATGCCACATCACAGACGCTTATCTAAAACCATCTATATTAAATACAATCACAGACTGATTTAGTTTAAAAACGTATGTGTTGCTGCTAGTTCTAAAAACCATCTATGAAAGTGAACTATCACAGACGGTTCATGGTTAAAACCATCCATAAAGTAAACTAGCACAAACTGCCTATGATAATACTACTATATTAATAGCGCGCAGACCCGTCAACGTCCTCTGTCTTAAATTCCAGATTTACGCTATGCTTTGTGCTATAGGTGAGGCTTTAAGGCCATTTGGTGGAAGGAGATCGACTACTTGGTAAGAGTAATTGTAGATCCACTAAGTTATTAGCTAGCTATGATTAGTAATTTGTTTCTAATTGCATTAAAATTTAGATATACCTTTTGGTGTAAGGAGAATTAAAGATGGTTTAGATCTAGCTAGCTTGATGTAGAGAGAAGATAATTTACATCTAGCATGGTTTAGGATTTAGTCAATTCATAGTCTATTTCTACTTAATTCAATGTAATTAATTATTCTTGCTATTATAGCTACTTAATATAGATCATACATATATAGTATAGTAATTAATTAATTGAATATGTTATACTAAATTGTTATATGCGTAACATAGGACCGAAGCTGGATGTACGCTAGAAATCGTGTGAATGAAGAGTACATCAATGATGTTTCTACTTTTACAAAAGCTGCTGAGGAGGATATGTTGAATAAGGGGGAGGAATATATGTATTGTCCATGCATTGACTACGAGAATCTAAAGATGTTTAAGAACTGAGCGTGGATTCAAGCACACTTGATTTGAAGGGATTTCAAAAAGGGGTATGCACATTGGACCAGTCATGGTGAAGCGCAGATTACACAGGAAGGTAGTAGTAATGACATCACTGATGAAGTCAATCATATGCTACCGAATGATCATGTCAATTGTGGTTTCGATTTAGATAGGTTGAATGATGACAATTTGAATCAGATGCTTCACGATGCAGAAGGAAACTGTGATGAGAGAGAGTATGCTAAATTCCGGGGCTTGATAGAGGACTCGGAGAAACCTTTGTTCACATGCTGCAAGTCAAAGTACACGAGGTTGTCGGTCATGCTTGAACTGCTGAAATTGAAGGCAGGCAATGATTGATCCAACAAAAGTTTCACATCACTGTTAGATCTTTAGCGGACATGCTATGATTAGTAATTTGTTCCTAATTTCATTACAATTTAGATCTACCTTTTGGTGGAAGGGGAATTAAAGATAGTTTAGATCTAGTTAGCTTGATGTAGAGAGAAGATTATTTACATCTAGCATGTTTAGGATTTAGTCAATTCATAGTCTATTTCTACTTAATTCAATGTAATTAATTATTCTTGCTACTATAGCTACTTAAAATAGATTATACATATATAGTATAGTAATTAATTAATTGAATATGTTATACTAAATTGTTATATGCGTAACATAGGATCGAAGCTGGATGTACGCTAGAAATCATGTGAGTGAAGAGTACATCAATGACGTTTCTACTTTTACAGAAGCTGCTGAGGAGGATTGTTGAATAAGGGGGAGAAATATATGTACTGTCCATGCATTGACTACGAGAATCTAAAATGTTTAAAAACTGAGTGTGGATTTAAGCACACTTGATTTGAAGGGATTTCAAAAAGGGGTATGCACGTTGGACCAGTCATGGTGAAGAGCAGATTACACAGGAAGGTAGTAGTAATGATATAACCAATGAAGTCAATGATATGCTGCCGGATGATCTTGTCAAATTGTGGTTCTGATTTGGATAGGCTGAATGATGATAATCTGAATCAGATATTTGATGATACAGAAGGGAACTATGATGAGAGAGAGTATGTTAAATTCCGGGGCTTGATAGAGGACTCGGAGAAACCTTTGTTCACATCCTACAAGTCAAAGTACACGAGGTTGTCATCCGTGCTTGAACTGCTGAAATTGAAGGCAAGTAACGGTTAGTCAAACAAAAGTTTCATGGCACTGTTAGATCTTTTAGTGAACATACTTCTAGAGAAAAACGACTAACCCAAAACCACCTACAAAGCTAAGAAGGTTCTTTGTCCATTGGGAATAAAAGTAGAAAGAATACATGTATGTCCGAATGACTGTATCATCTACCGTAAAGAGTATGCAAATATGAATGTATGTTCGGTGTGCAACGCATCACAATACAAGTGTAAGAATTAATCAAATCATGATGAGGGAATAGAGCTGAAGAGAGGAACTCCTGCTAAGGCAGCATGGTATCTTCCTATAATTACCTGTTTGAAGCTGTTTTTTGCGAACCCAAAGGAGGCAAAACTGCTGCATTGGCACTCAAATGAGCATAAGAAGGATGGAGTGCTAGGACACTTTGCTGATTCTGCTATCGATACTTATCCAAGGGCCGAAACAACTTAGAAATGATATTAATGTGTACCTAACACCGTTGGTGGAAGATCCAAAAATATTGTGGATCGAAGGGGTACAAATATGGGATGCGTACAAACGAGAGAGCTTCATTTTACGCTCCTTATTGTTCTGCACCATAAATGATTATCCTGCCCTTACTAACCTGTTAGGCCAGAGTACAAAAGGGGCCAAATCCTATCCTCACTGCTTAGATGATACCGAGAGTATGTGGCTGAAGCACTCATGCAAAACCATGTACATGCGCCACCATAGGTTCCTTCGGAGGGCTCTCACATACCGCAGGATGAAGAAATAATTTGACGGAGAGAACAAGGACAGTTCAGCTCCAAAACATTTAAGCAGAAAGGGGCATAAATCGACGACCCGTGAGAAGAATGGCTAGCAGAAGATATCAATATTTTGGGACTTACCTTATTGGAAGAATCTAGAAGTTCACCACTGCATAAACATCATGCATGTAAAAAAATATATGTGACAACTTGATTAGTCTCTTACTGAACATTCATGAAAAAACAAAGGATGGTGTCAATGCACGGGTTGACTTGGTTGATATGGACATCAGGCGTGAGTTAGCACCAACAAAGACTGATAAAGGATGAACTTACCTTCCCCTGCTTGTTACACTCTGTCCAAGGTCAAGAGAACTGAATTATGCCAGTGTTTGCATGGTGTGAAAGTTTCGTCTGGTTACTCTGCCAACATGAAGAAACTTGTTTCGATGGAAGATTTAAAGTTAATTGGTATGAAGTCTCATGATTGTCATGTGCTGATGGCACAGATGCTCCCTATTGCAAGGTCCGAGAGATGGAAGACGGAAGTATTTTGTCGATCAAGGTCCGAGAGATAATCATAAATCTGTATTATTTCTTTAACATAATTGCTCAGAAGGTCATTGATTTTGAAGGACTAGATGCTTTTTAGCACGAGGTGGTGATGACTTTATGTCTTCTTAAGATGTATTTCCCTCCATCATTTTTTGATATCATGGTCCATCTCATTGTTTACAATGTGTGGTAGATAAAAATGTGTGGGCCCATGTTCCTACATAGCATATACCTGTTCGAGAGGTTCATGGGAAATCTTAAGTTCTATGTGAGGAATCGATCTCAGCTAGAGGGTAGCATCGTCAAAGGTTATGCAACCGAAGAGGTCATTGAGTTCTATGTCGATTAAATGGCTCGGGTCGAACTGATAGGTGTGTCTCGATCTCGCCATGAGGGGAGGCTTAATGGTATCGGGACCATCGAAAGAAAAGAGATCACTCCAGATATTGATGCGTATGCTCAAGCCCATTTCACGGTATTACAACACATGACTGAAGTATCCCCGAGCCAAGTCCACTCGAGCTATTTGCACTGGTGCCAAATCTACGAGAGCCATCTGCACCAGTGCCATGTCCACTCGAGCGACCTGCACCGGTGCCAAGTCCACAGGAGCTATCTGCACTGGTGCCAATTCCACAGGTGCGATCCACACCAACACTACTTGCACATACACAGAAAGGGCATGGGGCATCTATATCTCATGCACGGTTGACTCATCAGAAAGTCAACTTACAATAGAAGCGACAAGGGCAAACGAAAAGATGGATGATGAGATCCCCTACTTGCTATTGGCCCGAAAATTCGTACTAGATGAGTCGTTGGTTGTCCCAAAAGAACACCTCCTAACTCTAGGACTATCTTACCAAAGATTGCTTGTGTATTACATGGAACAAGCCAACAAGCCGGAGGAACAACGGCGCTCGGGTGTCAACATCAAGTTCAAGCTGCATCATCTACAACACAATATTCATGACTGTATCGTCACGGTGACCTTCGAGGACTTATTCTTTCTCTTCACACTCGATGCCCTCGACGCTTCACTCATTCGATGCTGGACATTGTAAGTGTGTACAATCACGGTATACATTTATATAATTGTGATAAATGTCATATATAACTCATTTGTTTTATTTGTGTATGTGTATATATAGATACGTGGTTAGTGAAACCAGATTAATGAAATCACCGGTTGGTTTACACGACCCACTCTTGGTCACCATGGATATCATCAAGGAGGATGCATCCTTCGTCAAGAATTACATTATGAAGGGAGGATCACCATGACAAGCAATTCGTACTTATGCCTTACAATCAGGGGTAAGTGCTGCAGTAGTGGCTATACTTGTTGATTTGTACTTTATAAGCAACACGAACTTAGGTTTAATGACCATGACATATCTGTGTAGGTTCCACTGGATTCTAATTATAATTATATCAAAATGGAACAAGATAATATACCTTGATTTCCTAAACAAGAACAAAACTGATTACATAGTTGTCCAACAAGTAATCGACAGGTAAACATGCACGACTATAAAAAGGCTTATATTAGGCACATTATCCCAAATGGTTGACCTAAACCGTCTGTGCTAAATGCAATCACAGACGGTTTAGGTTTAGAGACCATCTATGTTACTGTCAGCGTTAAAAACCGTCAGTGAAGAGATAATATTATAGATGGTTTATGGCGAGAACCGTCTGTGAAGTAACCAAGAACTGTCTGTGATACTGCAAAATATCACAGACAATTTTTTATTTAAAATATCTATGATATTTCACAAACGGTTTATATTACAAATCGTCTGTGATAATGAAGTTATCACAGACGGTTTGTATTAAAAATCGTCTGTGGTATGTTTCCCGCCTCGCAATCTCCTAACATTTCATAATTTCCTGCCTGAGTTTGAGTAGGATTCCGTTCCGAGACACCTTCAGTAAAATGGGCATAACTTTTGTATACGGTGTTCATTTTCGATGTTCTTGTACTCGTTGAAAAGCTAATAACTAGCCCGATCCAAAAAATGACCTGTTTGCACCAGTCACCCAAAATCGGCCATCTTTACCCTCAAATTTGTGTCGTAAGTTTTCGGTTTCTATTTTTGCCAACATTTTTTATCTTCCATTCAAAATTTGGTGTTCATCTTATTTGCAAAGTTGTAGATCTCGTCGAAACCTTTCAAACAAATTATATAAGCCATTAGAACTTTGCTATTTTATCTTTTGAGACTAGCTGTTTACATTATATATATATATATATATATATAGTATTTGTGCTCTTTTCATAGACAATTGGTATACAGAACCATTTGTGATACTCGCACACCACAGGCAGTTCTAGCTACCAACAATCTGTGATAAACTGACCGCTGGGCCTGTCGATCCTCCTCAACTCATTCCCAGCCAATAGAAGCCCACCAAACCCACCCCACGGATTGTAGCTCCACCTCCCCCTCTATAAATACTCATCCAAGCCCATCCCCTACCTATCATTGCTCAAAAATCTCTCCAGAATCTTCCTCATCGTCCTCCTCCTCGACCCCAACCCCGATGGTCCTTACGAAGTAGATGCCGTTGGCGACCAAAACGACACTCAAGTCGGCGCCGATGATGGTGGACGCTAAGGACATCCAGTTCGCACGCTGCATCAGGGGTGAGAGGGCCTAGGCATCAGCTTGTCGGCGCGGTTTAGTTTCTACTGTCTGCTAGGATCTCTGCTTCTTCTATGTTCTTGCCATGTTTAAGAGTTAGATTCGTAGGATTATGAGATATGTTCTTGCTATGTTATTGTTGTGTTATATGGGTAACCTACTCGTTATCTTATTATGATGTATTGGTGGATTCTAATTGTAATGGAAATGGAATGTATTGTTGTGTTTGCTGCTATATTTGCTTGTTTTCAAATGGCATAGCTAACATTTTTTTAGGCTAGCTTGCCAAAAAGTAGAAAAAAATTTAGGTATAGAATGAACTATGACAGACTATTTGTGGTATAAACCATCTATGAAAGACTATCACAAACGGCTCAAACAAAAAGACATATGTGATTCTCGCACATCACAGACGGTTCTATTTATCAACCGTCTGTGATGGAAAGTATCACAAGTTCTATATATCAACCATCTGTGATACTCGCCCATCACAGATGGTTGGTAGCTAGAACCATCTGTGATGTTGAGTATCACAGATGGTTTTTGGTTCGAGCCATATGTGATAATATTCTTTACAGACGGTTCTAGTTACAAATTGTCTGTGTTGTATTTATCATAGATGGCTCACAAACCGTCTGTCATAACCTCCGATTATTACTGACCCATAAATTTAGAAAATTCAGAAAACCGTTTGTGATGGCAATTCCGAACCGTCTATGATGATCATTTTTGTAGTAGTGACATTTCCTCCAAAGATAACTCTATTGTAGTTTTTCTTTCCTTCCCAATGACTAAGGCTAACTTTTTAGAATCACGTAGGTCGTTCGTCACATACGTTGCAAAGGTATGAAAATCCAATGGAGGGATCGATGCCCTATGACACGTTCTAGATTTCCCGGTTTTCGCTAGTACACATTTATCCTATATAATACTTCATAGCAATGCCTCTCGAACTAACAAATTATATTTTTACAGTACCACCAGTAGCCACCGGACAACAACACATGTGGATTCTATGTTTGCCACAACATGTAACTACTCGTCGATTCCGCGAAGAAAAATCCTGAGGTTTGTCAATGTTGCGATAATTATTTCATACTTATCAATTTATATATGTATACATGACATTGATCTTCCTATCGACAGGTTTTGTCCTTCGTTATAACTCCGTTGGAACAGACCAACCTCAAACATATTCGAGAACAGTGTGTGTACTTCTTGGTATCTAAAGTCATAAAAGAAGATGTGGAGTTCCACAATATAGAATGAATTTCACTGGGATAAGATTGAGTTTAATTGTTCACGTGTATATTTGTTCATGGATGAATAATTTATTTCATTTCTATTAATTGATTTATAAAATGGATGTTCTTGTTTCTGAAATGAATTGAATGTATATATATTGTGTTAATCTGCTTGTTTCAGAGGGCATGGTAGCATTTCCCAAGGCTAGTTAACAAACAAAAATATATTTAGGAACAGAAAAGAATATCACTGACGATTATTAACTTATAACCTTCTGTGGTAGTTGACTATCACAGACGATTTTTATTACAACCTGTCTGTGTTATATGATCTACCACAGACGATTTCAACTACAAACCCCCTGTGATATTAATCTATCATAGATAGTTTGTAGTTGAAACCATTTGTGATAAACCATATATCACAGATGGTTTCTACTAAAAACCTTCTATGATAGTCTGCATTACAGACGGTTCGAAAGTCGTCTATCATGACCTCGTATTATTACTGACTTATAAAATCAGACGGCTCACGAAATCATCTATGATAATATTTTTGAACCGTCTGTGATGATCTTTTGAGTAGTAGTGGTTGGACAAAAAAGTGTATATTCCGTTTGCCTTACGAGTGGATGGCCTACCGGTCGGCCGGTAATATTCACCCACAGAATGTGGTTCTAAACTAGTTGATGGCCGCAGTAGCCTCGATTAAGATACATAGACATATATATAGTTCATAGTTATCCATGATCTCTCGCATGTAGATAATATATATACAGCCTCATTCTTCAACATTTTCTTTTGTTTCGAAGTACGTGGCTGTAGGCGAATTCTATATGAACCCATTAAATTCAATAAGAGATCAGAGTCGAGCTACAAAATTGTGTAAATGAGGTTATCAAGGGGAACGCAAAATATACTGATATAAGGACTATTTGAAAGAATGTGTGATCATTTTATCCTTGTTGATTTGGGAAGACATCAAATTTAAACATACATACGGGGGCATGATGGCCCACTATATTTTTTAGATAAGATAGCATCATCTAATATGTATATATATACACTCCACTTTTCAAAAAGTCCATTTACTCACTTACTTTAAAACCAAACAAATAACCCACTAAACCCTGAAAACCAGTTTCAAATACATCTTATTCTAATACCAGAATTTTTGCCGCCTTTGCCGTGAAAGCACATCCTACAACCCGCTGTTGGCGCTTCTTCTTGTGTACAGGTGATGAGTCAGCATGCTAGTGTGCGCTGGAGGCTATATGGGACAAGCCATGCTGGTTTTAGATTAGGATGTATTTTGAACTGGTTATCAAAATAAAGGCTGAAAAGTACTGACACTACTACATACATACCTATATTGTACTCTTTCTTTCCTTTCGAATGACTAAGGTCAACTTTTTCGAATCACGTAGGGCATTCGCGATATACGTTGCAAAGGCAGGTGTCTCCACGCAAAGGGCCAAAGGCCTGACACATGATCAAAACTTTAAGGTATTCGCTATTACACATTAATTAATCCTATGCAACAGTTGGTACTAATGCCTCTTGAATTAACACATTCCATTTTTTGCAGTACCACCAGCAGCCGCCGAGCAACACATGTGAATTCTACGTGTGCTACCATATGAACCTACTCCTCGATTCCTCGAGGATTACCAATTCTAAGGTTTGTCAATCTTCCCATAATTACTTCATACTTATCAGGTTATATATATACGCACATTGATAGTCCTATCAACAGGCTGCATTCATCCCGTCAACTGCATTGAAACAGCCCAACCTTGCACAAATTCGAGGAGAGTTAGCGTACTTTTTGGTGGCTAACGTCATAAACCCAGATGGAGAGTTCCACAACAAACAATGATTTTTTATTGCTCTTATCACTCCGGATATTTCACAAATGCAACGTACATCTTTTATAATTGTACATTTGTTAATGGATATTTTATTTCATTTCAATTAATTGATTTGCGAAATGGATGTTTCATGTTTGTGAAATGAAGTGCGATGTGTATTGGATGTTTTATGTTTGTGAAATGAATTGAGATGTGAATTGGATGTTTTATGTTTGTGAAATGAATTGAGATGTGAATTGTATATATACATGTTTTCTGTTGATCTGCTTGTTTCAGAGGGTATGGCTAGCATTTCCTGAGGCTAGCCAATAAATAGAAATAGGTTTAGAGGTAGGGTAGAATATTACAGACGGTTTTTAAGTAAAAACCGTCTGTGATCTGTAAATATCCCAGACGGTTTTTAATTAAAAACCGTCTATGATATTTACAGATCACAGACGGTTCGAAAACTGTATGTGATAACCTTCTATATCACTGACCCATAAATTCAGATGGTTCGAAAATGCGTGATGACGTTTACGAACCGTCATAATCTCGATTGTAGTAGTGTGACTTTCCCATATACATATGATGAAGCAAAGTTTTAGGTCCAAAATATTGGAAACTAACAAGAAAAACACCTGTGGGGGATAAGTTGATTATTAATTCCTTTTGAAAATGATTGGTCTATATCTTATTCAGAGCAAAAGATATGAAGAATAAAGGGATGCTGTCTTTCTCGTCAGGCAAGTCTCTGGGTGCTAACTAGAGATATATCAATATAATGATTGATTTACACTATACATTCATTAGTCAATAAGCTGGTTGTGGAGGTTCTCCTACAAAAAAGCTAGTTGCGGATGTCGCATAGAATATATTGTTCATTTATATATTAACTTATAGTTCTTAATTCTTGCAGATACACGGATGGTGTCAAAATGATAAGGCTGCTACATATAGCATTAACGTTGTGGTATAGTTTAGTTATATTTTATGATACCTAAAAAATTAACTAGCTAGAAATGTGTTTTTTGCGAGGAAGAAATATATTGTTTTTCTGAAATAGAAATATTTTATTATCACATTAAATTGAATATCAGAGCTGGGAATTATGAGTTTTAATATTATTGAGACAATTAGGAATGATTCTAGTGACTTTTTAATGTCATACAAAAGAAATGGATTATTCTCAAAAGAAAAGAAAAGAAAATGTTAGATATGCCTAGCTAGCTTGGAAAAATTTGAAGTTCGGAAGATACTCCAGTTTTGACCTTCCTTAAAAGTTAGGGTGGCAATAGTTACTTGATGTCTATCCCAAAGAGCAGCTTCGCTCATCGGTTATATATATGTGGGGCATAATCACCCAAGGCGATATGAAAGCTACAGCATACGGTCGAACCTTCAAAAATTTGACAATCAATATTGTTTTAAATATTTAGATCGGATACATAAAAATCATAAGTATAGATTTATCTCGAAAAGTACTTTTATAATATTATAGTTTTATTAGATTTTATAAATATATTATAATATAAATTAGTAATCAAAGTTATGATTTAGGACCATGTCAACGTCCAAGACATGCATTTGTGACCAAGGGAGTAGCAAGTATCTTGTATGCAAGGCGTGCTTTTGCAGACAATTGCCCATGTGGGGGCATGACAGCAGTCTGTTATGCTCATAGTGTGAATAAGTACTTGTCAAGTCACGCTTAGATCGAATATAGCCAATGCAAAGTA
Source organism: Bonia amplexicaulis (assembly GCA_036346245.1). Lineage (NCBI taxonomy): Eukaryota > Viridiplantae > Streptophyta > Magnoliopsida > Poales > Poaceae > Bonia > Bonia amplexicaulis. The sequence goes on along the minus strand of CM070760.1, from coordinate 8,128,146 downwards.
GATTAGTATATATTCTGCTCCTTTCCATGGAAATCTCATGGTAACCTTTAGTTTTATGGAAATCTCTTGGTAGAAATTGTTGATTAAGCAACACCACAGAACCCTACCCAACAAAAAGAGGACTACAATCAAATTAATTAGGGCCTATTTAATTAGGGAGCTTTGCCATCTGGAAGCTGGCTTCCCTGAGATTCTGATTTGAAATTTTTTGTAAGGGGCTTAAGATTCCTTCAGAAGCCCCAAAAGCGTACTTTGTTTAGGAGAGCTGAAGCTTCTAGCTGGCATTTTAAGTTGTAGCGGAGCTAGCTCCTAACGATCGAGTGTGAACAAGAAAAGAAAAGAATCCGATCAAACGTTACTCTTTCCAAGGATTTAGCAATCTCACTGCGAAGATGCACCTGATAAACAAAAACACACTATTAATTAAGAAGCTTAAATTGGTGTACATGCAACTCTTTCTTCCCTTCGCTTCTCTCCCTCCTTTTCGGCACCGGACAGCTCCTGCCTCTTCTCTTTCTTCTTCCTTTCTTGCTCCACCACCGACAACTCCGCCTGCTAATCCTCTCTGCTTCTTCCATTTCTCTCACCTCCTTTCTCTTCCTCTTTCGGACAAGCTGTGCTGTCAGCCGCCCTTGCGAATCTCTCAATTTTCTAGCTCTCGTGTCAAATGGAGTGCATACACAGGATGGAACACGGATGTTTTGGTGCTGCGTACCACTCCATTTGACACGAGAGCTAGAAAATTGAGAGATTCGCAAGGGCAACTGACAATTGGTATCATAGCAAAATGTCGGCCCCCATCCTTGCCATAGTCCACTCCCATACACCGCAACGACACGGCCGTGGACGCTCGCCGTCCCCACCGACGCGCCGCCCGCATCGACGTGATGGCGGCCAGCGTGAACTCGTTGTCCAGCGGATCGTGAAGGAGAGTAGTGGCTCCATCTCCTACCCCACGCTCAGACGCTCAAATTACTCCGATTGGGCGGTGTTGATGCGAGTAAACCTGCAGGCTCAAGGCCTGTGGGACGCCGTCGACACCGGTGATGTGCCATACCAGGAAGACCGCCAGGCCCTTTCGGCGATCCTACGCGCGGTGCCTCCGGAAATGCTCCGGTCGCTCGCTGAGAAGGACAACGCCAAAGAAGCCTGGGACGCCCTCAAGGCGATGAGGGTTGGGGCGGATCGAGTGCGTGAATCCAAGGCATAGAAGCTACGCCAGACATTTGAGTCCATGCGATTCAAAAATGGTGAGCACGTGGAGGACTACAGTCTCTGGCTCCAGGGTGTCGTCAGCGACCTTCGCCTCCTTGGGGAGTTGTGGGAGGAGAAGGTAGTCCGCAAGTTACTGCGTGTTGTTCCCCGCAGGTATCGCCAAATCGCCTTGTCCATTGAAACCTTGGTTGACCTCAGCACTCTGTCCATCAAGGACCTCACCGGCCGGCTCCACACTGTCGAGGACCGTGGAGAGTCGAACGATGAGGAAGGAAACCAGGTTCTACTCACGGAGAAGGAATGGTCGTCGTACAACACCAAGGAGACCGGCATGTCTACCTCTCGCCCTGCTGCGAACAGCGGGAACACGTCGCACTCACGCCAGCGCGGCTGACGCAGCCACGGGCGTGACGGGGGAGACGGGGAACCAAAGTATGGGCCATCCCAGGCCGCGTGCCACGACATCTCCAAGGACAAATGTCGTTATTGCGGCAAACTCAGCCACTGGGCCAAGGACTGCCGAAAGGCGAAGCTTGATCGTGAGAGGTTGGCTCAGGAGAATATTCTCCAAGCCGAACCAGAGTAGGCTGAGGGCGAAGATAAGCCCACGTTGTTAATGGCTCAGGTCTGTGATGTCTCTCCCGCCATCAACATCGAACCAGCAGGCGCCGAACTCATTATAAACGAGGAGCGCGCCCTTGTCACTCTCCGCGACGAGAGAGAACCAGTTGATCCAAAATGGATCCTGGACACCGGCACATCAAATCATATGACAGGTGCACGGAACGCATTCTCCGAACTCAACACCAGCGTGCGCGGTTCCGTCAAGTTCGGCGACGCCTCGCGAGTCCGCATCGAGGGGTGCGGCACTATGCTCTTCACCTGCAAGAACAGCGATCACTGCGTGCTCATCGACGTCTACTACATCCCACGCCTCCGCAGCAACATCGTCAGCCTTGGCCAGCTGGACGAATCTCGCTGCAAGACGGCGATAGAGAATGGCGTCCTCACACTGCGCGACCCCCAACGCTGGCTGTTGTGCTGGGTTCGGCGGAGCACCGGACGTCTCTATGTGCTCAACGTCGACAATGCACAGCCCATTTGCCTCGCGGCGAGGGGCAAGAGGAGGCCTGGACATGGCATGCGCGTTTCGGCCACCTCAACTTCGATTCGCTTCGCATGTTCGCTCGGCGCAGGATGGCACGAGGCCTACTGGAGCTTGAGCACATAAATTAAGTTTGCGACGGCTGCTTGATCGGCAAGCAGAAGCGAACGCCGTTCCCCGCCGCGGTGGCGTACTGCGCGTCGGAGCGCCTCGATCTCGTCCACGGTGATATATGCGGGCCCGTCACGCCGGCAATCCATGGCAGCAAGAGGTACTTCCTATTGTTGATCGATGATCTAACCCGCTACATGTGGCTCTTTCTGCTGGCAGTGAAAAGTGTGCGCCTGCAACCATCAAGCGCTTCAAGGCCGGCGTCGAGGTCGAGACTGGCCGCAAGCTGCGTGTACTTCGCACGGACCGAGGAGGGGAATTCTCCTCCGTGGAGTTTGGTCTGTACTGTGCCAACGAGGGTGTACAGCGGCACCTCACGGCGCCGTACTCCCCTCAGCAGAATGGCGTGGTCGAACACCGCAACCAGACAGTTGTGGCCATGGCGCGCTGCATGATGAAGGTGAAGGACATGCCGGGGGAGTTCTGGGGTGAGGCGGTGTCCACTGTCGTCTTCATCCTAAACCGTTCGCCGACGAAGAGTGTTCGCAACAAGACCCCGTATGAGGCATGGCACGGTCGAATACCTACCGTGCATTACTTCAAGACGTTCGGGTGTATTGTCTATGTCAAGGACGTGAGACCGCATTTGAAGAAACTCGATGACCGAAGCAAGGCCATGGTGTTCCTCGGCTATGAACCGGGAGCCAAGGCAATCGTGCTTACGACCCGGCGTCCCGGCGTGTTTGTGTCACCCGTGACGCCGTGTTCGATGAAGCGGCGAAGAGGGATTGGGCGGCTTCAGGAGAGTCCGTTGCGGCCTCCTTGGGTGATTCGTTCACCATCCACTACGAGGTGGTTTCCTCCTCTGTGCCATCCAACATGGCGCCGGGAGGCCAGGCAGCAACACCGAAACAATTGGAGACGGCGGCTCCTAAATACCCTATTTCACCACGCACTCCGGAACCCGCCATCAAGTTCGTATCGCCCCCAACTACTGAACCCGACATCGACGATGATCACGGGACACCGCAGCGCTACAGAAGCATGGCCAACATCTTCGCTACTTCGAAGCCGGTGGAGCTCCACTCCGACGAGCTTCATTTAATCGCCACTCGAGCGCATCAGGTTTCATGAACTTCACAAGAAGGTGGGCATCGTCGAGGTCGTCATACGGCAGCATGATTAGGGGGAGAATTGGTAGCATGATCATTTAATCCTGTGCATACATTTAATTAGTGTTTTACTATTGCGGTTTTTGCATGCGGCATTTAGTTACTTGTTTACTATTTCAGCTTTCAGTTTGTGCATGCGATGTGGGGATTGAAACGTTCTGAGTCATGTCGCATTGAAATACTCTGTTTTCAGTTTCTTCTATTTCGTGTATTGTTTCATTGCCTTTGTTTTAAAAGGAGATGAGAAATAGAAAATGCTGCCGGTTCATGCAGCACCAAAATATGTGCTAGAGATTTAAGAGATTAGCAAGGACGGCTGACATGCGCCAGCTTCGGCCGCCGGTCGCGCCTGCTCCTCCTCCGGCCACGCCTTGGCCGCCCTCCCGCGCTCTCGGCAGGCTCGGCTGCCGCGTCTCGCCCTCCTCCCCGTCGGCACTAGCACGCCGCTGCGCCACCCGTGGTGTCGCTCGCCACCGGCGCCCGCAGAGCCGCCGGCCGTGCCCTGCGTTGCTGCTGCCGCTCGGCATGGCCGCCCCTCGGCGGCTCGACCGCAGCTTGCCTCCCACGACGCCCCGCCGCACTGGCCTCAAACCGTCGCCGCTGCCGGTGTCCACGTCGCCACCCGGGCCCCGACGCCGCCGCTGCCTCTCGAATGCTGGCCATGCGCAGTGCCGCGGGGAATGCCGCCCAGTGCATGCTCGCCATGGCGCATGCTACCCCGTTGCTTGACGCCATGCCGCCGCTCTGGGGCACAAGCCGAGGAAGCAGATGAACAGGGGAAGAATGGCAGTGTTTGGTTGGGAGAGGAAAGAAATGCAGGTGAGAGAAGTGGCTGGTTGTAGAACACAAGAAAAGGAGTGATCCGTAGGTGCTTGTTCGCTGTCGGGCGAATTGAAGGAAAGGAGAGTTAACGTATAAATGTCTAACGACAAGGTTTTTAAATGTATACAAAAACATGAAACTAAATTAATTTAGTGCGACACTTTTAATTCAATATTGAAAATTTTAAAATACACTTAAAATTTTAACATGAAACCAAATTAATTAAATTTTGTTGCAACATTTCAAACAATTCAATTTAATGATTAAATTTTAATTTAGTGCGATAGTTTTAATTAAATGTTGAAAATTTTAAATTACACTTAAAATTTTATGAATGATCAATTTAAATATAAATAACCCGATTTTGAAAAATCGAGATGCAACAGTGTGGGCAACAAATTGGTGGCCACACTATAGAAAAACTTGGCAAAAACATAAGTTTATGATACGTAGCCTGTAAGAATAAAATTATGGCAATGAACCAAACGGCTACCACAATAAGTGAAACTTGCCAAACTAAAAAGTTTGGCTAAGTGTGTCATTGAAGCAAAACAGGCCCTAAATCTTGAACCCCTCCGAGAAACCCGTCAACCAACCGTGAATCTCGGAAAATTTTAAAAAAGCCTGTCGAAACATCTCAAACTTCATTCAAGTTTGTAACATCTCAAGCTAAGTGTGTCATCTCAAATTTTTAAAAAGCCTGCAGCTCGCCGCCTCTTCTTCAATGAGGTCAAAGTAACAGAGGATTTGTGATCGAATAATTTGGAATAGAGAGAATGGGCCTGTTTTTTTTTTGCTGCGGTTTGTAGCTTTTAGTTAAGGTTTGTGACTTTTGGGCTGTTTGTACAAGAGATTATAGAATAACAGAAACTTATATGCGATTTTTGTCAATATAAATAGAATCAGTAAAATACGTATTACAATTAACTAGTAGACTCTATTTTGAAAAAATATTCGGTTTAAAAGCTAGTTACTATAGAAAAGCCGAAAAACAAAATTTAGAAGCTGAAAAGAACAGGACCAATAGCGCTTACGAGTGGGTCTTATAGGCAAAAAGAGTAAAAAAAGGAGCAACAAAATACTTTTGACAAATCTGACAAATCCGGATGGAGGCTAGCATGTGGATCTCACTATTTTTTAATTTTATTTTTAGATTGTGCTGATTGGTGTACCATATGTCAGCAAATATTTGCTTACTCGGACGCCACGCGAGGCAAAATATTTGCTCCGATTTTGGGCCTTTTTTGGTTGAGATTTATGACTTTTGACTATAATTTTTAGTTTTTAAGCTGTTTATATAAAAAATTACAGAGTAACAGAAACTCGCATACGGTTTTTACCGATATAAATGAAGTCGGTACAGTATGTAATGTAATTAACTAGTAGATCTCATCTTGAAAAGACACTCCGTTTAAAAAACAATTATTATAGAAAAATCAAAAATAGAAGCTAAAAGCTGAAAAATAACAGAGCCTTTAAGAGTTGAGAAGGTGCATGCAAAAGTAGACATTCATAGTTTAAGGTTAAAATTTGATGAATAGAAGAGTTCAGGTTATTTATTTTTGTAAACTACTCAAGTATGTATGACTAGTTGGGGCAAAAACTAAAGCAGTCTTTTGTTCTCTCTGTCTAAAAAGTGACACTCCAAGAAAAAGCCAAACTACCAAACGGCTTTGCCTTCTTAAGGTCTGTTTTTTTTTACTGCGGTTTATGGTTTTTGGCTGAAATTTTTGAATTTTGGCTGTTTACAATACAGATTACGGAGAGACCGATATTCACTTATAATTTTGGCTGGTACAGATGTTGGGCTTTTAACGTGTACTACGTTTAACTTGTAGACCCCGTTTTGAAAAAATACTCTATTTAAAAATTAGATACTGTAGCAAAAACCAAAAGCCGTCCGACTTCTTGCCTGCCAAACAGTCAGCACAACCGCTTTTGATAAGTAAATTAAGTGAGCCAAAAGCTGTTTTAAGAAGAATGAACTGCCGCCCCGGGGCATAAGCAATAATTAGTTGGGCTATCGTTTTGTCAAGAGAAAGGAATTAAAGAAACTCTATCCAAACCATTTTGCTCCTGCTCCGCTGGTAGGCTGCACTGCACTTTGACATGAGGTGTTCCTTCAAACAGAAAAAGAAACAAGCTCACAGTGTACTTCATTAATCAATATGGAAATGACGGCGTAAAAAAGTAATATATACACGCATACACATGATTCGGTATGTGATCGATCATTTGGGAATTGCTGTGTATTGCATATTTCGCGTTCTTGCGAGGCAAGATGGATATGGATCGTAGTAGCCAAGTCTCTAAAAGATACATCAAACATGTAGCAAAAGTAGCCGAAATTTGCCGGCCTGCAGGTGTAAGAATATAGGTACTCCTTTCCACGAAGCTCTATCCGTTTGTAGCCACTGTGAGAGTGCTTCACTTGTTTGTGAACAAATGTATAGAAAGTACTTTAATTATTTTTTGTGGTATCAGAAAAATTACAAAGATCAACGGCCTAGAATTGCTGAGCATGGTGTTAGGAAAACAAAGAGTGCATGCAGGCCTATACTATATATTTACGATCTTTCTTTAGTCCGATTTTTAGGTGGTTTCGGGTAATATTTGATCCAATCGACACGTATTTGTCAGTATCCGGCAAAAACACAGATCGATTTTTTGGATAATAAAAAACACAGATCGTCAAAAAAAAAAAGAAATTATGTAAAACATTTCTAAGTTAACAAGAGAGACGCAGCTTCAACCTTTAGATTTCACAATCATATATTTGTAAAAAGCTTATAAAAGCATATTATATTCCAAAAATACTTTTTATGGCAAATTTATTATGATTTGATCTACAAATTCACAATATCTTTGATCAACATTTTATAATATTTTGATTACACGCGCATTCTTTGACTTTATTTTCTCTTGTTTTTTAGCAATACTGCTTGTGAACCTCACATTCGATGATATATATATATATATATATATATATATATATATATATATATATATATATGCTATTATGCATCTTTGTGATGACACTAAGGGCATGTTCTTTTCGACTAAAGCTAGCGGCTTTTGATTTTTGCTATAGTACTTAACTTTCAAACGGGGTATTTTCTCAAGACGGGGTTTACAAGTTAATTGTAGTGCATCTTAAAAGCCCAATATCTGTATCAACCAAAATCGTAAGCGAGTATCTCTCTCTCCATAATTTCTGTCGCAAATAGCTAAAATTCAAAAATTTTAGCAAAAAGCCATAAGCCGCAGCCACACCAAACAGGCCCGCAATGTTTTTCTCTTTTTTTTTGAAGGGTTGTGATGTCATTTTTTGCAAGAGGGAGCGACTTTTACCCAAACAATTAATGAGATAGACAAACTGTTTGTGCTGGCACTGTAGTTTTTTTTTCAATTTTGATTCTAAGCGGCGTTTTTTCAAATCTAACCTCTCTCTGAGCTTGGCAAGCATAGCGTCTGTTGTGCCACCAGAGCTCGGCAGCCTAGGCGAGCACTCGGTGGTGATGTATTTTTTGTTAGAGAATTTGTAGGGTGGTGGAAAATTTTTTTGGAAGATTACTTTTTCTACTTTTGTTAGGTGTGTATTACATGGCGTGTAGGGTCTGGTTAGGTGCGTATATTACCTGTCTTCTCTTCTCCCTCGCCTCTTCTTCTATTTTGGAGATCAGCTTGAGAGGAGTGTTGGATCTAGTTGTGGAGTCTGGTGGGACTTTATAGACCGTCCATGCGTACTATTTGGGGGTAAATTTTGCCGAATGCTAGTGCACTCATGTCTACTGGAGCAAATCTTGTGGGCATAGGAAAGGTCACATCATCATCAATTCACTGAGAAAAGCTGGTATGTTTTATCATTTCACTAGCAGTAGCCAATGCATGCTGTAAACATGATGAGAAAAGCTGACACGTGTTGTCGAATCACTGAGAAAAGCTGGTGCTTATTGTGCAATCACTGAGGGCATCTGACGTTTGCTGTCAACTCAGTGACAAAAGTTGGTGCGTCTTGTCAGCTCAACGAGGACAGTTGGTGGGTGCTATCAAATCACTGGGGAAGCTGGTGCATATTGTCAACCCAATTAGAAAAGTTATTGTGTGTTGTCAACTCACTGAGGTAAGCTGGGGCATGTTGTTAACTAAATGGGAAAAGCTAGCGCATGCTGTCAATTGTAGTGATCTTTACATGAGAATATGGCGTGCCTTATGAAATTTAAAATTACAATCCTCATACGGTATAAATAGCAACATACATGGACCATCAATCCTAACTACATTGTAAAACACTTGTGGTCCTAGCTTAACAAAAACAACACTGATGGAAACTGTTGTAATTGAGCTTGAGGAGGAATGCCCCTAAGGTGAAAATGTGAAACCGGAGGGCACCCACATGGTGTGGCGGTCATCTGGGCGATGTGGATGTGGCTGGTTGTCATAGTAGTGGTAAGCATAGATGCAGCTCAGGTTGGTGCGGCAGCAGTACGAGTGGTAGTCACTGCCAAGGTGGACCACCTCCTCGTTGTTCCTCTTCCTAATCCTATGCCTATAGAGCTCGTCATTGATAGTCCTCTCAGTTTGGAGCTCCTCCTGCAACTCTTACAGGTAGATTCAGAGAGTGTGGATGTAGACCTATGCAGGTATTGGATACGATTGATCCACCCCCTCAGTAAACTTGCAATACGTGGTCTGCAAGAAAGATGAGGTGACTACAAGCGATCTATGTGTAGAAGTATAGATAGCTAATGAACCACTTACCATGAACAGATGGCAACAAAAGAATCGACTACCTAGGTGAATGTTGTTATTGCAAACCTGCACCACCGCATCAAGTTTATGCATACATTGCAACCAAGGCACAAGGATGTGTGGGTAGTCACAGAGAGGATTTCTAAGGGTGTACAACTCCTTGGTCTCAAGTGATAGATCGGTGCTTAGAGGGTTCAGGTTCCAGGGGACCATAGATACTCGCGTCTGTGAGGTAAGGCTCACAGCCTCAAAACCCAGCTCTTGCCCGTCGTCCCCTCCCACGCCTTGAGCTTCTAGCCTTGTCCACCATACTTTGGTTGCTAGAGTGCAATAGGGATACATGGGTTTGTAGCGTGGGCAAGATGCGATTGTTTCGGTTGGACTAGAGAGGTTGCAGTGTACTGTCACCTCACTGTGGAAAAGGGGTAGTCATGGTGTTATCACTTTGGCCTACAAAAAGATTGTGTTAGCGCAACATAAAGACTCAACATAATTTGAAACACATGGAAAGTTATATTGCAAGCCATTATTTTGTCCCAGACTAGTTAGAATGACTCGACACACATCAACAAATTCCAGATCATAGTAGTACAATGAGAACAAAGCATTAACGAGTACATAGTTACATTTGACACATATAGCATAAATGCAGGGTCAAGGGGACAACATTTTGTCATGCTCGGTGCAAAGAGCTCAAACTGGGCATAGTACTGGGTCAAGAGTGATCTACTGCCTACTTCCTCATGAGGCGAAGCTGGTCTTCAGGGAAAGTCAGCCTATCTGGGGAGTGTTATGCGTCACGCGAGTTGTATTAGAGTGGGCGAGTAGGAACAAGGGCACCGGACAACTGACTAGGCTCAATCTCTTGAGTGTGAATATCTACTGCACCCAATCCACTGTGTAATTACTAGCGTACTATGGTAAGAAACATGTTCCGTTAGCTTGACAGAAGGTACAATTATATTGCAAACTCTGGTTTTGAAAAGATGAATATGCACCATGTGCTTGGTAGAGAATGAACCCGTATCCCACTATCACAACTCTTGCCTCCAGACCTGCACGTTCATACTTTTTGGTTAGCTAAAGGAAGAGTAATCATGGAACAACAAGGAGGAACAACAAGGAAACTCATAATTGTATGCATCGGTGTAACGTGTTGCGCAGACAATGAACTTCCAGGGAACTCTGCTACAAGTTACTCGAGTCCAGGGTAATCCGCTGTAGCGTTGCCCAATACCGCATAGTCTACACCATACTAGTCACACTTCTAGAGGTGCGAAAGGTTTACTGGTGAGTACGTTCTGTATTGAACCTCGAGTCGACATCGCTGCCTGGGTGGCATGTGCCTTAGGCTATCTCTGTGCTGAGGATGGATGTGCTGTGGTCCATCATCCCCCCCGGCGAGGGTGTCCGATGTCGGGTGCCTCCATGATGAAGACAGAAGTAGAGTGGTGTCAGTGCAATAGCCTGCATGAAGATGACATATATGAAGTACAACAAAACTAAGGTATCATGTGATTGCAGGAAAATATGAAATTGGTAAACTAGAGTAGTGCGCTACGCAGACAAGAAATGGCTGAGGCTAGGGCGATGCATCGAGGAGCTATGACGTGCGGACGAAGCTGTAGATAGATGATGGTACACCTCTTTGCTACTTGGGATAAACATGTCGCTTGGACGATTGCAGCTGATGGCCCCTAGTGTGTGTTCGGCATCATCATACATGTTGTGGACGGATGACAGGAGCCGTTCTAAGGTGCTCTAACATCCACAGTGTAGAACATCACCACCCTTGGTGATGAGGCAATGGGGTCCGATCTTTCGATAGGATGATAACTTCGATTTTGGTGGAGGTGACTCTTGCGACCTGACTACAACCGTACGACATCGCTTGTGCGTTAGCAATCGCTGAACCAACCCCAAGTTGTTATCAATCGTGTTAAGAACGCGGTTGACCTGACCACGAAGGTCTATTCCTGCAAGCAATCTGAAATTACAAATATTTATATTAAGTTCAAAAGGTGGGATTCCGAAGGCTATCTTGATAAGTGATCATCCGACACAACTGAAGAACATAAGTTTACACAATGGCTAAACCTAAACTCAAGGAAATTCAAGTCCTAGCATAGGAAGGCGGCTGCTTTTATATACGGTTACAAGGTCCATGGACCCAAGTGGAGGTGGCGCAGCACCCTTTCGACTCGGACTCAGAAACCAATGTGGACTCTTTTGATGATTGCGGCCGACTCAAATGGAATTTGAAGATCAGGTTGGATTTGTTAGAAAGTATACTTCATAAGCTTTCCATTAAGTACTCACCCATCCTAAACGCACTACGGATGCAAATTCTACGCATGTTGGAAGTCGGTCCTGTCAGGCTGAATCAGTGTCAGATTGTTTTAGCGATTGCGACGCGACCAAAAGGTTTCTGAAGCTGAGGCCTTACCCATTAGATGGGCCTTGGAATAAGATTTCCAACAAGCATAATAACACCTAAATCGGACTCCGTTTGTGAAAGTTATTTCCGTTTTATTACAAGCCTATCTGGCTGTCCCGAACCAAATCCGAATTGAGTTCTGAGTTGATTCCGAGTTTGATTTCGGTTAGGCTTGGGGAAATTCAGAATTGGGCTTGAAAACCTCATCCAAAACTTGGGATTTAAGTTCTTGGACCTCTCCCCTTTTGCCCTCCCACTGCGTGGCTTCTCCTTGGCCTTCTTCTTCCTTGTTTTTTCTGCATCGCTTTGGCGCCGACCTCCCTCTCAGTTTGAAAGTATTCCATTTGTAAAACCTGAGAATGAACAAAGTAGTGATATGAGGTAGTATTTTATTCTCATGAATAACATTGGTAGTAATAGATAAAAACGAATTCACCTTTTGTTCAATCTTAATATTGGGTGCTATAGTCGTATGCGTTTGTGGCATGGTCACATCACTTGGACATAATACAGTGAAACCGATCGTACTACAATGAAGGACGAAATAGGTTAGTCATGTATGCATAATCAGTATAGTGCAAACACGAACTTGAAATCTTTTACTGTCTCATCATGTTATGCCACACGGTGTCAGTTTGGGCAAAGTGCTAACCTGTCAGTGTGTGTGGACTCCGATGGGGCTACGGAGGGTTCCCCAATAGTCTGCAATGGGTGCGTGACATGTACCACTAGAAGTACACGGAGTACGTGTCTGGGTCGTACGGCCGTCACTCTTGCTTGACTTGAATCCTCACCTATTCTTCCCAGGCCATGGTCCATGGTAGCTATGTCTATCCCCAGTCATCACTCTTCTATCCCTTTTTTATTTTCGTGGAAAAAGGTGTGGTACGCATTGGTTAACCGAGTACGGAAACAAAAAATAAATGAATTGTACAAGACTTAGAAGTTAAAGCTATGAATTGTGCGAAAATAGCTAAGAAGTAATTTCACTCACAAGTGGGCGGGTCTCGATAGTGGTCTAGCAGGTGCTAGTGGTACCTGTTGGTGAAGCCCAAACTATCTCATGACTCGTTGGGGGCATAGGGCTCTACCATATGGGAGAAGACAAGGTGGCAAATCATAAGCTAGTAGTCTCGGTCCAACTTGCATTGCACTGACAAGCTAAAAGGCGTAATCTCTGAGATAAACTATGCGATCCACACCATCCACATGGATGTTGTCCTCGTGCAGGGTCTCAAACGCATTGTGGAACTCCACGTACGCTCGCAGTGGTCTCTCCTTGGACCGTCCTATCTTGCTAGCAGTCCATCGAGTACCCATGGTGGGTCCGTCCACTGGGTCCTCACTAACGCCATGGCCGTAGAACCGAGCCTCCAACTGGTACAGGTGCACCTACACTAGAAAGTACGACCAACCAATATGAAAGTACTTCCATGATCACGACTGCAATAATGTGTAGCAGAAGGTAAGGTTCAGCTTGCTAGTAACACACTGCGAGCTATCACACAAACCCCTATAGGTTATGCATAGTACAATCGAGCCCCAACTGTACAATAGGACCTCACCAGGCTCGGCATCAGCCAAGGACTTAGCGAGGTGGGTGTAGCTAGGGTACAATCAATCTCATTAAGTCATAGGAAATAGAACCCACTGAACATGAAGAGCAAGTACGCAACTAGGTAGGACTCAAACCTCTTGAGGCACGTCTACTGGGCAGTGCACATACCGTCATAGCCACGAATGTGGCACTCTTGGGATCCTGTCTAAAATGGGATGGACAAACTTGTGCAGCAGATGTGCCTGCAATTAGCTGATCTGGGGTGGAATCATGGGATGACCCCGTAGTGGTAGGGCTAGTAAGGTAAGAAATATCCTGTAGGGTGGTCGTCATCATCCCCCACTAAAAGTGAAACATGTTTGTCTTTGGCCTCCACCAGTCAATGAGCGTCGACAAAAGTGATGAGTCCAATGCAAACGAATGCCCAATGTACATCATCATCGCTATAGGTAGCAACCTAGCCTGCTGCAGGATAGGAGCATAGCAATCGTCGAGGGGCCAGTACTCCCGGGGATCTTAGAGAACAAAGGAGGGCAGCCCATCACCGCTTGACCATGCCTACAATGATGTTGGTCATCCCAAGATGGATCAAGCAACATACCACACTCGTGACTGTCACCAGCGGCCATTTCCTACAATATAGAAAATGATGTGTCAGTGTCTATACAAAATTTATATTAAGAGTTATGGTATAGAATGTGTCAACATTACAACTCAACTTAGTTCAAAACACATGAAAATTTGCATTACAAAACATTATTTCATTGAGAGTTAATTGCACGACATGCTGACCTTACAAATGTGGGTTCACCAGCAACTACTAAGAACATCTTGAGGCACAACACTACATTCAGGATCATAGTAGCCAAACATGAATAAAGTATGAATGAGTACATCGGTGAAGGAGCTACAAATCACCATGTCTACGGGTTGCTGTCATAGTACTTCAAAACATATCATGAGGAGAACTGCTGTCACATAGCACACGTGGCATAGACATGCAAGCAAGTCTTGTATAGGAGCTTCGACTTGTTGCACGTGTAGGTTGCTACTTCACCGATGGTGCATGCTTGCTTGTGATCACCTTTGGCGTGGCCCATGACATACTTTTCCCTCAAATAGATCTTAAGCTTCTTCCTCACCCTGTCTATGGTCCGAGCGATGTGTGAATGAGCCTTTCCCATTTTCTGCTCCATGTACACCTGCATCACTTCTGAGTATTGCTTCTCTTAATCCAGTTGCTTCTTCACAGTCATGGCTCTGTTAACAAAGTAATCGATGGTCTTGTTCCAACTCTCATCCATAATTAAATGATCAAGAGGGAGCACACAGCCTTCAGCACACCGTTGTACACCTTGGATATGTTGGTTGTCATAATCTCATAACTCACACCATCGGTGTCGTGAAGCAAGGACCATTTCTCCAGCTCGAGGGCATGCAAGTTGATCCATTGGGTGAATTCATCCACTGCTACTGGAGTAGCTTGTGCTACGACTCTATCATAGTCCTCGAGGTCTCCTCACTAATCTCTTACCATATTTTATTAAACTGTGCCTCTGGTCCTGCATGTAGAGCTTTTTGAACTTTTTCATCAACTATTTGTTGTGATACGGGTTTGGAAGTTTGCTGCTAAATGCCTTATGACCAACAGGTCTTCACGTCATTCCACAAGAAGGGTGATTGCATCCCTTACTACATGGTTTTCAATGCCTACAACAGCCTGGCATTGCGGTCCATGGTAAGGTTGCCGTTGGGCCGATCCTAGACTACTGCTTGCTTCACATTGGCCAGAAACGATAGTTACTATCAGTCTTCTCATGCTCCATAATTGCAAAGGCCACTTGGAGTAGTTGGTCATTTGCGTCAGTGGCCACCGCCATTAACATCGTGCCCTTGTGCCTATCAAAGAGGAACATGCCATCCATCGTGAGCACTGGACAACAGTACTTGTAGCCCTCGACCACGTGCCAAAATGCTCAGGACACTCTATCTAGGATGACACAATTAAGCCCTTTTGAAGGGTGCACCCTCTTCATCTTGTTTATATATGTTCTAGGATTGGCTTCGGCAATCTAATGCAGCATTCTTGGTACAAAGTCATAGGTCTTCTCGTACGTGTCATACATTCTATGTATGACCTTCCTCCTCACATGACACACCTTACAGTAGTTCGTCGGGAAACAAACCAAGTTCACGATATTGGCCAGACGTCCGCAACTATGAGGTGATTGATCAGCTGGCAACGATTGATGAGGTCACATTCCTATGCCTGTGCAGCAGCTTCACAAGCTCACAGGTATGATCCTTCACCACCATTATCTAGAAGTTCATTGCATCATCTCTAAATCTCTAGCATGGATCTTCTTGAAATAAGAACCTTCCACACACATCATCGCATATGTGTCGGGGTTCGACCTGTGCACCCAATACGTGCGGCTTATGCGGACAATATATCTTGCAATGACTTACTACGTAGTACCCTTGTTGGGGAAGCATTGCCCTTTTACTGGAGTGTCTTCATCGAAAGACTATTCTGACCCATCTTCGGATGGCAGAACTAGGGAGGCCAATGCAACAACATCTAATTTTAGAGGAGACACACTCAACATCCGTGCACACAATGCCCCCAGATGTACCGCCCCACCAACGCCTACACTAGCCTTGTCTCTACTTCTGCATGTGTCAGCACCTGCCTCATCGTCGAAATGGCTTCCATCTAAAACGCAATCCAAATATTCAAAGTAGTCGATACGCACTATTCACGATCTCCCTACACCTTCGATTGGCTCAAGGTAATAAGCCAACCTCATCAGCCCTCCATCATCCACACCAACACCATGTTCCACCACACCACTACCATGCACCGCAACAACAGTTCAACTTTGCCACCACCATCCTCACCAACATTATGCTCCACAATGCCACCACACATCAATTGTGGCACTTCCACGCCTCCACTCCCACTGGCTTCGCCCCCGCTCGACGACTTCGCCCTCTTCACAAACTGCATATACACCATTAGCCTCCCATATATTGCCGCACTAGGATTGCTTGCAATCTCTATGTACTGCTTCTAAGCAACATTGCTAACCACCTTCTTTAGCTCCTACAAATACTCCCCGGAAGCTCTAGCCATAGTGGCTATCACCGCCTTGATAACAAGCTTCTTCCTGCTTGTCTCTCTATCAAATACACTCCGCACACATGTCCTGAGCTTAGGGAGACCCATCACCCTTTGCCCCGGAACTTGGATCATGGTCTGTTCACAATTTTATAGGTCCACTCCATACGGCTCATCCCATATGACACCCTCATTGTAGAACACGAACAAATGTTCCATATTTGACATCACGTACCTAGCACCACTAAATCTGCTTATTTTCAATGATGCTAAATACAACTAAACATAATACAAAATAAACATGCATATGTACAAAGCTAAGCTACTAATTATGCCTACGGCCATGTACTTATATGCGTGGATATATGTATACATATTTGCATGTATACAATGCACAATTCTATAATCTTATCATCATTTTCTACAATTTTTTAATCACACCAGAGCAATATGTGCCCGCGCGTGCATGTGTGTGTGCATACATACATACATATTTTTTAAAGTGCGAAGGCATCAAGAACACTAAAAATAATGGTTCGTATTTCTTTAGCTGCTTACAAAGAATCATCATTATCGCCACTAATACGTCATTAACATGGCTAACTACAAAATATCATCCACACGAGCTAAATGCATACATCAACTAAACATGGTTACTAAGTACCACTACTACAAAAAGGGTCATCACAGACGGTTCAAAACTATCATCACAGACGGTTTTTTGAATCGTCTGAATTTATGTGTTAGTGATAATCAGAAGTTATCACAGACGGTTTGTGAGTCGTTTGTGATAACTACATCACAGACGGTTTATAACTAGAACAGTATGTGAAAAACACTATCACAGACGGTTCTAGCTACCAACTGTCTGTGATACTCACACATCACAAATGGTTCTAGTTACCAACTGTCTGTGATACTCACACATCACAGACGGTTCTAGCTACCAACCGTCTGTGATGTGCGAGTATCACAGACGGTTGATATATAGAACTGTCTGTGATACTTCCTCATCACAGATGGTTTTTGGTTTGAGCCGTCTGTGATAATTCTTCACAGACGGTTTATACCACAAAACTGTCTGTGATAGTTCATTCTATACCTAAATTTTTCTATTTTTTAGTTAGCCTCGAGAAATGTTAACTATATCATCTGAAAACAAGCAAATACAACAACAAACACAGCAACACATTCTATTTTCATTAAGATTAGAATCCACCATTACAACATCACAAGACACTTACAATTTTACAAAGATAAACTTCACAGCTATAAATTCAGAAAAATGCTTACACTACATTAAACTATAATCTAAAACAAGTGGTGCGAAAAAAATTTCAAGTAGCAGAAATAAAAAGGCAACGAACACCATTTTTACCTTCTATGACAAAATCAATATCTTCTATGCCGGCCTTCTTCCTTTCCATCTTGCCATTGCCTTCTTCCTTTCCATTGCCGCTCTTGCCGAACCCTTCCTACCTTTGCCGCACACAAATGAGTTAGAGTAGTACTCGAAATGGTGTCTGCCATTTGATGCGAACGATAAATACAAAACATGATAAATACTCGAAATTATCAATACCTTCAAGGACGAGCCTCCAGAGCGACAGAGAGGAGCCACGAGAAAACACCCACGAATCTATGGAATCAGAGGTCCTCAAGCTCCGAACGTGTAGCGATCGGAGGCTGTACGCAATCTCTCTTCCTTCGAGTAGGGAGAGACGGTTAATAAGGGGCGAGAGGTGGGGAGGAGAACGGTGCCTGCCATTTGATGCGGAGAGAATGGACGGGTGAGATCATGATCCTGAGGGATATGCTGCGGATTGGTGACGTGGCGGGACATCATAGACGGTTCGGATTACAAACCGTCTGTGATATCACAAAGATAATATATCGGTATAATATAAATAGCTAGTCTAAAAAGATAAAATAGCAAAGTTTTATATGGTTTATATATACTCGTTTGAAAGGTTTCGATGAGATCTACAATTTTACAGTTGAGGTAAAACCCAAATTCCAAAGGAAAGTTTGAAAATTTTGGTAAAAACAGAAATCAAAAACTTGCAACGCAAATTTGAGGCTAAAGATGGCCGATTTTAGGGTCTTAAAGGGCGATGGGCACAAGCGGGTCGTTTTTTTATCAGACTCGTCGTTAGCTTTCCAATGAGTACAAGAACGTCGAAAATGGACACTGTATGCAAAAGTTATGGCCACTTTACTGAAAGTGTCTCAAAACTGAATCCTACTCGGACTCAGGCGGATAACTGAAATTTTGAGGGATTGCAAGGCGGGAAACATATCACAGATGGTTTTTAATGTAAACCGTCTGTGATAACTTCATTATCACAAACGATTTTTGATACAAACCGTCTGTGAAGTATCACATACGGTTCTTAATAAGAACCGTACGTGATGCCTGCCATTATCATAGACGGTTCTTATCTAGAATCGTCTGTGATACTTAACAGACGGTTTGTATTAAAAACCATCTGTGATAATGAAGTTATCACAGACGATTTGTATGAAAACCCGTCTGTGAAAATACCACAGACATTTATTCGTATGAACAGTCTGTGATACTTACAGCACAGACGGTTCCTAGGAATCGTTTATGATGTAAGCGTCCAGTTTAGCCTCTTTTGTAGTAGTGTACATTCCATACTATCAAATCACCGTTACGCTAATAAAACGCTAATGACATATTAAGCGTATTGCTCACATGCGAATGAAACATACATGTTCTTAAAGGTCTTCACCGGATCTACATTCTTTCTATATGTGAAATCTCCTAAATCACAACAAAATCATATCGAAAAACTATTTAAAACTCCTCTACTTTCTCTTTCTTTCTTCTTTATCTCTCTCTTACTTGGGAAAGAAACTCAACTGCAGAGCATCGGGTGAGAGGGCAAAGAGGACCCATGCCATATATAGTGCCAGCAAACAGTTCTAACTAATACGGAGTACTGTTTAACACAGATGAAAATAATATTCGTAAAGCCGAAACAAATTAAGCGCGACGCATGCCACGATGCATTCCACCTTTCCATTCGCTCACGTACTAGACAGTTCCACCAACCTGCATGTGCATGCGTGACTTTCGAAAAATCTAATAGTATTCCTGGTGTGCATGTGCATGCGTGACTTTCGAAAAATCTAATAGTATTCCTGGTGTGCATGCGGACAGTATTCCATGTGGGGCTTCGTGTCGTCGAGGCGAGGCGCCGGAGGATATCGCGACACACGAGAAGGCGCCTGCAATGGCGTCACAGCCGGCTCCGGGGCCTGCTCGTAAGTCTTGTAAGGCACACGATGAGGAGGCGCTTGCGTCGTCGGCGGCAACACGCCGTCGAATGACGTCTTGGACGGCACACGGGCGGGAGACCCTGTCTTCCGCGGAGACGGCACGGGGGGTGGCGGTGTTGCTTCCGGTGGCGGAGGCGTCCACGTCTTGGATGGCACCAACGCGGGAGGAGGAGGCTCCGGCGGCTCATACACCTTGGATGGCACCGTCACGCGAGCAGCCGGCTTAGAAGGTGGCGGAAGTGCCCCATGCGTCCTAGAAGGCACTGGCTCTTGTTGAGGCGGCGCCGTTATGGCCTCCGGCGGAGGCTGGATCGGCGGCGCCGGCTGGCGTGGTGGATCAGCAGGATCGTCTTTGGCGCTCCTACAGCAGAACAAGATGCTGCAGGACATATTGTCGCAGGAGAGGCTAACAGATGGGCATGCACTCATGCTTATTCTTGCTAGCTGCTACCTATAGTATATATGCGCAGTAGTGAAGTTCAGGTCTTGGCTGCAATACCAGCAGGTTTACATCTGGGTTTATATAGGAAATTAAAGTACGTACGTATAATCTTCCTCAAAACCTAGCCTTGTGTGTGGTTTGGTTGTTATAATTAATGGTATGTACATTGACTTGACCCGAATATGTATGGTCGGTCACTTTGATCAAGGATCAGATTCGATCTCGATATCACTCTTGCGGTGCTCTCCTCACCAATTCATGCAATGGTTATCCAAATTAGTTAGCCCTCCCCACTATCAGTCATCATTGGTACGTTTTCTGAAGGCGCTCATCTGTCTGATCAGTGATCACGCTTCACTTTGTCAAACCCGCCAAATGGCACAATATATTCCTTCAAAAAATTAAAAAGAAAGGAGCACAGATAATTGCTATTTTTCTCAATACACAAGCACACTTAACAAAAGACATGTTCTTCTCAGCTCTTGCTTGCTTCATGTCTGATAGGTTTGATCTGTTGACTTCATCTAGCCCTTTGATAATCTCAATCAAGGCTTCATCTACAAATTTTGCTAAAGCATCCATGTGGGTTGCTGGTTCTACCGTGCAATTGTTTTCTCCAATCTCATCAAAGCATTGCCCCTCCAGTACTACAAGTTTGCTCAAGTTCCTTAGAATTGTTTTTGCTCAAGTTCCTTAAGCAGATGGGGACATCGAAAGAAGTTGGTGAAATTGGGAGTGAAGGGGACAGCAGCAGGGTGGATAGAGACAGCGCCACCACAACCCTAGGGCAATGGCCTTGTCGCCAAGGGGTGCTGCAAACCCTAGGGCGAGGTGAGGTGACAGAAGTATGGACGGGCGAGGCGACAGAAGCATGGAAGGGTGAGGTGGTGGGAGGCGAGGGTGGCGATGGGTGGGGATTGGATTATGTTGGGATAGAGACTGAGAGAGGAGGAGGGGTGTTTCGGAAAAGAAAACCTCACGGGGGTTAAGTGAAAAAGCATTTAAGTGGATTGGGGTCTTCCACTCACCTTCATTTGGCCCCTGAGCCTCCGATCCAACGACTCTGGTTGTCATTCACACCTTAACACTCAATTGTGCTTTCACACTAGATATGTTGCCCATGTATGCATGGGTCTTAACAGGTTGATTACTACTAGCAGGATTTTTATTCTTTGATACCAGTTCTACAGTTGGGGACAATGATATTTCAACATATATTATCTTCGAAAATTTTACCAGATGACCATGTTGCAAGATAGAAGTAGTTAATTATGTTTGCAAATATTTGCATGTCATGATGTTGCAAGATAGAATCTAAAGATGCATATTAACCTGGTAGGGGTGAATCCACCAGGGAAGGGGGCTTCGTTAGGCTCGAGTCTACCCCCACCCCCCCACATCGGTGCTGGTACCCCTTCTCCGGTCCGATAGCCATGGCCTCGGCCTTCAACTGAGGCTCATCTTTTGATTTCCCAAGAAGAAATAAGGGGAGGAAATAGAGAAAGAAGAAGGTGGGTCTTTGTTTGAAGCCCATAAGGCCATAAGGCCCAACTGCGGCTTGACATCTATAGATCCAATCCACCAAACGTTCCCCCGTCCACTCAATGGTCAATAGATTAAACAAGAGGAGAGCCGAGAGTGCAACTAGCTGAGGAAGAAACACTAGTCGGGCGGCGACGGCCGGGGACACACCGCAACAAGGAGAAGCTAAGGGCATGAGCATGGGCAACTGACCTTGTAGGCTGGTGGAGAAGCTAGGGGCGCAGTCACCTTAGGGTGGCAGTGCGAGGAGCCGATGAGGGTAGTCATCGAGCTAGGCCTGGGGCGGCGGACATGAGGAGCCTACGTGACTGGGTGGCAATGCAATGAGGAGGAGGAGAGTCGCCGAGCTAAGCAACTGGGGCAAGGGGCGCGGGAGCGCAACCATGGTAGCGGTATGATGAAATGGGGACCAAGGCAACCAGGCGACGGTGCGATCAGCTATGGCCAAGCGCGGGGAGGACCAGAGGAGGACGAGGAGCCTAGGAGGCGTAGGTATATATAATATATTGTTTTGTTCTTTGCTCTTTAGCATATAGCCTTATACTCGGTATATATAATATATTGTCTAGTTGGTAATATACTTGTATACTTGTATTTGATCGTAGATTTATAATAATGGAGAAACAAACTTTGCGTCAGTATTTCATAAGCAATTCAACTAGTACTCACCCAATCGATGAGAGCATAATTCAACCAAAGAGGCTTCAACTAGAATTTAATAGTAATGAAATTATTGCTGATTCGTTGCATCGTATACCAATAGAAGATTAAGCTAATAAAATTAGAGATCAAGTCAGGAGGTCATATTTGTTGAATGGACTAACTCCAACAATTGGACATGTATTCCAAAGACACTAGATGGTAAAGTGTCAAGATCCTGGCTACGTGGGCAAGGCTATGATGGAGCTTCAAACATGAGAGGTGAATTTAATGGCTTGCAAAAACTTATTCGAAATTAATGAGAATCCATATAAATTCTATGTCCATTGCTTCATCACTAATTACAGTTGGTGGTTGTCACTATCGCAAGTTGTAGTGGGTTAGTGGTATTGTTCATTTATTTTGAATGTTCATGATCATTTACCATTTACTGTTGTATTACCAATTTTTCCAATTCTGATATGTAGATGACACATCAGTACTCACTGGAAGCATATTTATATGTTTTGAGGTTGCACTTTCCAATAATGAAGTATCTTCATTATATTTATTTTTTTTCCTTTGCTTCTGTTCTATTCATGTATGAATTTGCATAAGAATAAAAGACTATGTTTGTGTCAATTTAGCTTTATTTTTTGAGCCTACCATATAATTTCAACCTGGCATCGCCAGTGCAACCGGGTGATAGTACCTAACTCAGAATCTACTATCTGACTAACCCATGTTCCATTTACCTCAGATGAAAAGGCACAATTATATAAGTTTGGTTGTTCTGTTTGCCTTACAGGTGAAATCTTGCAAGTTAAGCAATCAACAATATTGATCGAGAGTTAACTCCTACAGAAAGCTAATACTAGATGTCATATCACAGACGATTATCTAAAACCATCTATATTAAATACAATCACAGACTGATTTAGTTTAAAAACGTATGTGTTGCTGCTAGTTCTAAAAACCATCTATGAAAGTGAACTATCACAGACGGTTCATGGTTAAAACCATCCATAAAGTAAACTAGCACAAACTGCCTATGATAATACTACTATATTAATAGCCTTGAGACCGTCAACGTCCTCATCTTAAATTCCAGATTTACGCTACTGCTTTGTGCTATAGGCGAGGCTTTAAGGCCATTTGGTGGAAGGAGATCGACTACTTCGTAAGAGTAATTGTAGATCCACTAAGTTATTAACTAGCTATGATTAGTAATTTGTTCCTAATTGCATTAAAATTTAGATATACCTTTTGGTGTAAGGAGAATTAAAGATGGTTTAGATCTAACTAGCTTGATGTAGAGAGAAGATAATTTACATCTAGCATGGTTTAGGATTTAGTCAATTCATAGTCTATTTCTACTTAATTCAATGTAATTAATTATTCTTGCTATTATAGCTACTTAATATAGATAATACATATATAGTATAGTAATTAATTAATTGAATATGTTATACTAAATTGTTATATGCGTAAAGCAGGACCGAAGTTGGATGTACGCTGGGAACGATGTGAGTGAAGAGTACATTAATAGCATTTTTGCTTTTACAGAAGCTGCTAAGCAGGATATGTTGAATAAGGGGGAGGAATATATGTACTGTCCATGCAATGACTGCGAGAATCTAAAGATGTTTAAGAACCGATCGCAGATTCAAGCGCACTTGATTTGAAGGGGGTTTCAAAAAGGGGTATGCACGTTGGACCAGTCATGGTGAAGCGCAGATTACACAGGAAGGTAGTAGTAATGACATCACTGATGAAGTCAATCATATGCTACCGAATGATCATGTCAATTGTGGTTCCGATTTAGATAGGTTGAATAATGACAATCTGAATCAGATGCTTCACGATGCAGAAGGAAACTGTGATGAAAGAGAGTATGTTAAATTCCGGGGCTTGATAGAGGACTCGGAGAAACCTTTGTTCACATGCTGCAAGTCAAAGTACACGAGGTTGTCGGTCATGCTTGAACTGCTGAAATTGAAGGCAGGCAATGATTGATCCAACAAAAGTTTCACATCACTGTTAGATCTTTTAGCGGACATGCTACGATTAGTAATTTGTTCCTAATTTCATTACAATTTCGATCTACCTTTTGGTGAAAGGGGAATTAAAGATAGTTTAGATCTAGTCAGCTTGATGTAGAGAGAAGATTATTTACATCTAGCATGTTTAGGATTTAGTCAATTCATAGTCTATTTCTACTTAATTCAATGTAATTAATTATTCTTGCTACTATAGCTACTTAATATAGATTATACATATATAATATAATAATTAATTAATTGAATATGTTATACTAAATTATTATATGCGTAACATAGGACCGAAGCTGGATGTACGCTAGAAATCGTGTGAGTGAAGAGTACATCAATGATGTTTCTACTTTTACAAAAGCTGCTGAGGAGGATATGTTGAATAAGGGGGAGGAATATATGTATTGTCCATGCATTGACTGCGAGAATCTAAAGATGTTTAAGAACTGAGCGTGGATTCAAGCACACTTGATTTGAGGGGATTTCAAAAAGGGGTATGCACGTTGGACCAGTCATGGTGAAGAGCAGATTACACAGGAAGGTAGTAGTAATGACATAACCAATGAAGTCAATGATATGCTGCCGGATGATCATGTCAAATTGTGGTTCCGATTTGGATAGGCTAAATGATGATAATCTGAATCAGATGTTTCATGATACAGAAGGGAACTATGATGAGAGAGAGTATGTTAAATTCCGGGGCTTGATAGAGGACTCGGAGAAACCTTTGTTCACAACCTACAAGTCAAAGTACACGAGGTTGTCAGCCGTGCTTGAACTGCTGAAATTGAAGGCAAGTAACGGTTAGTCCAACAAAAGTTTCATGGCACTGTTAGATCTTTTAGTGAACATACTTCTAGAGAAAAACGAGTAACCCAAAACCGCCTACAAAGCTAATAAGGTTCTTTGTCCATTAGGAATGAAAGTAGAAAGAATACATGTATGTCTGAATGATTGTATCCTCTACCGTAAAGAGTATACAAATATGAATGTATGTTCGGTGTGCAACGCATCCCAATACAAGTGTAAGAATTAATCAAATCATGACGAGGGAATAGAGGTGAAGAGAGGATCTCCTGCTAAGGTAGCATGGTATCTTCCTATAATTCCATGTTTGAAGCTGTTTTTTGCGAACCCAAAGGAGGCAAAACTGCTGCATTGGCACTCAAATGAGCATAAGAAGGATGGAGTGCTAGGACACCTTGCTGATTCTGCCCAGTGGAGAAACTAGATAGGAAGTTTGTAGACTTCGATGTAGAACCGAGGAATATAAGGTTCGGATTGAGTACAGATGGAATGAATCCTTTCGGTAACATGAGCAGCCGACATAGCACTTGGCCCATGACTATCTGCATCAACAACCTTCCTCCTTGCTTGTGTATGAAGCAGAAGTATATTTTGCTATCGATACTTATCCAAGGGCCGAAACAACTTAGAAACGATATTAACGTGTACCTAGCACCGTTGGTGGAAGATCCAAAAATATTGTGGATCGAAGGGATACAAATATGGGATGCGTACAAACGAGAGTGCTTCACTTTACGCTCCTTATTGTTCTGCACCATAAATGATTATCTTGCCCTTACTAACCTATTAGGCCAGAGTACAAAAGGGGCCAAATCCTATCCTCACTACTTAGATGATACCGAGAGTATGTGGCTGAAGCACTCATGCAAAACCATGTACATGCGTCACCATAGGTTCCTTCGGAGGGCTCCCACATACCGCAGGATGAAGAAATAATTTGACGGAGAGAACGAGAACAGTTCAGCTCCAAAACATTTAAGCAGAAAGGGGCATAAATCGACGACCCGTGAGAAGAATGGCTAGAAGAAGATATCAATATTTTAGGACTTAACTTATTGGAAGAATCTAGAAGTTCACCACTGCATAAACGTCATGCATGTAAAAAAAATATATGTGACAGCTTGATTGGTCTCTTACTGAACATTCATGACAAAACAAAGGATGGTGTCAATGCACAGGTTGACTTGGTTGATATGGACATCAGGCCTGAGTTAGCACCAACAAAGACTGATAAAGAATGAACTTACCTTCCCCTGCTTGTTACACTCTGTCCAAGGTCAAGAGAACTGAATTATGCCAGTGCTTGGTGTGAAAGTTTTGTCTGGTTTCTCTGCCAACATGAAGAAACTTATTTCAATGGAAGATTTGAAGTTAATTGGTATGAAGTCTCATGATTGTCATGTGCTGATGACACAGATGCTCCCTATTGCAAGGTCCGAGAGATGGAAGACGGAAGGATTTTGTCGATCAAGGTCCGAGAGATAATCATAAATCTGTATTACTGATCGTGCAAAACTGCACACCCGCAAGTGAACGGGTTGCCACTGAAATAGTGGCGAGTGTCGTGTTCTCCACAGGGACTAGACTGGGGCTACCGGTGCTCAGCTAAAGCTAGGTCAAACGAAACGGGGGAGAAAACTAAACCTAAAGCGAACTCTAACTCGTACGGACAAAACGAAGAACAAACTAAACGACGACTCACTACACAAATGACACACGAATGACAACGACTAGCGATCGACGACACGACTACCGACCGACGACCTAACTAAGTATCGACCGCGAGACAGAAGGAGGGAGTCGAGAAGCACGGAGGAAGTCGAGAGAAAAAAGAGGGGGAAGACGGTCGACGGCTAAGTAGACGACGACGGCACACGACAGTACGAAACACAGAACTACGAACGAACGCACGACTTAACTACCGATCGACCGTGAGATAGAAGAAAAGAGGAAGGTCAAGAAGCACAAGGGAGAATCTAGAAGCAATGAGGGGGATTGAGACAGCAAAAGGGGAAAGGAAACTGTCGCCGGCTAGCTAGACCATGCAACACACACGAGACAACTACGTGTCGGACTAACAAATAGATAAACACAAGCACATCTCACAAGCTAACATAAAAATCTCTACCATCACATATAACAATTGGTATTACTGAAAATACTACTAGCGGCACAGATTGCAAAATCACATGAGTTTATATCACAATAACAAAACAGAGCACAATAACATACTCACTGATCTCATACATGACAGTGCAAAATTAACAGAGTTCACAATTTACCATCACAGATCAGTGAGCACATGCACAATTACAGTGAGACATCCACACATTCAGACATAGATAACAATGCTATCCAACATTCACAGTTCAAAAGTTGGCATTCAAAGTTTAATATCTCACTGAACCAAATCACAAATTAACATCAACCATTATCAGTTAAATTGAAAAGTGATTAAGAAAAGCATCAAGAAAGGGAGAGGAGCTGGAGGTAAACCGAGCAGCAGAGTAGAGGAAGCAGAGCAGGAGATGGTGCAGTCGGTGAAGTGGATGCAGCAGGGGAGCAGACCGGCGGTGGAGAGGTTGCAGCGTCGGCGGAGGTTGTAGAGGAAGAAGCCGGAGTCGGGGAAGATGTTGCTGTCGGCGGCGGCGCTGAAGGGGAAGCAGTGGAAGGGGTCGGTGAAGATGTTGCTGCCGAGGTTGTCGGTGGTGTCGAAGAAGAGCCGTCGGTGGATGAGTCTGGAGCGGCGGCGAGGTGGGGCAAGAGGAGGAGAGGTGACGGCGCTAATGGAGGGCACGCCGGCCGGAGTAGAGGGAGAGCGGAGAAAAGGCTTTCGGCGCACGGGAGGATGCGGCCGGATGTGGATCTGGACGTGGGGCAGCAGGGAGAGGTTGCGCGGTGGCGGCGCTAGGAAGGAGCGGCGGGCGGAGATAGAGGAGAATGGGGGAGGAGCGATGGAGGAGCGGCAGGTGGAGAAGGAAGAGAGAGGCGGCGGGAGAGGTGGTGCGGCGAGAGCTGCGGCTGTGGAGAAGGATGGAGGAGAGGAGAGGCAGCAGGACGGGAGAGGAGAAGGCACGGCGAGAGAGCAAGGGTGGCGGCGCGCCGTGAGTCGGCCCGGCCTCGCCGGCGGCCGTGGAGGGAGATGAATCGGGGGAGGAGAAGAAGGCCAAGGGGAGAAGAAATGAAAATACCGGGCTCGGGTCTCCCACAGGCGGCGGCGACGATTTTGGTGAGATGGGGAATTTGGAATTTTGCAGATTAGCCCTCAAGGATCTTAGGGTTTACAAAGAGGTCCTTCCCCATTAGTATTTTCTTGTGTTTTGGCCCTCGGAAACTCCGATTTCATCGCGGTTTGATCCTACGCATCCGTGACGACGCGCACATCTGTACGGAGCAGTCCCGAAAGTCCAGATTTGTCATTTTTGCGCCTCGATCGCGCCGGCCTGCAGAAAAATATATAAAAATATAAAATAGTCCATTTCGAGCAATTAAATATGGAAAAACGTGTAAATGATGATAAATGGTTCCAAAATATAAAAAATATGAGGGTAAAATAACAGCCAAATCTATGCAAATATGACGCATATCATACCCCCAAGCTTAAAACTTTTACTTGTCCTCAAGTAAATGACATGATATTATCGAACCCGGACAACAAGTCATTATGATAAAAGACTAGTTTCATGCATGTAATAAATCAAAAGGCATACAACAATGTAAAATATGATTATCTAACTTGAGTTTTGAGAATCATCCAAGATGAGAATGAATATTCAAGCAAAGATACCAAATGATAACTACAACATTTGACCAAATCAAGTTACATACACAAGTGTCGAAATGCACTAAGTGATCACATGAATCCAACCAAAATTGTAAGGCATCTAACTAGGTATAACATCAAGAATGAGCATATCAAAGGTTTATGCTAAGGCATTTGCTATTTGAGACAAAGAGACTAATACTTGCATGCTATTTATGAAAAAGCCCACACTTGAGCCATGATGCCTAATTTTGTCGATTTTAGCAAATTTAAAACACACATTGGGCACTTGTGCCACTTATTCGAACCTTTGGGCAAACTTTGCCACTTATTCAACACATTTCCGAACCAATGTGACAAAGTCACTTATTTCACACACTCACACATTGTATTACAAATTTTTTTTACTTTATATATTTTTTATTTTGATTAAGCATCTTTAACGGTTTTCATTAATGCTAAGTAACACGTGTCCCGAGACATGGATACTTAGATAAATCAACCAAGTTATTGGCTCAAGATAGGACTACCCCTTTCACAAATTTTACATTTAAGCAAAGTATCAATATCTAAAATAATATATGCCAAAGCATGAAGCTAAGATATGATCATTCAAGAGGCGATGACTAGAACCAATTCAATCCGCAAATGGTTAAAACACATGTGTAACTCGAATGAATCAAATGCTATAGGATCACAAGATTTCTAAGCACATCAAGGATAATAAACAATACTCAAGTTTTATAAAATGATGCCAAGTGACTTAAAACATACAAGAAACTAGTGACAATATAGCTCAATTAAGAAAATTTCGACATGACCTTTCTTGATTAATCATGGCGTGGGCTCACATAACAAAGATATACAATCAAACATAACATGAGAGCAATAGTAAAGGCCATATATCGTCAACATAAGCATAAGAATGACCATATATCATCAATTTACACGACAATAAGCTCAAATGCTCACAAATATAATACAAACGTGCTAGAACATCATCCATACACATACAAGTCTTCCCCCAAGCTTAAATTGAGCAATGAATCAAGAATGTGCTTAAAGGATTAGAAACGACTCACCGGGTGTATATAATGTAGTGGAAGTAGAAAATCATCCCATAGTCTCGCATGTACAAGGATGAAGATCTAGCACGGGACCTGAAATAAAAAGAAAGAAAAGAGGAGAAACCGACAAAAACTAACAAAAGGTATGGAAATAAAAAGATAAAGAGATGTGCTCATTTGGGTGTAGCGAGAAGAGGGCCAAGGACGGGACATGGAAGAGGCACATGTCCGCCCTCCTCATGAAGCAGCATGCCTCGAAATCCACCTGGATCCCAAGGAATATCGACACGAACCATGTCCGCTCGTAGTCGATGGTACACAAGCATAAGCCTGCAAACAACCTCAAAGATATGGCAAGTATGTGTGATAGGGTTGACACCCTCTAAGTCATCAATAGAATATCCAATCATGTAGGTATATCGATAAAGCACATCATGAGGACTGTAAGTGAGATGAGCACAATCAGTAATAGAGTATGTCTCGTCTGAGCGGAGGAAATCAAACCTGAGCTGGTCGGGGAAAAGTTTCCAAACTACCTGAAGTGTAGGTGAAGTAGAATGTACGGTAGTAGAAACCTCCAGAGGGGCGATGTCGACGAAGGAAGTAGCAGGTGGTGGATCAATAGAAATGTACTCCTCCTCAACATCGGAAGCAGCCCCCTCATCAAGATGTGGAAGCTCGGAACTCAAAAGCATATCCGAAATGAACTCGTCATCATCTGGCACAATGCTCTCATCATCTAAATCTAACTCATCACAACTCAAGAGTGGATCTACCGCATACTCATCCTCATAGTCAGGAGTGAAACAATCATCATCAGGAGGTAGATCCTCATCATCTAGCTCAATGATCTCTCTCTCAGAGTCAATAGGCGAAGGATCTGACGGAGGTGCCTCTAAGTGTATCTGAAGTGTCTCCAACAATAGGCCCTCACTAGCAAGATCAGGTGTAAGACTGGTATGCTGACACTCATCTCTATCCAGAACTACCTCTGTGGTGCTAATGGTAGGCTGTGAAACGGTAAAACTATCCACACAAGTATAACCGGTGCTCATAATCGCCTCAATCTCGTCCTGAATCGCCATCGCACGATCACCACCAGGAGGCACAGTCATGAATTCCTTGCATAATGCATCAAGTCGGGCAGCCTGATCTTCATGTGAAGGAGGTGGCTCATGAGACTGCTCTAAGGACTCAGACATAGGAACTGTAAACTGGCTCGGTGAAGGAACAGGTGAACTGCAGGTAGGAGGTGTCGGATCCAATGCGAAGTCACTACTCATCCTACTCTCGAAATCTCCTATCATCCTAGATATCCTCTCCTCAAATCTAGACATCTGATCAAGCTCAGGAGTAGGAGTCGATCTTTGAGGTGCGTGATAGTCTTGATGTGACCAATGAGAAATATCCTGATCTCCATATCTAAAACCCTGCAATGGTGTACTAGAAGAAAATGATGAGATATCAGGGTTGTTGTTTCCATATGACAGACTCGAGTGCTCAGGCCATCCGGGGTGATAAGTGTCAGGGTATGGCCTACTCGGCTGAGCAAAGCTCATCCCGTAACACTCTGGAGTGGACAAATAACCACTGGCACTCGGTGGTGAATGGCCCTGAAAACCACAAGTCTGGCATATAGGAACAACTGGAGAGCGGGCGCCTGATAAAGAACCGTACTGATCATGCCCGCTCTCTAACTCAACTCCCCGCTCTAAAACATAGCACTCTAACTGACGAGACAATAGATTTACCTGTTCTTGAAGAGTATCATAAGTAGGAGTGCTCATAAAACCATGAGAATCATAATAGCAAGCCATAGCCTCAATAAGTAACTATATGGATCAACCTACGAGAATGGATACTAAAAGACACAAGAGAAAGAAATGACTAGGGAATGGGTTAGGAGGATAGCAATATATCACAAATATGAACAACGACGAAATGAAAGACAAATCAACACAAACACAAGGCAAGTAAAAGAAAACAAACGACCTAGTCTATAGCCTAACACTGTCGCTCAAAGCTAATCCCCGGCAACGGCGCCAATTTCTTGATCGTGCAAAACTGCACACCCGCAAGTGAACGGGTTGCCACTGAAATAGTGGCGAGTGTCGTGTTCTCCACAGGGACTAGACTGGGGCTACCGGTGCTCAGCTAAAGCTAGGTCAAACGAAACGGGGGAGAAAACTAAACCTAAAGCGAACTCTAACTCGTACGGACAAAACAAAGAACAAACTAAACGATGACTCACTACACAAATGACACACGAATGACAACGACTAGCGATCGACGACACGACTACCGACCGACGACCTAACTAAGTATCGACCGCGAGACAGAAGGAGGGAGTCGAGAAGCACGGAGGAAGTCGAGAGAAAAAAGAGGGGGAAGACGGTCGACGGCTAAGTAGAGCGACGACGGCACCGACAAGATCGAAACACGTAACTACGAACGAACGCACGACTTAACTACCGATCGACCGTGAGATAGAAGAAAAGAGGAAGGTCAAGAAGCACAAGGGAGAATCTAGAAGCAATGAGGGGGATTGAGACAGCAAAAGGGGAAAGGAAACTGTCGCCGGCTAGCTAGACCGTGCAACACACACAGACAACTACAGAAGCTGGACTAACAAATAGATAAACACAAGCACATCTCACAAGCTAACATAAAAATCTCTACCATCACATATAACAATTGGTATTACTGAAAATACTACTAGCAGCACAGATTGCAAAATCACATGAGTTTATATCACAATAACAAAACAGAGCACAATAACATACTCACTGATCTCATACATGACAGTGCAAAATTAACAGAGTTCACAATTTACCATCACAGATCAGTAAGCACATGCACAATTACAGTGAGACATCCACACATTCAGACATAGATAACAATGCTATCCAACATTCACAGTTCAAAAGTTGGCATTCAAAGTTTAATATCTCACTGAACCAAATCACAAATTAACATCAACCATTATCAGTTAAATTGAAAAGTGATTAAGAAAAGCATCAAGAAAGGGAGAGGAGCTGGAGGTAAACCGAGCAGCAGAGTAGAGGAAGCAGAGCAGGAGATGGTGCAGTCGGTGAAGTGGATGCAGCAGGGGAGCAGGACCGGCGGTGGAGAGGTTGCAGCGTCGGCGGAGGTTGTAGAGGAAGAAGCCGGAGTCGGGGAAGATGTTGCTGTCGGCGGCGGCGCTGAAGGGGAAGCAGTGGAAGGGGTCGGTGAAGATGTTGCTGCCGAGGTTGTCGGTGGTGTCGAAGAAGAGCCGGCGGTGGATGAGTCTGGAGCGGCGGCGCCGAGGTGGGGCAAGAGGAGGAGAGGTGACGGCGCTAATGGAGGGCACGCCGGCCGGAGTAGAGGGAGAGCGGAGAAAAGGCTTTCGGCGCACGGGAGGATGCGGCCGGATGTGGATCTGGACGTGGGGCAGCAGGGAGAGGTTGCGCGGTGGCGGCGCTAGGAAGGAGCGGCGGGCGGAGATAGAGGAGAATGGGGGAGGAGCGATGGAGGAGCGGCAGGTGGAGAAGGAAGAGAGAGGCGGCGGGAGAGGTGGTGCGGCGAGAGCTGCGGTGTGGAGAAGGATGGAGGAGAGGAGAGGCAGGGGCGGGAGAGGAGAAGGCACGGCGAGAGAGCAAGGGTGGCGGCGCGTGAGTCGGCCGGCCTCGCCGGCGGCCGTGGAGGAGATGAATCGGGAGGAGAAGAAGGCCAAGGGAGAAGAAATGAAAATACTGGGCTCGGGTCTCCCACAGTGGCGACGATTTTGGTGAGATGGGGAATTTGGAATTTTGCAGATTAGCCCTCAAGGATCTTAGGGTTTACAAAGAGGTCCTTCCCCATTAGTATTTTCTTGTGTTTTGGCCTCGAAACTCCGATTTCATCGCGGTTTGATCCTACGCATCCGTGACGACGCCACATCTGTGGAGCAGAGCAGTCCCGAAGTCCAGATTTGTCATTTTGCGCCTCGATCGCGCCGCCTGCAAAAAATATATAAAAATATAAAATAGTCCATTTCGAGCAATTAAATATGGAAAAACGTGTAAATGATGATAAATGGTTCCAAAATATAAAAAATATGAGGGTAAAATAACGGCCAAATCTATGCAAATATGACGCATATCAATTACTTCTTTAACATAATTGCTCAGAAGGTCATTGATTTTGAAGGACTTGATACTCTTCAGGACGAGATGGTGATGACTTTATGTCTTCTTAAGATGTATTTCCCTCCATCATTTTTTGATATCATGGTCTATCTCATTGTTTACATTATGTGGTAGATAAAAATGTGTGGGCCCATGTTCCTACATAGCATATACCTGTTCGAGAGGTTCATGGGAAATCTTAAGTTCTATGTGAGGAATCGATCTCAGCTAGAGGGCAACATCGTCAAAGGTTATGCAACCGAAGAGGTCATTGAGTTCTATGTCGATTACATGGCTCGGGTCGAACCGATAGGTGTGTCTCGATCTCGCCATGAGGGGAGGCTCAATGGTATCAGGACCATCGGAAGGAAAGCGATCACCCTAGATATTGATGCGTATGCACAAGCCCATTTCACGGTATTACAACACATGACTGAAGTATCCCCAAGCCAAGTCCACTTGAGCTATTTGCACTGGTGCCAAGTCTACGAGAGCCATCTGCACTAGTGCCATGTCCACTCGAGCGACCTGCACCAGTGCCAAGTCCACAGGAGCTATCTGCACTGGTGCCAATTCCACAGGCGCGACCCACACCAACACTACCTGCACAAACACAAAAAGGGCATGGGGCATCTATATCTCATGCCTGGTTGACTACCATAAAGTCAACTTATAGCCGAGGCGGCAAGGGCAAACTAAAAAGATGGATGATGAGATCCCCTACTTGCTATTGGCCCAAAAATTCGTTCTAGGTGAGTCGTTGGTCATCCCATAAGAACACGTCCTAACTCTAGGACTATCTTACCAAAGATTGCTTGTGTATTACATGGAACAAGCCAACAAGCCGGAGGAACAACGGCGCTCGGGTGTCAACATCAAGATCAAGCTGCATCATCTACAACACAATATTCATGACTGTATCATCACGGTGCCTTCGAGGACTTATTCTTTCTCTTCACACTCGACGCCCTCGACGCTTAACTCATTCGATGCTGGACATTGTAAGTGTGTACAATCACGGTATAAGTTTATATAATAGTGATAAATGTTATATATAACTAATTGCTTTTATTTGTGTATGTGTATATATAGATACATGATTAGTGAAACCAGATTAATGAAATCACTGATTGGTTTACACGACCCACTCTTGGTCACCATGGATATCATCAAGGAGGGTTCATCCTTCGTCAAGAATTACATTATGAAGGGAGGATCACCATGACAAGGAATTCATACTTATGCCTTACAATCAGGGGTAAGTGCTGCACCAGTGGCTATACTTGTTGATTTGTACTTTATAAGCAACATGAATTTAGGTTTAATGACCATGACATATCTATGTCGGTTCCACTGGATTCTAATTATAATTATATCAAAATGGAACAATATAATATACCTTGATTTCCTAAACAAGAACAAAACTGATTACATAGTTGTCCAACAAGTAATCGACAGGTAACCACGCATGACTATAAAAAGGCTTATATTAGACACCTCATCCCAAATGGTTGACCTAGAAGAACAAAACTGACTACACAGTTGTCCAACAAGTAATTGACAGGTAAACATGCACGGCTATAAAAAGGCTTATATTAGGCACCTTATCCCAAATGGTTGACCTAAACCGTCAGTGCTAAATGCAATGACAGACGGTTTAGGTTTAGAGACCATCTGTGTTACTGTCAGCGCTAAAAACCATCAGTGAAGAGATAATATTACAGATGGTTTTGGTGAGAACCGTCTGTGAAGTAACCAAGAACTATCTGTGATACTGCAAAATATCACAGATAATTTTTATTTAAAACATCTATGATACTTCACAGACGGTTTGTATTACAAATCGTCTGTGATAATGAAGTGATCACAGACGGTTTGTATTGAAATTCGTCTATGGTATGTTTCCCGCCTCGCAATCTCCTAAAATTTCATAATTTCCTACCTGAGTTTGAGTAGGATTCCGTTCCGAGACACCTTCACTAAAATAGGCATAACTTTTGTATACGGTGTTCATTTTCGATGTTCTTGTACTCGTTAAAAAGATAATAACTAGCCCGATCGAAAAAATGACCTGTTTGCACCAGTCACCCAAA
The DNA here is from genome assembly GCA_036346245.1 of Bonia amplexicaulis. Classification (NCBI taxonomy): domain Eukaryota; kingdom Viridiplantae; phylum Streptophyta; class Magnoliopsida; order Poales; family Poaceae; genus Bonia; species Bonia amplexicaulis. The sequence goes on along the minus strand of CM070760.1, from coordinate 8,091,995 downwards.
ATCGACCATCTTTACCCTCAAATTTGTGTCATAAATTTTTGGTTTCTATTTTTGCCAACATTTTTTATCTTACATTCAGAATTTGGGGTTCATCTTAATTGCAAAGTTGTAGATCTCGTCAAAACCATTCAAACAAATTATATAAGCCATATAGAACTTTGCTATTTTATCTTTTGAGACTAGCTGTTTACATTGTGTGTGTGTATATATATATATAGTCTTTGTGCTTTTTTTCATAGACAATTGGTATACAGAATCATTTGTGATACTCGCACATCATAGACAGTTCTAGCTACCAACAGTCTGTGATAAACTTACCACTGGGCCCGTTGATCCTCCCCAACTCATTTCCAGCCAATAGAAACCCACCAAACCCACCCCACGGATTGTAGCTCCACCTCCCCCTCTATAAATACTCACCCAAGCCCATCCCCCTCCTCGACCCCAACCCCGATGGTCCTTATGAAGTAGATGCCGATGGCGGCCAAAACGGCGCTCAAGTCGGCGCCGATGATGGTGGACGCCAAGGACATTCAGTTCGCATGCTGCATCAGGGGTGAGAGGGCCTAGGCATCAGCTTGTCGGCGCGATTTAGTTTCTACTGTCTGCTAGGATCTCTGCTTCTTCTATGTTCTTGCCATGTTTAAGAGTTAGATTCGTAGGATTATGAGATATGTTCTTGCTATGTTATTGTTGTGTTATATGGGTAACCTACTCGTTATCTTATTATGATGTATTGGTGGATTCTAATTGCAATGGAAATGGAATGTATTGTTGTGTTTGCTGCTATATTTGCTTGTTTTCAAATGGCATAGCTAACATTTTTTTAGGCTAGCTTGCCAAAAATTAGAAAAAAATTTAGGTATAGAATGAACTATGACAGACTGTTTGTGGTATAAACCATCTATGAAAGACTATCACAAACGACTCAAACAAAAAGACATCTGTGATTCTCGCACATCGCAGACGGTTCTATCTATCAACCATCTGTGATGGAAAGTATCACAAGTTCTATATACCAACTATCTGTGATACTCGCCCATCACAGATGGTTGGTAGGTAGAACCTTCTGTGATGTTGAGTATCACAGATGGTTTTTGGTTCGAGCCATATGTGATAGTATTATTTACAGACGGTTCTAGTTACAAATTGTCTGTGTTGTATTTATCATAGATGGCTCACAAACCGTCTGTGATAACCCCTGATTATTACTGACCCATAAATTTAGAAAATTCAGAAAATCGTTTGTGATGGCAATTCCGAACCGTCTATGATGATCATTTTTGTAGTAGTGATATTTCCTCCAAAGATAGCTCTATTGTAGTTTTTCTTTCCTTCCCAATGACTAAGGCTAACTTTTTAGAATCACATAGGTCATTCGTCACATACGTTGCAAAGGTACGAAAATCCAATGGAGGGATCGATGCCCTATGACACGTTCTAGATTTCCTGGTTTTCGCTAGTACACATTTATCCTATATAACACTTCATAGCAATGCCTCTCGAACTAACAAATTATATTTTTACAGTACCACCAGTAGCCACCGGACAACAACACCTGTGGATTCTATGTTTGCCACAACATGTAACTACTCGTCGATTCCGCGAAGAAAAATCCCGAGGTTTGTCAATGTTTCGATAATTATTTCTTACTTATCAATTTATATATGTATACATGACATTGATCTTCCTACTGATAGGTTTCGTCCTTCGTTATAACTCCATTGGAACAGACCGACCTCAAACATATTCGAGAATAGTGTGTGTACTTCTTGGTATCTAAAGTCATAAAAGAAGATGGAGAGTTCCACAATATAGAATGAATTTCACTGGGATAAGATTGAGTTTAATTGTTCACGTGTATATTTGTTCATGGATGAATAATTTATTTCATTTCTATTAATTGATTTATAAAATGGATGTTCTTGTTTCTGAAATGAATTGAATGTATATATATTGTGTTAATCTGCTTGTTTCAGAGGGCATGGTAGCATTTCCCGAGGCTAGTTAACTAACAAAAATATATTTAGGAACAGAAAAGAATATCACTAACGATTATTAACTTATAACCTTTTGTGGTAGTTGACTATCACAGACGTTTTTTATTAGAACCTGTCTGTGTTATATGATCTTCCACAGACGATTTCAACTACAAACCCCCTGTGATATTAATCTATCATAGACGGTTTGTAGTTGAAATCATTTGTGATAAACCATATATCACAGATGGTTTCTACTAAAAACCGTCTGTGATAGTCTACATTATAGACGGTTCGAAAGTCGTCTATCATGACCTCGTATTATTACTGACCTATAAAATCATACGGCTCACGAAATCATCTATGATAATATTTTTGAATCGTCTGTGATGATCTTTTGAGCAGTAGTGGTTGGACAAAAAAGTGTATGTTCCGTTTGCCTTACGAGTGGATTGTAGAATAGAGAAATGATTCAACTCACGCTAGTAATGATTCATTGACTGTGTTATATACACGTGAGGCCATAACTAACTAATACTGAGTCAAGAGATATGCCTAGAGAATAGGGCTAAGTTACAACAGGTAGAGAGAGATAACAAGATCGCTAACACCCTGCCGCAGTCTTGACGTTGTCGCCGGAGATGATGCAAAGACTGGAACGAAAGTCTTGAAATGTCATTGTGGGCAGCCCTTTGGTCATCACATCAGCGAACTGTTGACCTGTTGGTATGTGTAACACGCGAAATTGTCCAAGTGCAACCTTCTCGCGAACGAAGTGGATATCCAGTTCGATGTGTTTGGTGCAGCGATGATGAACCAGGTTTGCTGCCATATACACGGCGGACACATTGTCACAGTACACAATTGTTGCTTTGTCGATGGTGTGATGGAGTTCGGCAAGAAGTTGTTGTAGCCAGCAACATTCGGCCACAGCATTTGCTACGGCCCGATACTCAGCCTCGGCACTAGAGCGGGATACGGTCGGCTGGCGTTTAGAGGACCAGGAGACAAGCGAGTCGCCGAGGTAGACGCAGTACCCAGACGTAGATCGCCGTGTGTTCGGGCATCCTGCCCAGTCTGCGTCAGAGTATGCACAGACGGTCATTGAGGGAGAGACATGGAGTTGGAGACCGAACCCAGTGGTTCCACGAATGTAGCGAAGAATCCTCTTGATCAGCGCGAGGTGACAATCGCGCGGATCATGCATATGTAGGCAAACCTGCTGCACAGCATAGGCCAGGTCAGGTCGAGTCAAGGTGAGATACTGAAGTGCGCCGGCGAGGCTACGATACTCCGAAGGATTCTGGACAGGGTTGCCAGTGTCCGTCGCAAGCTTGGGCTTGGTGTCGGCCGGTGTGGTCACCGGCTTGCAGTGTGCCATGCATGCTCGCTCCAAGAGGTCCTCAGCATACTTGCGTTGTGACAAGAAAAATCCCGTGGGAGATCGAGTGACATGAATGCCGAGGATGTAGTGGAGGGGTCCGAGATCCTTCATCTGGAATTCAGTATGTAGCCGGTCGATGATGGTACGTAAAAGCTCGTCAGAGGAGGCGGTGAGGACGATGTCGTCGATGTAGAGGAGGAGGTAGGCCGTAGCTGTACCCTGACGGAGAATGAACAGGGAGTGATCCGAGCGGGCCGTAGTGAAGCCGATCTGCCGCGCAAAGTTGGCGAAGCGCGTGAACCAAGCACGCGGTGCCTGCTTGAGGCCGTAGAGTGACTTGGATAGCAGACACACGTGATTAGGCCGAGAGCTGTCAATAAAGCCGGCTGGTTGGAGGCAGAATACCTGTTCGTCGAGGATGCCATGCAAGAAGGCGTTTTTAACGTCGAGCTGGTGCACCGGCCAACGGCTAGATGCCGCGAGCGTGAGCACCGTCCGGATAGTCGCTGGTTTGACGACTGGACTGAATGTTTCATCGTAGTCGATGCCGGGGCGTTGGGAGAAGCCGCGGACTACCCACCGCGCCTTGTAACGCTCCAGCGTGCCATCCGCCCGTAGTTTGTGCCGGAAGATCCACTTGCCTGTTACCACGTTGGCATGAGGCGGACGTGGAATGAGCTTCCAGGTTTCGTTGGCGAGCAGAGCGTCGTATTCCTCCTGCATGGCGGCTTTCCAGTGTGGATCACGAAGAGCGGTTCACACGGAAGTGGGAATGGGCGACAGTGGGGATGCAATGGTGATGTGAGCATATCGTGGGTTTGGTTTGTGGATGCCAGCGCGGGAACGAGTTGTCATCGGGTGCAGCTGGGATGATTGGCTTGCACGAGTGTGAGCAGCTGGAGTGGATGGGTTGACTTGGGGCTCGTTTGCACTGGCGGGATCAGCGGGCACGATTGGGGTAGCGTGTGAGTCAGGTATGTGAGTGACGGGAGATGGGGAAGCGATGTGCATGGGAGCGACGTTTGGGCATGCAACAGGTGATGATGAAATGCCATTCACGTAAGGTGTAGAATCGGCCAGATCGTCCACAATATCCGGGGCAGGTGACTGTGTACGCGGACGAGTATGTTCCTGAAATGGGAAAACAGATTCATCAAAGTAGACGTGCCGTGACATGATGATTCGCCGTGTGTCCAGATTGTAACAACGATAGCCTTTGTGATCCGCCGGATAACCAAGGAAGATGCAAGCGGCAGACCGTGGAGCAAGCTTATGAACAGCGGTGGCGGATAAGTTGGGGTAGCAAAGACATCCGAAGACACGGAGATGAGTGTACGCTGGTTGAGCACCAAAGAGAATCTCGTATGGTGTGAGAAGATGCCGTGGTTTGCAAGGTCGACGGTTGAGAAGATATGTAGCTGTGGCGAGAGCTTCGGCCCAAAAGGATGGTGGGACAAAGAGATGGAATAGAAGGGACCGGACAATATCATTAAGTGTGCGAAGAATACGCTCTGCTTTACCATTTTGTGGAGACGTATATGGACATGAGAGATGTAGAATAATGCCTCTACTAGAGAAGAAAGCATGGGATGAATAATTGTCAAATTCTTTTCCATTGTCAGTTTGGAAGGAAAGAATTGGACATTTAAATTGTGTGTTCACGTAAGCATGGAAAGATACAAGAGTGGGGAAGACCTCGGACTTGCGACGTAGCGGAAACGTCCAAACATAGTGACTAAAATCATCTAGGATGACAAGGTAGAATTGATGTCCGGAAAGGGTTAGCACAGGTGAAGTCCATACATCGCAGTGTAACAATTGGAAAGGAAAAGTGGTAAATGTAAAAGATGATGGAAATGGCAAACGTGTATGCTTTCCTAATCGACAGGCATGACAAGAGTGATTCTCTGCCTTATTAAAAGAAAAACCAAATTTCTTCAAAGTATGAGCTAGAGAATCCCGTCCAGGGTGGCCGAGACGTTGGTGCCAAAGATCAACAGTCGAGGTATGTAGACTTTGCGGTGGATTGGTGGAGCAATGCGGTAGAAGTGGATAGAGATCGCCGTGGCTATTACATCGGAGAATCGTCGTCCTGGTTCGAAGATCCTTTACAGAAAAACCATGAGGGTCAAATTCCACCGAAACGGAATTATCACGTGTAAAAGAACGAACAGAAACAAGATTCTTTATAAGTGTTGGAGAAATAAGAATATTGCGTAGATGTAAAGGAGTAGAAGATGTAGAGATAGAAGTGTGACTAGTGTTAACAATGGGAAGAGTGTTGCCGTTGCCGACAACAATTCGGGAAGAAGTAATGAGAGGGGTAACAGTGGAGAGAATACCAGGGTTGGATGCCATATGGGAGGTTGCGCCGGTGTCCATGAACCAGTCGCTACCACCAGGTGAAGATGACGGCATAGACAGATGATTCAATGCCGCAATGAGATGAGCTTGGTCCCATGTGGGTGAGTACTGGTTTGTAGGTGCGGAGGTCGTCTGCGCCATGGGCATGGAAGCAGTGGTGAACGCAGGAAACGCTGATGGTGCGGTTGGCGCCCGGTGGTGGGCGTGGCGGCGAGACTGATCCGGGGCACGCCACGGAGCAGGCCACGCCTGGAACATGCCATTCCAGGGATGGGTAGTAGGTGGTGTCCATGGTGCGCTCGACTGGGTTGCACGTGGAGCACCGCCGGAGCCGTGAGAGTTCTTCTTCCACGTCTTTTTGCCTTTGGACCTGGAGGAAAAACCATCTTGAGCGTGCGGTGGTGGTACTGGCACTGGCAGACTGGTGGCGTGGAAGCCCATCGCTGCCGCTTGCTTGGCAGCTTGGTCTTTGCGATGCTCCTCAAGAAGGAGGAAGGAGCGCGCGCAAAGAAACGACGGGAAAGGAACCTGCATGGTTAGTATTGGGATGGCATGATGGAAGATAGGATTGAGGCCTCGTAGCATGTTCAGAACCATGGTTTGGTCTGTCACTGGCTGCCCGAGATCACGGAGGTTATCCGCGAGTGTCTTCAGTCGCGAGCAGTACGCCGTGATGGAGAGGTCGCCCTGGAAGAAGCTTTGGAATTCAGAGGCAACATACACGGCACGCGTGAGCTTGTTGTCGTTGAAGAGCTCTTCCAGCGCTGTCCAGACAGCAAATGCCGTGTCATTAGGCTGGAGCACGATGGAGAGGATCTCCGGCGTCACGGTGGTGTAGAGCCAGTTGACAATGGTGAAGTCGATCTGAGTCCACTCGCGGTCGTCGTGGTTGGGCTCGGTGCCGTCGACATGAAACGCGATGGCGAACTTGCCGAAGACGGTGTTGAAGAACGTACGCCATGGCATGTAATTAGAAGCCTTTAAGTCCAGGACGATCGGAACATGCTGCTTGATGTTTATCATCTGTAGCATGGTCGAGGTAACAGTGGGCGCCGGGAGCGGTGGAGCGACCGCGGCGGGAGATGTGCCGTCGGAGGGAAGCACACCGGCGTTGAGTATCCGGCAAGGAAGTCTCTGGTGGACTCATGGAGAAGATCCGGAAAGTAGGAGGAATGAGAGTAGGAGAGAATAGCGGAAGTGGTTGGCTCAAGGTTCGCAGGAACGTTGAGCTGCTGATACCATGTAGAATAGGGAAATGATTCAACTCACGCTAGTAATGATTCATTGACTGTGTTATATACACGTGAGGCCATAACTAACTAATACTGAGTCAAGAGATATGCCTAGAGAATAGGGCTAAGTTACAACGGGTAGAGAGAGATAACAAGATCGCTAACATGGATGGCCTACCGGTCGGCCGGTAATATTCATCCCACAGAATGTGGTTCTAAACTAGTTGATGGCCGCAGTAGCCTCGATTAAGATACATAGACATATATATAGTTCATAGTTATCCATGATCTCTCGGATGTAGATAATATATATACAGCCTCATTCTTCAACATTTTCTTTTCTTTCGAAGTACGTGGCTGTAGGCGAATTCTATATGAGCCCATTAAATTCAATAAGAGATCAGAGTCGAGCTACAAAATTGTGTAAATGAGGTTATCAAGGGGAACGCAAAATATACTGATATAAGGACTATTTGAAAGAATGTGTGATCATTTTAGCCTTGTTGATTTGGGAAGACATCAAATTTAAACATACATACATACGGGGGCATGATGGCCCACTATATATTCTTTAGATAAGATAGCATCATCTAATATGTATATATATACACACCACTTTTCAAAAAGTCCATTTACTCACTTACTTTAAAACTAGACAAATAACCCACTAAACCCTGAAAACCAGTTTCAAATACACCTTATTCTAATACCAGAATTTTTTTTCTATGTGACCTCCAACCGCCATGCTGATGTGTCGATCTCATCATCACCTGATGAGTCAGCATGCTAGCGTGAGTTGGAGGCTATATCACTACTACAGAAAGGCTAATACTAGACGGCAAATCACAGACGATTTTATAAAACCGTCTGTGACAGATACTAATATAGACGGTTTTAATTTGAACACCGCCTGTGTTGGTGGCGTCGGCGAAAAAAAGTATCTCAGACGGTTCATACCTATGAACCGTCTGTGATACTTTAGTATCACAGACGGTCCGTATTAAGAACCATCTGTGATAATCCCAAATTATCACAGACGGTTTTGTACTAAAAACCGTCTGTGATAATCTTGTTATCACAGACGGTTTTTAGTAAAAAACCATCTGTGATAATTCACAGATGGTTTTTGATAATCCCCACTACGCATTTATTGCTCCACTCAGACCGCATCTGTCTTCATTTCGATCCAGATCTAGCCACCGCTGCGCACTCTTTCGCTCAGGAGACAAGCTAGGCGATTTGAGGCCAGTTATTTTGGTGGGAAGAGGCAGAGATTGAGTTTTGAAGATTCATTCAATTCATACTTTCCTGCTGGTGGGCTAGGTCTAGATATGGTTAGTAAGAAAATTTATTTTTTCTTTAATTGCATTACAATTTAGATTTAAGTAATTGGTGAGTGTTATTGAAGATGGTTAATTTGTAAAATTGTTGGTTATATAATAGCTGTTGTGTTTATAATATGAATTGAGCTAGCAAATTAAACCTCAATATAATACATGTGGCCGGTATATATGTAGTAGTAATTAGTTAAGCTAATTTTTAATATTGAGTTGTTATGTATGTACGTAACGTAGGACCGAAGCTGGATGTATGCCGCGAGCCGTGTGAGTGAAGAGTATATTAATGGCGTGTCTGCTTTTACAAGAGCCGCCGAGGAGGATATGTTGAATAAGGGGGTGGAATATACGTCTCGTCCATGCGCCGATCGCGAGAATTTAAAGATGTTTAAGAACCGAGGGCAAATTGAAGCGCACTTGATTTGGAGGGTTTCAAAAGGGTTATACGTGTTGGACCAGTCATGGCGAAGTGAATGATCATATGCCGCCGGATGACATCGCCGGTGAAGTGAATGATATGCCGCCGGATGACATCGCCGGTGAAGTGAATGACATGGCGCCGGATGATGTCGATTGTGGTTCGGATACGGATAGGTTGCACGATGACAATCTGGATCAGATGCTTCGCGATGTAGAAGAGAACTATGATGAGAGAGAATATGTTAAATTCCGTGGCTTGATGGAGGACTCGGAGAAACCTTTGTTCGCGTGTTGCAGGTCAAAGTACACGAGGTTGTCGGCCGTGCTTGAACTGTTGAAATTAAAGGCAAGCAACAGTTGGACCGACAAAGTTTCACTGACTTCTTTGGGTCTTTTAGCGGACATGCTTCCGAGAGGAAATGAGTTGCCTAAAACCACGTATAAAGCCAAGAAGGTCCTTTGTCCATTGGGAATTGAAGTAGAAAGAATACATGCATGTCCGAATGACCGTATCCTGCATCAGTAAAGAGTATGAAAACATGCATGTATGTCCGTGTGCAACGCATCCCGATACAAACGTAACAATCAATCGATGACGACGAGGAACAGAGGTGAAGAAAGGACCTCTGGTAAGGTGGCATGGTATTTTCCTATAATTCCCCGTTTGAAAAGGTTTTTTGCAAATCCAAAGGAGGCAAAATTGCTGCGTTGGCACTCGGAGGAGCGCAAGAAAGATGGAATGCTAAGACACCTTGCTGATTCCGCCCAATGGAGAAACATCGATAGGAGTTTTGTAGACTTCGGTGCAGAACCAAGGAATATAAGGTTCGGACTGAGTACAGATGGAATGAATCCTTTCAGTAGCATGAGCAGCCGACATAGCACATGGCCCGTGACTCTCTGCATCTATAACCTTCCTCCTTGGTTGTGTATGAAGCGAAAGTATATTTTGTCGTCGATACTTATCCAAGGGCCAAAGCAACACGGGAATGATATTGATGTGTACCTAGCACCATTGGTGGAAGATCTAAAAGTACTATGGAACGAAGGGGTACAGGTATGGGATGCGTACAAACGAGAGAACTTCACTTTGCGATCTTTATTGTTCTGCACCATAAATGATTATCCTGCCCTTGCTAACCTATCGAGCCAAAGTACGAAAGGTGCCAAAGCTTGTACTCATTGTTTAGATGGAACCGAGAGTGTGTGGCTGAAACACTCACGCAAAACCGTCTATATGTGTCACTGCCGGTTCCTTCGGAGGGCTCACCCATACCGCAAGATGAAGAAACAATTTGACGGAGAGAAGGAAGACGGTTCAGCTCCAAGACATTTAAAGGGAAAAGAGGTTTATAATATGGTTAAGGATTTAGATGTTGTCCTCGGAAAGGGACGCAAATTGAGGGCTCGTGAGAAGAACACCTAGAAGAAGAGATCAATATTTTGGGACTTACCTTATTGGGAGTACCTAGATGTTCGACATCGATCGACGTCATGCACGTGAAAAAAATGTATGTGACAACTTGATTGGTCTCTTCGAACATTCGTGATAAAACAAAGGACGGCGTCAATGCACGGCTTGACTTGGCTGAAATGGACATCAGGCCTGAGTTAGCACCGACATGCAATGACAATGGACGAACATGCCTACATACGGAATCGTTCTCGACCAGAGGGCAGCATCGTCGAAGGTTATACAAGCGAAGAGGTCATTGAGTTTTGAGTCGATTATATGGCTCAGATTCAACCGATAGGTATGCCTCAATCTCGTCATGAGGGGAAGCTGAAGGGTATCGGAACTATCAGAAAGAAATCAATCACTCCAGATATGGACGCGTATACTCAAGCCCATTTCACGCCTTGCAACACATGATCGGTGGCGCTTATGTTGACCAAAGACAAGGATGTGCTTGACAATGTAATCCGGAGCGGCCAGATGTTTAGATCATGAGGCAACACAACACTCGGTTCAACCAATGGTTGAAGGACCAAATCGCTAGGAGCTCGCAAAGTGAGTTGTTGACATGGTTGGCAAAAGGACCAACATTTACAGTTGTGACATGGCAAGGGTATGATATAAATGGGTACACATTCTATACACAGGATCAGGATGTAAAGAGCACTAACCAGAACAGCGGTGTCCGCATAGATGCGTTCGATCCGATGGGTTGAGAAGCTCGTACTATGGATTCATAGAAGAGATTTGGGAGCTCGACTACGTGCTTTTCAAGATCCCCTTATTTCGCTGTCGTTGGGTGCATCTCCCACAGGTGAAGGTTGACAAGTACGGTGTCACTACCGTGGACCAACAACGTGTCGGGTACAAAGACGAACCATTCGTACTCGCCAATCAAGTTGTTCAAGTTTTTTATGTAACTGACCCGGCAAATAAGAAACGACATGTAGTTCTTCATGGAAAAAGGAGAATTGTCGGAGTAGAGAATGTAGTGGATGAGGAAGAATACAATCAATGTGTATGAATGCTGGTAGGTGATGTATATGAATGCTGGTAGGTGATGTATATGAATGCTGGTTGGTAACTACAGCGGATTATCACAACTGTGATAAATATGTCACAGACGGTTATCAATTTAGAACCGTCTGTGATAATATATCACAGACGGTTCTCAATTTAGAACCGTCTGTGATAATGGGTATACTTACCCTTGTAGTGTAAGAAACAACTGAGCGGTGACTTGGCTAGCAGCGGTCTCTCCCCCCCCGGCTACCTCGGCGCGCGTTCGAGCCCCCGCTCACGCAGCGCCTGAGGTTGAGCCTTTCTTTTATTTTTTTGAGACTGACCGGTGGGCCCCACCTGTCAGAACGACATATCACAGACGGTTCTCAATTAATAACCGTGCGTGATATATATATCACGACGGTTATCAATTTAGAACCGCTGCGTGATAATGGGTATACTTACCCTTATAGTGTAAGAAACAACCGGCGGTGACTTGGCTGGCGGTCTCTCCCGGCTCCCTCGGCGCGTTGAGCCCCGCTCACGCGGCGCCGAGGTTGAGCCTTTCTTTTATTTTTCGAGGCCGACCGGTGGGCCCCACCTGTCAGAACGACATATCACAGACGGTTCTCAATTAATAACCGTCTGCGATAATATATATCGACGGTTATCAATTTAGAACCGCTCGCGATATATATATCCTGAGCACGGTTATTAATTTATAACCGTCTGTGATACTCTCCTTATATAACCCCATTGCGCGCACCCACTAGGGTTAGTCGCTCTAGCGGATCCCGATCGAGCCCATCGGCCGCCGCCGCCGCCGCCGTGCCTCCGACCCGTCGCCGCCGCAGAACCCCGTCGCCGCCGCCCTTTCGCTGCCGTCGCCGTCCTCCTCCTCGGCCCGCCGGCGCCGCCGTCCTTCGCTGCCGCCGCCGCCCTCCTCCCTCGGCCCGTCGCCGCCGCGGAACCCCGTCGCCGTCCACCTCCTCGGTGCCCTCTGCTACTTCTACTCCCTTCTGTTGAATCCATTCCCCATCTCCGTTCTCGCTCACTTCACGCTTATTTTTTGATCGTGAATGTGGTTGATGGCTCAACGTGTTGTCTTGAAGGACATAGATTGCTTGTGGGATCGGTTGTTGCTCTATGATGATTAAAATCTTATCTTTGAGATTGGAGGATTTAATCTTTGAGCTCTAATTACTATCACTTGTTGTCTTTTGATTCATGCTCATATCATGCAACTATTGTTAATCGTGAGCTTTGAAGAATATATTATCATCACTTGTTGTTTTTAATTATCGTCACTTGTTGTCTTTTAATTCTTGTCACTTGTTGTCTTTTGATTCATGCTCATATCATGCAACTATTGTTAATCGTGAGCTTTGAAGAATATATTATCATCACTTGTTGTCTTTTAATTACATCACTTGTTGTCTTTTAATTACTGTCACTTGTTGTCTTTTAATTATGTCACTTGTGTCTTTTGATTACGTACATTGGCGAATGCACACATGTGAATGATATATTATCTAATTTGAAAGTGAAAAGGTTAAGAGCTCAAAGATTGAATTCAGTTTTGTTATAACCAATCGATGAAAAGTATATGATTGAGTAGCGGACGGCCAAGATTAATCTTGTGTAACCCTACAATCGAGAGCACAAATAATCAATTAATTCTTGAGCTTATTGCTAGTTTTAATTGATACATGCCTTTATACTTGACATACATATCTTGTCGAATATGTGCTATATCTTGAATGATTTGTTCACCATATGATTACATTTTCATTATGATTTGTATATATGGATTGATGTCATTGGTGTGCTTATATAATTATAGAGGAATTATATTTATTCTTATATCGCAAATTTTTTATCCTAATAGACCCACAAATTGTCGAATAGCAACATGTCATCCGCGCATTCTTCAACATCATCGCGGGGCGTCCGCTCCAAAATCAAGACGCCAAGGAAGAGGGCTATCAAAGAAGCACGAGGGCCGATTTACCATCACACAAGTCGATGTATCTGGGGTCCCTCTTTTCCTCCCAAAGCGATGGCGCATGGAGAAGAACGATCGGAATAGTTGCACGACAACGAATTGAAATCACATTCGATTCGTGGAAGAGCGTGCTGCGACTCGGAAACGTGAGTCGGTGATGTAAATTTTGGCATCGTTCGAGATCCCGAAGAACACCAAGGCGCGTGCAACGACAAGCCTTGCTAGGGGCATGCAAAGCATGGAAGAACTTCAAGAGCACGCTTGTCAAGGACTACGTGGAGAAGGACGAAACGCCCTTTCAAAATTACCCATTCCTGGAACCACAATGGGAAGAGTTCAAGGCGATGAAGACAACTGAAGAGTTCAAAAGTACAAGTGCGGCGCACAAGGCCCTCCAGGCAAAAAACACACACCCCATAGACTTGGCATACTGGGTATGCGGGTAAAATCCCTGATGGAGGAGGGAGGACGAGCAGGCGTACCACAGCGGACATCGCCCGCCATTTGCCAATATCCCGATGACCGCGCTCGAAATTGGATTAGAGCAAGGTCATCTACAACGACATCGGGGATGTCTCCTTCGAAACCCTGCACCAGCAAGTGTCTCGGTAGCTTGGTAAGATATCGATCGAACTCGTAGCTTGTAATTACTCCACAACTGTGCAGTGAAATGACATGTCATGCTCTTGCGAAGCGCCGATTGTTGAATCTTCCTGGGGTCATTCCATGGAACAAGGGAGAAAGATATACTCTCGCCCCGGAAACAAGGAGCACCGGGTCGTCGAGAGGCCTTGGGCTTTACGTTCCATGAAAACATGGTTTGAAGATGACTCAAAATGTATCGGCGTCGTAAGAGAAACAAAGCCGAGCGTGACGCACGGCCGAGAAGAGCTCAAGGCTACTCTTAGAGAGGAGATAATGGGTGATCCGCCGATAAAATCGAGATGAGGTGCGGAAGCGGATGGAAAATCAGCGGCCGCCCGCTCCTATGCTAGCTAGCCCGCACAACCATCCGAGTAGTTGCGCGTCCAATCCGACGCAAACCGAGGCCGATTTTCTGTGGACGACATCCTGGTAATAATTATTATCTCTCGAATGCTTGCTCCATTGATAGGCCTATTCGATGAGCTAATTACATGTCGTTATGTAGGAGCCTCGGCGCAGGGCTCCAAGTGAGATATGCCTCCGTTCCTTGTACTGCCGCTTGGGGCCGGGCATATCGATCAGTATCGGGGCAGGTGCACGGTCAAGCTTTAGCGCCGAGCTTCGCAAAGTTCATGTGGATGGTGTGCATATTAATTTTGAGGTCGTCCCGCCATCAAGCCGCCCACCGACGAGATCGTGGCTCTAGGGCGGCCATTGGAACATTCATCCGAAGGCCTAAAAGCGACATCTCCTCGAGGCTTCGCACGGTGGAAGGACCAGATCTACCAAAGACCGGTGCCATCTCCACTGCAAGACTTGTCTCCACCACCGCTAGCTGCACCGGTGCTATCTCCACGGTTGCTCTTCTCGCCAGAGCAACTTCCACCGCTGCTACCTTTACAGTCGACTGCCGTAAAGTCGACCTACAGCCGAGGTAGTAAGGGCAGCAAGGGCAAAGCATAGAAGACCAATGATGATATTGGCCCGTACCTGCCATTGGCCCGTAAATTCGTGCTTGGCGAGCCGTTGCTCGAGAAAAGGGCCTCAACCCCTACCAATTAGTTACCGCAATTGCACAAGTGGTACATGGAGCAGTCCAATAAGCCGAGGGCTAACGGAGATCGGTATCATTTGTCAAATTCGCGTTGGAGCATTTCCATCACGATTTTCAAGGCTGTGTCTTCGTGGTCGCCTTCGAGGACTTATTCGATCTTTTCACGCTCAACGCTCTCGACGTCTCACTCATTCGATGCTGGACGCTGTAAGTGTGCACAATCACAGTCTCCGTTCATGTCATACCGATAAATACCATATATAATTTGTTGCTTTCGTATGTATATATGTAGACACGTGCGGACTAAAGCTAGAACATCCCAGTCATCATCGGTTGGTTTCTTGGACCCACACTTGGTCGCCAAGTATACCATCGACGAGGATATGTCCGTCGTCGAGAGCTACATTGCATCAGGGCTGCGGGCTCAACACAATAAGGATTATATACTTATGCCCTACAATCAAAACTTTCATTGGATTTTAATAGTCATTGTACCAAAATGGAACAAGGTATATTACCTTGATTCCTTAAGTAAGAATAAAATGGACTTCACAGTTGTCGCCCAAGTAATCGATAGGTAAGTTTATTTTCTCCATACATACCTATATTGTACTCTTTCTTTCATTCCGAATGACTAAGGTTAACTTTTTTGAATCACGTAGGGCGTTCGCGATGTACGTTGAAATGGGAGGTGTCTCGAAGCAAGGGGCCAAAGGCCTGAGACATACTCGAGATTTTAAGGTATTCGCTATTACACATTAATTAATCCTATGCAGCAGTTCGTATTAATGCCTCTTGAGTTATTGCTCATTCTATTTTTGCAGTGCCACCAGCAGCCGCCGGGCAACACATGTGGATTCTATGTTTGCCACCATATGGACCTACTCCTCGATTCCTCGAGGATCACCAATTCCAAGGTTTATCAATCTTTCCATATTTACTTCATACTTATCACGTTACATATATACGTACATTGATATCCCTATCGATAGGCTGCGTACATCCCGACAACTGCATTGGAACAGCCCGATATTTCACGAATTCGAGGAGAGTTGGCGTACTTTTTGGTGGCTCAAGTCATAAAGTCAGAAGGACAGTTCCACTGTGCACCATGAATTTTTATTGCATTGTAATTAATGCAGTGTAATGGATATTTTATTTCAATTCAATTGATTCATTTGCGAAGTGGATACTTTATGTTTGTGAATGAAATGTGATGTGTATTGGATGTTTATGGATGCCTTATATACTTGTTCATCTGCTTGTTTCAGAGGGCATGGCTAGCATTTCCTGAGGCTAGCCAATAAATAGGAATAGATTTAGGGTAGAAGGAATATCACGACGGTTTTAACTAAAACCGTCAGGATACTGATAATCGAGCGGTTTTAATTAAAACCGTGCGTGATTATCATGTAACGACGGTTTTAACTAAAACCGTCGTGATATCGAATAATCTCGCATCGCTTTTAGTTAAAACCGTCTGTGATTATCAATATCACAGACGGTTTTTAACTAAAAACCGTCTGTGATTATCAGGTATCACAGACGGTTTTTCAACCGTCTGTGATGACCTCGTATTATCACTGACCCATAAATTCAGACGGTTCGCAAAATCGTCTGTGATGATGTTTTCGAACCGTCTGTGATGACCTTTCCTGTAGTAGTGTATGGGACAAGCCATACTGGTTTTAGATTAGGATGTATTTTGAACTGGTTATCAAATTAAAGGCTGAAAAGTACTGACTTTCCCATATACATATGATGAAGCAAAGTTTTTGGTCCAAAATATTGGAAACTAATTAACAAGAATAAAACACCTGTGGGGGATAAGTTGATTATTAATTCATTTTGAAAGTGATTGGTCTACATATATCTTATTCAGAGCAAAAGATATGAAGAATAAAGGGATGCTGTCTTTCTCGTCAGGCAAGTCTCTGGGTGCTAACTAGAGATATATCAATGATTGATTTACACTATACATTCATTAGGCAACAAGCTGGTTGTGGAGGATCTCCTACAAAAAAGCTAGTTGCGGATGTCGCATAGAATATATTGATGATTTATTAACTTATATTTCTTAATTCTTGCAGAAACACGGATGGTGTAAAAAAGATAAGGCTGCTACATATAGCATGAATATTGTGGTATAGTTTAATTAGTTATATTTTATGATACCTCAAAAATTAACTAGCTTGAAATATGTGTTTTTTGCGAGGAAGAAATATATTGTTTTTTTGAAATAGAAATATTTTATTATCACATTAAATTGAATATCAGAGCTGGGAATTATGAGTTTTAATATTTTTGAGACAATTAGGAATGATTCTAGTGACTTTTTAATGTCCTACAAAAGAAATGGATTATTCTCAAAAGAAAAGAAAAGAAAATGTTAGATATGCCTAGCTAGATTGGAAAAATTTGAAGTTTGGAAGATACACCAGTGTTGAGCTTCCTTAAAAGTTAGGGTGGCAACAATTACTTGATGTCTATCCCAAAGAACATCTTCGCTCATCGGTTATATATATGTGGGGCATAATCACCTAAGGCGATATGAAAGCTACAACATGCGGTCGAACTTTCAAAAATTTGACAATCAATATTGTTTTAAATATTTAGATTGGATACATGAAAATCATAAGTATAAATTTATCTTAAAAAGTACTTTCATAATATTATAGTTTTATTAGGTTTTATAAATATATTATAATATAAATTAGTGATTAAAGTTGTGCTTTAGGAATCGTGTCGATGTCTAAGACATGTATTTGTGACGAAGGGAGTAGCAAGTATCTTGTATGCTTCACGCTATACCTCTCCCCTTCCTCTCTAGCTAGCTGGTTAGGACATAGGAATATAGAAACCCAATTGATGTATTCATATGTTGTAGACTAATTATAAAGAGTGCACACGATTGTAAGGCAAACACAACATATACGTGATTAGTTCTAGAGTAAGGCGCATATACTGCACATCGATCGATCTCTCTTTGCTTTTTCAGTCCTGCATATACGTGCAAAGAGAGATCGATCTCTCTTTGCATATACTGCACAACATATACGTGCAAATGTCATCCGATAGACATCAACGGGACTGCAAGATTGCGGTTTGGTGTACGTAGTTTTGATTAAATTAATTCGTAAGTTGGTACGTAGGAGCGACAGATCAATGGCAATGCTCGACATGTGGTCGTATGCACGTTTCAAAAATTGGGACATATCACCGGTGCAAGGCGTGCTTTTGCAGACAATTGCCCATGTGGGGGCATGACAGCACCGTTAGTTCATGACAATCATGTCAATCTCAGCTAACCTCGAGCACTTCAAAGTAGATCATGTGCGTTAGTTTGTCCTCAGATTATGCATGACAATCATATCTGTTATGCTCATAGTGTGAATAAGTACTTGTCAAGTCACGCTTAGATCGAATTAATATAGCCAATGCAAAGTAGATCAGTATATATTCTGCTGCTTTCCATGGAAATCTCAGGTAACCTTTAGTTTAATGGAAATCTCCTGGTAGAAATTGTTGATTAAGCAACACCACAGAACCCTACCCAACAAAAAGAGGACTACAATCAAATTAGGGCCTATTTAATTAGGGAGCTTAAGCTGGCTTCCCTGAGATTCTGGTTTGAAATTTTTTGTAAGGGGCTTAAGATTCCTTCAGAAGCCCCAAAAGCATACTTTGTTTAGGAGAGCTGAAGCTTCTAGCTAGCTAGTGACATTTTAAGTTGTAGCGGAGCTAGCTCCTAACTGGCCCCCGGCCCTTGCACTATATATGAATATAGCTGATAATCAAACGATCGAGTGTGAACAAGAAAAGAAAAGAAGCCGATCAAACGTTAATCTTTCCAAGGATTTAGCAATCTCACTGCGAAGATACACATGATAAACAAAAACACACTATTAAGAAGCTTAAATTGGTGTACATGCATACGGCCGGGGAGAGCAAAGCTAGCTAGCGAACATGCAAACCTTCCGTTTCCTCCGAGTTGGTATTTGTGCCCAAGGCCACCCTCCGGTGGTACCGGCGAACAGTAGAACTGATCCTTCGGAGGCTTTAATGCCCAATCAATGGATGGCCGGGGGAATGCGAGAAGGCATTTGTGAGTGGTGACGGCGGTTGGGCCATGAAAGCGGTGAGCTGACCTCGATTGCAAATGAACCTTTTGCCCAAGGGGAGGCTGCAGCGTTCGTAGCGATGGTGGCAGTGCAGGTGGTGGTGAAGGCAAAGGACGGGGTGACGAAGAGATCGGGTCTGTTAGCAGGGCCGAAGATAATCGCATATGATTCTCGCAGATCAAATTCACCGATTTTTGGTTTTCTCAGCCCACCCCGAAGAATGCCATTCCGGCAAAAATATTCGTCCCACTTTATAAAAATATTCGTACCTCTCTAGCAGTGCCACATAAAACAAGCTGGCATCAGGGGAAAACTCGATCAGAACAGCGAGTGATGCGGGTGGCGAGAAGGGGAGGCGACGCCGGTGGTGGATGTCTGTGCGCGGCTGCGATCGGCTGGCTGCTACGGGCGGCGAGCGGCACAGGCGGTGGGGAGTGACGCGGGCGGTGGGAGGGGGAGGCGGCGCCGCGGCAACGAGCCGCTGCGAGTGGGAGGGGGAGGCTATGCCGGTTGCGGGAGGGAATGCGCCGGCGCTGGCTGCGGGAGAGAAGGTGGCGCCGGTCATTTCGGATCAAAATTGTATGTATTTCTTCAAATTTTCTTGAATTCAAATGACATATTTGAATATTTCAACCGAAATCTTCCAAAAAAATATCCAAAATCTTTAAAATTTCCGAATTTCTGGATTTCTCAGAGGGGTCCGAAAAATTTTGTAAACCGAAAATGTAATCCTGCATACTCCTGCAAGTTTTGAGTGAGAATTATGGGTGTGTTTGGTTGTCTTCAAGTTTTGCATGTCTAGTCAGGATCACAGGTGCGTGTATCCATATAAACAAACAAGAAAAGTGACATATAGTATGTAATCACTTTTACGGCAGAGACGGTTTGTATAAGAAACTGTCTCTGATATGTGTCTTATCAGAGACGGTTTATTATACGAACCGTCTCTGATATTGATTATCACAAACAGTTCGTATAACAAACCGTCTCCGATAATGACACGTCACCGATCCGTGGTGTATCCCCTAGGATTTCGATCTCACCCTTCCATTCTCTCCACATCGAATGGCAGGCACTATTTCCTCCCCATGCATCTACCTTATTAATTACTCCCTATCTACCTTATTAATTACTCCACATTTATCTTTCCACCGGTAATCACGCGTGAGTTTATCCACTATATAGCTTCCTGCATCCTCCCCTCGACGACGTCAACTACCACCGTCGTGCCACATAGGTGGCGCTACCGCTGCCTCTTCATTGCCGATGATATCTGGCTGCTATCCGATACATCCAGCTTCTACTGTCTGCTAGGATCTCTGCTTCTTATATATTCTTGACGTGTTAAAGAATTGGGTTCGGTTCGTTATCTTGTTATGCTGTAATGGTGGATTCTAATCTTAATGGAAATGAATTGTGCTGTTATGTTTACCACTGTATTTGATTGTTTTCAAAGGGCATAGGTAACATTATTTCTTGAGGTTAGCCAAAAAACAGAAAAAAAATTAGGTATAGGGTGAACTATCATAGACGGTTTTGTGGTATAAACCGTCTATGAAGGACTATCACAGACGGTTCTATATATTAACCGTCTGTGATACTTGCCAATCATTGACAGCTCGAACCAAAAATTGTCTGTGATGTGTGAGTATCACAGACATTTTTTGGTTCAAGCCGTCTGTAATAGTTTTCTTCATAGACGATTCTAGCTACAAACCGTCTATGTTATTTTTATCACAGATGCTCACAAATGCCCTCTGCCATCGCTTACCATCGGACCACCATCTCTCTAGTCTCTCTCTACATCCAAGGGCATGGTGAACCTGTCACCATGGTGGCACCCCTCTATCGCTAGATCTGGAGCCAGAGCCATTGACAGTAGCGGAGGAGAAGGGGGAGGTGGCTACGCCGGAGGAGGAAGAGGAAGGGGAGGCAGCACAGAATGAAATCGAGCTACGAATGGGGTCACGTATTGAGACACTCATATGCTATGATGATGTTTGATCGAAAGGTAATATGCTATCCCCTCGGTGGAGGAAGAAACGATATACTATTCTTTAATATTTCTCTATTTAATAATGTTAAAGTAACTGAACTTTAGGTCATCCTTAAAGTTAGTGACCAACAATTAGTTATTTGGTTAGTGACCAACAATTAGTTATTTGGTAACTACTTCGATCAAAAGAGGAGAGATCCGTATATATATTTGCTGAACAGGTCTATCTGATAATACTTTCGGTTTCTCTGATACATAATTCTTTGACGTCTTAAACTTTCAATGTTTCGACCCAGCCAAACCTTCAAAGAAAAAAATGAACCAATGAAGTGTAGAATATTCCTGGAAATGATTTAATTTCCAATCCATATTTGATAGAATTATTAATAATATATAGGGAGATATATAAGTATATAGTTTTCGTCAAGGGTATAACTGTATAATTGTTCTGATGAGGACTTGTAAGAAGACTCTTATAGGAAGACCTTGGTCAAAGGCTTTGACAGAGATTTTAAAGAAGACTTTGACGAGCGATCTATTACTAAAGCTATTATAGACTATTTAGTTAAGAAAAATTTACTGTCGACACCAACTTATGGGACAATGCAACTTTTCAATTCAATGTAGAAAATTAATTGATTAATCCTTAAATAGATGTTGTACTGAAATGTCACTACTACAGAAAATTGTATTACAGACGGTTCAAAAATTTCATCACAGACGGTTTTCTGAACCGTCTGAATTTATGGGTCAGTGATAATCGAATGTTATCACAGACGGTTCAAAAATTTCATCACAGACGGTTTTCTGAACCATCTGAATTTATGGGTCAGTGATAATCGAATGTTATCACAGACGGTTTTTAACTAAAAACCGTCTGTGATATGTCTGTGAAATCGATATCACAGACAGTTCTAAACTGAGAACCGTCTGTGATAAGCCCTCTCCCCCGCTGTAGTTATTAATACAAACACCAACCAGCATTCATATACATCACCTACCAGCATTCATACACATTTTCTCATATAAACACCAACCATCATTCAAAATTCATCTACCTCACATAGTGTATTAATTCTTTACACATTTTCTCATTCTCATATACATCACATCACATTCTTTACATAAATGACAATTCACATATACATCACATACATGCATTGTTATATGCATAAATGCAAATGCCCACATATATGTCGTACATTCTCATTCCAGTTGCTTATTTCCTTTAAAAATTAGCTCTTTATGATGATCAATGCGTACGTAACTAGTTTTGTCACGTTGTTCGTCGTCGACCCTTATGCCATTTCCAAATAGAGGTAACTCGTCAAATTGATTGTATTCTTCCTCGTCCTCTACATTCTCTACTCCGACAATTCTCCTTTTTCCATGAAGAACTACATGGCATTTCTTATTTGCCGGGTCGGTTACATAGAAAACTTGAACAACTTGGTTGGCGAGTACGAATAGCTCGTCTTTGTACCCGACGCGTTCGAGGTCCACGTTAGTGACACCGTACTTGTCAACCTTCACCTGTGGGAGATGCACCCAACGGCAGCGAAATAAGGGGATCTTGAAAACCATGTAGTCGAGTTCCCAAATCTCTTCTATGAACCCATAGTATGAGTTTATCGACCCATCGGTACTGAACGCATCTATGCGGACACCGCTATTCTGGTTAGTGCTCTTTACATCCTGAGACTGTGTATAGAATGTGTACCTACTTATGTCATATCTTTGCCATGTCACAACTGTAAATGTTGGCCCTTTTGCGAGCTCCTAGCGATTTGCTCCTTCAACCATTGGTTGAACCGACTGTTGTGTTGCCTCATGATCCAAACATCCGGCCGCTCCGGATTCTGTTGCCGAAGCACATCCTTGTGTTGGTCAACATAAGGCGCCACTTTAGTCATGTGTTGCAAGACCGTGAAATGGGCTTGAGTATACGTGTCTATATCTGGAGTGATTGCTTTCCTTCCGATAGTTTCGATACCCTTTAACCTCCCCTCATGCCGAGATTGAGGCACACCTATCGGTTGAATCTGAACCATATAATCGACACAAAACTCAATGACCTCTTCGTTTGCATAACCTTCGACGATGCTGCCCTCCGGCC
The DNA here is from genome assembly GCA_036346245.1 of Bonia amplexicaulis. Classification (NCBI taxonomy): domain Eukaryota; kingdom Viridiplantae; phylum Streptophyta; class Magnoliopsida; order Poales; family Poaceae; genus Bonia; species Bonia amplexicaulis. The sequence goes on along the minus strand of CM070760.1, from coordinate 8,068,884 downwards.
GAGATCAATTCCGTACGTACGACTTGAGAATTCCCATGAACCTCTCAAATGGGTACATACTACGTAGGAATACGGGCCCACACATTTTTATCTCCCACACAACGTGAACAATGAGATGGACCATGATATCAAAAAACGAAGGAGGGAAATACATTTCAAGATGACATAGAGTCATCACCACCTCGTCCTGCAGAGCATCTAGTCTTTCGGGATCGATGACCTTCTGAGCAATTGTGTTAAAGAAATAACATAGCCTCATAATTGTCTCTCGGACTTTGATCGGCAAAATATTTCTAATTGCAACAGGGAGCATCTGTGTCACCAGCACATGACAATCATAAGACTTCATGCCATTTAACTTCAAATCTTGCATCGAAACAAGTTTCTTCACGTTGCCGGAGTAACCAGACGGAACTTTGACAATATGCAAGAACTAGCACAGTTCTGTTTTCTCAGCCTTGGACAGACTGTAACACGCAGGGGCAAGGTACGTTTGTCCATTATCAGTGCATGTCAGTGCTAACTCAAGCCTGATGTCCACATCAGCCAAGTCAAGTTGTGCGTTGACGCCGTCCTTTGTTTTATCACGAATGTTCAATAAGAGACCAATCAAATTGTCGCATACATTCTTTTCTACGTGCATGACGTCGATGCAGTGTCGAACATCTAGGTACTCCTAATAAGGTAAGTCCTAAAATATTGATCTCTTCTTCCAGGTGTTCTTCTCATGAGCCCTCAATTTACGTCCCTTTCCGAGGACAACATCTAAATCCTTAACCATATTATAAACATCTTTTCCCCTTAAATGTCTTAGAGTTGATCCGTCTTCCTTCTCTCCATCAAGTTGTTTCTTTATCTTGCGGTATGGGTGACCCCTCCGAAGGAACCGGCGGTGACGCATGTAGACAGTTTTGCGTGAGTGTTTCAGCCACACACTCTCGGTACCATCTAAACAGTGAGTACAAGCTTTGACACATTTTGTACTATGGCCCGATAGGTTACCAAGGGCAGGATAATCATTTATGGTGCGAACAATAAGGAACGCAAAGTGATGTTCTCTCGTTTGTATGCATCTCATACCTGTACCCCTTCGTTCCATAGTACTTTTATATCTTCCACCAACGGTGCTAGGAACACATCAATATCATTCCCAGGTTGCTTTGGCCCTTGGATAAGTATCGACAGCAAAATATACTTTCGCTTCATACACAACCAAGGAGGGAGGTTATAGATGCAGAGAGTCACGGGCCATGTGCTATGTCGGCTGCTCATGCTACTCAAAGGATTCATTCCATCTGTACTCAGTCCAAACCTTATATTCCTTGGTTCTACACCGAAGTCTACAAAACTCCTATCGATGTTTCTCCACTAGGTGGAATCAGCAAAGTGTCTTAACATTCCATCCTTCTTGCGCTCCTCTGAGTGCCAACGCAGCAGTTTTGCCTCCTTTGGATTTGCAAAAAACCTTTTCTAACAGGGAGTTATAGGAGAATACCATGCCACCTTAGCAGGATGTCCTTTCTTCGCCTCTGTTCCCTCACCGTCATCTGATTGATTGTTACGTTTGTATCGGGATGTGTTGCACACCAGACATACATGCATGTTTGCATACTCTTTACGGTAGAGGATACAGTCGTTCGGACATGCATGTATTCTTTCTACTTTCATTCCCAACGGACAAAGAACCTTCTTGGCTTTATACGTGGTTTTAGGCAACTCATTTCCCTCCGGAAGCATGTCCGTTAAAAGACCTAGCAGCGCCGTGAAACTCTTGTCTCGTGTACTTTGACCTGCAGCACGTGAACAAAGGTTTCTCCGAGTCCTCCATCAAGCTCCGGAATTTAACGTACTCTCTCTCATCATAGTTCTCTTCTACATCGCGAAGCATCTGATCCAAATTGTCATCGTGCAACCCATCCGAATCTGAACCATAATCAACATCATCCGGCGGCATGTCATTCACTTCACCGGCGATGTCATCCGGCGACATATCATTCACTTCACAGGCGATGTCATCCGGCGGCATATGATCATTCACTTCACCATGACTGGTCCAACACGTATAACCCTTTTTGAAACCCTTCCGAATCAAGTGCGCTTCAATTTGCCCTCGGTTCTTAAACATCTTTAAATTCTTGCAGTCAGTGCATGGACAGTACATATATTCCACCCCCTTATTCAACATATCCTCCTCGGCAGCTCTTGTAAAAACAGACACGCCATTAATGTACTCTTCACTCACACGGCTCGCGGCATACATCCAGCTTCGGTCCTACGTTATGTATATATATAACAATTTAGTATATGAATCTTAATTCATATTATAAATACAACAGCTATTATATAACCAACAATTTTGCAAACCATCTTCAATAACACTCACCAATTACTTACATCTAAATTGTAATGCAAAGAAAAATAAATTTCATTACTAACCATATCTAGAGCAACCAGGAAAGTATGAATCTTCAAAGCTCAATCTCTGCCTCCTCCCACCTAATTAATTGGCCTGAAATCACCTAGCTTGTCTCCTGAGCGAAAGAGTGAAGCACCGGCTAGATCTGGATCGAAATGAAGACACATGCGGTTCTGAGCAGCGCAATAAATACCTAGTGTCATTATCACAGACGGTTTTTAATAAAAAACCGTTTGAGTATTATCACAGACGATTTTTTATTAAAAACCGTCTGAGTATAATTAGCTTATCACAGACAGTTTTTTATTAAAAACCGTCTGTGATAATTCCAGATTATCACAGACGGTTTTTAACACAAACCGTCTGTGATACGAAATTATCACAGACGGTTCATCGGTAAGAACGGTCGGTGTTACTCGTTTTCTCTGACGCCACCAACACAGACGGTGTCCAAATTAAAACTGTATGTGTTAGTGTCAATCACAGACGGCTTTGTCAAACCGTCTGTGATTGGCTGTCTAGTATTAGGCTTTCTGTAGTAGTGTGTGTTTAACTGTCGTTAGTATATTTGTTATAAAAAGTACTACTTCCACATATTCATTGTAATTTTAGTTGACATATAGTTAGAAAAAGTAGAGTCATTCCCATACTTGACCAAGGTCAAGTGTTAACATATATTGTGACATTATATTTAATTATCTCCTGTAGGTAAAGTTGTATAACCTCTTAAGGTATTAAAAACTATTTAAATAGCCATGCTCACGGTCATAAGCATGCTTGTATGCAACCACAATATGTATAACTTTTGTTTTTATAAAACTGTTTCGTTGGAGAAGTTGGGATGGCATGTACGTATTGTATGTGCCATGCCTATGGTTAGGAATTGTTCGATGATGATAGCCTAGGAGGGCTGTGAATGAAAGTGATTTATTGTTATTAAATGTTATACAAATGTTATTTCATTACATGTCAACTGCTCTTTACAATTCTATTGCAAATTACTACTTATCGATATTGCAAATAAAACTTACTTCATACTGAAAATAACTGTAGCATAGAGCCTTCCTTATTGTTAGCCTTCTAGTTATTTATATGTTGTGATATACTACAAGTCTTACTGAGTACACAATGACTTAACCTTACTTAAATAATTATTGTTCAGAGAATGGGGAAAGTAACATGCCCGATGACGCGTGCTTTACCCCCGACATCGAGGAATTTGACGATGGATCTTTTAGGGTCTAACTCTAGTCGGTTTTCTATAGGCTATGGTGGCACACTACTAGACACTTTTGCTTATTTACTTGTCTTCCGCTTCACTTTATTCTTGATACTTACATTTTGTTTGGCCGATTGGCCCTATATTGTAAACTTTAATTATGCATCGCTTATATATTGCCCCATTATTGTAAATTAATTATATGCGATGTCCATGAATGTGATATCAATGTTGTGAACATGTGTACTAACCACTGATCATCGGACTAGTATGGAACACATACAATGATTTTGGGTATTCAATGCTGAGTCCCCACATATTTGATACTTACATTTATTTGGTCGATCGACTCTTCTGTTATAAACTTAATATACATCATTTATGTATTTGACACTTTTGTTGTAAATTTAATATATGTGATATGTATGAATATGATTTTAATGTTATGGTTGCGTATATTAGCAACTAATCATAGGACTAATACGATATACACATAAGGATTTCGAGTATTTAACGCTCGGGGTCCTCAGAGTTAGAATTATTAAGATGGAAATAAGGATTAGAAAAGTGGAGTAAGATACGTTAGTAGCTTTGAAAATATTTTTTGTACCTTTACATTTCAATTCTAGATGCATCATTGATGCATGCATGCGACCAAACAATTAACATCTGATCTCAAGCTGCATGGCCTTGCGCATGCAACGAAACAACCTATACTTGTATCACCTATACCTTGCCCCGACCAAACAAAGCTCGTGGCACGCCCATGAGCTAGGTTAAGTGTTGGGACTCGAAACTTGAGTTTCGAACTCTTATGTATATATTGTACTAGTTTCATGATTAATGATTACTATACATATTCAATATCCTAATTTGTATCATATCCATACACGCATAAATGAACATAGTAGCATATAGTGATAAAAATACGAACATAGACTTATACAACCAAGCTTTCAACAAAAGGGCCGATCGGCCAAATAGTTCACACAACAAGAAAATGGTAGCGGAATAAATAATAAACGAAGCCAAAATTCTAGCAAGCATGCCTTACTCCACCACAGGCAATTGATTGAAGTTAAACCTTAGTAAACGATGTCATATTTGCCAAAACCCATGGCATAAAAGTAATCGATTGGAAGATCTTCCTCTTCTTGTTCTAACAGTGTTCAACAATCAATTGTGAGTACAAAATTATACTCCGCAAGGTTTTATAGCAAAGTTATGTAGAATACATGGTGAGACAAAGGTAGTTGTTTATTCTAGTTTAATTTACACAAAGTTTTCATTTGCAATAGAGAGTAAATAAAAGCAATTGGCATTCGATGAAAATTAACAAGTAGATAGTGAAAAATATATACCACATATGGCTCTCCATAGCCATAAACAACAACATCGCATACTCATGACTAAGATTCACTGAGTGGGTAATCTCTATTCCCAATCAAGTTTTGAAAACACATGACTACTTTAGTGGAATCACTAAGTCTTATCCATAACTAGAGGCACAACTATTCGAATAGATTACATACCCTGCAGAGATTGTACAACTTTACCCACAAGACATGTTCATCTCATATTACCAAACTATTTGCACACTTCCTTCGCTGTGTAGCTAAGCAAGCATGACAAGGTTTTTACATTGCTCGACCCTAACTTTGCCCTATCTGATGGATTTTTTCCCAAGTGAGTCAGCACAAAGTCAACCACGAGGAATCCACCGTTGTGTTAGAGGTTTTAGCCCCATACATATATACCTATGATGGGAACCCTCTCGAGCAACCGTCCTGACACACGCACAACTTTGATCTACCATGGGTACACGGCTAGACACAACCAACTTATTACGCCAGAGCCTTTCCATAAAGACACTTATGGTTGTACGAAAATCTTAGATCAGCAACACATAAGTTCACGATCCCTAACCGACCCGATGAGAATCTCCATCAACCTACAACTACATGTGGGTTACCCCTCACAACACAAAACATACAAATATCTTGCCCAAGTCAAAACCATAGTATTTCAATTTTATTTTCAAAGTAAAATGTTAAAGATGACCCCACTGGTCTAGCAACATAACCATTCCTAGTATTTATGATTGAGCCCAACCAATCTTCTAGTATACCGAAAATCCAAGCATGGCTAAGCATCTATATCACATATAGGGTCTAAAATTCCACAATTAAGCATATGAGCTGTGGATATCATTTCTATGGCTACAATAGTGAGGATAACAAGTTCCAAGGTAGTTTTCATGCAACAATTGGGTAATTGCTACCAATCTAGCAACATAGCAATTTTTACCGAAATTACGTGCACACATAATAGTTTTGAACACAACATATATAACAGTGAAAATATAGGATCAACATGGTCAAAGGTATGCTTGCCTTGATGTTAAACACTTGTCTCTTGCTTTGGATCAATCTCGAAGCATTTATGTTACAATGATATCTATCGTATAAAGCTAAGTAACACAAATAAATACTAAATAAATTCAAACAAAGATAAAATTCAAATAATTTTGCATAATATGAAAGGTATTTATTTTATAAAAATTTAGAAACAAGTTTCACTCAATTTAGAGCTACAACGCAAAAGTTATAAACATTTGAAGCTTTACTGGGAGAGAAAATCCCAGAAAATAAAAGGGAATACTATTGCAACTAGGGTTTCAAATTTTTGAATTTATTTTCTATTTACTTTATTGGAAAATCAGGTTGTACTGCTTAGTGAGGCTAACAAGTAGGGCCTACCTATCAGGATCTTATTTTTGCAAAAAGAACAGCCAGGTGGGTCCACGTGTCAATGACACAACATTAATTATAGTTGTAGTTATAAAGGTGATTAATGAATCGATGGGCCCACTTGCAAGTGACACATTAGAACTAAACCCGATTACCCTTAAACTAATTCTAATAACGTAGCTAACTACATAACAAGTGGGTCCTACTGGTCAGCAATAGGAAACAGGGGACTAGCTCGTTGACAATGGCCAAGCCCGGGAGCGAGCTTGCTGGCGATGAGAGAAGAATGGTGGAGCTCGGATGATCTCAAGAATGGTAAGGGGAGGCCACGGTGACCTGTTTTGTGTCGGTGTTGGTGCCAGAGGCTCACCGGAATTGGGTTGATGGAAGGAGGCGAGGATGAGCAAAAAGGAAGAGCGCATGGCTTTACTAGACCATTATGAAGCTAGGTGGGTCAGCATGAAGAGTACGGTCACATGTATAGGAGAAGGAATGACGGTGAGCAGCAGCGCTAGGCACAGAGTGGTGGTGATGGCACAAATGGCCACGAGGAGCAAAATCGAGTAGCACAAAAGAACTAAGATCGAGCTTACCACAGATACAACCACTACTACAGAAAGGCTAATACTAGACGGCAAATCACAGACGGTTTTATAAAACCGTCTGCGACAGATAGTAATATAGACGGTTTTAATTTGAACACCGCCTGTGTTGGTGGCGTCGGCGAAAAAAGTATCACGACGGTTCATACCTATGAACCGCTCGCGATATTATTATCACAGACGGTCCGTATTAAGAACCGTCTGTGATAATCCCAAATTATTACAGACGGTTTGTTACTAAAAACCGTCTGTGATAATCTGGTTATCACGACGGTTTTAGTAACAAACCGTCAGTGATAATTCCGACGGTTTTAGTAAAACCCGTGCGTGATAATCCCATGTCACCGATAATTGGTGTGTAATAATACATGTCACCAATAATTGGCGTATACGGATTTCGATCTCACCGTCTATTCTCTCCACATCGAATGGTGGCACCGTTCCTCCACGGCCAGGCCCTTATTAATAACTCCCCATCAACCTTTCCACCGGTACTAGTCACGCGTGAGTTCATCCACTAGCTAGCTTCCTGTATGCATCTCCCCTCCGCTGTGAGCTAGCACCTCCTCCATCGCGGCACGAACGGTTCATACTAAAGAACACACTCTTGCCGTAAGTGTCGTAAGTGTGTCTTGTTTAGTGTGGACCGTCGTGCCACGAAGGGTTTGTTAGCTTGTCATCCTGTAATAGATCGATCTGAATGTGTTGTTGAGTTTTTGTGCTTGCCTCTGTATTTGCATGTTCCTCGACGATGCCGACTACTGTCGAGATGTGATGTCCACTCGACAATCCTTCTTTTTCGCAAAATTCAATGCAATTTTATTACAAAGTTCAAAAAAGATATTTCAGATTCTTGGTGAGCAGCCGATCGACATACCCGACTTCTTCGGTGAGCGACTATCCATCTGCTTCTTCCCACTTCTTTTCTTGTGGGAGAAGTGGGAAGGGAGAAGTGGGAAGAAGCAGATGGATAGTCGCTCACCGAAGAAGTCGGGTATGTCGATCGGCTGCTCACCGAAGAATCTGGAAATATCTTTTTTTTGAACTTTTGTAGGTGGGACCCACATGTCAGCGACGGATTTAATAGAAATAGCTCGACCTCAGGCGCTGCGTGAGCGGGGGCTCGAACGCAGCCGAGGAGCGGGGGAGAGAGATCGCGATAGCCGGTGGTTCACTCGGTGTTGCTTACTCTATAAGGGTTATAATCCCTTTGAGATATCTCGATGGCGGGGTTGAACTATCACGACGGTTGTTACTTATGAACCGCTCAGTGATATTTATATCACGACGGTATGTATTAAAACCGTCAGGATAATCTGAATTATCACGAGACGGTTTGTAATAAAAACCGTCATCATAATTCAAATATGTAAAGACACAGGGGATCAGAAATAAAAGACAATTTTATTAATATCAAGTGGAGGGAGATTTATTACAAATGTCGCAGAGATAAAGCATTTCCCAGATTCTAATCTTACGGGCTTCAGACGCTTCTTCGCCTTTGGGAGTTGGAGGAGGGCCCGCTGAGTTCTCGAACGCCGCTAACATTGTCGTTGTCCTCAGCACCTCCTCCTCCGGTACGGCAAGCGCTCGGCGTCGTCATTATCTCGTAGAGGATATCATTGTATGATTCCTCAGAATCTGCCGGATCTAATTGATCGGCAATGCTATCCATCAGCCTATGCAGTGCGACAACTGCTTCTTCGGCTTTGCGCACGTTGTATAGTAGAACGAGGGTAATGGCTGTTTCCCTGTCTTGAGCCGCAGCGAGACGCCTCTGCCGACGGCGGATGGTCAGGTGGAGCTGACGGATGGAAGACAGTTGGGGAAGGAGAGGAGGGCGTGACCGCAGAAGCAGCTCCAGTTGTGAATTGCTGGCCGCTTGTGTAAGATTGCGGCCGAACAATTCACGATGAAGAGAAGAAAGGAAGGAGATGATCAGAAGCTGAACAGTAGACATTTTAATGAAATAGATAGCACGTACAGATGAAGAGAGGTAGTAAGAACAGATGAGAGGACACGATGACGTATGTAGAAGAAGCGGCGCATATTTAACCTTGACCGAGGCGGTTCGTATACCAAAGAGACGCTTCGTATAACGAAGGAGATACGTTACACGAAACACAAGAGATACGTTCTGACTTTTCATTATCATAGCTTGTTATCGCAGACGGTTTTTAATAAACAACCGTCTGCGTTGTCAACGTCGCAGACGGTTTTGAATAAACAACCCGTCTGTGAAAAACTGGTTATCGCATACGGTTTTTAATAAAAACCGTCTGTGAAAAGCTAGTTATCACAGACGGTTGTTTATTAAGAACCGTCTGAGATAACCAGCTTTTCACAGACGGGTTTTAATATAAAACCGTCTGTGAATGATCACAGACGGTTTGCAATAAAAACCCGTCGGTGATAATGCCACGAAGCATTTAATGCGTTGCTCGAGCCGCCTCGTCTTCATTTCGATCCGGATCAGTAGCCATCTGCGCACTCGAGCCTAAGCGATTTGAGGCCGATTATTTTGGTGGGAAGAGGCAGAGATTGAGCTTTGAAGATTCATTCAATTCATACTTTTCTGCTGGTGGCTAGCTCTAGATCGATATGGTTAGTAAGATAATTTATTTTTTCTTTAATTGCATTACAATTTAGATTTAAGTCATTGGTGAGTGTTATTGAAGATGGTTAATTTGTAAAATTGTTGGTTATATAATAGTCATTGTGTTTATAATATGAATTGAGCTAGCAAATTAAACCTCAATATAATACATGTGGCGGTATATATGTAGTAGTAATTAGTTAAGCTAATTTTAATCTTGAGTTGTTATGTATGTACGTAACGTGGGACCAAGTCGGATGTATCTTTGCGAGCCGTGTGAGTGAAGAGTATATTAATGACGTGTCTGCTTTTACAAGATATGTTGAATAAGGGGGTGGAATATATGTACTGTCCATGCGCTGACTGCGAGAATTTAAAGATGTTTAAGAACCGAGGGCAAATTGAAGCGCACTTGATTCGGAGGGGTTTCAAAAAGGGTTATACGTGTTGGACCAGTCATGGCGAAGTGAATGATCATATGCCGCCGGATGACATCGCCGGTGAAGTGAATGATATGCCGCCGGATGACATCGCCGGTGAAGTGAATGACATGGCGCGGATGATGTCGATTGTGGTTCGGATACGGATAGGTTGCACGATGACAATCTGGATCAGATGCTTCGCGATGTAGAAAAGAATTATGATGAGAGAGAGTATGTTAAATTCCGTGGCTTGATGGAGGACTCGGAGAAACCTTTGTTCACGTGTTGTAGGTCAAAGTACACGAGGTTGTCGGCCGTGCTTGAACTGTTGAAATTAAAGGCAAGCAACAGTTGGACCGACAAAGTTTCACTGACATTCTTTGGGTCTTTTAGCGGACATGCTTCCGGAGGAAATGAGTTGCCTAAAACCACGTATAAAGCCAAGAAGGTCCTTTGTCCATTGGGAATTGAAGTAGAAAGAATACATGCATGTCCGAACGATCGTATCTGTCACAGTAAAGAGTATGAAAACATGCATGTATGTCCGGTGTGCAATGCATCCCGATACAAACGTAACAATCAATCGGATGACGGCGAGGAACAGAGGTGAAGAAAGGACCTCTGGTAAGGTGGCATGGTATTTTCCTATAATTCCCGTTTGAAAAGGTTTTTGCAAATCCAAAGGAGGCAAAATTGCGTGTTGGCACTTTCGGAGGAGCGCAAGAAAGATGGAATGCTAAGACACCTTGCTGATTCCGCCCAATGGAGAAACATCGATAGGAGTTTTGCGAGACTTGATGCGAGAACCAAGGAATATAAGGTTCGGATGATACAGATGGAATGAATCCTTTCGGTAGCATGAGCGTGAGACATAGCACATGGCCCGTGACTCTCTGCATCTATAACCTTCCTCCTTGGTTGTGTATGAAGCGAAAGTATATTTTCTTTGTCGATACTTATCCAAGGGCCAAAGCAACACAGGGAATGATATTGATGTGTACCTAGCACCATTGGTGGAAGATCTAAAAGTACTATGGAGCGAAGGGGTGCAGGTATGGGATGCGTACAAGCGAGAGAACTTCACTTTGCGCTCTTTATTGTTCTCGCACCATAAATGATTATCCCGCCTTGCTAACCTATCGGGCCAAAGTACGAAAGGTGCCAAAGCTTGTACTCACTGTTTAGATGGTACCGAGAGTGTGTGGCTGAAACACTCACGTAAAACCGTCTACATGCGTCACCGTCGGTTCCTTCGGAGGGCTCACCCATACCGCAAGATGAAGAAACAATTTGACGGAGAGAAGGAAGACGGTTCAGCTCAAGACATTTAAAGGAAAAGAGGTTTATAATATGGTTAAGGATTTAGATGTTGTCCTCGGAAAGGGACGCAAATTGAGGGCTCGTGAGAAAAACACCTGGAAGAAGAGATCAATATTTTGGGACTTACCTTATTGGGAGTACCTAGATGTTCGACACTGCATCGACGTCATGCACGTAGAAAAAAATGTATGTGACAGCTTGATTGGTCTCTTACTGAACATTCGTGATAAAACAAAGGACGGCGTCAATGCACGGCTTGACTTGGCTGAAATGGACATCAGGCCTGAGTTAGCACCGACATGCAATGACAATGGACGAACATACCTTCCCCCTGCGTGTTACAGTCTGTCCAAGGTGGAGAAAACAGAACTGTGCTAGTGCTTGCATGGTGTCAAAGTTCCGTCGTTACTCTGGCAACGTCAAGAAACTTGTTTCGATGCAAGAATTGAAGTTAAATGGCATGAAGTCTCACGATTGTCATGTCTTGATGACACAGATGCTCCCTATTGCAATTAGAAATATTTTACCGATTAGAGTCCGAGAGACAATTATGAGGCTATGTTATTTTTTTAACACAATTGCTCAGAAGGTCATCGATCCCGAAGGACTAGATGCTCTGCAATACGATGTGGTGATGACTCTATGTCATCTTGAAATGTATTTCCCTCCTTCGTTTTTCGATATCATGGTCCATCTCATTGTTCACCTTGTGTGGGAGATAAAAATGTGTGGGCCTGTATTCCTACGTAGCATGTACCCATTTGAGAGGTTCATGGGAATTCTCAAGTCTTACGTACGGAATCGTTCTCGACCAGAGGGCAGCATCGTCGAAGGTTATGCAAGCGAAGAGGTCATTGAGTTTTGTGTCGATTATATGGCTCAGATTCAACCGATAGGTGTGCCTCAATCTCGTCATGAGGGAGGTGAAGGGTATCGGAACTATCGGAAGGAAATCAATCACTCCGGATATGGACGCGTATACTCAAGCCCATTTCACGCCTTGCAACACATGATGAAGTGGCGCTTATGTTGACCAGCACAAGGATGTGCTTGACAATGAAATCCGGAGCGCGGATGTTTGGATCATGAGGCAACACAACACTCGGTTCAACCAATGGTTGAAGGACCAAATCGCTAGGAGCTCGCAAAGTGAGTTGTTGACATGGTTGGCAAAAGGACCAATATTTACAATTGTGACATGGCAAGGGTATGATATAAATGGGTATACATTCTATACACAGGATCAGGATGTAAAGAGCACTAACCAGAACAGCGGTGTCCGCATAGATGCGTTCGATCCGATGGGTTGAGAAGCTCGTACTATGGATTCATAGAAGAGATTTGGGAGCTCGACTCGTGCTTTTCAAGATCCCTTATTTCACGCCGTTGGGTGCATCCGCCACGGTGAAGGTTGACAAATGCGGTGTCACTACCGTGGACCTCCAACGTGTCGGGTACAAAGACGAACCATTCGTACTCGCCAATCAAGTTGTTCAAGTTTTCTATGTAACCGACCCGGCAAATAAGAAACGACATGTAGTTCTTCATGGAAAAAGGAGAATTGTCGGAGTAGAGAATGTAGTGGATGAGGAAGAATACAATCAATTTGACGAGTTACCTCCTTTTGGAAATGGCATAAGGGTCGATGATGAACAACGTGACGAAACTAGTTACGTACGCACTGATCATCATGAAGGGCTAATTTTAAAGGAACTAAGCAAGTGGATTGAGTCATACACCTAATTGTTCAAAATATGTGATATTTAGGTGAATGTTGAAAATGACAATTCATGTATGTGATGTATATGTGAATTTGCATTTATGTATATAACAATGCATGTATGTGATGTATATGTGAATTGATGTTTATCTGAGAAAATGTGTATGAATCTTTGGTAGGTGATGTTGATGAATCTTTGGTTGGTAACTACTGATGGGTTATCACAGACGGTTCTAATTAATAACCGTGCGTGATAATATATCCTGACGGTTAACAATTGAGAACCGTCATTATCAATTGAGAACCGCGCAACCCCTCAAAAGAAAAAATCACACTATAGGGTGAGATAAAACCGGCGGCGGGTTGGCTACCGTCGCTCACTCCTTTCCCGGCTCCCTCGGTCGCGTTCGAGCCCCGCTCACGCAGCGCGAGGTTGAGCCTTTCTTTTATTTTTCGAGACCGGCCGTGGGCCCCACTGTCGAGCGACATATCGCTGAGCGGTTCTCAATTAACCGTCGTGATATATATTACTGACGGTTATTAGTTTATAACCGTCGTGATACTCTCCTTATATAACCCCACGCGCACCCCACTAGGGTTAGTCGCTCTAGCGATCCCGATCGAGCCCATCGCCCCGCCGCCGCCGCCGTGCCTCCGACCCGTCGCCGCCGCGGAACCCCGTCGCCGCCGTCCTTTCGCTGCCGTCGCCGTCCTCCTCCTCGGCCCGTCGGCGCCGCCGTCCTTCGCTGCCGTCGCCGTCCTCCTGCCTCGGCCCGTCGCCGCCGCGAACCCCGTCGCCGTCCTCCTCCCTCGGCCCCGTCGCCGCCATGAACCCCGTCGCCGTCCACCTCCTCAGCTGCCCTCTGCTACTTCTACTCCCTTCGGTTGAATCCATTCCCCCATCTCCGTTTACTGTTCACTTCACTTCACTTCACTGTTGTACTGAAGGACATAGATTGCTTGTGGGATCGGTTGTTGCTCTATGATGATTAAAATCTTATCTTTGAGATTGGAGGATTTAATCTTTGAGCTCTAATTCTCGTCACTTGTTGTCTTTTGATTCATGATCATATCATGCAACTATTGTTAATCGTGAGCTTTGAAGAATATATTATCATCACTTGTTGTCTTTTAATTCTTGTCACTTGTTGTCTTTTAATTATCGTCACTTGTTGTCTTTAAATTATCATCACTTGTTGTCTTTTAATTCATCACTTGTGTCTTTTGATTACATACATTGGCGAATATGTGCTATATCTTGAATGATTTGTTCAGTTCATATGATTACATTTTCATTATGATTTGTATATATGGATTGATGTCATTGGTGTGCTTATATAATTATAGAGGAATTATATTTATGCTTATATCGCAAATTTTTTATCCTAATAGACCCACAAATTGTCGAATAGCAACATGTCATCCGCACATTCTTCAACATCATCGCCGGAGGCGTCCGCTCCAAAATCAAGACGCCAAGGAAGAGGGCTATCAAAGAAGCCTGAGGGACGATTTACCATCACACAAGTCGATGTATCTGGGGTCCCTCTCTTTCCTCCCAAAGCAGTAAGCGCATGGAGAAGAACGATCGGAATAGTTGCACGACAACGAATTGAAATCACATTCGATTCGTGGAAGAGCGTGCCTGCGACTCGGAAACGTGAGCTGGTGACAGAAATTTTGGCATCGTTCGAGATCCCAGAAGAACACCAAGACGCCGTGCAACGACAAGCCTTGCTAGGGGCATGCAAAGCATGGAAGAACTTCAAAGCACGCTTGTCAAGGACTACGTGGAGAAGGACGAAACACCCTTTCAAAAATACCCATTCACGGAACCACAATGGGAAGAGTTCAAGGCGATGAAGACAACCAAGAGTTCAAAAGTACAAGTGCGGCGCACAAGGCCCTCGAGGCAAAACACACACCCCCACAGACTTGGCACAGCTGGGTATGCGGGTAAAATCCCAGATGGAGGAGGGAGGACGAACAGGCAGCCACAGCGGACATCGCCCGCCATTTGCCAATATCCCGATGACCGCGCTCGAAATTGGATTAGAGCAAGGTCATCTGCAACGACATCGGGGATGTCTCCTTTGAAACCCAGTAGACCAGCAAGTGTCTCGGTAGCTTGGTAAGATATCGATCGAACTACGTAGCTTGTAATTACTCCACAACTTCGTGCAGTGAAATGACATGTCGTGCTCTTGCGAAGCGTTGATTGTTGAATCTTCCGGGGTCATTCCATGGAACAAGGGAGAAAGATATACTCTCGCGTGCCACGGGAAACAAGGAGCACCGGGTCGTCACGAGAGGCCTTGGGCTTTATGTTCCATGGAAACATGGTTTGAAGATGACTCAAAATGTATCGGCGTCGAAGAGAAACAAAGCCGGCGTGACGCACGGCTTCGAGAAAAGCTCAAGGCTACTCTAAGAGAGGAGATAATGGGTGATCCGGCGATAAAATCGAGATGAGGTGCGGAAGCAGACGGAAAATCAGCAGCCGCCCCGCTCCTATGCTAGCTAGCCCGCACAACCATCCGAGTAGTTGCGTCCAATCCCACGCAAACCGAGGCCGATTTTCTGTGGACGACATCACGGTAATAATTATTATATCTCGAATGCTTGCTCCATTGATAGGCCTATTCGATGAGCTAATTACAGTATCGTTATGTAGGAGCCTACGAGTGCGGGCTCAAGTGAGATATGCCTCCGTTCCTTGTACGTTGCTTGGGGCGGGCATATCGATGCAGTATCGGGGCAGGTGCACGGTCAAGCTTTAGCGCCGAGCTTATAAAAGTTCATGTGGATGGTGTGCATGTTAATTTTGAGGTCGTCCGCTACAAGCCGCCCAACGACGAGATCTAGGGCAGGCCATTGGAACATTCATCCAGTGGCCTAAAAGCGACATCTCCCTGGAGGCTTCTTCACCGGTGGCAGGACCAGATCTACAGGCACTGGTGCCATCTCCACTGCAAGACTTGTCTCCACCACCGCTAGCTGCACGGTGCTATCTCCACAGTGCTCTTCTCGCCAGAGCAACTTGCCCATTGCTACCTTTAAAGTCGACTACCATAAAGTCGACCCACAGTACGGCGACAAGGGCGCAAGGCGGCAAGGGCAAAGCACGAAGTCCAATGATGATATTGGCCCGTACGCCATTGGCCCGTAAATTCGTGCTTGGCGGTTGTTGCTCGAGAAAAGGGCCTCAACACCTACCAATTAGTTGCCGGCAATTGCACAAGTGGTACATGGAGCAGTCCAATAAGGCGAGGGCTAACGGAGATCGGTATCCTTTGTCAAATTCGCGTTGGAGCATTTCCATCACGATTTTCAAGGCGGTGTCTTCGTGGTCGCCGAGGACTTATTCGATCTTTTCACGCTCAACGCTCTCGACGTCTCACTCATTCGATCTTTGACGTAAGTGTGCACAATCACGATCTCCGTTCATGTCATACCGATAAATGCCATATATAATTTGTTGCTTTCGTGTGTATATGTAGACACGTGCGGACTAAAGCTAGAACATCCCAGTCATCATCGGTTGATTTCTTGGACCCACACATGGTCGCCAGTATACCATCGACGAGGATATGTCCGTCGTCGAGAGGTACATTGCATCAGGGCTGCGGGCTCAACACAATAAGGATTATATACTTATGCCCTACAATCAAAACTTTCATTGGATTTTAATAGTCATCAGACCAAAATGGAACAAGGTATATTACCTTGATTCCTTAAGTAAGAATAAAATGGACTTCACAGTTGTCGCCCAAGTAATCGATAGGTAAGTTTATTTTCTCCATACATACCTATATTGTACTCTTTCTTTCATTCCGATTGACTAAGGTTAACTTTTTTGAATCACGTAGGGCGTTCGCGATGTACGTTGAAATGGGGGGTGTCTCGAAGCAAGGGCCAAAGGCACGAGACATACTCGAGATTTTAAGGTGTTCGCTATTACACATTAATTAATCCTATGCAGCAGTTCGTATTAATGCCTCTTGAATTATTGCTCATTCTATTTTTGCAGTGCCACCAGCAGCACGGGCAACACATGTGGATTCTATGTTTGCCACCATATGGACCTACTCCTCGATTCCTCGAGGATCACCAATTCCAAGGTTTATGAATCTTTCCATATTTACTTCATACTTATCACGTTACATATATACGTACATTGATATCCCTATCGATAGGCTGCGTACATCCCGACAACTGCATTGGAACAGCCCGATATTTCACGAATTCGAGGAGAGTTGGCGTACTTTTTGGTGGCTCAAGTCATAAAGTCAGAAGGACAGTTCCACAGTGCACCATGAATTTTATTGCATTGTAATGCGATGTAATGGATATTTTATTTCAATTCAATTGATTCATTTGCGAAGTGGATACTTTATGTTTGTGAATGAAATGTGATGTGTATTGGATGTTTATGGATGCCTTATATACTTGTTCATCGCTTGTTTGAGAGGGCATGGCTAGCATTTCCTGAGGCTAGCCAATAAATAGGAATAGATTTAGGGGTAGAAGGAATATCACAGACGATTTTTAACTAAAAAACGTCTGTGATATCGATAATCGAGCGGTTTTAATTAAAATCGCGTGATTATCATGTACCACGACGGTTTTAACTAAAACCGTCGTGATATCGAATAATCTCGAGCGGTTTTAGTTAAAACCGTCGAGATATCGATATCGCGACGGTTTTAGTTAAAACCGTCTGTGTACATGATAATCACGAGGCGATTTTAATTAAAACCGTGCGGGATTATCATATATCACGATGTTTTTAGTTAAAACCGTGCGTGATTATCACCATATCACGAGCGGTTTTAGTTAAAACCGTGCGTGATTTTGAGCTATCACGATGGTTGAAAACCGTGCGTGATGACCTCGTATTATCACTGACCCATAAATTCAGACGGTTCGCAAAACCGTTTGTGATGACGTTTTTGAACCGTCTGTGATGACCTGTCCTGTAGTAGTGAACGGTGAAATTAATAGCGACAAAGGTGGTAGGAGATGACCAAACGGTGGTGAACAATGGTGGCGGTGACAAGCTTCATGGGGTTTCAAATAATGGGAATTGGAAGGGGTTCCCCTGCTGTCGAAAAAAAGAGATGGCAGTGGAAGAAAGAATGTTTTTTTATTACAAGAAAGATGTATATGAAGGCATGTGGCACGCACAGAGATGTGAATACACCTCCTTAGAACATATCTAAAACGACAGAGGCTAAGGATAAATTCATGAACCTAACAAAATTTATACTGAAACACGCTCATGTATGTGTAAATGTGGATAACAAGATTCGAACTCCCATGGGTAGAGTCATAGAACACAACCCCACAACCCCATAAATAGATGGTTCCCTAAAAAAGAATGTCTTCGACATCATGTATACAAAAAGGTAGAGTGTGTTCAGACTTCAGAGAGATGGACCTCCACCACCACATAAATAGATGATTCCCTAAAAAAGAATGTCTTCGATATCGTGTATAGAAAACAGTAGAGTGTATTTAGACTTCAGAGAGATAGAGCTAGAAGAAGAAACGGATGGAATGGGGAAACACATGGACGATGATGAATCGAACAGAGAACTAGCATGTCATGTTAATTCATGGCCTCCAAAATCCAAATCCCCGTGCCTTGTTGAAAGCGTGTTTTGCTTTTAACGCTTCCGTTTTTGTCAAATTGCACTTTGATGCGTCAAAACATGTCTAAACCGTGTGAAACCAGAAAAACCTAGCAATCCTAAACAATAATTAACACGATCGACGGGCCTAATCACACTCTCGAAAATCATTTAGATCATTTAGATCTCTCGATTTATATCTAAATTGAGGGATATGAAGGTAAAACCTAGCAATCCTAAACAAGAATTAACACGGTCATTTCGATCTAAACCGTGCGAAACCAGAAAAACCTAGCAATCCTAAACAAAAATTAACACGATCGACAGGCCTAATCACACCCTTGAAAATCATTTAGATCATTTAGATCCCTCGATTTATATCTAAATCGAGGGATATGAAGGTAAAACCTAGCAATCCTAAACAAGAATTAACACGATTGACGGGCCTAATCACACCCTAATTACCAAGTTAATTAACACAAAACTTCATCTCTAGGATATGAAGGTATTGGCCACGCATCAAACAAGATCTATTAAAGAAAACATATGAATTCTTCTCTTCCTTGCCTTGCCATCTATCTCCTAGGGCAGCCATAGCGAAGCCCTAGGGAAGAAGAAGAAGAAACCCTAAAGAGGTGCGCCCCCTTGAGAAGGTGGCGGCTATCTTTTAGGGAGAGAGGGGCAGCCATAGGAAAATCCGAATACAACTCTTTCTCATAGGGCATGGCTTAGATGGGCTGGCCAATCCGAACCTCATACCCCCAAATTAATTATTAATAGTAATTTTACTATAATTATTAATATTATCTTTATTATTGTGTTGTTTACTTTTATTCATAATTGTCAAAGATGTAGGACATTACATACTAATTAGGGTTTAAGGTTATAAATAATTAGCCTATTAATAACCAATTAGGTCTAAACAGCCCCAAGTATTTAATTAATTCACAGTAAGAATTTTATGGATATTACAGTTAACATATATTATGTGATTTTAGTACGAATAAGAATTATTAAGGTGGAAATAAGGATTAGAAAAAAGTGGAGTAAGATACCTAAGTTGCTTGATTTTAACGAGCACCCCCTAGGAGATGTATCAGGGAGCCAGACTGTTAGAGCAAAATTGTGGATGTAGTCTTCAGTGAGCGAAGAGGGTGGTGGCCGTTGGTTGCACGTCTTCAAGGAAGAAACAATGGAGTGTCCTAACGTTAAATGGATTTTTTGTCGCTGCGAGGGAGAAGACTGATCACCCTGGAGCAGTATGATCATTATCCTTTGTATTAGGGTGGTAGACTGGTAGTATTAAACTTCACAATGTTAACTAATTGTCACTCTGAGGGTCTTTGTTTTGCGGTGTGAGGTTTGTTCCACAACATCACTTTGTAGACTCGCCTTTGTTTTCGTTTTGGAACCTGGTAGAGTTTGGTCGTTTCGAATAATGGGAATCGGAAGGGGTTCCCCTGCTGTCTAGAAAAAGAGATGGCAGTGGAAAAAAGAATGTTTTTTTATTACAAACAAGATGTATACGATGCGAATACACCTTTTTAGTACATATCTAAAAAGATAGAGATCAAGATAAATTCATGAACCTAATAGAATTTATACTGAAGCACTCTTACATAGATATAAATATGGATACAAAGATTCGAACTCTCATAGGTAGAGTCATACAACACAACCCCACCACCCCACATATGGTTCCCTAAAGAAGAATGTCTTGGACATCGTGTATACAAAAGGGTAGTGTGTGTTCAGGCTTCAGAGAGATGGAGCTAGAAGAAGAAACGGATGGAATGGGGAAACACATGGACGATGATGAGTCGAACAGAGAACTAGCATGTCATGTTCATGCCCTCCAAAATCCAAATCCCCTTGCCTTGTTGAAAGCGTGTTTTGCTTTTAACGCTTCCGGTTTTGTCAAATCGCACTTTGATGCGTCGAAACATGTCTATCGTAATCCATCTACTTTACCTTTTTTATTTTGAGAGAGGATCCAGCTCCTTTGCAAAGGATATATTCCTACCTGAAGCATCTGGGCTGCACGTGCGGCCGGCCCGATATTCCTTTTTAGCCCATGGAAGCGCCCGCGCGCACGCACGCCCGCGCGGATCCAGACAAAGATGCCTTTTTTGGCGTCGCCTCTCGCTCTCTTGTATATGCCACTCGCACTCGCTCCCTCTCGCCGCCGGCAACTTTCCATTTCTGTCCCGCCTCGCGTGCGCCCCGAAACCCTAGCAGCCAGCTCCCTCCCCGCTCCCCCCCATGGAGCAGGATCCCTCGCGCCGCCACCACCTCTCGCCGCGCTCCTCCTCCCTCCTCGACCTTTCCTCCCATCGCCGCCTCCCCTCGCCCTCGCTCCTCCAGTCCCCGGCCGCCACCCCCCGCTTCGGTTCCACCTCCTCCCTTGGCTCCGGCTCAGGATCGTCCTCCTACAAGATGCCGTCGTCGCCGCTGGTTCCCACGTCGGGAGGTGGAACCGGCGCCCGGACCGGCGGTAGCTCTGCCCGTCATGTGCGCTCCTTCTCTCTGGCCTCCCTAGGCGCCGGATCTGGATTCTCGTCCAACTACCAGTTGCCACCGTCGCGGCTGGGCCGCACGTCGGGCGTCGTCGGCGGCTCCGCCCGTCACTCACGCTCCTTCTCGCAGACCACCCTAGGCTCTGGATCCTCCTACTTCCAGACGCCACCGTCCCACCACGCGCGCTGCTTCTCGCAGCCTCCCTTATTCTCCTCGCTGGACTCCTGTCTCCCTCAGCAAGACCTTTACGCCGAACTGCCGAACTTCCTCCACCAGGCGTCGTCGTCGTCTCGCCTGCAGCAGCCGCGGATCACGTCGCAAAGCGAGACCACCCTCTTCGGGTTGTCTCAGCACGAGTTGCCGCCCCTGCCAACCGGCCTGCCACCTGAGACGGCGTCGGTGAATATGATGGCCGACGCCGTCCCCCTCGACGACTGCGACGACATCGTCGGCCAGTACGTCGACCTGGACGGCCTGTGCGGGCTCAAATCCTCCGGCGACGGCACCGAGGAGCCCCACGTCCCCACGACCGGCAGCCAACCGAGCGGCGGCCTGAGCCCCGCTGTCGGTACCGGCAATGGAGCAGTGCCTAGCTTGTCGATGTCGCTGTTCGGGACGAATATCAACATTACAGCGGGTGCTGGCAGCAGCGGCGGCAGCAAACCATGGCATTTCGGCAGCCCTTCGGCGGACAGATCGTCGGGGATGTTCGACTTTGAAACCAAACCGAAGCTGACACTGCCTTCTCCACGTCCAAGGCTGCCATGGGCTGCCAGGCGCCGCCGCAGCAGCCTGTCTCACAGCGGAAGCGGGACGTCGATGGATGGCACCCCCGCGGCTCCCCTTGTCGCGGAGTATGCCGATGGGAGCTTCACTGAGGAAGAGATCAAGAGGATCAAGGCGGACAATCGCCTTGCGCAGCTTGTGCTCTCAGACCCAAAGAGGGTCAAGAGGTGTGATGATCTATCCAGAAGTGCATGTGTTTTGGTTGTTACTTGAAACTATATATTCAAGCATGAATATTTCTTGTAAAATTTCTAGGATTCTTGTCAACCGGATGACTGCGCAGAGGGCAAAGGAACGCAAGATCAAGTACGTGTCAGATCTTGAGCGTAAGGTTCAGGCACTGCAGATAGATGCTAAGTCATTGACTGAACGACTGCAGTCGCTCCAGGTTTGTTCTCTGAATTAAGGTGGTTAGCATTTCTATTTGAGCGTAAGTTTCGATAATCTCGTTAGTTACTGTTGAGGTATCTGTCTGCAGAGCAAGTCTGCTGAACTGACGACTGAGAACAAAGAGCTGAGGATCAAGCTCCACGGAATGGAGCAGAAAGCAAAGCTGACAACGGGTACGTTTGTTTCGTTGCATGCTTATCGACATTTTATGTCCAGTTCATGTACGTAGTGGCAATAGAAATCATTGACCGATGTCTTACAATACAATTCAGAAAAAATTATGTATGCTGCGAGTGGAGATGCATGATGCCATATGTTCTTGTTGGGATATGGGTGGAATACACAAGCGCAGATTATAATTTTTCTACCACGTAAACCAGGAAGCCACGCGAGTAAAATATCATAAATCATTACCACTAGACACGCAGTGTAGCAGAAGTAAGGTTAAAGCAGCCGATTCAACGAAGAGCGCGTCGGTATAGCGGTGGTAGTCGAACATCCTCTATCCAAACGTCTCCTCCTCATGATCGTCCCGATCAGCGCCGCAGTCACAGCAACGCCTCCACCGAAGTCCACACGTCCAAGGATGGAGCACCATGCGTCAATGTGCTAGCACCAGTGTGCACGACAGGAGATACAACAGGTGGCGGCTAGGATTTCGACGAGTGTGTTTTCGGGATACTTCGTTCAACCTCCGCACCTCTCCTTATATAGCCTCCAATCGAATCCATATCCGATACGAGTAGAGATCAAATCCCACTCGAAAACTATCATCCGACCCCTTATCGTTCCAGCCTATTAATCGTGTGACCTTATAGGTTCATGTGTATTTGGCCATAGGTTGAAAACTCCTTTCCGGTACATAAGTTAGTAGCGGTCCCTAACAGGACATACGACTCCCAAACACACATAAAGATCATATCGGACAAACCTATATAATGCTTATGTACCGATTCCTTTGCCTCATGATACTAGATCGAACTCAAGGCGAGAAACGTGCCATCATATGATAGCTCGATACTTTACTTGAACTTGTAGTGGATTACTCAGTTGTGATTAACTCATCAATCACATTTAGCATGGCCATGAACTTTCTTAATCCAACCATATTGAGGGGCCCAGAGATATCTCTCCTGTTAGATATGAGGAGCAAATTCCATCTTGATCTATCATATTCCTCCGCATATTTCATAGCAAACTTGAAAACTACCTTTATTATCACCCAGTTATGGAGTAATGCTTGGTAACCCTTAAGCAAACTATTACACATGTAGGAAACAATTACGACCTCAGCTTTAAAGATCCTACATATACTATGTATGAGACCAACTGATGACACTTAAGAATATAACAATTCTCACAGTATCTCATGATGGGTCAATCCAACATCATGTTCTCTAACGTGTGTCCACATTATTGATTTGATATCTCATATCCATGATCTGTGAAATATGATCATCAATCAATACATGTGCTGATCTATAAATCATAATCGTCCCACATAATGATATAAGATCACGGATAATTTAGAATAACATCAAAACATGAATAAAGAGTTTCACGAACAAGTCACATACTTGTTGATCAATACAAAAGATATTTATTCAAAGGACAAAATAACATTTTATTCAAATGTACATAAACATAGAAGTGATACAATCATCTTCATGATTGTCTCTAGAGCATATCACTAACAGTTCCACAACAAGTTTTTTGCTTGTTTACATGCATACGTATTTGCATGTGCAAGTTGTTCCTTATTAGAAAAGTTGTAAATTAAAAACATTGTACATTGGTTGTGATTAACAAACGTTCATGTTGCCAATAAATGACAAGGTAAATCGCCATAATTACTGTGTGATAATTATGTGCAAATAACAATTTTACGAACTCATCTAGTTTCCTTGCTAGTAGCAATTCCCTCTAACATCTTTTTGTCAATCAGTTCTGTAGTAGATTAATTATTGTTGACACGGGTTACTGATTTCCTCGTTTCTAAGTAAAACTTATGTTGCATTAATTGATCATCATGTGGTGTTTTTGGCCTTTCTTGATGTTGTACATTGGGACAAACATGTTGCCTGTATGTGACCAGTGTAAACTGTGATATTGCGTGATGATTTGGTGCAAATAATAAATTTCCTAATTCATTCAGTTTTGTTGTTTATCAATTCCCTCAAACAATTTTTTGTCAATTGATTCATAAGTAGATTATTTATTGCCGAAATGGGTTACTATATATTTCCCCTGTTCAATAGAAAATTTATGTTTTATTTGCATCGATGGTCATGCAATGTTTTTTACCTTTCTTTATGACTTTTGCTAAGAGCATTTCTCTGAAACATTTTTTGTATTTTGATTCTGAAGTAGATCAATCATTGTAGTATCTGCTTACTATATTTTATGAATAAAATATCTGTTATTTGCATCGATTGTCATGTGGTTTAGTCAAATGAATATTGGTATCGGAAGCAAGTCTTTCCGAGAGTTTTATGTTAAACGTGGCAAACTAGCAAAATTGCATAAATTTGCAAATGGTAGGATTTACATACATGTTGCCTTTGCATGACAAACTTAAATTTCAATACTTATTGCTTAATGATTTGTTCAGACAATTACGTTCCCCAACTCATCTGGATTTCTTCCTCATATCATCTCCCTAGAACATTTTTTGTCAATCAGTTCATTCCGTGGTGACTATTTCTTTTTTTGTGACAAAAATGCATGGAATCAGATTAGTCAATGATATATAGGAATACATTGTGTTGAATCCTGATGCAACATTGCCAAATTGTTCACTCGTATGCTTGCTTGAATAGATTATACTGCACTTGATATCGCAAAATGTACTGAATGTGTCATCCAAGTTGATCTTATTTGATGATAGTAATTCTGTCTTGAGTGACAATTAAACGGACATGCCTGTTATTTCTTTATTCTCATGTTTTTGATCGTATAGTAGTATATTAGATTTATTATCTTTATTCACTAACACAGTGTAAGAATTCTCCATTGACTTGCTGTAAGTTGTCCATGTGTTTATTTGAAAAATTGAATGTGGAATATCAATGTTTTGCGCTACAATTGAGTTCTGCTTACTTTTTAGATTCATTCCCTAGTCTCCCACTGGTTATTATGATGATGACCTCCTTGACGCCCCTGTTTTCGCCATTTTTACAATGAAATTTTGTTTCTTTTTGTCAATTTTTTCTTCGGCTTATTATCAATTACTAATTTGACTTGTATCTCATTCTTTATCCAGCTCTCAATCAAGCAATAACTGCTGAGGTCCAGCGTCTCAAGTCTGGATGCTGGTGAGAGCAGTCTCCCGTATGCCAAACGGAGATCTCAGCTTCCAAATGATGCAACTGGAGCAGCTGCAACCATCACAGCCCCAGGAAGCTCCGCAGTGGCAGTGGAATCTTGAAAATGATATTACACAGGAGATTTTGAGAGGGAATTTCATGTGAAAAAATCTAGTAGGAGCATCACATGTCCTGGATTATTAACATTTTCCTGCTGTTGTAGAGTAACATTGGTGGAATAATTCACCTTTGGTGTTTTGTGCCGGAGATTTTTTTTTTGTTAAATTTTGCTTTATACTCTGGTGGAGTTTTGATTATGCACAATGCATGTCTTAGTAACTTTGTGCTACAATGCCAAAATTATTTTTTGGGTACATCTGTGCTTTGCTTTTAAAGGGATAATTTGATGGCAATGTGTGTACAATATATTCTGTGTAGGGTGATTCCTGTTGCATGGTTTAGTGTCAATAGCTTATAATAGCCTTATGTTTCCGTTAGCCATTTTTTGAGATGCATAATGGTATTTGTTGACAATACAAATGGTTACATGGTTTGGTGTACATTTCAGTGAGCAAGCAAAATAAAATAGGATCACATGCTGTTTGCAGCTGAATGCATGTGATCGTGACCCGGGTGAGAGTTGGGCATGTAAACATGCGTTTAGAGCATTCTCTGGGTAGGCATCACCGTTAAGGTCTCCGACAAGAGCTTCAGGGCGGGGGCCCCGTCAGGGACCCAACTAAGTATCCGTAGTTCTAGTCGGGAGCCTCCACATGATGCTTCTATGGATGTGGAAGAATTAGAATGTTTCGGCAAGGTCAAGCATGGATCGCCGGCAATTGCATTCTGCCATGGTATAATCTTGCGACCATCAAGCACAACTGATTAAGTAGTTAGTGTGAGATCACATCCATTCCTAACCGTCTAGACAAAATGGCGATGGCGGTGATCTACCAAGTCATGCCCGACTCGATGATGCGGCAACTGGTCGGGAAGGAGACCGCACGAGAGGTCTGGACGACTCTGCAAACAATGCATGAAGGAGTCGATCGAGTAAAAGAAGTTCAACTTCAAACATTAAGGAGCGAATTCGAAGCGATGAAGATGAGGAAGAATCAAACTGTGGAGGAGTTCTCTGGAAGGTTTAACGAGGTCGTAAACGAGATCAAATCTCTCGGCGACGACCTAAAAGACGAGGTGGCGGTGAAGAAGTATTTGAGAATTCTGCCGAAAAAATTCCTTTCAGTCGTGACCACACTCATGTGCTCACAAGACCTTCCTAAGTTGAAGATAGAAGAGGTAACCGGGCGCTCAAAGCACAAGAGCAGCTCCTGAAAAGTTATCAAGCCGACAACGGAGAACATGCGTTGCTCGTGAGAGAAGATACACAGAACCGAGGCGCATACTCTTCAAGAGGAGGATGTGGTTGTGGTTGTGGCCGTGGCACATCTTCTGGCCGTGGCGCGTCCCAAGGTCGAGGACAAGGACGAGGCTATACTCCAAGAGGACGTGGTTTCCAGTCCGGAAGAGGAGGAAGAGGTGGTCGTTGAGATAGAGCTGGTCATGGAAGCAGCGATTACCAGACCAACAAATCGAACGTCCAATGCTACGAGTGCGAGAAATTCGGTCACTACGCTGCCGAATGTCAGAGCCACATTTAATGCCATAACTGCAAAAAGTATGGACATTATGCAGCGAATTGCAGAAGCAAGAAGAAAGTGGAAGAAGTCAATATCGCTCAAGCCTCCGAACAAAAAGAACCGACGATGTTCTTGTCGCTCTGCTCTGAAGAAGCCCTGAAACTGGTACTGCTGAACAAAGAGAAAGTCTTTCCAAGTTTGATAGAGAAGGGAGAGCAGACGCAAGACTGGTATCTCGACAATGGGACTAGAAACCATATGATGGGCACACACTCGATGTTTTACGAGTTGAACGAGAATGTGCTCGGTAAAGTACAGTTCGGAGATGGCTCGACGGTTCAGATCAAAGGGAGGGGTTCGATTCTTATGCAGTGCAAGGACGGAAGCCAGAGACGATTGCCGGATGTATATATTACATTCCGAGCCTACGTAGCAATATCATAAGTCTTGGACAATTAACCGAAGAAGGTTGTCAGATCGAACTCAAAGACAACCGCCTGAAAGTTTTCAACCACTCCAAATGATTGCTGATGAAAGTGCAAAAAATGGTAAACCGGCTGTACAAGATCAAAATTGAAGTCGCAAAGCCCAAATGCTTGAAGACTACAACTCCATTGGTGCATCGAGGTTTGTAAATACTCGATGCAAATACAAACGCAAAGTACATTATATTGCACGATGGATTTGGCGGAGGCAGCTGGTCGACGATGGTGGATGGCGCAGCAGTCGAGGAGGTTGGGATTTGGCTGCACAATGGCCGGCAAACTAGAACCCTACGACGCAGCAGCTAGTGATGTCGGATCAGGCGACACGGAGGCCTGAGCGCTCAGATCCGATAGAGGTGCGATGGCGTATCCCGACGATCGCAGGCGGTGTAAGGATCTTAGCCTCATCACCGCCGGCGGCCGCAGGTATCTTGTCATCAGCTGTGCCGCGCATCTGAACAGCTAATGTGTGTACACCACTGATGCCGCTCATCTCGCGCTGTCTTCCAAGTACAATGTGTACAGTGCAATGTACTTGTATTTTGGTATTGGCAATATCTGTATGTCATTTTGCTTTTTTCTTTTGCATTCGGAAGTACTTGTATGTGTAGTGTGTGTATGTGGCATTTTTGCCAGATGTTTGCTTATACCATGATCTATCTAACCAAATTTTCGGGGAATTGTTTGTGATCATCTGCAGTGTATTTTAAATAGGAAAGCACGGAAACACTAAGGGTGGAAAGCACCGGCTACTGTCTCTGAGAGAAACAGGCTAGTGGAGAATCCTTTTGACGCCCCATCCTTATCCCCTGAAAGCTGGGTCAGATGGATTGGGAAAAAAAAAATCAGACGGCTTCCTCTTCTTCTTTTTCCCGTCTCCCGCGCCTTTCCATATCAGGCGCACGTAAGACGTACGCTTATCAACCCTCTGAAACCCTAGCAGCCGGCTTCCATTCCGTGCCCCCATGGAGAACGATCCCACGCGCCGCCGCCACCTCCCGCAGCGCCCCCCCTCTGCCGCCCACCTCTCTGCCCACCGCCTCCTCCCGCCGCGCGGCCCCTCCGCCACCCGTTTCAGCACCCTAGGCTCCTCAGGCTTCGGCTCCGGCTACCGGTTGCCACCGTCGCCGCTGGGTCCCGCGGTGGAGTCAGCGTCGGCGGCAGATCCGGCCATGCGCGCTTGTTCTCGCTGCCCGGCTCGCCCCCCTCGGCCGAATCTTGACGCCGATCCGATTCTGGCCGCCTCGGTAGCAACACCACGGCGGATCCTGTCCCCCCTGCCACCAAGCCATCCACCTGCTGCAGAGTGCACTGATTTGGTGGACGACGACGACGTTGACGACCCCGACGGCACCGAGGAGCTCCATGCCCACCTGGCTGGTGGTCCACTGAGTCCAGTCGCGCCGAGCCCCGATGACAGTAGGACGAACGTGGCAAAGAGAAGCTCGTCAGTGGACAACTCTGCAAGCACAGAGAAGCTACCACCGCCTTCTCCAGGGACAGGTGCCGCAGCTCTATTTGAGTATGCCAATGGGATGTTCAGTGAGGCTCAGATGAAGAAGATCATGACGGATGAGCTTCTCGCAGAGCTTATGTTGACAGACCCTACGAGGGCCAAGAGGTGTAGAGACCGAGAGGTTGGTGTGATATAGGTATATCGGTTGTCAAACTCAAAACTGAGAAATTTCCATGTGAAATTTCAGGCTTCTAAGAAACCGGAAATCTGCCGCGAAGACGAAGGACCTCAAGGCAAGGCGCATCTCAGAGCTTGAGCGTAGGTTTCAGGAGTTGAAGACGAAGGCTAGTACATTATCTGCACGATTGACATTGCTGCAGGTCTGTAATCAGAATCGGGAGGTGGTTATTATATTTTGATTTGGGCTTAAGTTTTGACAATCCTAGTTACTATTGTAATATCTGTTTGCAGAGGAAGTCTGCTGAACTTGCAGATCAGAACAATGAGCTGCAAATCCGACTGCAATCAGACGAGAAGATAGCAAGGATGAAAGATGGTTTGTTTGTTTGTTTCGTTGTTTTTCAGCAATTATGTAGGTTCAGTTCTTGTAGTAGCAAGTTGCAATACAAGTCAGCAAAACTGTACGTATGCTGTGAGTTGATATATGCATGATGCTATACACAGTCCACTTCCACAGCAAGTATTCTTGGTTGTTAACTTGAACATCAACTTGCAATAATTAATTACAAAACCTCAAATTGGTTGTAAATGGGCGGGATTTACATACGCGTTGTTGATTTGAGTGTGCAACAGTTGCCGTACCTGTACAAAAATGTTTTACATTGGGCGGGATTTACACACGTGTTGTCTCTACGTGATAAACCAAAATTGCAATGGTTATATCGTGTGTGAGATTAGATACACACGATAAGTTTCATAATTCATCTAGTTTCCTTGCTTATAGCATTTCCCCGGATCATTTCTTTGGTCAATTGCTTATAAAATTTTAAAATTTGTTGGATGTCAAGTTCAACTAGTTTACTAACTAGTTCAAATAAGTTTGAACTAAATTTCAAACTGTGGTTGCCTTTTTTGATGATACTTTGATTGTAGGTATATACTGACTATACATATAAATTAGCAAAGTATGTGATATAAATTAGAATAGTATAATCAATCTATAAACTAAAATTAAAATACCCTAATGTTAAATTTTTATATTTGATTTTTTAATAATACCGTAGTTACATATATTTGGATCAAACAAAATTTACATAATAAATTTGAATTTTCTTAGCTTTTGGTCCTTTTCTCTTGGTTACATTCTCTTGAATTTGAACTTTTGATTATGAAATTTTATTTCATATGGACTTTAAAAATTTATAGTATAGATGTATAATGTTTAATTTCAACAAAATTTATGGATTAAAGGTGCACTCAGAGGTTCAGTAGGAATTAAGAACATAACGAAATATTTTTTGTTTAGGACTCTTACAGAACTGCACGTTGCTTGCTTATTAGTTGTGACTTTATGGTTCGGCTGTGCTTAGTTCCGCTTATATAACCTGGCTTAAGTTTTTTTATTGTAGTTGACTTATTTTGCATTGAGCTGCTGGTGACCTTTTACCGTAAATAAATTTAAAAAATTTAAAAATAGAAAAAACAGGTTAATCCATCACGGATAATACAAACGAATATAGAAAAAAACGCAAAAAAGCCCAAAAACAAGCCAAAAAGTAAGAAAAAAACGAAATTAAGAAATAGTAAACTAGAATCCAAAAGGTAGAAGCTGAAGCCCAAAAGCAATTTGCATGGATGTGTCCGCTGTGGAGTCTTGCCCTATCTCTCTGTAATCAAATCTGTACTTTTGTTTGAACCATGACACCTCCTGCATTTGGATATCTAATGTAAACGTCCGTGATTGGAATTCAAATCAAACATTCAGTTACATATAATTAATCTATCTAAGCTGCTTACAACCGTTGGTCCATTGGAGGTATGGTTCTGATGTTTTTTATTTTCAATTAAGATGGGAATTTCAAGCTATTTATTTTTTCTCTGATTAACGTGGAAATTTGTTTACGTCGCTTCACATCGCTTTAATGTTATAGATCATATTGTATATTTCGCACTGATTTTCTGTAAGTTACGTCAATTTGTTTACTTGGATAATTGAATGCAAAATATCAACTAGTGTTTTGCACAACGGCTTGAGTTCAGCTTTCTTCGGAGATTCATGTGTGCTAGGCACAAATTGGTCATAATGTTAATTAATTGCCTTGATGTTTAAAATGATTTTTTTTATTTATTTGGTTTATTCAATCACTAATTTAACTTGGGTTTCTCCTTATTTTGTATCCAGCTCTAAATGAAGGACTGTATATCGAGATCCAGGTCCTAAAACGACTTTCTACTGATTAGATCAGCGTCTCTCAGATGCCAAACGGTCTCCCAAATGCTTCAATTGTAGCAGCTGCAAATATAGGAGCAACCATCACTGCCCCAGCAAACTCAAGCAAAACAAGCAGAACAGCTCAACGCCCAACAACAATGGTGGAACTTTTAGAATGATTTCACTGTGGAGGTTTTTGTAAGGAAATTCCATATGAAAATTTAAATTAGGAACGTCATACATATGTCCTCGATAATATTTCCCTTGTGGGATAAGTATGGCGTAGAACAATTTGCCTTTTGCATTAAATTTGTAATGAAGTTAGTTTGTTAAATTAGTCCTTTGGATGGAGTTTCTATTAATCCTATATTCCTTTACAAATGGCACCCACCAACTGCAATTAAGACCTTAAATCTCGTATCACAGAGAGCAACGTCATCCAAAATAAAGATGACCACCGTCGTCGTCGCGCCACGAGCGCCGCCAAATTCCGCTTCTTCACTCTCCAATTCTCGGCGTCGGGCGGATGACATTCTGTAACTGGCGCATGTTGCCAGAAACTGCTGGCGAGGGAATCCAGCAATCCAATCAGCAGTCCGTTGCAACCACATCAGGTCATGTCCTATCACTCTCTCTCTCTCTCTCTCTCTCTCTCTCTCTCTCTCCATGATCTGCTCTATCTTTTGATCAATGACTAAAAACTTGATTGCCTGGTGCAGTGAAATTTATGGATTTCCACTTCTTGTCCTGATCAATCATTTTCTTAATGCATTCTGCAACAGAGGAACTGAGAAATACTTTTACCATGAGTCCACTTACGTAATTGTAAATTTGTAATTTGTTCAGCCAAGAACCAGATTTAAGATGTTTTTACTATGATATTGTCGTCATATTATAGTATTATATTTCCTTCCATGTATTTAACTAACAGGAATATCACTTTGTTTTTGTTAAGAAGAGCATTTTCCTATATGCTATCTCAAGCTCGGATAGATTTAACGCCAAGATAAGTTGTGCATGCAGTGCCTTTGCAGTTGCAGGTATAGGTGATTCTGTTCACTTTCCTGATTGTAGTAGTAGTTATTCATTAGTGGCGTTTATATTTTCTTGGTAATTGTTGTTGGAGTTAATCTTATTTTAGTAGGTTTGGTTTATCTTTTGAAGAGTTTGTTTGGTATTTACAAAGTATACGTATAGGAGTAGAGAAAGGAAGTAGATGCCGAGTCGGTTTCTTAGTCCGTTTCGGTGTGCATGTGCCAGACATGTATTAGTATATAAACAAGGGTAATGTAAGAGTTATGTGATAAGAAAAACAGGAGGGAGAGAAACAAGAAGAGACAAGCGGAGTACTTTGGCTCCCGAGAAAACAATCTGTGTTGGCGTGTTTTTATCTAGTTCATATACCAGGAGTAGAGGAGTTGCGTGAGGAGCAGAGGAGCTGCGCATTGGAAATACGAGTGCCCGGGGTATCGAGTGCTCAGCCTACTCGAAGTTATCAAGAGCCAAGAGTGCTCGATGATAACGAGTAATGGAGTACTCATTCCCGAAGTTTACGAGTATGGGTGCTAACCGGTCGAAGCTTACGAGCGCAGAGTTGTAAGAAGTTTACGAGTACGTGCGCAGAACGATCGAAGTTGTCCACGAGCAAGTGGTCAAAGTTTTTAGGTTAGGACTACTGAGCGTACGAGTACCAAAGTGGTCGTATCCAAACTTCTAGTACTTGGTGGTCGAATCCAACATTTGGTATCAGAGCATGAAGATCATGGGGGAGAAGGTGAAGGCCTGGGATAGGCTGATCTCCCTCCAGTATCCTCTCCTGACGATCGATAATTACCCGGTGTGGGCAATGAAGATAAAGGCAAACATGCACACCCAGAGTGTTTGGAGTGCAGTCGATATGAAGGGGAATGACAAGGAGGTGGATGACAAGATAGATCAGACGATGCTTACCGCTATCTATCAGGCGGTGCTAGATTTGATGATGCATAAGCTCGTCGGGAAGGAAACGGCACAGGAAGTGTGGAGACGCTGCAGATGATGCACGAGGGAGTTGATCATGTGAGGCCCCAAAATTTACAGAGCGAGTTTGAGAATCTCCAGATGGGAGAGACCTAGTCAGTGAACGAGTTCGTCGACAAGCTAATTTTGCTATACAATCAGATTAACTCTCTTGGTGACAAGATAGAGGAATCTGTGGCTATGAAGAAATACATGCACGTGCTTTTGGAAGAAGTACATACCTGTCATCACCATGCTCATGTACTCCTATGATCTGGACAAGAAGAAGATCAAGGAGATCACCGGCTCATGTACTCTTTCGATCTGGACAAGAAGAAGATCGAGGAGATCATCGGCTCTCTTAAGGCGCATGAGTAGCTACTGAAGGGGTTTCCATCACATAATGAGCAGGGGTTCCAGTCTCATAACCAGTAGTTGTTGCTGTTAAAGGGAGATGCAAGGAGCAGTGGTTCATCAAGCAGCCGTGGGCGATGGCGCGAGCAAGGCAACCAGAGTGGTCGAGGCGGTAGAGGTGGATGAGGAGACAAGCTGGGCAAGGCGGTGGTGACAGATCTTGTGATAAGTCACATATCAAGTTCTTTGAATGTGACAAATATGAGCACTACACGTCGGAGTGCTGCAACCACATAAAGTGTTTTAACTGTGACAAGTACATGCACTATGCCTCAGATTGCCGAAGCAAGAAGAAGAACAAGGAGGTAAACCTCACCAAAACCGAGGAGGACGATGAGCCAAGACTGCTCCTTTCCTTATGTGTCGAAGAGAAGTCGAGCATGGTGTTGTTAAACAAGTAGAACTTAGTTCCTAAACTACACATGGTGGAAGGTAGCGACGATCACACTGATTGGTGATACCGGGACAACGGAGCATGCAATCATATGATAGGAGATCGCTCCATATTCCCTGAGTTTGACAAGAAGACTTTTGGCAAAGTCAAGTTTGGTGATAGCTCCACAGTACAAGTAAAATGCAAAGGATCGATGCTGTTGCAATGCAAGAATGGTGATCAGAAGTTGGTGTTTGAAATTTACTTTATATTGAGTCTGTGTAACAACATAATTAGTCTCGGGCAGATGACAGAAAAAGGATGTAGGGTGGTACTATAGGATGAGTTCTTGCATGTCTATGACAAGAACGAAGAGCTGTTAATGAAAATGAAAAGATCCCCAAGCCGGTTGTATAAAATTTCCTTAAAAACTTGTAAATCAGTTTGTCTAAAGAGTGGCTTGGATGAGTTAAGCGAAGATGCAAACAGAATCAAACATAGTGTTTTCGAATGATGTTCAGGGGGTGTTGCACAAAGTGTAGAAGACAAGAGGTCACACGAATGCATTTGACTCGGAGGACAATGGTTCGGCTAGAGTAGTGCATGCAGACGCAAAAGCCAGTGGTGTGGGAGGTCAAGGTGGACCGCACGTACATGTAGGCATGTAGCGGGTGCTAGCTCGGGTGGTCCCACGTGCATGCAAGGGGCAGCAGAGTGCAGTGGCAATGGCGGTCGGATGCCACTGTTCATTTCTTCCCAACCGGTGCATCCTCACCACCCCTGTGAAGCTAACCCAATGCCAATTTGGAGCATCACAACCCATCTTCACTGGCACTGATACCCTCCTCCACCACTCTAGCCCATTGACGACAGCTCCTTTCTGGCCTCCCTGAGTCTTCTCTTCTTCTTTGGTGAGCTCCCACTCATCTCTAGATGCTCTCCTCTCTTTTAATTGCATCCTAATCGAGCGGATTGCCACCATGCCCATCCCCTATTTCCATCGTTGCCAAGCTCGTCGTCGGCGCCCCTCTAGTCCCTTTGATCCGGGCCATCTCGCCTGGTGTTGAGACCCGAATATGCAAATTCGGACTCTTCTGTGTATTCTGCTCCAGTGCAGGATCACGGTAGTGCGCACAGTAAAACACAAAGATGAAATAACGACCATGTCACAATTCACTAAAAAAAGACTCAAATATTATTAATTATCAGAGTTGCGACCTTATGGCCAAGCTTACAGATAATAACCTGAATGGCTTAAGAAACTAGCAGCGAAAAACAAAAATAAGTGTAGTAGCATCGACCCAAAACTCGTGAGAGAGAGCATGACTAACATCCTTGGGCTCGAAAGAGACAACGAAGGCAAAGTGGAGACAGAAGTGAGACATGTCAGACTTTGAGCGTGTAACACGCTCAAAGAGATCTCCTATCATCTGCTCTGAAGGATGATGATTTAGGATATGACGGGGAGGTCCTGGATGAGAAGAAGAAGTGGCCTCTACCTCATGAGCTGACGAGGTAGGAACAAAGCCACTAACTCCAGAAGATGTGGAAGGAATGAGCTGATCTCCTCGAGGTGCGGTGGAAGAAGTGGGCACCTCAAGGGGAGAAGGAACTGGATCAGGTAACCAGCCTTCCTCTCCATCCTCCTCATCATCCACAAAGATGGTCTCGAACTGCTCTACAAAACCTGAGATATCGGGACTAGTCCCCGGACTAGCCTCATCGAATGTCACCTCACAGGTCTCTATCATTTTGCTAGACTTGCAGTTCCAGACACTATACGCCCGCGAAGAAGTCAAGTAACCCAGAAAGATCCCATCACAAGTCATGACTCGAACTTATCTAGGTTCCCAGACTTCAGAAAAAAGCACTTGCAACCAAACACGTGAAAATGAGAGACACTACCAAACACGCGAAAATGAGAGACACTGGGCTTTCGCCCATATCTCAACTCATAAGAAGTGCGATGCAAGTGTACCTTTAGAAAAACTCTGTTTGAAACATGGCACGCGGTGGCTATGGCCTCAGCCCAAAACTTCCTAGGTGTAGAGTACTCATCAAACATCGTCCTGGCCATCTCGACCAAGGTACGGTTCTTCCTCTTCTCGACGCCATTTTGCTGGGGGACGTGCGGAGAAGAGAACTGATGCTCTACACCTGTCTCATCGCATAACTTCTCAAAATAGGAATTCTTGAACTCCGTGCTATTGTCACTGTGAATCGCTCGTAAGGCACCTGGGAGCTCAACAGAAAGTATACTAAAAAGACCCCGAAAATGACTGAACGTCTCATCCTTCGAGGCTAAGAAAAACAACCAAGAAAACCTCGAGAAGCCATCGACCACGACAAGAACATACCACTTCCCTCCTGCTGACTGCACTCTAGCTGGACCGACTATGTCCATGTGAAGAAGCTGTCCTGGTGCATTAGTCATAGTCACAGTGACTGAGGGATAAGAAGCAGCAACCATCTTGCCATACCGGCAAGGAGCATAAACTAAATCCTTGACCATCTTGAGTTTGGGCAAACCACGAATGAGATCATGGCCGCTAACTCGGGTCAAATGATTAAAGCCAATGTGACCAAGTCTCCTATGACAGAAGGAGAGATCACGGGATTCTGAAGCAACTAAACACCTGAGAGGATCGCCAGAAGACTTAATAAAATCAGCACAAAAGATCCTCACAAATCTAGAAATCGTCATCGGTAAGCCGAGAAACAGAAAACAAATAATACTGCAGCTTACTCACTAAGTCCACATCTTTGAAAATAAAAGAGATATTGATCCGCACTGTACCTTTAGCGATGACTCGCCCAGATGAGGCGTCTTCGAAGGTGGTCATCTCATCACCTGGAGCTCAGACTAGGGAAGAGAACCAACGAGAGTCTCCGGTCATATGTCAGAATAACCGGAGTCTACGAGCCATACCTCTCCCTTCCCAGTCCGACAAACCTGAGTCAACGAAAGAGAGATGGCTCAGTACTGGGATAAATCAAAGCAGACTTTGGTACCCAATACTGAGTCACACGATGAGCAGAAGAAGTAGTCAAGCACGACTGACCTCTAACTACCCTACGCTCTCCGTCGCTCAGAAAGCCAGAAGGTCTAAGTGTAGACCTAAAGCTGTTGTTGGGCTTGACTGCTATGGAAGAGCAAGTCGGAGCACCAGCAACATGCTGATCTCACCGCGGGTAGCTATCTCGATGGGGAAAACGAGATCTACCCTTAGGACGGCAGATATCATGACCAGAGGCAAATCGAGGATGACAATCAGAGAAACCAGAAAATTCAAGTTCTCGACTTTGCCTAAACACCTCAAACTGATCAACCCTAGACCTCGTGTTGGTCTTAGGTGCACTCAAGGTCTGGGGCTGACCCTAAATACGCCTAAGAGCTCGAACACGATCTCTCCGCGCGATCTTAGCGCGCTTGAAGCATCTCTCGATCCTGTGTCCATCCTTCTGACAGAAGGTACAATGAAACTTCGCTTTCTGAGAGGTCGAAGCAACAGGTGTTACCACCTTACTGTCAGAGATCCCTTGGACAAAAC
Source organism: Bonia amplexicaulis (assembly GCA_036346245.1). Taxonomy (NCBI): domain Eukaryota; kingdom Viridiplantae; phylum Streptophyta; class Magnoliopsida; order Poales; family Poaceae; genus Bonia; species Bonia amplexicaulis. Next base: position 8,030,899 of record CM070760.1, on the reverse strand, counting down.
CCGCAGATTTGAACTCAATCTTTTTGGTTCTGGGCTTGACCTCGATCACACCTGCTGCTATAGGTCTGAGCACAGTAGGTGAATGCTTCCTGACATCCTCTAAGAAATCATATCCTAGACCTTGATTGAACTTGCAAATTTTGGATCTGTCTAGAATAAGATTCAGCTTTTTATTACCTCCAACAAATCTTTCAAGAGTGTTCATAAGGTACTGATACTCCTGAAAGAGAGAGGTGCAAGAAAAGCAAGGGGAAGAAGAGACAACAGAGGGAGAAGAAGAAGAACCAACAGCAGAAGAATGAATAGCACGTGCATATCTCTCCTTATGCACGGTCGCCTCAACCTTGAGGGCTTCACAGGACCCACAGGGGGCAGTCATAATCCTAGCCATTTGGTTCTCGTAGCTCTTCCTAAACGTCTCTATCATGTCCTTATCCTTTTCCAACACCTCAGCATAGAAGGCACAAGCAGAATGTGACTTTTCTATTAAATCCTTAGTTAGCTTCACACAGTTGTCATTCAGTGCAACGAGTTCATATTTTAGTTTTTTACAATTATTGCATGGTGAGCTAACAGGGTCCTTAGACGCATATTGAGCCATTTTGTTGTTGTGGTCAATAATTTCTTGAAACTATTTTGAGACAGAATCAAGTTCAACAGTCAATTTAGGATAACTGGTGCAAGACACAATGGGCTCAAGCAAGGAAGCATGCAATTCAGCAATTTTATGAGCTTCCTGCTTTAGGTTAATCTTTAAGTAATTACAACTTTCACAATTTTCAGACAGATCAAGAAGCATAGTGTAAAGACATCTAAAAACATTGTCCTTAACCTCACATGAGGTGCAAGAAGTAGTCTCAACAGTAGTAGATGACAGAGCATCTACCCTACTCATCTCTAGTTCAGCAAGCAGACTAACATTCTCCACCTTAATCATGTCAAGCTCAGAAGTCATACTATCATGCGAGGTCCTTAGTTTCTCCATGTCTCCAAGCAAAGCAATGCATACATCACACTCATCACGGGAGGGAACAAATCTAAGTGAAGTAAGCTCCCGTGATAAGCTCTCTACTTTCTTCTCCAACTCACTACACCTAGCTCTATATCTAGCATGAAATTTTCTTAGTTTGAGAAAGACATCATTGAGCTGGTCATAGAAGGACATACCTCATCGGAGTCGTTGTGGAGCTCGCTGTCGCTGATGTCGGTCTCGTTGGCTATGAAGCACATGCCAATGAAGTCATCGCCGTCCTTGGGATCTTGATCATCCTTGCCGTCGTCGTCACTCCACCCTTCCATGTCGCTGAAGTTGATGTCGTCGAAGGCGGTGAGGACGCGGTAGAACAGCTTCTTGGCTTTGTCAAGGTCGTGGTACTTCTTCCCTTTGCCTTGGCAGCGAGCTGTGGGCTTCTTGTTGCGGTTCTTGTTGGTGTAGTCGTCCTTTCTCACACTGCCGTAGTCGTTCTTGCCCTTCTCCAGCTTGGGGCAATTTGCCCGAATGTGGTTGGGGCCACCACACTCGAAGCAAATCACCGCTCCTCCTCTCTTCTTGTCCCTCACTCTCTTGTATGCATAGGAGAACTTTCTGGCTAAGAGAGTTAGTTGGTTTTCTAGAAGTACTCTAGTTGATCATCATTTAACTCACAAAGAGCAGCAAGAAGAAAAAGTTTTTGCGGCAGCGTGTGCTGATCGTTTTTCCTGAAGCCAACGTCGGCGGCGTTTTGTTCCCCGTTTTTTGTGCTCGTGCAGCGATTGGTTTCGGTCTCGGTTCTTCGCTCGTCACGGTCGCATCGCTTGCTGCAACGTCTCGTCGTCTTCGTTTCATCGAGCTCGTGCATGACGTGGGTGACTCGGTGAGTGTTTCTCGTGCAAGCCTGCATGATCCGCGCGTTTCGAGAGAGCTAAATCGGCAAGCAGAGGACCTCTAGAGTCAACGCGTGGTTCTAGGCTAAAAGGTTCTCAATCACTGTACGCAAGATTCTCAATCACTGCACACACATCGCAAAGGCACCAGAGAACCGAGCTAGCTAACATCACGTGAAGCAAAAGGAGACGTAGCAAGCATTGCGTCTTGATTTTTGAAGCAACCAACTCAATAGTGTCTGGACAAGAAAAACAAAGGAAGATTAGTATTAGCAACAGTATAAAGAAAAAGTAAAAATATTATTTTTCTGTCTTCTTTTTGCTGTTTTTCTCTTTGTTTTTTTGTGCATTGGCAGGTTAAAAAAATTAGAAGGTAACAGATTTCAAAGCAAAATCTTCCGTTCGTATTGCAGTCATCTTGTGGGAGCATCACCTTATCCTGGCTTCATCGACGCTGCCAACAAGCCAACACTCCTGGCTGGTTACGACCGCTTAGCACTCATAAAGTTTGACCGGATAGCTCGTACTTGAACTTCGACCACTTTGCATATGATCGCTATGGGATTGTGAGCTTCGATCGGTTAGCTCCAACGCTTGATCTCTTTCCTATGGTATTTATAAGCTACGAGTGCTATGATACTCATGATTTTTAAGTACTCCAGTTACTCGTAATCTTTGAGTACTCTTCTCTCCTATGGTACTATGATCATCGAGTAAGGCGATGACAATATGAAAACAATCGAGAGATAGAACAAATAAAATCTTTTGGTGGTGCTCCAATCGCCGCATCTTTTTTTTGGTTTTCTTCACTATTTATACACAAATTTATAGGTTAAAAATAGACAATACTTCTATCTATCTGAACATAACTCAGATACAGAAATCGACTCTGAAATATAAAATTCTATTTCTAAACTAACACAGACTTAACATGATACAGACTTTGAAGCGGATTCGGTAGGATTAGTTACAACACCATCGCCATAGTTCTACCAAAGCAACCGTGTCTTGCGGCCCTTCTCTTCTAAGCATGCTTGGGAGGTGTCACTACTGCTTATCTTCCGCGTCAACAACTTGGCTCGACACGTCTCTGTCACCAGCCCTGACCAGTGTCAACTGACCAAATAGAGTCCATAGAGTCCAAGAATATGAGTTTTGATTTTGAAAGACTGCTGTTCACAAATTGGTTGTTATTGCATGTAGTCGTGGAAAACTATGAAGTTGACTTGGAAGATGGCCAAACTAAATTTTCGACGTAACTAAATAAAGCTAGACAATTTTTTATAGATTTCAAAAGTGGTATGGTTTACTATATTTGGTTGGATAATTTAATAGATATGAAATTATTGAGCCTGCTGTCTAATAAGGTAGCAGAACTGTCTTGGGGTTTAAAAATGACGGGTTAAATGGTTTAATTAGGGTTTGTGGCCATCTAATAAATTGTGAAAAATCTTATGTAGATTTTAAAACTGGTTTGGTTTGCCATGTTAGGGTTTAGGAGTCAAACATTGTGCTATTTGTAGTACCGCGATAGTACGGGAGGCTGTCCGATAAAGGGGAGTATCGCGGAATTGGAAAACATGTAGGAGTGATGTTGTTTAATTGTTGACCTTATACTACTATGGTCTATTATTGAGATTGAGAGTTTACTACAGGAGGAGCAGCATCAAGGTTGGTGTTATCTTCGAATCAAGCCGTTCCTTGCAACTAGAAAAGGCAAGTACATGGTAGAATGATATCGTGTAGATTGTTCTTATTGTTTATGTCAAATATAGAATTGACATGCTGATTCGAATGTTTATACTTGCTTTGTTATAATGCTCACATGATTATGGTTTAAATGACGATGTTGTCAAATTGTTAATGTTGTTAAGTGAATATTGAATAAAAGAATTGTTACATTTGCATGTTGAACATTCATGAAGGAAACAGGAGACCTATGTGACCTTCTAGAGTCTACTTTGTGTGGACGACCCACGAGAGTGGGCTGAGAAAGACCTACTTCAGTAGGCACTCCACAGGAGTAGACAAAGACCTACTTCAGTAGGAACTCCATGGGAGTAGAGTTGAGGTCCTCACATGAAAAAAGGTGGGCTTGAGTGGACACCGATGGGTGTAACAATCTGCTATACCAGTATAAACAAAGAGAAGTTGAGACATGTGTATTGTATTCATGAAAAAATAAATGAGATGATGAATGTGTCTATGGATTCAATGAGAAGAAATATGTGAAATTAAGATAGTTATGAATTGATATGAATATTTGGTACCATGTTTTATATAGTTTATAATTCTATTATGTGCTTACCGAGTCGTGGACTCACCCTTGCTTCGATTGTTGTTTTTAGGTGATCGTTGACAATGACATGCATGGACAAGGTGTACCATTATAGCGTCTTTTATCACTTAGTGTCCAATCATTCAGTGATAGAAACTCAATTCATCTTTAATTAATATTATCCAATGTTACTATCTTGTAATTATATTTGTGTTATGTAATCATCTTATGGTATTTATGTTTGAAGAATAGTTGATGGTAGTATGTGTGTAATGGTTAAAATTGGTAAGAAATTATAGATATTGGTGACATTGAGAGCTCTTCACTACTACAGACAACCGTATTACAGACAGTTCAGAAACATCATCATAGACAGTTTTGTGAGCCGTCTGAATTTATGGGTTAGTAATGATACGAGGTTATCACAGACGGCTTTTGAACCATCTGTGACGTCTGTGATATCTAAATATCACAGACGATTTTTAGTTAAAAACCGTCTATGATTATCAACTAGAACGGACGGTTTTTAGTTAAAAACTATCTGTGCTATTCTCTTCTACCCCTAAATATATTTCTATTTATTGGCTAGCCTCAGGAAATACTAGCCAAGCCCTCTGAAACATCCAATTCACATCTCAATTCATTTCGCAAACATAAAACATCGAGTAGGTTAATCATAGCAATGCATACATAAGATGACACTTGCAATTTTACAAAGATAAACTTCACGGCTACAAATTCAAAAAATGCTTATACTACATTAAACTACAATCTAAAATAAGTGGTGCAGAAAAACTACATAGCCTTCTTCCTTTCCATCTTCCTTGCTATTGCCATTGCCTTCTTTCTTGCCAGTCGCCCTTGCCATTGCCTTCTTCCTTGCCAGTCGCCCTTCCTACCCTTGCCACGCACAAACGAGTTGTAGTACTGGTGGTATTGGTTTCGGGTGTAGGGAGAGGGGGGTTAATAAGGAGAACGGTGCCTACTATTCGATGTCGAGAGGATGAACGGGTGAGATCGGGATCCTAGGGGATATGCTACGGATCGATGACATGGCGGAACATCACAGACGGTTTTTGTTACAAACCGTCTGTATAGACATCACAGACAGTTCGTAACAAAAACCGTCTATGATAACAGGAGATATCACAAAGATAATATACCGATACAATACAAATAGCTAGTATCAAAAGATAAAATAGCAAAATTTTATATGGTTTATATATACTCATTTGAAAGGTTTCAACGAGATCTACAACTTTGCAGTTGAGGCAAAACCCAAATTCTTAAGGAAGATCAAAAATTTTGGTAAAAACATAAACCAAAAACTTAAAACACAAATTTTGGGCTAAAGATGGCCGATTTTTGGGGTCTTGGAGGGCGACTAGCACAAGCGGTCATTTTTTTGGATCGGGCTCGTCTTTAGCTTTCCAACGAGTACAAAAATGTCAAAAATGGACACCGTATGCAAAAGTTATGCCCGTTTTACTGAAAGTGTCTCAAAACTGAATCCTACTCGGACTCAAGCGGGAAATTATGAAATTTTGGGGGATTGTAAGGCGGGAAACATATCACAGATGGTTTTTAATATGAACCGTCTGTGTTAACTTCATTATCACAGACGATTTTTTAGTTAAAAACCGTCTGTGATGTTTTGTATTAAAAACCGTCTGTGATAATGAAGTGATCACAGACGGTTCGTATTAAAAACCGTCTGTAAAAATACCACAGACGATTATTTGTATGAACCGCCTGTGATACTTGTAACATAGACGATTTTCAGGAACCGTCTATGATGTAAGCGTCCAGTTTAACCTCTTTTATAATAGTGCTTGTTCGAAAGGGGTGTCACATTTACCTACCTTGACTTTATTGGGAGCGTTAATTATGCAACCTGAATAATCTTTACTGAAAGCAAATCATATGTATGGTCACTCTCTTCAGGCATCAGATGCCGAGGTCAATCTCAGAACAAAAGGTACATGAAATTTGCGCCTGACCACACGTGGGGTCCAGAGAAAAGAAGATGCCTCAGATGGGAAACTAACTAAACTTGAACGACCAATAATCATATATATCCTTCTTACTTCTAAATCAACTCTAATTAAGCCGCATAACCCTTAAAATTACATCCATTGAATTCACCCGTGTTATAATTAAAACCGCCCAATCTTAGGCCATCTTTATCGTGGTCGTCATAAGCAGGCGCTATGCGCGGGTGTGTTATCAAACGTGGACATGAACGGTTGGAGCAATCGATACAATTCGTGAAATCTGCTAATAACATTTTCACGTGACAAATCTAAGCGCCTTTATTTATATTAATGGTCAAAGGTTTCAAAAATTGACTACTCGCATTCTAGCTAGGACAAGTAAAAATGAAATGAGTGAGCATATGTGCTGTAAAGCAAAATTGGTTGTTAAATTGAACAGGCTATATATCCAACTAATTTGGTCTTTTGCAAAATGACAAGAAATGTAGTAGACAAAAATCGATCTTCCTTTAGGCAACATATAACGTACATGCATATTCAAACGAATTTATGTTCTTTTATTATCTTTAAAAGAGTTTAGAGTTTTTAGTACTTGTAGTGAATATTGGTACTAAAATCCTATATTACAAATACCGAAACCACTGGATCATTGAAATAAGTACAATCACCAAGTCACGTGTTGAAATCAATAAAGCAAGTACCACAGATAATAAAAAACCGAAGGAAATGGCGTTAACATGCGTCGGAGGTATATGGATATATAGTATTTTACTCAAGTAATTATCACATATGATGCCGCTACCTTTACAATCCTGCAGGAAAGTGGTATACACCTAACCTTTCCTTTATTTTATATCAAAGCGAAGTAGAACGAGTGCTCCAACCTTAATTACTCTGTGAGCCGACCATGCATCCGACCTTCAAGTGATCTTGGTCTAGACTTCTTCCCACGCGCACTACTCTTCATTTTCCCCAGAAAATCTGGCTTATGATATCCCTCTTCACTGGAGGCTTCACCACGCACCTCTCATGGCGACTCCATGGCCACTCCTCAGGACCTAGAGGCGGCCCAAAAATGAAAGATGGAAGCTCATCAAGAGGAGCGAGTGGATTACTAGGAGGAGCGAGTAGATTACTAGGAGGAGGAGCATTTTGTGGGCTGAGCCAGTTTCCCATTGTTAAGTATAGACGCTACGGCCAGGAGCTCACTCTCTCTCCCTTTGCTTTGCGTGTGTGTGTCTTGTGTACCCACGGCTTTAGCTATTTATAATACTAGCCCACTTAACTCGAAAGATTCTTCGTTGCAAATTAAAAATATGATAATTGAGGATGACATGCATGGGCAAGGAGCAGTGCATGATTGCTCTCGCACCGTTATTACATCCTTTATCACTTAATGTCCGATCATTCAATGAAAGAAATAGATAATACTATTCATGCAACTCTTAGTTGAATAGTGATTTCCCTTTGCGCATATTGATATTATATTGCTGCTGCTTGTTGAAGTTTCTTTGATTAGGCTTTAAGTCGATCATCTTTTAATTAATGTTATGCATGCAATGTTCCTATCTCGTGGTTATATTTGTGTTATGTAATCATCTTATGCAATTTATGGTTGAAGAATAGTTGGTGGAAGTATGTGTGTAATGGTTAAAATTAGTAAGGAATTAGTAGAAGGAGGAGGGTTGGGTTTTGGTTATTATTTACAGGGGAGGGAGAGGCGGGAGTGAAAAAATTTTTGGTGCAGGGACGGAGAGGTGGAGCTACGATCCGTGGGGTGAGGGTTGGTGGATTTCTATTAGCTAGGATTGGGTTGAGGAGGATCGACGGGCCCAGCGGTCAGATTACCACAGACGATTTTTAATAAAAATCATTTGTGATACTCTCTATCACAGATGGTTGGTAGCTAGAACCGTCAGTGATGAATGAATATCACAAATGGTTCTATATACCAACTGTCTATGAATTAGAACACAAAATTTTATATACCGATGAAATATAAACAACTAGTCTAAAAAGATAAAATAGTAAAGTTTTATATGGCTTATGTATATTCATTTGAAAGGTTTCAATGAGATCTACAACTTTTCAGTTGAAGCAAAATCCAAATTCCAAAGGGAAGACCAAGAAAAAGGGCAAAAACAGAAACCAAAAATATGCGGCGCAAGTTTATATTCAAAGATGGTCGATTTTCGGGGTCTTGGAGGGTGATTGGCGCAAGAGGGTCATTTATTTGTATTGGGCTCGTCGTTAGCTTTCCAACGAGTACAAGAACGTCGAAAACAGACACCGTATGCAAAAGTTATGCTAGTTTTACTAACAGTGTCTCAAAACTGATTCCTACCCGGACTCAAGCGAGAAATTATGAAATTTTGGGGGATTGCAAGGCGAGAAACATATCACAGACGGTTTTTAATACGAACCGTCTGTGATAACTTCATTATCACAGACGGTTCTTATCTAGAACCGTCTGTGATACTTCATGGAATGTTTGTATTAAAAACCGTCTGTGATAATGAAGTTATCACAGACGGTTCGTATTAAAAATCGTCTGTGAAAATACCACAGACGGTTATTCGTATGAACCGTCTGTGATACTTGCAGCATAGACGGTTCTTAGGAACCGTCTATGATATAAGCGTCTAGTTTAGCCTCTTTTGTAGTAGTGATATCACTTGATGAGCTTCTAGCGAGTCGGTTCTTCAACTATTGGTTGAACTCAATTACCTCTTCTGCTGCATAACCTTCGACGATACTACCCTCCAGCAGAGATTGATTCCATACAGAGGACTTCAAAATTCCCATGAACCTCTCGAACGGGTACATGCTAAGTAGGAACACGGGCCCACATATTTTTATCTCCCACACAATGTGAATAATGAGATGGACCATGATATCGAAAAATGATGGAGGAAAATACGTCTCAAGATGACATAGTGTCGTGACGACCTCATCCTGCAGAGCATATAGTTCTTCGGGATCGATGACCTTCTGAGCAATTGTATTAAAGAAATAATATAGTCTCATGAGTGTCTTTTGGATCTTGATCGGCAAAATACTTCTAATTGTAATAGGGAGCATCTGTGTCACCAGCACATGACAATCATGAGACTTCATGCCAATTAACTTCAAATCTTCCATCGAAACAAGTTTTTTCATGTTGGCGGAGTAATCAGATGAAACTTTCACACCGTGTAAGCACTGGCACAGTTCAGTTCTCTCGGCCTTGGACAGAGTGTAATAAGCAGGGGGAAGGTAGGTTCATCCTTAATCGGTCTTTGTCAGTGCTAACTCAGGCTTGATGTCCATATCAACCAAGTCAAGCCGTGCGTTGACACTATTCTTTGTTTTGTTATGAATGTTTAGTAAGAGACCAATCAAGCTATCACATACATTCTCCTCTACGTGCATGATGTTGATGCAGTGGTGAACTTCTAGGTGCTCCCAATAAAGTAAATCCTAAAATATTGATCTCTTTTTCCAAACATTCTTCTCAAGGCACAATATTTAAATCCTTAACAATATTGTAGGTCTCTTTTCCACTTAAATGCCTTGGAGTCGAACCAACCTCGTTCTCTCCGTCGAATTGTTTCTTCATCCTGCAGTATGAGTGAGCCCTCCGAAGGAACCTACAGTGGCGCATGTACACGGTTTTGCGCGAGTACTTCAGCCACATACTCTTGGTATCATCTAAGCAGTGAGTACAGGCTTTGGCCCCATTTTGTACTCTGGCCCGACAGGTTAGCAAGGGCAGAATAATCATTTATGGTGCATAACAACAAGGAGCATAAAGTGAAGTTCTCTTATTTGTACGCATCTCATACCTGTACCCCTTTAATCGAAATTTTTTTTAGATCTTCCACCAACGGTGCTAGGTATACATCAATATCGTTCTTAGGTTGCTTCAACCCTTGGATAAATATCGGCAGCAAAATATACTTCCGCTTTATACACAACCGAAGAGAAAGGTTGTAAATGTAGAGAGTTACAGGCTAAGTGCTATGTCGGTTGCTCATGTTACCAAAAGGATTCATTCCATCTGTACTCAATCCGAACCTTATATTAGTTAGTTCTGCATCGAAATCTGTAAACCTCCTATCGATGTTTCTCCACTGGGCGAAATCAGCAAGGAGTCTTAGCATTCCATCCTTCTTACACTCTTCCAAGTGCCAACGTAGCAATGCAAAAAACCGTTTCATACGAGGAATTATAGGAAGATACCATGCCACCTTAGCAGGAGGTCCTCTCTTCACCTCTATTCCCTCGTTGTCATCTAATTGATTCTTACACTCGTATCGGGATGTGTTGCACACTGGACATACATGCATGTTTGCATACTCTTTACGGTAGAGGATACAGTCGTTCGGACATGCATGTATTATTTCTACTTCTATTCTCAACGGACAAAGAACCTTCTTGGCTTTATAGGCGGCTTTGGGCAACTCATTCTCCTCTTGAAGCATGTCCACTAAAAGAACTAACGATGCCATGAAACTCTTGTCGGACCAACTGTTGCTTGCCTTTAATTTTAGCAGTTCAAGTACAGCTGACAACGTCGTGTACTTTGACTTGCAGCACATGAACAAAGGTTTCTCTGAGTCCTCCATCAAGCCCCGAAATTTAACATATTCTCTCTCATCACAGTTCCCTTCTTCATCGCAAAGCATCTGATCTAGATTGTCATAATTCAGCCTATCCGAATCGGAACCACAATCGACATCATCTAGCAGTATATCATTGACTTCATCAGCGATGTCATTTCTACTACCTTCCTGTGTAATCTGCTCTCCACCATGACTGGTCAAGCATATATATCCATTTTTGAAACTCCTTCGAATCAAGTACGCTTCAATTTGTACTCGGCTCTTAAACATGTTTAGATTCTCGCAGTCAATGCATGGACAATGCATATATTCCACCCCTTTATTCAACATATCTTCACTCACACGGTTCCCAATATACATCCAGTTTCAGCCTATGTTACGCATATAACAATTTAGTACAGCATAGTTAATTAATTAATTAATTAATTACTATACTATATATGTGCAATCTAAATTAAGTAGCTATATATGTAGCAATAATAACTAATTAAATTGAATTAAGTAGAAATAGATTATGAATTGACTAAACCCTAAACCCTAAACTATGCTAGATGTAAAATAATCTTCTCACTACATCAAGCTAGCTAGATCAACCATCTTCAATTCTCTTTTCACCAAAAGCTATAAATATAAATTATAATACAATTAGAAACAAATTACTAACCACAGGTAGTCAAAAACTTAGTGGATTTACAATTACTCTTGTCAAATAGTGTCCTGTCACCAAATCGCTTCAAAGTCCTGCCTTCGGCTCAAAGAAGCAACGTAGATTTGGAATTTAAGACAGAGGTTCATCGACAGGTCTGCACACAATTAATGTGTGGGACTATCACAATTAATGTGTGGGACTATCACAGACAGTTTTTTATACATACCATTTGTGATAACTTGATTATCACATACGGTTCGTGGTTAAAACCGTCTGTGAAGTATCACATGCGGTTATTAACACGGACTATCTGTGATATTACTAAATATCATAGATGATTTTTTATTAGAACTGTCCGTGATATTTGGTAATATCACAGACAGTTCATATTAATAACTGTCTGTGATACTTCACAAACGGTTTTATCCACGAACCGTCTGTCTGTGATATTTCTCTTCGCAAACAATTTTTAGAGAATCACCTATGATATGGTATCTAATATGCGGTTTTTTTGTAGTAGTGCTATTTACTTCTTCCGTATTCGTTTTATAAGTATTCGGTTCATGCTAATCACTTTTTATTAGAATTATTTCGATAAATCACACGGGACATATTAGTTAATTAAAATATTCTTGCGCTAGCTACATCAACAAGCTAGCTTGCTACACACAGGATACATAGCCTCGTGGAGATAGTTGTTTCAAGGATTTGAACTAACCCTGTTGATGTCCGGGGCGTCCGGGTCTTCCTCCTTGATTACGCGACCACGGCGGGAGGCCAATTTTGGTTTTTTCGAAAATCAAAATAAAAGAGTTAATTTTTTAAAGTGAATTTTTTGAATGACCTATCGACCTAGTGCCGTTAAGAAAAGCAGCAGCCATCAGTCCAAAAAATCAGTGAATCAGTGAAAATACTGTACAAAAATAATCCATCTATTCTATGTGAACGTGAGTGCCCTAACTCCATATTCTTTTCATATGTTCCACTACGGATGGTCGACAACTTTATATAGGAGTCGCCAATAATTACATGGTAATATTTATCCTAACCGACCGCATATTTGAAAGCTTTGAAACCAGTCAAGCTCGTTCACACCTTTAACTTCTCAGGTACAAAAGGAATCATTTTTTAGAACGATGGGTAGATTTCATTCCAATTCTTGTCACACTACCTGGGTGCAGAAGATTCTGATGACCAGGACTCTAGAATAGACCAATGATCGAAGACCCTGGCCAAGTCATTTCGACGAAGAATCTGACGAAGACTTTGAACAAGCTGGTGATGAGCCAGGCCTAATTTCCATCACTGTTTATTATTCACTAAAATAGGTTTTATAGAGTATTCAACTTGTTTTCTTTTTCTGCAAAACACTAGTTCATTTTCAGATCATTGCATCAACGCTCTCCGTCTCCACTCTTCACTATACCTAGAATACTGATATAAACACACAGAACTGGAGTCAAATTATAAGTACCATATACACGTAGAATAACACACGCAGGACTCACCTGCAACAAAAGAGTTACCAGTACACATCTCAAAGACTTGTCTTGGGGATCGATATATATACATGCGATGTGTTGTTTGTCTACTTGCCTTGGCGTTCATATACGTTGGCGTACGTCGGAGCATGATGCGAGGGTGGAGATGGGTAGTTGTCCGCCGGTGGAGGCCTCCTACAGCAGCTGATCAGACGAAAGTCACAGGACACGCCTAGGCAGGATAGGCTGCACGCTGTGTTTCCCATCACAAGTCTCACTCTCTATCTCTCTTGTACAAGCATTCTCTCTATTAGTCGATAGAGGCTCAAGAGGGAAAATCATTCGGTTTGCAAAAAAAAAAAAAAATCGGAAGTCGGCCAATGCGACGAAAGATCAGAAGTTCTCTCTATCTCTATATTTTAATCTACTATTTATGTCTTTTGTGATTGATCTATCTTTTGCATAGCAGAAGAATCGATCGGACTGGTCGTTAGTGACGGTTCCTCAACACGTTATCAGCATGAATCGCTTCAGCGAATTGAAAGGTAATCATCGAAGCATTAGTAGATTGAATTGTCTACATCTAGATCTCTTTAAATTCTATAGATTTCGCTTTCTAAATTATTTTTTACGGTACAAATCCACTCTAATCTACCGTGAGCAGTCTTTGAACTAACCTTGTTGATGTCTGAGGGGTTGAGGCCTTCCTCCTCGAGTACGGGACCACGACGGGAGGACTCATTGTAAACATGGGTACATCGGGCCAATTTTGGTTCTGTTGTTATTTTTTACTTTTGGTTTTTAGTTTTTGATTTCTTCAAAAATCAAAATAAATAAGACGTTTTTTAAGCGAATTCTCTAAACGGCTTCTCAAACGTAAAATAGTACGCCATCATCTCCGCCATCTTGAAAAGCAGCAACCAAAAACTATGGCTGGGTTCTTTTTGATTTTAGCTTTGACTTATCACTCCTACTACAATAACTAGTTTCCAAATGATGTGCCTTTTCAAGACAGGGTCTACAAATTGATTAAAGTAGACACTGTACCGAGTTCAAATGTACCGGTTAAAATCGTATATATCTTTTTTCCTCTTCATACTGTCTCTCACGAACTATCATAATTCAAAAACCATAAACTAAAAACGAAAGTCACAACCTAAAAAACCCACTTTTTAAGTCACAGCAAAAAAACCTGCACTCCACAAAAATATGGCCTTTGAGGAGTGCAAGGAGGAGAGAACGATTCTGTGGACGGTTGATTCTTTCACCACCTTGGCAGCGACAACAGAGCGAGGTACCCAGTGCTAAGCTAACTAGTACTCCAGGTTTCTTGCTACGTAATAGAAGTTTACTCACCTAGCTATCCAGGATTATTATATATAATATATTAGGAGCTAGCAGGCCTTCACTCCAATTGGAATAATCTTAACCGGAAGCAATGAGATCTCTTCAAGCCTGAGATGCCTAACATGAAAGGCATAGCCATGTGGGGCCTCTAGAATAAGACGGAGAAAAGAAGATGCCATGTGGGTCCTCTAGAATAAGACGGAGAAAAGAAGATGCCATGTGGGGCCTCTAGAATAAGACGGAGAAAAGAAGATGCCTATATGTGTGCAAGTGACTCTGAATTAAGACCTACAAGCAGGAAAACAAATCGATGAATTTCGATTCACAATTTAGAGTTCAACTAAATTTCGGCTCACAAATCGACGAATTAAGACCTAGAAGCACTTAGTCTAGTGGTAAGGGATAGTGGTTAGCGAGCACTCGGTTGTGAGTTTGAATCCCAAAACCAACACTTTTTTATTTTCCCTAAAAAATTCAGATTTACAATTTAAAATTTTCAAATGATATTTTCTAAGATTTTTTTGTAATTTTTGAATTTATCGGTGGAGGACAAAAAAAATTCTCAAAAAAGTTTCCCCTGCCTACAGGGCTTATTAGCTCTGCTCCTTAACCGGTTTGCACCTGGTTACACAAGGCCTATTAGCCCAAAGAGCTCTCATAGCAGTTAGGTTAGATCTAAGATTTTTTTGTACGGATAATCCATTTTTTATTCGAAATTACATAAATATACCCACGGCTAAATTATTTACAACAATAGGCTCCAGTCGCCCCCTAATTGGGCGACTGGATTATTTCGCCCCACCCTGCAGCGACAGGTGGGAAGTTTGGTAACCGTTGGGCGATTCAATGCAGTCGCCCAACGGTAGAGCGATTGGTATGCAGTCGCCGAACCGTTGGGCGACTGCATGCCAATCGCTCCACCGTTGGGCGATTGTGGGGGGCTTATAAGCCGCCCGCGGTCGCCGTCCGGCGGCACCGATCAGCGCGAGAGAGCGGAAGAAACAGAGGAGAAGAAGAAGCAGAAAAGAAGAGGGAGAGGGAGGGAAAGCGTGATTTTCAGGTATATTTTGTTATTATTAGAAATATTAGTTTAGAAAATTAGTTTGGTAAGTTTAGAAAATGTAGTTTACAAATTTAGTTTAGAAGAAGTTTAGTTTAGGAAATTGAATTTAGAAAATTGAGTTTAGAACAAATTTAGATTAGAAGAAATTGAGATTAGAAATTTAGTTTAGAAAAAAATTTAGTTTAGAAGAAATTTAGTTTCGAAAATATAGTTTAGAAATTATTGTTTAAAAGAGATTGTAGGTTAGGAAAAATTTAGGTTAGAAAATATAGTTAACAAATTTTAGTTTAGGAGAAATTTTAGTATAGAAGAAATTGAGTTTAGAAAATTTCTTTTAGACAATTTAGTTTACAGAAATTAGTTTAGAAATTTAGTATAGAAATTTAGTTAATGAAAATAGATTATAAATTTAGTTTATGAAATTTAGAAAATTAGTTTAGAAATTTAGTTTAGAAATTTTAGTTTAGAAATATCGTTTAGAAAATTAGTTTAGAAATTAAGTTTACAAAATTTAGTTTACAAATATAGATTATAAATTTAGTTTAGGAATTTTAGTTTACTAGACATTTAGTTAAAAAATTGAGTTTAGAAATTTATTTTAGAATAAATTTAGTTTACAAAATTTAATTTCGAAATTTAGTTTAGAAATTTTAGTTTAGAAAATTTAGTTTAGAAATTTACATATTGAAAATTTATTGTACCCTTGTTGCAGGTATGGCTCGTCTTGGGCGTGACTCATTGGCGATCTGTACCGTTAGACGAGCACGTGGACCGCCAGCATCGCGCTTCCCGTCGTGTGCCGCCACCGGGTAGCACGGACGAGCCGACAGAGCTGGGAGTGGTCCGGACACGCACACCTCGCGTGGCTTGGGGACTTGACTCCCGTTGGACTGCCAGGTTTGCACTACGCCAGCGTTTATTGCGACCATAAGAACGTTTCGTGCTGACCGTCACATTTTTTGCAGGCTGCGGGATGCAGGGCTACTCCCTCTTGCCCGGATGGTGCAGGCCACAGAGGAGGATGGAGCCGCCTTGGTCGCGGGAGGTGACGAGGCGGGCGTGGAGCGATCACGACGCTTCCCGTTCGACCGTTCCCTGCTTACGGCTTTGGTGGACCGTTGGCGGCCAAAGACGCACACTTTCCACCTCCCATTCGGGGAGATGACGCCGACCCTGCAGGATGTGTCCCTGCTCCTTGGCCTTCCGATCGCGGGAGGCGCTGTCTTCCCACAGGAGGCACCGGCCGACTGGCGCGTTGACCTGCTCGGCAGATTCGATGGGGTCGTTTCACCGGCCGATCAGCACCACATCTTTGGTGAGAGTCAGACCCACGGGCCGACGCTGAGGTGGCTCGCACAGTATCGAGTACGTGGTATTTAAATTCGACCATGTCTTCGAATCTCATATTTGTGGTAATACGTACTAATAACAACTTGTTTGCACTCAGGTGGATCGCATGGTTGATGAGGCCGACGACTACCAGGTGTCACGCCACTTGGAGGCGTACGTGATGTGGCTGTTTGGTTGGGTGCTTTTCACCACCAGCCACGGCAACTCGGTGGATGCGCGCCTTATCGCTTATGTGAGGGTGATCGCTGACGGCGAGCCTCCTAGGTGAGCTGGATATCAGCCGCACTTGCCGCGACCGCGCTTTGTGCGATGCGTGCACGAGGACGAAGGTGAACTCCATCCTCACGGGCTGTCCCCTACTGCTGCAGCTGTGGTCGTTCGAGCGCTTCAGCCTCGGACGACCTTTGCTAGACGACATGGCTCCGTACGGGGCCGACATGTATCCGGGGGGAGACGTCGACCGGCCGACGATGGGTTCTATTTGGTGTCGTCGACGAGTATGTATTACCACAGTTAACTATTTATTCCTTATTAATGATCGTCATATTAAGCAACTTATCTTTTCTTGTAGGTACAGTTCGCGCACGTGCAGGTCACGCGAGCGTACCTGCCATTTGTGGAACAGTTCGATCGGCTCTGGGAGTCCGACGTGGGTTGGGAGCCGTACGCGGATACGGCAGTGCAGGCCCGTGCTCCTGACGGGCTTTTCGCACTGTGCTGGCGTAACCGGGCTTTCTGGCTCACCCGTCGAAAGCTCGTGTATCACATTTACGTGGAGGACTACGCACCCCAGCGAGTCATGCTCCAGTTTGGGCTCCGGCAGGCGCTCCCTGTGCCACTCGGACCACCGCTTCCGTAGAACGTGCACGCGTGAGTGATCACTAATGATAAATACTTACATACTTACTACTGTTTTCGCAAGTACTAACATTTCGTAATGTTTCTACACGTGCACAACACGAAGGGTGAAGCGCAGCCTGATCGGTCTCACGAGGATGCAACCCTGGATTGCGCAGTGGGAGGGTGCGCTCGACGACCGCGTGTAGGAGAACCGCCCGTACGACAGCAGGGACTACGCGGAGTACCTGGTTTGGTACCAGGGGCGGACACGTACCAAGCTCGTACATGTCGTAGACCCGCCTGCCGCACACGTCGCCGCTCCCACCGACACGTACCCCGGGCACCTCGCGCGTGATGCTCACATCGCGGTACGGTAGATGTAATTTCAAATATTCCCAAATGGCTACGTTGTTTTGATGATTGCTCATTTTATGTCTTTATGTGCAGGCTGACGTCGGTTCTGCCCTATGGAACGAGTTCGGGTCAGTACTGTAGAGGTTCGCCACTGGTGCGGATCTTACCCGCGAGGAGATTGTCAGCTTCGCACGTCGGATTCACGCGGGGTGTAGACGTATCGTTAGCCTGCTGTCCTGCATGAGGTTACGGGAGGTCTCCACTCCCACGCCCAGCGCTCCGACCCAACGTCCACCAGTGCGCCTCCGACCAGCGTACCCCGGAGGTAGTACGTGGACACGTCCTACCCCACCTCCCGTGGAGCAGCCAGGCAGTTCTGGCTGGGCACAACCTCCTCCGCACTTCCCCGGCTTCGACATGCAGGGCGTGTACCCCCCCTCCTCCTTCCTCGATGGTGCCAGCTACTGGTACGCATCGTCCGATACCGTGTTTATCTGAAGATGACATGCAACGAACTAACGATATTACTATTGCAGGTACTTACCAGCAGCACGGTGTCTCCCCAGCCCAAGACGATGTTGACCAGTTTTTTGCGGAGTGGCCCGAGCAGTGGTCCGACCCAGCGCCGGAGGTTCTCCCTGGCAGTGCCCTCCCCAGTGCACCGGAGGGCACACAGCCAGAGGTGCTGCTGACTCCACCCGCTCAGGGCCGGGTGCGACATCCTCCTGCACGTTTTACTTTCTTGGAGCCTCGTCGTCACCCGTTGCACCAGAGGACGGCCAAGCGGGGTCGTAGGGGCGGGCGCGGCCCGGTGACGGGCACCGAGGGTGGCAGTGAGGGCACCATTTGTATGACTTGCATGTTACATCTCTTTTCTGTAATATAGTTGGTGTTTATGCAATGTTGTGTAAATTATTTATGTACTGCTTCCTTGATGTGAATACATAATTGATAATATACCGTTCGTGCGGAGGGTCGATCCACCGGGAGAACTCGCATTTCGCCATCTGCAAGAAAGGAGGGTAAACATGCAGCCTGCATAAGAAATAAGAAAGTATTGTTACTAATTTTTACCCCGGATCGTGGGCATTGGAAGAAATGTCGCCCGCCATCGAACTGGCCTTCCAGGGCCTGCACAACCGCGTCCTCATTGTGTCGGCACTTCGGCCATGCTGGTTGAGCACGCCGACTTGGTATCAAGCGGTAGTGTGGACCAAATATCTCCTCCTTTCAAGGAAGGTCTTCCTTCGGTGACCCATATCCGATCGGCCCCTCAGCTTCCGACATATTATGTTTCACCACAGAAGAGAACACACTACTTTTTTCAGTTTGCACGGTTCTCTGTCTACAATATTATGGGACCCCAACCGTGCTATTTATACGAAATGAGAGAACTTACTGCAGTGCCATGCCAAAAGAGGCCAGCTTTGCTCAGTGATATGACAAATAAGGCTAGATTTGCGCCGTGACATGACAAAAGAGGTCAGCTTTGCGCAGTGACATGATAAAAGAGGCCAGCTTTGCGTAGTGACATGACAAAAAAGCCCAGCTTTGCGCAGTGACATGACAAAAGAAGGCACCTCTGCCTTCTTTCATGACAATAGAGGGCAGCTTTGCCCAGTGACATGACAAAAGATGGCAGCTTTGCGCAGCGGCAAAAAAACACATGGCTACCCTTCGCCTTATAAATTGAGGTGCAATGCGTCTGCAAGAGAACACTACACAATCTAACACTACATCATACATTCCTTCTCCACGTCGAAATGAACAACAAGAATCTAAAGGAATGGCAGAAATTCGCGGACAAGATAAATGAAGCTACTTGGAAGGGTAGGGAGGAGTCCCGCAAGAAGGCAGAATGGAAGGAGACACGCACGATAGCAAGGGCTGCGACGGCTCGCGAGGAACAAGCAAGGGCTGCTGCGGCTACGAGGTCAGCTCCCCGCAATGAGCGGCCGCGTAGCAACAACCCCATCCCGGACGTCCCCAACGAGCGTCGCGCAACTCCCACCGAGGGGGAGACACCCCCTTTGTTGGTGCGGGGACACGTGCAAGTTCATCAAATCGAAGGAACGCATCAGCCTGTGTATGCATTACTGGGGTTGCGCAAACTACTCCAGTGAGTACCCCAACCGCCGTTTTGACACCTCATCCTATCGGGAACCGGTAACGACCACATGCACCATTTTTCCCAACATTTTCTCCTTCACATCACGTACTAACAATCTCTCCTCTCGTTTTGCAGTCTCCGGAGCCCCTATGTAGCTACCGCAAATGGATCGATCTTGAGATCCACCCTGCGGACCAATCGACCCTCGACTTCGAGGAGTGGAATGTCAAACAGGATAAGGAGTTGCTGCAGGAGGAGCGCCGCAAGAACGAGCACACCCTGCGTATACAACGCGAGTCGCAAGCCCATCTCGATGCGTGCACGCGAAGGGAGCGGGAGGCTCGCGAGATGGAGCGCTAGAGAAAGAGGGAAATGGCGGCTAAGGCAAAAGAGCCGCGGAGGAGTTCAACGCCGAGCGGGCAAGGAAGGGAAAGTGGCCCCGGTGCACACAGTAGGTCGTACGAGCAGTTGGATGGGTTAGTCGCATATCATGCTATATGTTATGCATGTAATAAAAATGTACGCGGCATGTTACTCCTAAATATATTATGAAGTTTATTTCTATTACACATAAGGTTATTATCTCGTCTGTTCGCATCTAATAATTCAGATAGCAAGTCATTTAACAATATTAACAAACCAATTCTCAGTAACATTAAAATATCACTTACCACTATATATATCGAACGTTCTACAGTCAATCATTCTCTAAAAAAAATTTCCAAAATTTTTTATGCACCTACAACATCCAGTGAACATAAACTTTTATTACAACTACACTAAATTTTTTTCCAGTTTAAAACTACAAAATTGACAAAACTCTAAAAATCACGAGAATGCAGTGCGATCGCCCTCCTATTGAGCGACTGCACTACCTGTCGCCCTTCCATTGGGCGACTGCATTCTAGTCGCCCAATAGAACGGCGACTGCATGTACTCGCCTGAACGTAGGGTGACTACAATGTAATCGTCTCCCGGTTGGGCGAAAGGCTCTAGTCGCCCAATGGGGGGCGACTAGAGCCTATTGTTGTAAATAATTTGGCCACAAGTATATTTATGTAATTTTAAATAAGAAATAGATTTGAGAGACCATGTGGAGGTCGTCTCGTATGTATGATGAGTAATTGACATCGGCTTAGGAAGTCGAGTTTGAGTTGGTTGGTTCGGACCTAGACGTTGCGTGGCGTAACGGGCTCGGTCGGACTTGGTCAAACCTGGTCAAACGGGATTAGGATGCATATTCTGATAATTCGACAGGTTTATTGATGTTATTATGCTTACATGTATCGAGCGGTGCTATTTGATGTGTTTCTTGTCTGTGCTGACTGCAGGACATCGAGGCGGAGTTGTGGCGAGACACGAGGTGACCGGACTAGACGCAGGTGGCGTTGAGGTCAGAACGGTCGGATGTGTCGAAGACAGCGGAGATTCGATGTGGTTGCGAGGCGTACACGGCAAGGAGAGCGGAAGCTTCCCAGAAGGTGCAGGAGGGGCGAAACGGGAATTTCGCAAAGCTGCACAAGCGGGAGACGGCTCCGTTAGGGTTTAGCCGGTGTAACGGGTTGAAGACCCGTTAGCCAAGGGCTATAAATAGGGGTTGGGGGCTGCATACCCCTTTGAGGATCACAAGGTGTATCACAAGGGTCTTAGTGTTCATTCATCACTTGGTGTGTGTTCCTCCCAAGAAGCATGTGAGGCTCTTGGTGTTCTTGAGGATTGAGAGGAAGAGGATGGATTGAGAGTCTTGCAATTACTCCTCTTGTTCTAATGTCCATGCGTATGGGGACGCATTTTGGGATGAAGATGTTGTTGTGATTCTTGTAATCTTTCATCCCTATCTATCAATCTAAGAAACCAAGATTTCTGAGCTCATTTGATTATTTTACTTATCCTCTGTCTCCCTGTGCTTTCTCCTTAGTTCTTGCATCTTTTGGAAATTTTTTGATTCTCTAGTTGTTGTTTGTTGATGCTATGAACTAGGATTATTTTCAAGATCACCTAAGGATCCCGTTTTTGTGATTAGTAGAAAGAATCCATTTTTCTCCCCATATCTCAAATCTTGCGCAGCCTCTCTCTGTTCTTTTCGGTTTTCTTGAGTACTTACTGTTTCATCAAGATTATTGCTGCTCTCTGGTTCTTGCCGCTGCCTTTTCTGAATTGAAGTTTCGTTTGCTTGTCTCCGGCAGCATGCTTCTACAAGATAGCAAATCATTTCAGACAGCAAGCAGAGCTTTGTCTTACTTACTAGTTCACGTTTTTTTTTTTTTTTTTTTGCAGCGAGAGTATTCTAAAGTCCTGTGCTTCAAAAACAAAAAAAAAAAGGGAGCACCCAACTCTTGGCTTTTTCACTGTTTTCTTCAGATTTCATGAACCTTTTTCTTTTTAGTTTTTGCCTTCTTCTCTCTTTTTCTGCTGGGTAAGTCTGGGTTGTGAGTTCCTGTTCGCTAGTTGTTGATCCTCCTTTTGTTGTCGGTTGTGTTCAGAAATCTCTCTGCCTTCAGTCTTAACCTGTTCGACAGTCTTTACTGTCAGCAGATTGCTTTTCTTATTTCAGTTTTGCTTTATTCTTTTTGGTCTGCTTGCAGTCTTCTAGTCCTGATCTTTTCTGGTTTTGTCTCGGCAGTTAGCAACTTGCATTCTTTCAAGCATTTGGGTCATCTCAGTCTATTTTCTTCCTGATTAGTACGTGGTCTAGTTATGCTTTCGCTAATAGTGTTTTTCCTTTTCAGTTCGTTTCAGTTTGTTTTTCTTTTTTCTTTTGCTGATCTTTGACGACCTTGCATGCAGATCAAACAGCGGTTTTTTCAGTTGAATTTTTTACTGGTTGGTCTCTGATTTATGCTGAATTTTTCAGTGTCGCATGCGTTCCAAATTTCAGCAAGATAAATTTTAATTTTCTGTGAGGTGCTCTGTTTTGCATCTTTTTGAAAAACAGTGTACGAATTCTCGAAAGCGATTTTAAAAGAGAGCGACATTCACCCCTTCTGTCACCATTTCGGTCCTACAAGATTATCCGTACAAAAAATTCCAGATCTAATGCTTCATTGGTCCAATCGGTAATCGGGACACCATTATAATCAATTCATCACCACAGTGAAAAGACAGGACTGTACAAAAATGATCCATCTATTCTATGTGAACGTGAGTGCCCTAACTCGATATTCTTTTTATATGTTCCACTACGGATGGCCGACAACTTTATATAGGAGTTGCCAATAATTACATGGTAATATTTATCCTAACCGACCGCATATTTGAAAGCTTCGAAACCAGTCAAGCTCGTTCACACCTTTAACTTCTCAGGTACAAAAAGAATCATTTTTTAGAACGATCGGGAGATTTCATTCCAATTCTTGTCACACTACCGAATTTTTTTGCACAAATAATCTATTTTTATTCAAAATTATATAAATATATCTACGGCAAATTTGTTTTACAAAAATAGGCTCCAGTCGTCCAATAAAAAAGCGACTGAAACCAATCGCCCAACCAGAGGGTGACACGTGGGCAATATGGTAATGGTTGGGCGAGTTATTGCTGTCGGCCGAGCGTTGGGTGACTGGAGGTCCAGTCGTCGTACGGTTGGACGACTGGAGCTCCAGTCGCCCAACGCTCGAGGGACAGAGGTTAAAAAGGCAGTGCGTTCAGCCGCCGCCGCCCTTCCTCATTCCATCGATTCGCTTGACGCCGATAGAAGAAAAGAGAGGAGAAGAGGAGAGGAAGGAGAGGGAGAAGAGAAGAGGAGAGGAAGGAGGGGAAGAAGAGAAGGAGGGGAAGAAGAGAAGGAGGGAGAGAAGAGGAGAGGGAGAGGAGGAGAGGAGAGGGAGGAAGGAGGAGTAGGAGAGAAGAGAAAGAATCAGATCTAGATATTTTTTTGATATATTGTATTTGCAGTATATTTTTTGTCAAATGTTAGTATTTGTGAAAACTGCAGATGTAGAAAATTTAGTATAGAAATTTTTGTACAATTTTTAGTATAGAAATTTTAGTATAGAAAATTTTTAGTATAAAAATTTTAGTACAATTTTTAGTATAGAAATTTATTTAACGTAGTTATAGGAAATTAGCAGGCGTAAAAACGAAGATGAGAGGAAGAAGCAACCGTAGGTGTAGATGTAGATAGAAATAGTTAAATATTTGTTATACAAAATTTATTAAACATGCAGTTTTAGAAAATTAACAGCTGTAGAAGCGTGTAATTATGTATAATTTAGGGAATATAGTTTTAGAAAATTAGTATCAGTAGGAAATCTGCATGCGTACATAATTGTAGTTGTAGAATATTCAGTCACTGTAATGTACAAATTAATCGTCCGCTGGAATTTATATGTATTAAAAAGTCCGTAAATATTTACGATAGAATTTAATTAATTCATATGTAGGAAATTCATAGTACGAGGTTATTGTAGTAGCTTACAACATGCGAACGATCGGCGAAATGTGAATTGCAGTATGTCGGTATTTTGGTATTGTGCGATGCTATTTGACATGTCACAAAATTGAAATATATATTGTAGGATCGGAAATGGCAACAGAGGGGGGTGAATGTTGCTCTCTTAAAAATTGCCCCAAGTATTCACTTTTCTTTCTTCTCCGATAGCTATAGAAGCTACGAAGCAAGAGAGTAAAAGGGTTTACTGAAACCTGAGAAGAAGGCAGCCGAACATAGATAAACTAAGTGCAAGAGGTTTTGCAGAAAACCGAGAGCTTGTAATTACTGCAGCCAATCTGAAATACCAGCAGACAGTGCTTGTTTGTAGTGGTCAGTTGATGACCGAGAGGTTCACATACTACAGACCATTTTGCCGAAAAGAAGGAGCAAAGGAACAGAGAAAGCAGCAGCCCAAAAAAACTAAACACATTTGCTGTTACTTGCTGCCGAAAACAAAGTTGGCTGCAGTTCTCTGGAAATAAAGTGATTGCAAGCTACCCTACCGACCGAGAACAAGAGGACAAAGGCAATCGAAAACAGAAACCGACCTCTACCCAAAATAGAGAATGCCGGTGAAAAGAACTTGACAAAAGACAAAAATATTCAATGAAAACACAACACATGCGACCAGCAGAAACAAGAACTACGGTAGAACTTGACCCCAAAAAAAATGCTACAGTGAATACTGAAGGAGAGAAAGACAGAGAAAGATTGCTGAAGGATTACAGTGGAGAAATCTTTCGGATTAAAACGGAAAGAGCTTCTGCTGCCAAAATGCTGTCGGTTGGACTGCAATTTTACTACTCTGAAAATGCTGTCTGTTGAAGCTAAATACGACAGGCCATGTCAATAAGCTAAGTGGAACCGAGAAGCTAGTGTTGAGTCAACTAGAGTGCTACAAGTTACACAATTGTTGGAGTACATTGAACTTTTTAGCAATTGAGCACAATTGACAAACTTTAACTTTAGAAATCATATGATTGTTTCCAACCATTTTTTTGTCGTTTAGTCATGTGCTAGACCTCAAGCCTTATGCGACCACTTCAAGCAATGAGCTTAAGAAGATGATCTTGGTCATCCAAATCTCCCCTGAGTTCATGCCTTGTGCAATGGCAAGCCGTCTCATGAGAAGGAATTGGTGAGATCAGTGTTTTCGCACAAAAAAGATCTTTTTGCTTTTAATAGATTGTACTAACTTATGTGTCATCGAGAAACTAATATAGCTCAATCTATTGCTCAACAATGATTCAAGACTCAACTCAGCCTATTTGACATGGCATGAACCATAAAAAGATAACACAAAGCTGACTAGTCTCAAAAATGAACATGACATGAATTTGGTCAAATTTAGCATTTTAATTAACCTATCATGGCAAAGACTTGACTACACATATAAAGTCATGATCAAATTAGCAATGGAGCACAAATCATGGCAAGATGTAATATAATGAAAATGTGTCATGAGTGGATAATAATCAAGGCTCCATTAAGTTATATTACAAAACAAATGAAGAAAATCCAGCTCCCCCTTAACTTGATATGCAACTTTTAGTTCAAGTTGAGTTATATCAATATTAAGATCTAGAAGTTCGCAAATGAACTCCCCCTGAACCAAAGCAATAAAAGAAAAGAGCTGGCAAATAAATCAAGAAATGCAGTCCTTAAAGTATAGATAAGATAGAGAATACTAATGACTCAGACTAACTCTTATCTACCCCATATGACTCCAGGACAACAGCTGTCGAGTAAAACACACACTAGATGAGAGACCATGTGGAGGTCATCCCATTGTGAGTGATGAGTAATTGACATCTGTTCTCAAAAGTCGAGTTTGAGTCGGTTTGTTCGGACCCAGACGTTGCTTGGTGCAACGGGCTCGGTCGGACTTTGATCAAGTTTAGTCGTATGGGTTATGATGTATATTCTGATATTGCGACATGTTTGATCTTGTTTATGCTATTTACGCGTTCATGTATCGAGCGATGCTATGTGACGTGTTTTCTTGTCTGTGTGTCTGCAGGACATCGAGGCGGAGTCGTGGCGAGACACGGTGGACCGGACTAGGCGCAGGTGGCGCTGAGGTCAGAACGGTCGGGATGTGTCGAAGACGACGTGGACTCGAGGTGGTTGCGGCGTGCGAGGCAAGGAGCGAAGCTTCCCGGAAGGTGCAGGAGGGGCGAAACGGGAATTTCGCAAGGCTGCACAAGCGGAAGACGGCTCCGTTAGGGTTTAGTCGGCGTAACGGGTTGGAGACCCGTTAGCCAAGGGCTATAAATAGAGGTGAGGGGCTGCATACCCCTTAGGACACTTGAGACTTTATTCATCTCTTTGTATGTGTTGTGTTCCTCCCAAGAAGCATGTGAGGCTCTTGGTGTTTTTGAGGATTGAGAGGGAGAGGATGGATTGAGAGATTAGATGAATTGGATGTAAACTCTTGATTACTTTTTCTTTCATGTTTCTGTATTGATTTCAAGAAATCTTGAGTTAAGCCTTTCTGAGTTTTTGTTTCCTCTCTACATTTTGTTCTCCTCTCAGTGATTGCATAACACTTTTGTTCTCTCATGTGAAATCTGAACGGTAGTCTTTGGGCTAGTGAAATCATGAGAGCATTCCATTGCTTGCAGCCTCTCCTAGCTAGTTCTCTCGGTTTATGTTTTCTAGTTTTTGGCCAGCAGTAGTTTCTAGTTGAAGTCATTCCTCTTGTGCCTGTTATCATTTTTTTGTCTTTGTTTCTCAAGTATTTCTGCTCATATTGTTTTCGTCATGTCTCTGTGCTTCTTCTGTCTTTCATCTGGGTTCATCTCTTTTCAGACTTTAGTCTCTTCTTTGTCCCTCTCTCTACCAACGGCTGTCTTCAGTATTTCCATGTATTTCCTGTTAGGTCTGAATTTTCTGCTTGAGCTCTTTATTTAATCTGTGCCTTCCCTTCCTAAAATCCATGAGATATTTGGGTTGATATTCAGTGTTCTTTGGCTCGGGTAGAACAGCAGATGTTCGACAGCAGTTTTAAGCTGCAATTTTCTTTTTGCTTTCAGTCATCTGCAGCAGGTTGAGTACTTCCAAAATTGCTCTCTTTCTCACCGCAGCTACTACTTTCGGTTTTCCTTTTGGACAACGGACAAGTTTCATCTGATCTCTATGTGCTTTTCTTTCTCTCTGCTTCTTTCAGTCTTTGTCTCCCTTTTCTATTTTCCACTTTTAATAGCAATTCTGTTGACTGCTCTTAACAGAGGCTGATCTTGATCATTGCTCGTTTTCTTTTTATTTCTTGGCTGATCTTTGACTATTTTGCATGCAGATCAAACAACGATATTTTCAGTTGAATTTTTTACTGGCTGGCCTCTGATTTATGCTGAATTTTTTTAGTATCGCATGCGCTGCAAATTTCATGGAAATTAATTTTAATTTTCTGTGTGGTGTTGTGTTTTGCATCCTTAAAAAAAAATCAGTATTTGATTTATCGGGGGCATCTTTGAAGCGAGCGACATTCACCCCCCCACTGTCGCCATTTCGGTCCTACAATTGGTATCAGAGCCGGTTAGCTCTTCTTGATAGATCTTTAACCGGTCTCAAGAGCCATGGCGACGGACAAGTACTCGACCAAGCCCCCGATCTTCGATGGGATGGATTTTCCATTCTGGAAGAGTCGGATGGAGACCTACATCCGTGCTCGTGGCTACGCCATCCGCTAAAGGTCAAGGTCCGCTTTGTTGTTCCTACCGATGAGAACATCAATGCCGAGAATATGGTCTGTTGTTGAGGCAAGCGAGGGCGAGGAACATCATCATTCGTGGATTGAGCGAGCGAATTTGATCGCATCTCTCACCGACGTCGGCCTTCGATATTTGGGTGACCTCAATGCTTACCATGAGGGCACCACCCAAATAAAGACGATGCGACAAGACCGGTTCAAGCGCGAATACTGAGAAATTCGAGATGCTTGCGGTGAGTCCCTTGACGAGTGCTTTTCTCGCTTTCACAAGATTTTGAGTAACCTCCGAGCCGTCGGTCTCACATACTCCGACTCGGATAACGCCGACAAATTCTTTCTCGCACTCGATCTTGGGTTTGGGAGATGAAGGTGACTACCATCAAGGACACCACGGACCTCTCGACCCTGACTCTTGACGCGCTTTACTCGCGCCTCAAGACTCACGAGATTGACATAGTCTCTCGTCGGTCAAGTCTCGATCGATGGCACTAGTCACCGATCCCACCGCCGCTCGGTTCTTCTGCACGATTCTCTTTGCGGGTTCTCCCTATCGCTCTCGTGATGTAACCGATGATCGCTAGAGCAGCTAGAGGATGAACAACTGGCCCTCCTAGCTCGGAAGTTCTCCCATGCTTACAAGAGGAGGAGGGATGGAAAGAGAAGAGGACCATTGATTTGCTTTGAGTGTGGTGGCCCCAACCACATTCGAGCAAACTGCCCCAAGCTGGAGAAGGGCAAGAACGACTACGGCGGTTCGGGCAAGAACGACTACACCGACAAGAACCGCAACAAGAAGCCTCCAGCTCAGACGCAAGGCAAGAAGAAGTTCCGCAACTTTGGCAAAGCCAAGAAACTCTTCCACCGCGTCCTCACCGCGTTCGACGACCTCGACCTCAGCGAGGTGGAGGGATGGAGCGACGACGACGGGACGGGTGATCAAGACCCCAAAAGCGGCGACGACTTCTCCGGCATGTGCTTCATGGCCCTTGAGGGCGAACTGAGCGACAGCGAGTTGTACTCCGCCTCGGACGAGGAATACCCCACCTATGACCAGCTCAATCATGCTTTTCTTAAGCTAGGTGGATTTCATGCTAGAGCTAAGGCTAGGTGTACTGAGTTAGAGAAGGAAGTAGCTAGATTGTCACGGGAGCTTACTTCACTTATATCTGCTCCCTCCCGTGACGAATGTGATACATGCTGTGCCTTGATTGATGATATGGAGAAATTAAGGACCTCTCATGCTAGTCTGTCCTCTGAGCTTGATGAGATTAAGGTGGAGAATGTTAGTCTACTTGCTGAGCTTGAGATGAGTAGGGTAGCTCCTGTTTCATCTTCTACTGTTGAGACTATTTCCTGCACCTCATGTGAGGATAAGGATAATGCTTTTAGAGGTCTTTACACTATGCTTCTCGATCTGCCCGAGACTTGTGAAAGTTGTAATAATTTGAAGATGAACCTAAAGCAGGCGGATCATAAAATTGTCAATTACAAGCTTTTCTACTTGAGTCTATTGCTTCATGTGTGAATTGTCCTAAATCGATCACGAGCTTGAATCTGTTTCCAAACAGTTTCAAGAAATGATTGATCATGATAAGAAGTTGGCTCAGTTTGCTTCTAAGGACCTTGTTAGCTCACCATGCATTAGTTGTAATAAACTAAAATCTAACTTGATTGCATTGGATGAGAAATGTGTGAAGCTAACTAAGGACCTACTAGAGAAGCCACCTTGTGCTTGTAATGTGGTTGTGGAGAAAGGGGAGAAGCCCCCGGGTAAGGTAGAGACGCCTAGCGGCGAACCAACCTGCTAGCGATGGGGCTGTCCCTTCTAAGTCGGCTGTGCGTGCACAAGCCAGTCTTCTCTCTGCTGTTGGTTGTTCTTCTGCTCCCTTACCTTCTGTTGTTTCTTCTCCTCCTTGCTCCTCTTGCACCTCTATCTTTCGGGAGTGTCAGTACCTTATGAACACTCTCGAGAAATTTGTAGGAGGTAAGAAGAAACTCAATCTTATTCTAGACCAATCAAAGATTAGCAAGTTCAAACAGGGTCTAGGATATGATCTCCGTGAGGATGTGAGGAAGTATCCACCTGTCGTGCACAGACCCATAGCCGCAGGTGTGATTGAGGTCAAGCCCAAGAACAAGAATGTTCAATTTAAATCAGTGGGCTTTGTCCAAGGGATCTCGACAAGGTGATTTCACCGCAGCTTGACCTCTCGGAGCGGCCATCTCATGCTACTTCACCCCTCGGAGGCGGTATCATTGCACCTTCCGCCGAAGGATGGGCATTTATTTGACCATTGCTTCAAGCGCGCCAAGATCGCGCGTAGAGACCGTGTTGAGTCTCTTAAGCGTATTCAGGGTCAGCCCCAGACCTTGAGTGCACCTAAGACTAACACGAGGTCTTGGTTTGCTACTGTTGGTAGTTTTGGGCAGCACCGAGGACTTGGTTTTTCTGAGTCTTCTGTTTTTCATCCTCGTGCTCCCTTTGGTCATGACTTCCGCCGTCCTGAGGGTAGATCTCGTTTTTCCAATCGAGATAGCTATCCGCGGCGAGATCAGCATGTTGCCGGTACTTCGACTCGCTCTCCCGTAGCAGTCGGATCCAAAGAATGCGACTTGTCTGCTCACGCACCCTCCGCTTCTTTGAGCGACGGAGAGCGTGGGTAGTTAGAGGTCGACCGTGTGTGACTACTTCTTACGCTCGACGTGTGACTCGGATTGGGTTCCAAAATCTATTTTGATTTATCCCAGTACTGAGACTTTGCTCTCTTGTTGACTCAGGCTTGCCGGGCAGGGAAGGGAAAGGTTTGGCTCGTAGACTCCGGGTGTTCACGACACATGACCGGAGATTCCCGTTGGTTTTCTTTCCTAGCCCGAGCTTCAGGTGATGAGACTATCACCTTTGGAGACTCTTCGTCTGGACGCGTCATCGCCAAAGGTACTGTGCGCGTTAATGACTCATTTGTTTTAAAAGATGTTGCCTTGGTGAGTAAACTGCATTACAATTTGCTTTCGGTTTCTCGACCACCGATGACGGTTTCGATGTAAGTTTTAAGAAAACGCAAAATTATTGATTCTTCTGAGCGATCGGTTTATGGATTTCTCGTTATGGGAGGATCTTTCGTGCTGATTTTATTGAGTCTTCCGTGATCCTCTCCGGTGTTTGGTTGCTTCGAGTCCCGCGACCTTTCCTTCGGCATAGGAGACTTGGTCATATTGATTTGACCATTTGACTCGAGTTAGCGGCCACGATCTCATTCGTGGTCTGCCGAAACTCAAGATGGTCAAAGATCTTGTTTGCGCTCCATGCCGGCACGGCAAGATGGGTAAAGTTGACAAGACCTTGTTCATTCGCCGGCTTGGCAATGATCTCCTGCTCGTCAAATTTATGTCGATGACATCATCTTTGGCGGCTCTTCCCATGCTCTAGTTTCACGCCTCGGATGTCATGAGCACCGAGTTTGAGATGAGCATGATGGGTGAGTTGACATTCTTCCTTGGCTTCCAGATCAAGCGAGACTCGGAGGGTACCTTCTTGCATCAAGGCAAGTACACTCGAGACCTCCCGAGACGCTCGACATGAGTGATGGAAAGCCGGTGTCGACTCGATGGCTTCTCTGACCGTTCTAGACCCGTATGAGGACGGTGAGCGACCGATCAAAAGAATTGAAGCATGATTGGCTCTCTTGTACCTCACCTCGAGACCGGACATACACTTCTCCGTGTGTCTTTGTGCTCGGTTTCGAGCTTCTCCTCGCGTGTCTCACCGCCAGCGGTGAAGCGCATCTTCGGTACCTTTCGAGCTACCATTGACTATGGTATCGGTACTCTTCCTCCTCCCGCTCATCCCTTAGAGCATTTTCGGATGCGAGACTTTCTTGGTGTCAGGATAGATAGGAAGAGCACATCGGCACCCGCCAGTTCATTGGCACTTCTCTCGTTTCTTTGTCTTCGAGGAAGCAATCTGGTGTTGCACACCACCGCAGAGGCCGAGTGCGTTCTCGCAGCCGATTCTTTGTAGCCAAGTGCTTTGGATGGTCTCGACTCTGCGGGATTTTGGGTTAGCTATCGATCGTGTTCCGCTCTTTTGCGATAACACGTCTGCGATTAGCATTGCTAAGAACCCAGCAAAGACTCTCGGACCAAGCACATCGATATCGATATCATTTTCTTGAGACCATGTAGAGAGGGTGACATCGTGCTCCGTTTGTGAGAGTGACCACCGGTTGGTGATATCTTCACCAAGCCTTTGGATAGCACGAGGTTTTCACTCTGGGAGAGCTTGGGGTGGTTTGTCCTTACGATCTGTTGTGAGGGGAGCTTTGGGCTTCTTGTTTTATCATATTATTTATGCTTCGTCTCCTTACTATTGCATTGCATTTGTGGGTGCATTGGGTTTAGTCCTTCCAAAGATAGGTTAGAGTGTGTCTCTTCGAGTAGCTTAGACTTCTTGCTCTTATCTTGTGCTTTCGGGATAGTTGTTTCTTATCTCACTAGGTTGAGCTCACTCACTTCTTTTAGGTTCTAGCGAGGGTTGGGCCACCCTCGGGTGAGCAGTGCGTGTTTGCTCTCTAGTGTGTGTTTTCTCGACAGCTGTTGTCCTGGAGTTATATGGAGTAGATGAGAGTCAGTCTGAGTCATAGTATCCTCTATATCTTATCTATGCTTTAAGGACTGCCTTTCTTGATTTATTTGCCAGCTCTTTCTTTTATTGCTTTGGTTCAGGGGGAGTTCATTTGGGAACTTCTAGATCTTAATATTGACTTAACTCAACTTGAACTAAAAGTCGCATCACATGTTGAGGGGAGTGGATTTTCGCATGTCATTTTGCATTGTAATATAACCTCATGGAGCCTTGATTATTATCCATTCATGACATGTTCTCACTTATATTACATCTTGCCATGATTTGTGCTCCATTGCTAATTTGATCATGACTTTATATGTGTAGTCAAGTCTTTGCCATGATAGGTTAATTAAAATGCCAAATTTGACCTAATTCATGTCATGTTCATATTTGAGACTAGTCAGCTTTGTGTTATCTTTTTATGGTTCATGTCATGTCAAATAGGCTGAGTTGAGTCTTGAATCTTAGTTGAGCAATAGATTGAGCTATACAGTTTCTTGATGACACATAAGTTAGTACAATCTATTAAAAGCAAAAGATCTCTTTGTGCGAAAAACCGATCTCACCAATTCCTTCTCATGAGATCGCTTGCCATTGCACAAGGCATGAACTCGGGGAGTTTTGATGACCAAGATCATTTCCTTAAGCTTCTCGCTTGGAATGATCGCATAAGGCTTGAGGTCTAGCACATGGCTAAATAAAAAGATGGTTGAAAACAACCATGCGATCTCAAAAGAAAAATGTCAAATGTGCTCAATTGCTAAAAATGTTCAATGTACTCCAACAATTGTATCATTCTTGAACAAATAGCACTCTAGTTGGCTCAACACTAGCTTCTTGATTCCATTTAGCTTATTGACATGGCTTGCATCATTTGTGGATATCATTAGCTAGACTAAAATCTTGTTTGGCTTGACTTGCTAAGCACTTCAATTAAAATTCAGATTATACCTTATGTTGCTTAGCTTCTCTTTACATACTTAGTCATGATCTTTGTAGCATATTTGTATGTTATGGCTTGATATAATGCATGATGGTCATTTTGGATAATTCTCATGGCTCTACATACTTAAAAATGATCAAATCAGCCTTTCATCCATTTTCATGACTTTTTCTCCTTCCTTCCATCTTGATGGGTTTATTGTCAAAAGGGGGAGAATAGTGGTAGAAAAAGCCACTTCGGGAGCGTTAAAAAAAATTATTCTTTCTTTTTTTCCTTCTGTCGACATGGTCATTAGCTTCACTCTTGCTTTTATGGACCATGTTAGACTCTTCAAACTCAACTTTGTGCTTTTTTCGGTGTTTGTCAATATACTCATCAAGGGGGAGATTGAGAGACCATGTGGAGGTCATCCCATTGTGAGTGATGAGTAATTGACATCTGTTCTCAAAAGTCGAGTTTGAGTCGGTTTGTTCGGACCCAGACGTTGCTTGGTGCAACGGGCTCGGTCGGACTTTGATCAAGCTTAGTCGTATGGTTTAGGATGTATATTCTGATATTGCGACATGTTTGATCTTGTTTATGCTATTTACGCGTTCATGTATCGAGCGGTGCTATGTGACGTGTTTTCTTGTCCGTGTGTCTGCAGGACATCGAGGCGAGTCGTGGCGAGACACGGTGGACGGACTAGGCGCAGTGGCGCCGAGGTCGAACGGTCGGGATGTGTCGAAGACGACGTGGACTCGAGGTGGTTGCGGCGTGCGAGTCAAGGAGCGCGAAGCTTCCGGAAGGTGCGGGAGGGGCGAAGGGAATTTCGCAAGGCGCACAAGCGGAAGACGGCTCCGTTAGGGTTTAGCCGCGTACGGGTTGGAGACCCGTTAGCCAAGGGCTATAAATAGAGGTGAGGGGTTGCATACCCCTTAGGACACTTGAGACCTTATTCATCTCTTTGTCTGTGTTGTGTTCCTCCCAAGAAGCATGTGAGGCTCTTGGTGTTTTTGAGGATTGAGAGGGAGAGGATGGATTGAGAGATTAGATGAATTGGATGTAAACTCTTGATTACTTTTTCTTTCATGTTTCTGTATTGATTTCAAGAAATCTTGAGTTAAGCCTTTACGAGTTTTGTTTCCTCTCTACATTTTGTTCTCCTCTCAGTGATTGCATAGCACTTTTGTTCTCTCATGTGAAATCTGAGCGGTAGTCTTTGGGCTAGTGAAATCATGAGAGCATTCCATTGCTTGCGACCTCTCGTAGCTAGTTCTCTCGGTTTATGTTTTCTAGTTTTGGCCGTGAGAGTTTCTAGTTGAAGTCATTCCTCTTGTGCCCTGTTATCATTTTTTTGTGCTGTTTCTCTGAAGTATTTCCTGTTCATATTGTTTTCGTCAAGTCTCTGTGCTTCTTCTGTCTTTCATCTGGGTTCATCTCTTTTCAGACTTTAGTCTCTTCTTTGTCCCTCTCTCTCTCTCTACCAACGGCTGTCTTCAGTATTTCCATGTATTTCCTGTTAGGTCTGAATTTTCTGCTTGAGCTCTTTATTTAATCAGCCTTCCTTCCTAAAATCCATGAGATATTTGGGTTGATATTCGGTGTTCTTTGGCTCGGGTAGAACAAATAGATGTTCGACAGCCAGCTTTAAGTCGCAATTTTCTTTTGCTTTCAATATCTGCGGCGCAGTTGAGTACTTCCAAAATTGCTCTCTTTCACCGCAGCTACTACTTTCGGTTTTCCTTTTGGACAATGGACAAGTTTCATCTCTGATCTCTATGTGCTTTTCTTTCTCTCGCTTCTTTCGTCTTTGTCTCCTTTTCTATTTTCCACTTTTAATAGCAATTCTGTTGACTGCTCTTAACAGAGGCTGATCTTGATCATTGCTCGTTTTCTTTTTATTTCTTGGCTGATCTTTGACTATTTTGCATGCAGATCAAACAACGATATTTTCAGTTGAATTTTTTACTGGCTGGCCTCTGATTTATGCTGAATTTTTTTAGTATCGCATCTTGTTGCAAATTTCAAGGAAATTAATTTTAATTTTCTCGTGTGGTGTTGTGTTTGCATCCTTGAAAAAAATCGAGATTTGATTTATCGGGGCATCTTTGAAGCGAGCGACATTCACCCCTCTCTGTCGCCATTTCGGTAGTCATCGACCACAACAAGAACATACCACTTCCTCCCGCCGATCCTTTTCGAGCCGGTCCAACCGTATCCATATGGAGCGGTGTCCGGTGCATCGGTCATAGTAATCTGGACCTGAGGATGAGAAGCGGCAACCATCTTGCCGTCTTGGCATGGAGCACAAACCAAATCTTTGACCATCTTGAGTTTCGGCAGACCACGAATGAGATCGTGGCCGCTAACTCAGGTCAAATGGTAAAATCCAATATGACCAAGTCTCCTATGCCAGAAGGAAAGGTTGCGGGACTCAGAAGCAACTAAACAACGGAGAGGATCACCAGAAGACTCAGAAAAATCAGCATGAAAGATCCTCCCAAAGCGAGAAATCCATAAACCGGACTACCCAAGAATCAAGAATTTTGCAATTGTTTTCTTAAAGCTCACCTCGAAATCATCATCGGTGGTGAGAGACGAAAGCAAATTGTACTGCAGACTTACTAACCAAAGCAACATCTTTCAAAATAAATGAATCATTAACGCGCACTGTACCTTTGGCGATGACACACCCAGATGAAGCGCCTCCGAAGGTGATCGTCTCATCACCTGGAGCACGGGCAAGGGAAGAGAACCAACGAGAGTCTCCGGTCATGTGTCAAGAATGTTGGTGATATGCCCTAGAGGCAACATGGAGATGTTGAATATATCACATACTATGTTTATGATACATTGCTTTGTTCCTTGAAATAGACATTATCATTATTGATCAATGAGTATGTGACTTATTCATAAGACTCTTAATGCCAAAATGTTGCTATTTCTAAATGATCCCCGATTATATTTCATATGAGGAACAAATATGATTCAAAGATCGACATATGTATTGATTGATGATCATGTCTCATGGATCATGGTATGGAGATACCAAATCAATAATATGGACATGTGTTAGTGAACATATGTTGGATAGACCCGCCATGAGACACCGCAGAGATTCCATATGTCATCGCTGGTCTCAAGTAGTGTTTATGTGGAATCCTTAGACTTGAGATCATCATGGTTCCCGGATGCGTAGTAGCTTACTTTGGGACTACTAAACACTACTCCGTAACTGGGTAGTCATAAAAGTAGTCTTTGGGTTTGCCATGAAACATGTAGTGGGATGTGAATGATCAAGATAGAATTTGCCCTCCTTATGGGAGAGATATCTACGGGCCCCTCGATGTAATGGATTATGAAAGTGCATGGCCATGCCAAGGTGATTGAGGAGTCAATCACGAGTTTATAATCCATCACGGAATCGAGAGAGTGATTGAGCTATTAAGAGGATGACACGGTCTCGCCTTAAGCTTAATCTATATCGTGAGGCAAAGGGATTAGTACATGAGAACATTACGAGTTCAAAGATATGATCTTTACGTATACTTTGGGGTTAATATGTCTTACTAGAGGCCGCTATTAACACGGTGACCGGAAAGGTGTTTACGGTCGCGACCAAGTATCGTGAACCTCTGGTCGCACACTTAACGGGTTGGAACACTAATTCGAATGTGATTCGGATATGGGCTCAATTCGGATAGAGATCCTGATAGACTCCTATTGGGCCTCGGTCCACGAGGCCCAAGTGAGGAGGTCTATATATGGAGGCGAGGCCGAGGAACGATCGATAATCCCGAGCTAAACCACAGCCGCCACCTCTGAGCCAAACCCTAGGCGCTCATGAGTTTGGTACACTCGCGATCGGCGTTCGATCCGGGCGTGTGGATACGGTGGGCGCTGCTCGTTGCGGCGTTGATCGGCATCAACAACCTCTGATTGGATCTGCTCGTGGTGTGGTTGATCGCGTGGAGGAGACGATCGGTTCGGGACGATCGACTACTTCCACTACTACCTCGAGCGTGTGGTTGGATCGGCTTCTCCAACTCTTCTTCACGCTGCTGCTGCGTCTAGTGGTAACGATCCATGATCCTCCTTAAGCATGATGTTCTTGTGTGCGCGGTAGAAAAGTTTTGTTTTACGCTATCGTAGCCTTCGCGCAATCCATTAAAGAACACCCGAGTCTGAGCCAAACCTTTCCTTCCACCTTTCGAGAGCTGAGTCAACAAGAGAGCAAAGTCTCGATCGGGATAAATCAAAATAGATTTTGGCACCCAATCTTGAGTCACACGTCGGCGTAAGAAGTAGTCACACACGACTGACCTCTAACTACCGTACGCTCTCCGTCGCTCAAAGAAGCAGAAGGTCTATGTGCGCACTGAAGTCATTCTTTGGGT
Organism: Bonia amplexicaulis; assembly: GCA_036346245.1. Lineage (NCBI taxonomy): Eukaryota > Viridiplantae > Streptophyta > Magnoliopsida > Poales > Poaceae > Bonia > Bonia amplexicaulis. The sequence goes on along the minus strand of CM070760.1, from coordinate 7,992,876 downwards.
CCGATCCGCTACGGGAGAGCGAGTCGAGCACCGGCGACGCGATCACGCCGCGGGTAGCTATCTCGATGGAAGCGAGATGTACCCTCGGACGGCGGAAGTCACGACCGAGGGAGCATGAGGACGAAAATGTAAAACTCGGAAGAACCAAGTCCTCGATGCGCCCAAAGCTACCAACATAGTAAGCCTAGACCTCGTGTTAGTCTTAGGTGCACTCAAGGTCCGGGGCTGACCACGAATCGCCTAAGAGACTCAACACGGTCTCTTCGCGCGATCTTGGCGCGCTTGAAGTAATGGTCAATCAAATGTCTATCCTTCTGACAGAATGTGCAATGATACTTTGCCTTCTGATAGGCAGAAGTAGCATGAGATGGGTTCGCCTACGAGAGGTCAAGTCTGCGGTGGAATCACCTTGTCGCCGAAATCCCTTGAACAAAGCCCGCTGATTTAAATTGAACTTTCTTGTTCTTGGGCTTGACCTCAATCACACCGCGACTATGGGTCCGAGCACGACGGTGGATGCTTCCTCACATCCTCTAGAAAATCATATCCTAGACCACGATTGAATTTGTAAATCTTTGGTGGTCTAAAATAAGATTAAGCTTTTCTTGCCTTCTACAAATTTCTCGAGAGTGTTCATAAGATACTGACACTCCCGAAAAAGAGAGGTGCAAGAAGAGCAAGGAGAGGAAGAAGAGACAGCAGGAGGAGAGGAAGGAGAAGAACCAATAGCAGAAGAGCGAATAGCACGTGCATATTTCTCCTTATGCACGGCCACCTCAACCTTGAGGGCTTCGCAGGACACACAGGGGGCAGCCCTAATCCTAGCCATTTGGTTCTCATAACTCTTCCTAAACGTCTCTACCATGTCCTTATCCTTTTCCAATACTTGACCTGAAAGCACAAGAAGGATGTGATTTTTCTAGAAGGTCCTTAGTTAGCTTCACACATTTTTCATCCAATGCAATCAATTCAGATTTTAGTTTATTACAACTATTGCATGGTGAGCTAACAGGATCCTTAGTAGCAAATTGAGCCATTTTCTTGTTATGATCAATCATCTCTTGAAATTGCTTAGAAACCAATTCAAGCTCAAAGGTTAATTTAGGACAGTTGGTACAAGAAACAATAGGCTCTAATAGGGAAGCACGCAATTTAGCAATTTTATGATCTGCTCGTTTTAGGTTCATCTTCAAATTGTTACAACTTTCACAAGTCTCGGGCAGATCGAGAAGCAATGTATAAAGACCTCTAAAAGCATTATCCTTATCCTCACATGAGGTGCAAGAAATAGTCTCAACAGTAGAAGATGAAACAGGAGCTACCCTACTCATCTCAAGCTCAGCAAGAAGACTAATGTTCTCCACCTTAATCAAATCAAGCTTAGAAGACAGACTAGCATAAGAGGTCATTAATTTCTCCATATCATCAATCAAGGCACAACATGTATCACAGTCATCACGGGAGGGAGCGGATGTAGCGAGTAAGCTCCGTGATAGTCTAGCTACTTTCTTCTCCAACTCAGCACACCTAGCCCTAGACTTGGCATGAAATCTACCTAGCTTAAGGAAAGCATCATTAAAATGGTCATAAGTAGGGCTCACCTCGTCGGTCGAGATACGACTCACTGTCGCTCGGTTAGCCCTCGAGGGCCATGAAGCACATCTTGGGAGAAGTCGTCGCGCCTTTGGGGTCTTGGTCACCCGTCCCGTCGTCGTCGCTCCATCCCTCCACCTCGCTAAGGTCGAGGTCGTCGAACGCGGAGAGGACGCGGTGGAAAAGCTTCTTGGCCTTCCCAAAGTCGCAGAACTTCTTCTTACCTTGCGTCTGAGTTGGAGGCTTCTTGTTGCGGTTCTTGTCGGTGTAGTCGTTCTTGCCTGAACCGCCGTAGTCGTTCTTGCCCTTCTCCGACTTGGGCGGTTGCCGAATGTGGTTGGGGCCACCACACTCGAAGCAAATCACGGGTCCTCCTCTCTTCCGTCCCTCCTTCTCTTGTAAGCATGGGAAAATTTGCGAGCAAGGAGATCCAATCGATCATCCGCAGTGCTCTAACGATCATCGATTCGTCACGAGAGCGAGCAGGGAGAAATCGCAACTAGAATCAGAAGAGGGGCCCGAAGAAGAAACGGGATCGGTGACCAAGGCCATCGACTGTGACTTCGACCTACGAGAGACAACGTCAATCTCGTGAGTCTTGAGGCGCGAGTATAGCGCGTCAAGAGTCAAGGTCGAGAGGTCTCGTGTCTTTGATGGTGGTCACTTTCATCTCCCAAACACGCAGATCGAGTGCGGTGAGCATCGGCGAGCATTGTCCGAGTCGAGTGCGTGAGACCGACCGCTCGGAGGTTGCTCAAGATCTTGTGGCACGCAAAACACTCATCAAGGGACTCGACAACAGCATTTCAAACTTGTTGTAATCTCGCTTGAACCTGATCCTATCGCACCGTCTTTATTTGGGTGGTGCCCTCATGGTAAGCATTGAGGGTCGCTCAAATATCGAAGGCGGACGGAAGATGAGATATGCGGTCAAACTCACTACGACTCGTGCCCCAGGTTATGATGTTCCTTGCCTTAGCGTTTGCCTCAACGTCGACCATGTTTCCGCATTGGCGTCCTCATCGGCAGAACAAAGAACCGAACCTCGACCTTCGCCAGATGGCGAGCCACGAGCACGGATGTAGGTCTCCATCCGACTCTTCGTAAGGGATAGTCCATCCCATCGAAGATCGGGGCTTCGTCGAGTACTTGTCCGTCGCCATGGCTCTTGAGACCGGTTAAGATCTATGAGGAAGAGCTAACCGGCTCTGATACCAATTGTAGGATCGGAAATGGCAACAGAGGGGGGGGTGAATGTTGCTCTCTTAAAAATTGCCCCAAGTATTCACTTTTCTTTCTTCTCCGATAGCTATAGAAGCTACGAAGCAAGAGAGTAAAAGGCTTCTTGAAACACGAGAAGAAGGCACCAACATAGATAAACTAAGTGCAAGAGGTTTTGCAAAACCGAGAGCTTATAATTACTGCACCAATCTGAAATTGTTAGAGTTTGTTTCCTTCCCTGCTTGGGATCCCCTCTATATTTAGGTGGTCGGCAGTTCGTCTTTCACGCCCACCTTTCCTTATCTTTGGTCTCCGGATCTCATCCCTGATCTTGATTCTATAAATCAGGTAGAGAGATTACCGGTAGAGACATATATATTGTACTCCTGTCTCTCAGTTGAATACACAATAGAAATACACGCGCTATCATGGTATCAAGAGATCGTTACGATCCAACTCGCTTCCGCTAAAACCTAACCTGCCTGCGCCGCCGCCATGTCACCAGGAGACCCTTCGCCCGTTCCCACCGCCGCTGAAGCCCTGCAACGCGCCGAGGATGCGGCCGCATGGGAGAAGGCCCGCAAGGACCTAGTCGACGCCGCCGATGAAGCTGCAAAAGCCGTCGCCGACGCCAGATCGCGTCCGCGCCGCCCAGACGTCCTCGCGAAGGCGAACGCCGCCGCCGATCTCGAAGCGCGGCGCCGCCGCCGCGACGCTGCCTTCCCATCTCGCAACGACGGCGCCCACGACGACGACGGCTCACACCGACGCCCGGCGCCGCCGGCGGCGTCCACGACTTGAGGCCGCCACCATCGCCAATCTCCACGCGACGGCGGCGGGCGTCCGTAACATCCGTGCCCTCGTGCCCGTGATTCTCGGATCCCTCTCCTCCCACTACACCGCCGGGCGCGATCTCGCCCTCCTCACCCTCGAGCGACACGCCTGGCCGACCACGCCCTCTCGATGTCGCCTTCCCGCCGTGCCGCCTGGCGGCGCATGGACGCCGTCGTCCTCTCATGGGTCTTGGCACGCTCTCCCCGAGCCGATGGAGTCCGCCCACACCAAGAACGCACAAAGACGCCGCTACTGGACCACCGTTGAGGCGCAATTCCTCGGCAACCGCGAAGCTCGCGCCCTTCGCCTCGACGCCGAATTTCGTGTCTTCGTACAGGGCGACCTCTCGATTGACGACTACTGCCGCAAGATGAAGGGGATGGCCGACGCTCTCGGCGACCTCGGCGAGGACATCCGCGACCGCACCCTCGTCCTCAATGTGCTGCGCGGCCTCAACGAGAGATTCGCCCACATGAAGGCCCACTTCAAGCGCTCCAAGCCGTTCCCCTCCTTCGCTGAGGTCCGCAACGACCTAATCCTCGAGGAGATCGACTCCAGCGCACCAACACCACCTCCGGCGACCGCCCTCGTCAAGCACTACTGCCTTCGGCCTTCCGCTCTACCCCCACGGCACCCCTCCGCGGTGGCTTCGCGGCGCCCATGGCGGATCCACCGCTCCCACGGCGCCCTTCGGCAACACCGGTGGCGGCTCTGCGGAGGAGGTCGCCGGCGTCGTCGTAACAGCGGCGGCGGCGGCAAAGCCACGCGCGCCATGGCCTCCATCTACAACCCGTGGGCAAAGCCAAATCACCATGTGGCCGGTCCGCAGCAGCTGATGGCCAACCTCGCGTCGCCAACCCCCAAGCAAGATCGGCGGGGGCCGACGCTCTGCGGCTACTCCCGCCCCCTCGCACCTCCGCCGCCCACCGCGCCCAGATCGCCCCTGGGCAATTCACGCTAACGTCGTTCGGGCGGTGGTCCTGACCCGCCACGGTACCTGCTACCTCGGCCGATCCTGCCTCACCGTGGACACCGTGGTCCGGATCTTGGGATCAGCCGTCCCTCGCCAGCAACTTCAGCACCATGACCCTCAATCCTCCCGGTACAACCGATTGGGTCATGGACTCTGGCGCCTCCAGTCATATGACTCCCGACACTGGTAACATCTCCTTGTTTCGCCCACCACGCTCCTCCTCCATTATAGTTGGCAATGGTTCCACTTTACCTATCATAGCTTCTGGCCACTCTGTCCTCCCGGGTCCCTTTTATCTCAATAATATCCTTGTTGCCCCTGATATCATTAAAAACCTCATTTACTTCGTCGGTTCACTATTGATAATAATTGTTCTGTCGAATTTGACCCGTTCGGCCTCTCTGTGAAGGATCTCAATTCTCGGAGCGTGATCGCCAGGTGCAATAGTTCCGGGCCCCTCTACACTCTAACATCCAGAATCACCACCCGGTGCATTCCACGAGTCCTGCGCCCTTCTTGCAGCGGCCCCCTTCGCCACTTGGCATCGTCGTCTTGGGCATCCTGGACATGAGGCTCTGTCCACCCTCGCTAGTACCTCCGCCATCTGTTGGAATAAAAACAATAGTGATTCTCTTTGCCATGCATGCCAAGTTGGCCGTCACATTAGATTACCTTTTGGGACCTCCTCCTCGCGAGCCATAAAGAATTTTGATTTGATTCATTGTGATTTGTGGACCTCCCCTGTTACCAGTGTGTCCGGATTCAAATATTACCTTGTTATTCTTGATGACTGCTCGCACTTCCTTTGGACATTCCCGCTTCGACTAAAATCCGAAACGTTTCCCACCTTGGCCAATTTTTTCTCTTATGTAAAGATGCAGTTCGGTTGCACCATTCGGAGCATTCAGTGTGACAACGGCCGCGAGTTTGATAACTCCTCAACTCGCGCCTTCTTTCTCACCAATGGCGTCCTGCTCCGAATGTCATGCCCCTACACGTCCTCTCAAAACGGTAAAGCCGAACGTATGATTCGTTCTATTAATAACATCATACGTGCCATGCTCTTTCAGGCCTCCATTGCCCCGTCATATTGGGTCGAAGGTCTTCACACCGCCACATATCTCATCAATCGTCTACCCACCAAAACACTAGCCCTCGGCACCCCCCATTTTTCCCTATTTGGTTCCCATCCCTCCTACGACCACCTCTGTGTGTTCGGCTGTGCATGTTACCCCAACTTGTCCGCCACCGCGCCTAACAAACTTGCTCCCCGGTCGAGTCTTTGCGTCTTTCTTGGCTACTCCAGCAATCACAAAGGTTACCGCTGCTTGGACCTCTCGACCAACAGAATCATCACTTCTCGTCATGTGGTCTTTGATTAAACATGCTTTCCCCTCGCTGGCTCTCGAACATCGTCCACTGACCTTGACTTCTTGACTGAGTTTGAGGTTTCGGTCTTTCCGATCGGTCCCTCTTCTCCTGCAGGTACTCACCTCGCTTCGCCTGGCGCCTCGCCCGCTGCGGTTGCTACGACCAATGTCGCCCCCGCTACGGCTGCTGACACGCCAAGCTGCGGCTGTCGGTGCCGCACACTGCCGTCGCCCACGTGCGGCCCGGCGGCTCCGCGCCACCGCGGCCCGGCGGCTCCGCCACCACGCGCGGCGGCTCCAGCGCCACGCTGCCCGCCCCGCGCCCGCGCTACCTTGGCGCTGCTGCGCCCTTGCTTTGTGTCTGATCGCCGTCGCACCCTCACACGGCCCGGCCCGTCATCCTCCGCGCCACCGCGGCCCGACGGCCCAAGCCACGCGGCCCAATCCACCGCGCCACGCACGGCATCACCACCGACAGCTGGCGCCATCTCGCGCCCTGGCGGTGTCTGCCGCCGTCCGCGCCCGTCCTCTGCACCCGTGGTCCCTGCACCGGCTCTTCTTCCATCTGGTGCTGTCCCCATCACCCCAGTGGTTAATCACCACAACATGGCCACCCGCGGCAAGTCTGGCTTTCGTCTGCCAGCCGCATTTGTTGCCACGACCATCTCGCCTATTCCGAAGACCTATCGCAGCGCCCTCGCCGATCCACACTGGCGACGCGCGATGGACGAGGAGTACGGCGCCTTGCTCTCCAACAACACGTGGGATCTTGTCCCGCGTCCTCCCGGCGCCAACATCATCACCGGCAAATGGATTTTCCGCCACAAATTCCATGCCGATGGTTCCCTCGACAGATATAAGGCCCGTTGGGTCGCCGTGGCTTCACCAGCGCCGGTGTGGATTATGACGAGACTTTCAGTCCGGTAGTCAAACCTGCGACTATTCGCATGATGCTCGCCTCGGCACTCTCTCAACACCGGCGGTTCACCACCGGCGTCAAGAATGCCTTCTTACATGGCACTCTCATCGAGACAAGTACGCTCACGACCCAGTGTTTTGTTGATCCGACTCGACCACATCTTTGTTTGTCGTCTCAACAAATCCTGTATGGTCTCGGCAGCGCCTCGTGCACGGCGATCACTTTGTCACAAGATCCGGTCACTTTGGGATTCACTGAGGCCGAATCTGACACCTCCTTGTTCATCTATCGACACGGGACCGATAGGGCATACTTACTGCTATATGTGGATGACATTGTCCTCACTGCCTCCAGCCAAACACTCCTTCGTCGCATCATTACTGCCCTTCAGAAGGAGTTCTCCATGAAGGATCTCGGTGTCCTCCATCTCTTCACAGGTGTGGCGTCCAACAAAGATTGAAGGACTCTTTCTTCATAACGGCACACTCGGATATACTTGAGCGAGCTGGCATGACTGACTGCAAACCGTGCAGCACCCCCGTCGACACTCATGCCAAGGTATCCTCCACAGCCGGTGTGCCTGTCAGCGACCCCACTCAGTACCGCAGTTTGGTTGGTGCCTTGCAGTACCTCACCTTCACTCGGCCCGACATTTCCTATGCTGTTCAGCAGGTGTGTCTCCACATGCATGATCCTCGTGACGTTCATCTCTCCGCAGTTAAACGCATCATGCGCTATCTGCACGGTACAATCGGTCATGGCCTTCTACTACGACCATCCACGACCTCTACTCTACTTGTCTACACCGATGCTGATTGGGCAGGTTGTCCAGATACACGCAAGTCTACTTCTGGCTACGCTGTGTTCCTTGGTGACAACCTGGTTTCCTGGTCTTCCAAGCGACAGAACACGGTGTCCCGCTCGGTCGAGGTGAGTACGGGCGGTCGCCAATGGCGTGGCCGAGGCTTGCTGGCTCCGACAGTTGTTACAGGAACTCCACAGTCCAGCGACGAACAAAGACCTTGGTCTATTGTGATAATGTCGATCTTGTCTACTTATCAACCAACCCTGTTCAACATCAACGCACGAAGCACGTCGAGATTGACCTCCACTTCGTCCGCGAGCGTGTTGCTATTGGAGATGTTTGCGTTCTACATGTCCCGACGACATCCCAGTTTGCTGACATCTTCACCAAGGGTCTTCCCACTTCTGTTTTTTGTGAGTTTCGCTCCAGTCTTAACGTCTGTCCTATGGATGTTCCGACTGCGGGGGGGTGTTAGAGTTTATTTCCTTCCCCTGTTTCGGGATCCCCCTCTATATTTAGGTGGTCGGCGATGCGTCTTCCACGCCCACCTTTCCTTATCTTTGGTCTCCGGATCTCATCCCCGATCTTGATTCTATAAATCGGTAGAGATTACCGTAGAGACATATATATTGTACTCCTGTCTCTCAGTTGAATACACAATAGAAATACACGCGCTATCAGAAATACCAGCAGACAGCGCTTGTTTGTAGTGGTCAGTTGATGACCGAGAGGTTCACATACTACAGACCATTTTGCCGAAAAGAAGGAGCAAAGGAACAGAGAAAGCAGCAGCCCAAAAAAACTAAACACATTTGCTGTTACTTGTCAAAAACAAAGTTGGCTGCAGTTCTCTGAAATAAAGTGATGCAAGCTACCCTACCGACCGGAACAAGAGGACAAAGGCAATCGAAAACAGAAACAGACCTCTACCCAAAATAGAGAATGCCACTAAAAAGAACTTGACAAAAGACTAAAAATATTCAAATGAAAACACAACACATGCGGACCAATCAGAAACAAGAACTGCGGTAGAACTTGACCCCAAAAAAAATGTTACAGTGAATACTGAAGGAGAGAAAGACAGAGAAAGATTGCTGAAGGATTACAGTGGAGAAATCTTTCGGATTAAAACGGAAAGAGCCTGCCGCCAAAATGTTGCCGGTTGGACTGCAATTTTACTACTCGAAAAGACAACGAAACTCATCGCTTCGCCGTAACCGAAAGCTTGTCGCTGCACTGTGAGCTGCAGTTTTTCGCTTGTTTTCACAACTTGCATCTTGCTTTCCCTACCGAAAGAAGAATAGCAGGAACACCAGAATCCAACCGCAGAGAGGAATGGTCAAAACAACAATTTTAGAATTAAAGAAAGATTTGTAGCTTCTTAATTAAGGAGTAAGAGGCAGAGAGTAACAAGATCACGGAAGAAGAAATAAAAGACCAAACTTAGAAATGAACAAGAAGCCAGAACATCTCAGAGAGGAAATTTATCAAATGCTTCATAGTGATGAATGATCATATCACGATTGTTTACAGCCATCACACAACTGAGAGACACACACGCAAGGAAGACACAAGAACTCCTTTCCTGCTCCCTGACTTCCACTAGGAAAAGACCAAGGCTCTCCACTCTTTTCAACAACCTCTCAACCAAAAGAGAGAAAAGAGAAAGTAAAGGCAAAGACCATTCAAAACCCTAACTCTCTCCCAAACCCATTGAATGGATGATGGGGTATGCAGCCCTCAACTCCTATTTATAGCCCTTGCTTAACGGGTCTCCAACCCGTTACGCCGGCTAAACCCTAACGGAGCCGTCTCCCGCTTGTGCAGTCTTGCGAAATTTCATTTCGCCCCCGCACCTTCCGGAAGCTTCGCGCCTTGCCTCGAACGCCGCAACCACCTCGAGTCCACGCCGTCTTGACACATCCCGACCGTTCTAACCTCGGCGCCACTGCGCCTAGTCCGTCCACCGTGTCTCGCCACGACTCGCCTCGACGTCCCGCAATCACGCACAAGAAAGCACATCAAATAGCATCGTTCGATACATGAACGCACAAATAGCATAATCAAGTCCAAACCCATCGCATTATCAGAATATACATCCTAACCCATACGACTAAGTTTGACCAAAATCCGACCGAGCCCGTTGCACCACGCAACGTCAGGGTCCGAACAAACCTACTCAAACTCGACTTTTGAAAACAGATGTCAATTACTCATCACTCACAATGGGATGACCCTCACATGGTCTCTCATATATGCATGCCGACATCGGCAATGGCAATAGCCACTACATTGAGAGTGCATTACGGTGCTAGAACCGTTAGTGAAGGTCCGAATGGTGTGGATTTGAGCGGTTTTCCGCAAGTCACTCTAGTACATCCGGATGACGAGAATGCTCGGATCTCAGATGTGATGCATTGGCTGACCTGGAGTTTTTCGTTGGACCCCGAGGCATGCAGCGTCTCGTTCCAGGGCTTTGGAGCTGGTCTCCTATGGACATCAGATGGGAATTGAGGACATTGCTGCTCACTGCTGCGTGAAAGGGCTTTGTGCAAGGGTGTCGGCACCGTGGATACGAGTATGTCCTGCTTGTGCAACCGTGCTCATTAGAAGTTGTGCAAGGTCATGTGTCCTCCCTTGCTCCGGGAGGTGCTAGCAGCTCGGGTGGGCCGCATGTTGGAGAAGATGATCAAGTTGCTCGTGATGAAGCCGATGCGGTACACAGGGGAGAGGTACAATGGTCAAGCCATAGAGAGGGAACAAGACAAGCTGATGAAGGGAAGCATATTGAGTACATCATGCAGCAGATAGACTGTGATAACCAGAGGGTATGGGCTAAAGAGGAAGTTGTACAGGACGACGATGAGGACAGTTCGGATGAGGTTGAAGCTCCTATCCCACAGGAATAGAACCGTTTTAATGCTAAGGGTGTTTTCGCACATGATGAGCATGAATCAGCGTGGGAGTATCATGAGATAGAGGTTCGGTTGCATTCTATGTTTGCTGACAAGGCAGCGCTGTAGGATGCCATCAAGCTATGGGCCATTTCAATGCAGCGAACTTTGGGGGTCATGAAATCAAGCCAGGAGCTGCAGGCTGGTTGTCTTGGAGGGTACACACATCTAACTATGAGACTCACTGGATTGTGTCGAAGGTGGAGCTGCATTCTTGCATTCTCAACAGTGTTTTGACGAGGCATCATAACCTAACGTCCGTCTTTATAGCCAATTTGATGTACGAAGAGATAGTGGAGAAGAAAGACATGGCAGCCACGCATATCGTGGTAGCTATCAAGAAGAAATTCAAGTACAAAATTAGCTACGCGACGGTGTGGTGTGCCAAGCAGAAGGTGTTGGAAAAATATTTCGGGTCTTTCAAGGCGGCGTACAACAATCTTCCTCGTATGCTTAAGGTGTTGCAGGATAGCAACCCGGGCACGTATATCGCTGTGCAAGACCAGCCGTCCACAAGTCCATTAGGATATGCGGTGTTGCAGAGGGCCTTATTAGCATTTAGTGCTTACATCGAGGCATTCAGGCACATGTGCTCGTGATATCAGTTGATGGGACCTTTCTGACAGGCAAATACAAGGGGCAGATCCTGACAGCCATAGGCATTAACGACAACAACCAAATATTGCCACTAGCCATCGCATTCGTGGAAAGTGAGAATTACGAAAGATGGTTGTGGTTTCTCAGACATGTCAAGGTTGGAGTTGTCAGCTCTTATCCTGGTGTGTGCGTAATCCATGATCGCCACACCAAGATTGTAAAGGCTATAAGAAAACATTAGGAAGACCCCGAGGAGCCTTTTTCTTGGCCGGAGTGAGGAACAGGTGGTGCATTCATCACCTAGGAGCGAACTTTTTCAAGTGGTTTCTGAAACAACCGTTGATGAAGCTATTCAAGAAGCTAACTATATAGAACCAGCAGAGAAAATTAGATGCTTTGTGGACGTTGTTGGATGAGCACAGCAGGAAGCACGTCAATGAGAGGAGCAAGGCGAAGGTCATTCCTAGGGCGGCACAACCGTAATGCTTGCTAGCACTCGATGAGCCTAACCCAGCTGGTCCAAGAAGGAGGAGCTCACGAAACATCAAGTGCTTCTCGCAGTGGATCGAGGGAGAACCGTTGGAGAAGTGGTCACTGTTGTATGACACAGACGGTGCAATGTACGGCATAATGACGACTAACCTTGCCGAGGTGTACAATTGGGTTCTTAGGGGCCTCCATTCTCAGCCCCTTGTCACCATCGTGGAAGGTGTTTTTCACAGCATAATCGGCTACTTCAGGGAGAGGCATGCGAATACCGCACTTCATGCGGCCAATCCCCGAGCCCTGTATTTGTTGAAAATTATGGCAAACATGGAAACGAAGGCACAGAATGGTCAATTGCACATAGTGCATGTCATGGGCAATAGAGAGCATTGTTTCGATGTGGTACTCCGTGATAGAGCCGGATTTGGGACGGCTCGTTCCCTTGTTACACACGAGGTATGCCTTGGAGATCATGCAAACGAACCTAGCTGCACGTGCAATAAGCTGAAGCTGTTACACAAGCCATGCTCTCATGTCCTCACTACATGTGGGACTGTGGGCATGGATCCTTCGAACTTCATGTCGGAGTCTTCTTTAATGAGAGGGTACTGCATACTTGGTGTGGGGAGCTCTAGAGGTTCAGGGTGGTTAGAAACTTCGCCACTTGGACATTGCAGCGAGGACCTAAATTCCAGATGTTAACATGCTGAATGGTGGAAAGGGTCGGTGACAGAGCCGACGTATTAGAAATGATATGGAAGAATCGCAAGCTAGAGCATCTGGTGCACGTTGCAGGTGATGCGGTCAAGAGGGGTACACAGCTAGACATGTAATGTATGTGCTGATCAGTAGGCAGAGTGGCATGGCGTGTACTACTAGTTGTTGGAGACTAGAAATAAATTTACATTGTAAACTGTGTTTGTTTAGTAGCACTTATGACGTGCGGAATGTCGTACTAAATGTATCGCATATTAAATGTACCATTTGTACAACTACTATTTTACATCCCCTTTTCTGTAATGTAGTTGGTATTGTGCTGGTAGCGTAGTATTACTATGTTTACTTACTTCTATTTACTGTTAGTTTACATGCGATGTTTTTTGGTTCCTTCTAAGTGCTAACTTGAACTCTTTTTGCAGGTATGACTCGTGATGGTCATGGCTCGGACTGGTGGTACCCCCTGTTGGACGAGCATATGGACCGCCTCCATCGCGCTTCCCGTCGTGTGCCACCACCAGGGACCGCGAACGAGACAGCTAAGCTGGGAGTGGTCCGGACACGCACACCTCGTGTGGCCTGGAGACTTGACCCCCATTGGACAGTCAGGTTTGCCCTCCGCCAGTGTTTTAGTGTTGTCGTAAGAATGTTTCGTGTTGACCTTCACTTTGTTTGTAGGTTGTGGGATGCCAGGCTACACCCTTTTGCTCAGATGGTGCAGGTCACGGACGAGGATGGACCCGCCGTGGCCGCAGGCGGGGACGACGTCGTAGAGCAATCACTATGCTTAGGGCTGTAAAAAAAGCTTGGAGCTCACGAGCTACTCGAGTTCGGCTCGTTCTAGGCTCGATTCGAGCTCGGTTCGAACTTTAAACGAGCCGAACTCGAGTTTGATCTCGAGCTCACGAGCTTTACCGAGCCAAGCTCGAATAGTTCGCGATGTCCGATTCGAGCTTAAGTAGTAATATATATTAATTCTTATCAAGCTTACTCGAGCTCGAGCTTTTCTTATTCTCGAAAATTAGTGTATATTTGAATTATTTTGACTGTTATCGAGCTTACTCGGCCGAACTCGAGCTCGAGCTTTTCTTATTATTGAAAAATAGTGTATAATAAATTATTTTAATTGTTATCGAGCTTCACCGAGCCGAGCTCAAGCCTACTCGAGCTTAGGCCGAGCCGAGCTCGAGCCCAGGTTCAAGCTCGGACCCCAACTCGAGCTCGGCTCGAGCTTCTACCGAGCTCGAGCCTGGAAGGCCAAGCTCGCTCGAGCTCGGCTCGTTTACAGCCCTAACGACGCTTCCCATTCGACCATTCCCTGTCGACGGCTTTGATGGACCGTTGGCGGCCCGAGACGTACACTTTCCACCTTCCATTCGGGGAGATGACGCCTATCCTGCAGGATGTGTCCTTGCTGCTTGGCCTTCCGATCGCGGGAGTCGCTGCCTTCCTTCAGGAGGCCCCGGCCGAGTGGCGCGCTGACCTGCTCGGCAGATTCGAGGGGGTCCTTCCACCGGGTGCCGCGGATGACTACTACGTATTCCCGGCGAGTCAAACACGCAGGCTGTCGCTGAGGTGGCTCGCACAGTTCCAGGTACAAGCTCTTTATAATCGATCGTGTCGTCGAAGCTCTTATTTGTGCTATTACATACTAATAACATCTTGTTTGCATTCAGATGGAGCGAATGGATCTAGAGGCGGATGATTACCAAGTCTCGTGCCACTTGGAGGCGTACTTACTGTGGCTGTTTGGTTGGGTGCTCTTCACCACCAGCCACGGCAACACCGTCGATGCGCGCCTCATCGCACATGCTAGGGAGATCGCGGACGGCGAGGCCCCCCAGGTCAGCTGGGGATCGGCTGCACTTGCCGCGATCTACCGTGGCATGTGCGACGCGTTCTCGAGGACCAAGGCAAACTCGGTCCTTACCGGTTGTCCGCTGCTACTACAGCTATGGTCGTTCAAGCGCTTCAGCCTCTGATGACCTTTGCTAGAGGACATGTCCGTACAGAGCAGAGATGTACCCTGGGGGAGACGTCGACTGGCCGATGATAGGTTCTATCTGGTGTCGTCGATGGGTAAGTATTAACACAATCAGCTATTTCCTACTTATTAATGATGATCATACCATCCATATGGCCTTCTACCACCTGCACCACCGCGTCCTGCATGTGTTTGCATTTCGGCCACACTGGCTGAGCACGCCTACTTGACAACAAGCGGTACGTAGGGCCGAAGTCCTCCTTACTTTCGAGCAGAAGGTCCTCCCATGGTGACCCATGTTCGAGTGGTCCCTCGGTGTTCGTCATGGTAGCTTACTCTATGACAGAGAAAATAGTTCTTCCAACCAGCACAACTTCGGGCCATATTTGTTCGGTGACATGACAACCCAGCTTTGCGTAGTGAGAAGACCGGGCGCGCCAGCTTTGCACAGTGAGAAGACCGGGCGCGCCAGCTTTGCGCAGTGAGAAGAACGGGTGCGCCAGCTTTGTGCAATGAGAGGACCAGCTTTCCGCAGTGACATGACCACACGGGCCAGCTTTCCACAACGACATGACCGCACAGGGCAGCTTTCCTCAGTGACATGACATGACGATGCAGCTTTTCACAGTGACAAGACAGCAAGGCCCAGCTTTGTGTAGTGAGAAGACTGAACGTGCCAGCTTTCCTCAGTGACATGACATGACGACGCAGCTTTTCGCAGTGACATGACAGCACCGCCCAGCTTTTCGCAGTGAGAAGACCGAACGTGCTAGCTTTCCTCAGTGACATGACACGACGACGTAGCTTTTCACAGTGACATGACAGCACGGCCTAACTTTTCGAAGTGAGAACACCGAACGTGCCAGCTTTCCTCAGTGACATGACATAACGACGCAGCTTTTTGTAGTGACAAGACCGAACGCGCTAGCTTTGCGCAGCGACATGACCACACGTGCTAGCTTTCTGCAACGACAAGACCTTACGGCCCAGCTTTACCAGCTTTGCACATTATAAAATGAGGTCGACCGGATTTCTCAGATAATACTGTGCAACCAAACCCCACACTACACCACGCTTCCTTCACCACACCGGGATGGACAAAAGGCAGAAGAAGAAATAGGACAAAATGATGAAGCAATGGGAGGATACCCGCGATCTAGCACGGTTAGCTGCCAATCGCAATGAGAAAATAAGGGCTACTGAGGCCCAGGCAGAACAAGTCTAGCATGCCACGAGGTCAGTGTAACATCCCGAAATTGGGTTATTTCAAAAATGTGGAATTTTAAAATCATTTCCTGCATTTTGTTGGCATTTAAATTTCTTTTGAATATTTGGTTGAAATCTTTTTGAGATTTATGGCATGCAAATTAATAATCAAAGAGTAACCCCAAAAACCAATAACAGAACACTAGAATCTTAAACCTAAATCTGAAAAGAGATCCATCATAAGAGGAAGAAATTTGAGTTAAAATATAAGATCTCATTTTGACCCCCAATTTAAGATTTGTAAAATGACATCGAAAAGAATATTAAAAAAAATTTGTAAAAGGTTGAGCCAAAAATTCCTTCTTTTAATTTAATTATCCTACAAAACCCAAGGTTGAGCATTCAAAAAGTTATATATACAACTTGTAGCAAAATTAAATAAAATCAAAACAGAGGAATATTAGATTCTGGGTCTAGAAAATTTAACCAAAACGTGAAATAAAATTTCAAGTATTAAAAATCAATATCCCTAATTAGAAAATAGAAATTCAGATTCAAGGTCCAAATTCCAAAATCTAGTTTTAGCCTCTCTTCCTCTTCTTTCCCTTTTTCCTATTTCTTTCTCTCTCACTTGCATGTGGGCCCTTCCCCCTCCTTTTGTTTTTTCTTTCTCCCCTCCCGTTTCCCTCTGGCCGTCGGGGCCCTCTCCCTCTCCTTCCCCCTTCTCCCGCTGTGCTGTTGCCTCCTCCCCTTCCCCATGCACAGCCAGGCCCCCCTTTTTCTCCTCGTTGCTTCGGCAAAGCCGGCCGACACGCCCGCGCCCTGCGCGCCTCCCTGCCGTACACCAAGCCCCTTGCAGCGATCACGCCCTGCTCCGCCGCCTGCTACCTGCCCCGACTTGATGGCACGGCATCGCCCGTTGCCGCCCCCCTTCAGCCTCCTATAATGCCAGTGCATCCCTCTATTAACCCAGCCACACTCTTCTCCACCTCGTGCCCCGAGCAATCGCGGCCCCTTGCACCGAGCTCGCCGGAACCAATTTCTTCCTCACCGCCGGCCAAACACGCCTCCGCCACCGCCGTTGCCTCCACAGCCCAGCTGCCCCCAATTCCTCCTTGTGGGAGCTTCACCGCGCCCAAGCTCCATGATCACCGGCCCGGCCACCGCCGCAGAAGTAAGCTGCCGGCACCGTGAGCCTCCGTCGCCCGACCCCGGCCTTCGCCGCTAGCCTTCCTCGGCGCCTCTCCCGCCCATAAACACCTCGGTGAGCTTCCCATTACCTCCCACATGCTCGTGCGCTTCAATTTCACCTCTCCTCCCGCGCGCCGCTCCCGAACCCACCTCGCCGCCGCCGCCTCGCCAAAGAGCCCGCCCTCCTCGCCGCCGCCACCAGACTAGTCGCCACCCATAACTTCCTTGTCCGTTGTAATCCATTTTAGCGGTTGCGGCACCTCCCGGCCGCTCCCGCGGCGACGCCACCGCCTTCCCGGCTCCGGACCACCTCTGCCCCGCCTCCCTCCGCGATACCTTAAAGGGTATTATTACCCTTATAGGGTAAGCAACACCCGAGCATCCTCCCTGGCTATCAGCGCTATCCTTCTCCCCCCCGGCTCCCTCGGCGCGCGTTCGAGCACCTGCTCACACAGCGCCTGAGGTTGAGCCTTTCTTTTGATTTTTCAGACCGGCGGTGGGCCCCACCGTCGGCGACCACCGCGTCGCGCGTTCGTGATGGTCGGGTCCCACTTGTCGCCCGGAGGGGAGCGGAGCCGCCGCCGGCCGCCTCGCCTGTCGGCGCCCGCGTGAGCGCAAGCCGCTGCCGCCGGGCCCCACGTGTCAGCACCCGTGTGAGTGGGTCGCTGCCAGTGGGCCTCACATGTCAGACTTTTGATAATTTTGGTATTTAACTGAACCGAAAGTCTTTAAATAGGCACAACTTATTCATTTTAGCTCCAAATTAAATGAAACAAATTTATAAATTCATCTAAAATCAAGATCTGTACAATGGAACCAAAATCCTGATTTTTGAAGCTCATTTGTATTTAGAAAATAATTTAGAGAAGCCAGTAAAATTTAAATAGGATGCAAAATATATTATGGGATATTTAAAATGGAATTAGTAAATAGATTATGGGATATTTAAAATGGAATTAGTTGTCGTAGAAGATTAATGTACCTTTAGTGTTTATCTTAAATCTAAAGTTAATTAAAGGCATCAATAAATAAAAATGACTTTTGTAAAATGTCCAAATGTAATAAAGATACCTTTAGTTGTAAAATAGAATAAATGCATTAACCCTTAACATACTGTCAATGAATCCCGGTGAATGAATTTAAAATTTAAAAATAAAGTTAAGCTTAATAATAACTAAGGTGTATATAAAACAATAATGAGGTCATTAATTAAATCTTAATATTGGGTTTACTAGTAATGAACATAAATACAAATAACAAACCTAAATTGATCTCATTTAGATTTATGTGGATCTTTTGAGTTATTTGCTTTTATTCGTGTTCAGTCGTTTAGCACGTACTTAGAAATTGGAGTCCTGAAGAATCAAGGGATCAAACGTGAGCAAGAGCAAAAGAGAAGAAAAAGACCAACAGTTCCCGAAGAAACATTGTGTGAGCTCAAGACCGCGGTAACCCGCGCCAGGCGAGTCAATACTTTGATCATGTTGAACCTACATTTTCCGTAAATTACTTTGGTTTAAATTATCAAATTGCATGCTGCTATTTTATATACAATACATGTTTAATTTAAGATCCTAGTTAAATGTCCATGTTTACCTTGATTAATACTACATCCCCTTGTGAATACTTGATTATGTGAACCTTGTCACCCTAGCAAAATTATGATAGTAACCTTTCAAAAATAAGTCTGTAATTATATGCCATGCTTAGTATTGCTTAGATATTCATGGGCGTGAGAACGCCCAAGCATTACTTTCAAACATGAGAAAATTTGGTTGGGCAGTCATGGTGTAATGGCTGATATGTGTTGGATATGATTATTTTATGCTCCCAAAAACCTCAACTTGCTAAAGTATCTAGGCGGATGGTTTGGGGGCAGGTGTGTGGTGCAGTGGAAGCACAAATTGGTTAGTGGTAGAACCGCCCAGATACCCCTAAAGACCGAATCTTGTCATGACCTCCCACGTAAAACAGTGCAACTACAAGTCTGTAAAGTACAACTTGGCTAAGTAAAGTTATCGAACTCCCAAACTCATCTTACTGGTAGTGGATAGAAGTGGATAAGCTATGGCAAGGGGGCCTGAAGGGACACTGGTGGAGGGTGAAGTTTCCCAGCTGTTCTAATCGTTGCGGGAAGTGGAGCCCGGCTTAGGGAACATCCCGCGCATAGATGGGACCCACCACAAGTGGGCAGTTTCCCATAAGGTGAGATGACAAAAGAAACTAGATACTTTGAAAAGTCACTGTGATGGTCTGCTCAACCACGTGACTATGAAATCATGTGGGGCAACTAGTTGATTGTCTCTTGTGGTGAAAGTGTACAAACTCTGCAGAGTCAAAACTATTCGAATAGCCGTGCCCACGGTCAT
This sequence comes from Bonia amplexicaulis, assembly GCA_036346245.1. Lineage (NCBI taxonomy): Eukaryota > Viridiplantae > Streptophyta > Magnoliopsida > Poales > Poaceae > Bonia > Bonia amplexicaulis. Next base: position 7,973,657 of record CM070760.1, on the reverse strand, counting down.
GGGCGGACATGGGAACTTAACCAGATATAGTTCTATTTCAAAATGATTTATGGATGGGAATGGAAAAGTAGAGGGCAGTGCAAGGCCCTGATTTGTGTTGCCTTGGGTGTCGCCCTAGTGATAAGTTAAGCGGCTATAACGCTGAAGGATTAAGCATATGGTGCAGATGTCATGTAACGGTTGATGGAATCTGAATCGCTACTGTTATTGCATTCTCATACACATTATATTTTTGTTCAAACTGCTAAGTCTCAGGAGGTTTCTATGTATTAAATTTCAAGAGCAAAATAATGATAAAGCTTCTTCTTTTACAAAGTAAAATGACAGGAAGAATAATAGAGTCGTAGAAAAAGAGGATGATTGTTATAGCAAACACATAACAATGATTGGTGGATTCATGTCGATTATAAAAAGGGAGTGATATAAAGGAGTCTAGGAGAAATAAGTTGGTGTAGTCTAAATGAATAGATAGGCTAGATGATTTAAATGATTTTGGAGAATTAGAAGAGTGTAAAGGTAATTGCTGGATTTAATGGGATTAGTAGGACTTGATCTAGATGGATGAATTGAATTTGAGGAAATTTGGAGATACGACAATTGGAGTATAAACTTGATCGATGATATTCTTGGTGGAGAAATATTGATGAATTAGTTAGTGATAAATAATGGAAAATAAGGATGATTATAGAAAAAGCAATTTATGGATTTGGATCATTAGCAGAAATGATTAATACGAATGATTTCGGTGGATTAAAAAGTAATCTTGTTAGAGAATCATTAGAATTCAGAAGTGAGGAGTTGGTGAATAGTGATTACAAGATTGGGTTATTAGGAATTCGGAATACAAAAGATATTGGTGCATTCAAAATGAATATATAGAAAGGGTTTGATCGGTGGATTAGCTAAATGATGTCATTCGCTGTTTGGGGTTTAGACAGCAATCCATATAGATAGTGTTTGATCAGTGGATTACCTAAATGATGTCACTCGTTGTTTGGAGTCTTAGACAGCAACCAATTTGGGAAGAATATATTCGGTTGATTAAGTAAATAATGACACTTGTTGTTTGGAGTTTTAGACAACAATTAGTAAAGAAATTGTGTATTTGATGGATTAAGCCAATTATGGCATTTGGTGGATTGAGTCAATTATGGCAATCGTCGTGTGGAGTTCTAGGTAGCAACAATAACACTATGGTTTAATAATAACAATGCTACCAAAAGCAATTTCTGGCAAATAAAACAACCCGAGCCTTTCCTTTGATAAGCCATGCATACTACTTATTTGCATTCTGTGTATTGGCTCGCGGAGCACGGTGGTTAGTGTGCTCACACTTGCTCTCACAACAAATCCAGAATGAAGAATCAGATCACTGCGCCTCAGCAACACTATTGATCATGATGACAAAGAAGATGAAGATGTCAAAGGCTAGGTCGCGAACCTCCAATTGGCTGCTTGTGGGCATGTCCTGAGGGTTCCCACTGTGTGCTACATTCTTCCGCTGCTACAATTTAATGATTTCGGCCTAATCGGCCCATGTGTAAGTTTACTATATTATTTATGCTTCCGCATGATATGTATTTGATATTCATTTTCTGTATCTGTGAGCACTATCTGCTGATCCAGGGAATAGTGCAATAAATCACAGAGGATTTCGGATGGAAAATCTGGGGTCCTACAGTCAGCTCCTCACAGTGATGGGCCCTGTAGCAACAACCCCATCCTGAACATTCCTACCGAGCATTCGCCGCAACTCCCACCCGAGAGGGAGATACCCCCTTTGTTGGTGCAGGGACACGTGCAAGCTCTTCAAGTCTAAGCACTGCATCATCCTAGGTATACGTTACTGGGGTTGCACAAACTACTACAGTGACTACCCCAACCGCCGTCTAGACACCGCAACCTATTGGCAGCTGGTAAGGACCAGGTGCACCATTTTTCCCTACCTTTTCTCCTTCACAGCATGCACTAACAACCTCTCCCCTATATTTACAGTCCCTAGAACCCTATATGGCTACCGCAAATGGATCGATCTTGAGATCCACCCTGAGGATCAATGGGCCCTCGATTTCGAGGAGTGGAATGTCGCAAGGTCATCGAAGATGCGGGAGGAGTAATGCCGCAAGAACAAGCAAACTCTGCATATACAATGCGAGACAAAAACTCATCTCGAAGAGTGCACGCGTAGGGAGCAGGAGGCTCGCGAGAGGGAGTGCGAGAGAAAGAGGGAAATGGCAACTGGCAAAAGAGGCCGCCGAGGAGTTCAATACCGAGCTAGTAAGGAAGGGAAAATGACCTCGGTCCACATAGTAGGTTGTATGAGCAGTTGGGTGGGTTAGTCATACATGATGTTATATGTTATGCGTGTCATCAAAAAGTACGCGGCATGTTACTCTCTACTGTATTATGAAGTTTATTTAAATTCAGACAAACTTATTATCTCGTCTTTTCGCATTCAATGATTCACATAGCAAGTCATGTAACAATATTAACATATCAGTTTTCTCCGTAAATGAATTCTCAGTAACATCAAAATATCACTCATCATCGTATATACCGATCGTTCTCCGGTCAATCGTTCCTAAAAAAAATTTTCCAAAATTTATTGCGCACCTACAACATACAATAAACATAAACTTATTTTACAACTCCAACATATTATTTTCCAATTAAAAACTACAAAATTGATAAAATTTACAAAATTCACGAGGGGCTGAGTGCGGTCGCCTAATGGCCGAGCAATTGGTTGCAGTCGCCCGAGAGTTGGGCGATTGGACCTTTGTTGCCCCCCTGTTGGGCGAGTCTATTTTTGTAAAAAAAATTTGCCGCATATATATTCCTGTAATTTTGAATAAAAAATAAATTATTCGTAAAAAAAAGTCTCACACTCCAGGGTGCAGAAGATTCTGATGACCAGGACTCTAGAATAGACCATTGATCGAAGACCCTGGCCAAGTCATTTCGACGAAGAATCTGACGAAGACTTTGAACAAGATGGTGATGAGACGGGCATAATTTACATCACTATTTATTATTCACTAAAATAGGTTTTATAGAGTATTCAACTTGTTTTCTTTTTCTGCAAAACACTAGTTCATTTTCAGAACATTGCATCAACGCTCTCCGTCTCCACTCTTCACTATACCTAGAATACTGATATAAACACACAGAACTGGAGTCAATTATAATTACCATATACACGTAAAATAAACACACAGGACTCACCTGCAACATAAGAGTTACCAGTACACATCTCAAAGACTTGTCTTGGGGATCGATTTATATACATGCGATGTGTTGTTTGTCTACTTGCCTTGGCGTTCATATACGTTGGCATACGTCGGAGCATGATACGAGGGTGGAGATGGGTAGTTGTCCGCCGGTGGAGGCCTCTTACAGCAGCTGATCACCCGAAAGTCACAGAACACGCCTAGGCAGGAGAGGCTGCACGCTGTGTTTTCCATCACAACTCTCTCTCTCTCTCTCACTACTACAAAAAGGGCTAAACTGGACGGCTACATCACAGACGATTCATACGGAATCGTCTGTGCTTAAATCATCACAGACGGTTTATAATAGAAACCGTCTGTGATATTTTCACAGACGAATCATATTAGAAACCGTCTGTGAAAATCTGATAAACCTGACGGTTCGTTTTAAGAACCGTCAGGAAATTCCTGACGGTTCTTAAAGCGAACCGTCGTGATAAGCGAGACAACGAGACGGTTCGTTTTAAGAACCGTCAGGAATTTCACAGACGGTTCTTAAAATGAACCGTCTGTGATAAGCAAGACAACACGACGGTTAATTTTAATAACCGTCGTGGTAATCGATCGATAACCGATAATTGGTGTATACCACGGATTTCGATCTCACCGTCCATTCTCTCCACATCGAATAGCGGGCACCGTGCGATTCCTCCCACCGCCGCCTTATTAATAACTCCCCATCTACATTTCCACGGTACTAGTCACGGGTGAGTTCATCCACTAGCTAGCTTTCCTTCATGCATCTCCTCTCGCTGTGAGCTAGCGCCTCCGTCACGATGATGCGGGAGGTGGACAACACACTCTTCCGTAAGTGTCGTAAGTGTGTCTTGTTCAGCCTTACCGTCCTGCCATGAAGGGTTCGTTAGCTTGTTATCCGGTAACAAAAAAATTTGCCTTCTCCCCTCCGCTGTGAGCTAGCGCCTCCGTCGCGACACGGCGGGTCATTGACAACACACTCTTGCCGGCCGTAAGTGTCGTAAGTGTGTCTTTTTCAGCGGCACCGTCGTGTCATGAAGGGTTCGTTAGCTTGTTATCCTGTAATAGATCTGAATGTGTGTTGTTGTATTTCCGTGTGCATTTGCTTGTTTTCAAAGGGCGTGTAACAAAAAAATTTGGACACCGTCTGTGTAGGCGGCGTCGGAGAAGACGAGTATCACAGACGGTTGTTACTGATGAACCGTCTGTAATACTTTTGTTACATAGACGGTCTGTATTACAAACCGTCTGTGATAATCTGGAATTATCACAGACGGTTTGTAATAAAAAACCGTCTGTCATAATAACAACCAAACAAATTCGTACAAAGACAGGGGATCACAAATAAAAGGCAAATTTATTAATTTCAATTCGAGGCAAATTTATTACAAAAGTCGCGAGATAAAGAGATTGTCGATTCTAATCTTACGGGCTTCAGACGCTTCTTCTTCGACTTTGGGACATGGAGGAGCGCGGCCGAGTTCTCGAACGCCGTTAAGATTGTCCTTGTCCTCAGCACTTCCTCCTCCAGCATTGGCAAATGATCAGTAGCATACGTCATAAGCTCATAGAGGATAGCATGATAAGATTCCTCAGAATCTGCCGTTTCTGCTTGAGCGGCAATGCTATCCATCAATCTCTCCATTGCCACAAATGCTTCGTCCGCTTTGTGCACATTGTAGAGAAGAACGAGATTAAGGGCGGTTTCCCTTTCCTGAGCGGCAAGAAAACACCTCTGTCGACGGCGGATGATGAGGTCCAGCTGACGGATGGAAGGGAGTCGAGGGAGAAGAGCAGGGCGTGAGCGGAGGAGCTGCTCTAGACGTGGATTATTGGCCGCCTGTGTAAGATTACGGCCGAACAACTCATGATGGATAGATGAGAGGAAGGAGATGAGAAGAACAATACTAGAATCCATATTGTACGTACGTTGAGAATTCTAGAAGAAGATGAGTAGCTAGAGGACAATACGTACGTACGTAGAAGAACTGGATTAGACGCGCATATTTAACCTTTAGCACAGACGGTTCGTATACCAAACATTAATGATATAAACGCTTCGTATAACGATCGAGATACATTAAAGGAAACACGAGAGATACGTTCTGACTCCGCATTAACACGACGGTTCGTAGTAAAACCGTCGTGATACAAACTACTACAAAAGAGGCTAAATCTAGACAACGAGACGGTTCGTTTTAAGAACCGTGCGTGGAGTTTCACCTAGACGACGGCTCGATCACGCCCCCATCTGCCTCGACAAGCGGGCCCGGTGTCGGTGGTCGTCACAGTTGGTGCGATCGATAGGTGGGACCCACATGTCAGCGACGGAATTAATAGAAATAGCTCGACCTCGAGCCTTTGCGTGGCGGGGCTCGAACGCGCGCCGAGGGAGCAGGGGGGAAAGAGATCGCGCTGATAGCCAGGGGGTTCACTCGGTGTTGCTTACCCTACAAGGGTAATAATACCCTTTGAGATATCTCAGGGAGGCGGGGCATGAGGAAATATAGAGTGAACTATCACAGACGGTTGGAAATATGAACCGTCTGTGGTACGCTATCAACACGACGGCATCGCTCACGCCCCCCATCTGCCTCTCGACAAGCGGGGCCCTACCGCCGGTCGTCGCGTTGGTGCGATCGGCGACAGTGGGACCCACATGTCGCCGACGGATTTAATAGAATAGCTCGACCTCGGTGCCGCGTGAGCGGGGCTCGAGCGCGCCGAGGGAGGGGGGAAGAGATCGCGCTGATAGCCAGGGGGTTCACTCGGTGTTGCTTACCCTATAAGGGTAATAATACCCTTTGAGATATCTCAGGGAGGCGGGGCATGCGGAAATATAGAGTGAACTATTACAGACGGTTGGAAATATGAACCGTCTGTGATATGCATCAGCACAGACGGTTCATATTAAGAACCGTCTGTGAAAATTTATGACTATCACAGACGGTTCATATATAGAACCGTCTGTGATACGCTAAAATCACAGACGGTTGATATTACGAACCGTCTGTGATATTGTTGACATCACAGACGGGTCGTATATAGAACCGTCGGTGATAATTCATGACGGTTATTAATACGAACCGTCGTGATATATTGATTTCACAGATCGTTTGTGGATGGAACCGTCTTTGATATTCGCACCATATTAATTCTCGGCGTCGACACGCTTCATCATCATTATTGCGCTGCATCGGTGGAGCAAGGCGGCCGGCTTTAGGGAGTTCGGGGTGAAAACATATCGCCGTCTTCTTAGTGATATGATCAGAGGTTAGTACTCAATTAATTTAATAACTTATAAGCATGCATGTTTTTGTAATTGAAGATGATATATATATCGAGGTTTTGATTAGCTTAAATCTAGCTAGCTAGGTTTAGAAAGATGTTGTTAGTTTGCTCGATTTCGAATGGGTAAGTGCGTCTTGGCTAACATTCTTTTAATTTGTTACTTGTGTAGCGTAGATGGACCGAAACCGGATGTACATTGAGAACCGTGTGAGTGAAGAGTACATCAATGGCGTGTCTGCATTTAGAAGAGCTACGAAATGGATATGTTGAAGAAGGGATAGCATATATGTACCGTCCATGCATTGATTGTGATAATCTCAAGATGTTTAGCAACTCATACAGATTGAAGCTCACTTGATTCGAAGGGGTTTCAGAAAAGGGTACAAATGTTGGACTAGTCACGGTAAAGAGAAGAGTACACAAGAAAGTAGTAATGATATAGTTGAGGGAGACAACAACGATATGCCATTTGTGGACCGTTCTTTCGATCATGAGGATAAGTCACGGGATGACAACTGGATCGATGTTACGTGATGCGAAGGATCTATAGTGAGAGAGAGTTTGGTAAATTTGAGGGCTTGATGGAGGACTTGGAGAAACCTTTATTCTCGTGTCGCAAGCCGCAATACATTTAGGTTGTCATCGGTTCTAGAACTGCTGAAATTGAAGGCAAGCAATGGTTGGTCCGACAAGAGTTTCACGGCATTGTTAGGTCTCCTAGCGGACATGCTTCCAATTGGAAATGTGTTGCCAAGAACCACCTACCAAGCCAAGAAGATTCTTTGTCCATTAGGAATGGAAGTAGAAAGAATACATGCATGTCCGAATGATTGTATCCTGTACCGTAAAGAGTATGCTAGCTTACATGTTTGTCCGGTGTGCAAAGCATCCCGATACAAGCGTAAAAATGACTCTGATGATGGGAAGGGCATTGAGGTGAAGCAAGGACCTCCTGCTAAGGTGTTGTGGTATCTTCCTGTAATCCCCCATTTGAAGCATTTATTTGCAAACCGCAAGGATGCAAGATTGATGCGTTAACACCGGGAGCGGCGAAGAAAGACGGAATGATAAGACATGTTGCTGATTCGCGCGGTGGAGGAACGTCGATAGGATGTTTGTAGATTTCGTGTGGAACCGAGAAATATAAGGTTTGGGTTGAGTACGATGGAATGAATCCTTTTGGTAACATGAGCGTGACATAGCACCTGGCCCGTGACTTTGTGCATGTACAACCTTCCTCCTTGGCTGTGTATGAAGCGGAAGTATATTTTGATGTCACTACATATCCAAAGGCCGAAGCAACCTGGCAATGATATTGATGTGTTCCTAGTACCATTGGTGGAAAATCTTACAATACTGTGGAACGAAGGTGTACATGTATGGGATGCGGACAAACGAGAGAACTTCACTTTACGCGCCATGTTGTTCTGCACCATTAATGATTTTCCTGCCCTTGGTAACCTGTCAGGGTTGAGTACAAAAGGAGCCAAAGCATGTCCGCACTGCTTAGACTATACCGAGAGTATGTGGTTGAACAACTCTCGTAAAACTGTGTACATGCGTCACCGTAGGTTCCTTCCAAAGTATCACCCATACCGCAAGATGAAAAAATAATTTGATGAAAAAAAAGAGGATGACTCAGTACCAAGACCTTTCAGCGGGAAAGAGGTGTATGATATGGTCAAGGATATAAATATTAGAAGTTCGCAATTGCATCGATGTTATGCACGTAGAGAAGAATGTATGTGACAGTTTGATTGGTCTTTTACTGAATATTCCTGATAAAACAAAGGATGGTGTTAACGCAAGGCGTGACTTGGTCGCTATGAACATCAGGACCGAGTTAGCACCGATTGAGACCGCTAAAGGCTGGACGTACCTTCCCCCAGCTTGCTACACTCTATCTAAGTCCGAGAGAACTGAACTGTGCCATTCCTTACGTGGTGTGAAAGTTCCATCCGGTCCTCCACCAAAGATGAAGAAACTTGTTTCCATGGAACATTTGAAATTAATTGGCATGAAGTCTCACGACTGTCATGTGCTAATGACACAAATGCTACCTGTTGCAATTAGAAGTATTTTGCCGAACAAGGTTCGAGTGACAATCATAAGGCTATGTTATTTCTTTAACGTAATTGCTCAGAAGGTCATTGATCCCGATGGACTAGATGCTCTGCAAACCGTGGTGGTGACAACTCTTTGTCATCTAGAGATGTATTTCCCTCCATCATTTTTTGATATCATGGTCCATCTCATTGTCCACCTTGTGAAAGAGATAAAAATATGCGGCCCGTGTTTCTCGTCATATGTACCCTTCGAGAGGTACATGGAATTCTCAAGTCCTATGTACACAATCGATCTCGACCGGAGGGTAGCATCATCGAGGGTTATACAACAGAAGAGGTCATTGAATTCTGCATTGACTACATGGCTCAGGTCGAGCCGATAGGTGTACCTCTATCTCGTCACGAGGGGAGGCTAGAGGGTATCCGGACTATCGGAAGGAAAGCAATAACTCCGGATCAAAATACGTATGCTCAAGCCCATTTCACGGTTTTACAACACATGACTGAAGTGACCCTATATATTGAAGAGCACAAGGACCCTATATCTGAGAGCAAATTAAAATCATTATCAACATGTTATGTTCTTGAAATACTGATTGTAGTCATGTTCCTTCTTTAAATCTGTTTCTATACATGTGTTGATCATATATGTTAAGTTTACAAAAGGATTAGCATGTAAATACATTAATGTTATGAATGCCATGCTAATGTTAAATATGTCATATATGATGTTCATGTTGAGTACATACATTATTTGCAATGATTTAATTGATTCTTATATCAATATGTTGTTTAAGTCATTCATATGCCATGTTTGGGTGATTACTATTATCATAATTATTGGAATTAAAATAGAAAATATGCTTATACCGCAATAGCTTTTTTTTAGAAGAGAGATGGTGTCCACACAGTCGTCGTCGTCATCTGGGTCTCACGCTCCCAAGATTGGAATAACTAAGCGTGGCCGAGGAGTATCGAAAAGGCCAGAGGGCCGAATGAAAGGTCTCTCTGGTTGGGGTCCCTCTGAAACCGAAGAAAGCAGCAGCATCATTTCGGACTACCTGCGGGATAATTGGAAGGCAACGGGTCCCCATCACCATAGCAAGCTGGAAAGATTTGGCAAAGGATCACAAAAATCAGCTATGGGAGGAAATTACAAATTCGTTCGAGATCCCAGCAGAAGTACAGGAACTCGTGCAAAGGCACGCGCTACTCGCAATGGGAAAAACATGGAAGAATTTTAAGAGCACTCTTGTGACGCAAAGACGTGGCCAAGGATCTCACGCCCTTCACGAGGTATCCTTTCGTGTCGCCGTAAACATGGGAGGCCTTTGTGCGAGATGAAGACAACGACGAATTTGAACAACAAAGTGTGGCGCACAAGGCAATTCAGTCACAAAATACTCACCCTCACAGACTCGGCACCGCTGGGTACGCAAGTAAAATCCCGCAGTGGAGGATGCAGGACGAGGTCGCAATCCGAATGGAGGCCTCCCCGCCATTTGCCGGGATCGCAAACGAGCGCGCTCGAAACTGGTTAAGAGCGAGGTCATCAACCACATCTTCGGGTGTCTCTTTCAAAAACCCCGCAGATGAGGAAATGTCCCAACGCCTGGTAAGATTATGTTAAACTAAATAGTTGTTAACACATCTTGAGCTTCATGGGTTCAAAAATAACATGATTAATTGTCTCTTGCAGCAATCATTGACTACCGAATCTTCTCGTGGCTCCTTTCAAGAATACGGAGAGAGATTTACTATCACGTGCCTTGGGAAACAAGGAGCACCAGTCGCGCACACGAGGCTTGGGGGTTTACGTATCTAGGAGGCACGAATTTCCAGATTACTCCGAGACATATAGGAGTAGGAAGAGATCCAAGGCGTACCGCAAAGAAGAAATGAAACATGAGCTTCGTGCTCAACTTGAGGAACAACTATCTGCCTCACTTCAAGAGCAGACTGCCTCACTTCGAGGAGAGATAGATTCATTGAGGAAGAACGAGATAAGTTCGCAACCAATCGCAACCCATCCCTACTACTGCGATACCGGTCCCCTCAACGCTAAAGATGGTAAGGCCCACACCAAATCTTGAACATAGCGACGCCCATTTACCTATCGATGATATTCGGTATTGTACCTCTTTAGAATGCTACATAGATCTCTCTAGTGGATGCCTTAACTCATCTTGTGTCATTATGTAGGAGCCCATGCCTTGCACCCTCAGTCGGGCTTGTAGGCTCTATTCCGTTGATATTGGACGAGGATGGCATATCCATTGCTATCAGGGATGTTGGTGCACGGTGTACAAATAGAGAACGGTTTTATAAAGGTTCAGGTGGACATGATTACTGATGTTTTTAAGACCGTTCCTCTTCAGAAGCCCCCAAACGAAGAGATTAAGACATTAGGGATGCCGTCTACACATTCGCTCAATGGCCCAAGAGGGACATCGCCCTCGACTTGTCCGTGCCACAATCCCCACATCCAATGGCCCAAGAGGACATCGCCATGGACTGTCACATCGGCTCCAGTGGCTCCACCTCCGCTCGGTTCGAAGCTCATTGCATCGGCTCCGCCGAGACGCCACCAAAACGTATCATAAGCGAGGTTGTAAGACCCAAGCCAAGAAAATTAAGGCGCGTCTCGGGCCATGGAAGTTCATTCTAGGAGTGTCGTTGGTCCCCGAGTCACAATTACCCCGGCTTGATTTGGTTTGCAATACATTGCATAGCTGGTACATGATGAAGTCCAACATGAAGCCAAACCGGCAGAGTGCATTCACTCTGAGATATACGGAGGCGCATTTCCTCCACGACTCGGGCTACATCGTCATAGCTGGTACATGATGAAGTCCAACATGAAGCCAAACCGGTAGAGTGCATTCACTCTGAGATATACGGAGGCGCATTTCCTCCACGACTCGGGCTACATCGTCGTGACATTCGAAGACTTATTCTTACTATTCAATCTCGACGAACTCGACGCCTCACTTCTACGATGCTGGACATTGTAAGTGCACTATACAATGAAGTTCTACATTCACGTTATACCGATAAATGTCATTACTCTTTCCTTATGTATAGATACATGATCCAACAAGTAAAGCGATTGCGACAACCAGTGGGTTTCCTTGACCCTTACTTGGTCTCCGAGCAATCTATCAATGAAAATGCCTCCTTCGTGGAAGGTTACATAACGAGGGGATTGATTGCTCACATCGACAAGGAGTATGTCATGGTACCCTTCAACCAAGGGTAAGTGCTTCACTAGTTGCCACACATGTTTCATTTTTACTTTACATGTAGCATGAACATAGGATTAATCACTATGACGACACACATGACTAGGCATTACTGGATTTTGATTGTGATTGTACCAAAGTGGAGCAAGGTAATATACCTTGATTCCCTACTTAAGAGCAATCACGACTTCAGTCGTGTGCAAGAAGTAATTAACAGGTAAACTCATTTCCTTCATATATAACTCTATTGTAATATTTCCTTCATTTGCAACGGCCGTGGCTAACTTTTTTGAATCACGTAGATCATTTACCGCTTATGTTGCCCTAGGAGGAAAACATAAGAAATCCAGTGACACGCTGCGACACAACACGCGATTTTCGGTACCCGCTATAACACAAAAATCCTATATCACACTTTGTTATAATGTCTCTAGAAATAACCATGCGGTATGTAATTCTATTTTGCGATGCCAAGCAGCTACAAGGTAACGTATGTGGATTCTCGTTTGCCGCCACATGAAGGAAATCATGGATACTAAGATCAATGATCCAGAGGTACCGTGTCCTTACAATAATTATTATTTTCTAATTATATATATGTAACACATGCTAATTAATGACTTGACATTGCTCCTAGCGACAGCGGGTGGATTTCGACAAAAGTGCATATGATCTTGATAATCTCATCGAAATTCGTGGAACCCTCTCTGAATTCTTAGTAGCAGAGGTCATAAATAAGGCTGGAGAGTTCTACCCCGGCAATGGTGATAATTAGATGTTGAAACATTGTATTCATTTGTAAGATCGTAGTATGTGATGTGTTACGTCACTTTGTCACATTCATTTGTAAGATCTGTGTAACGATTTTCATTCTATATATGTAACGATTTGTGCTTATCTGTCATTTATCTGTAATCTGCTTGCTTGCTTTCAGAGGGCATGGCTAGCATATCCTGAGGCTAGCCAAAAAATATCAAATAAAACGGTTATTGCAACAGCTATCACAGACGGTTCGTTGTTACAAACCGTCTGTGATATATATCACAGACGGTTTCAAAGACGGCCTTTGTATTAACCGTCTGTGATATACACAATATCACAGACGGTTTTTATTTAGAACCGTCTGTGATAAAATTCATATCACAGACGGTTGTATACAAACACCGTCTGTGATATTGTGTATATCACAGACGGTTTGTATAAAAAACCGTCTGTGATATAATTCATATCACAGACAGTTATATACAGACACCGTCTGTGATATTGCAAATATCACAGACGGTTTTTTATTCCAAACCGTCTGGGATATACACAATATCACAGACGGTTTGTATACAAACCGTCTGTAATGTGAGTTATCATAGACGGCTTGGGAGCCGTCTGTGATAACCACCTATTATCACTGACAGATAAACACTGACGGTTCAGGAACCATCTGTGATGACAGTTCCAAACCGTCTGTGATAGGACTGTCTGTAGCAATGTCTCTCTCTTTGGACAAGCATTCCCTCTATTAGTCGATAGAGGCTCAAGAGAATCAGGGAAAATCATTCGGTTTGCAAAAAAAGTCGGAGGGCGGCCAAAGCGACGAAATAACAAAATTTGGTTCATTTCGTCTAAGAATTCGAACAAAATATTCAAACATCATTTGAATTTTGATGAAATTTAACCGGAATTTAAACTTATCTTCCCATCACAAGTCTCCTTCTCTCTCTCTCTCTGTTGGACATGCACTCACTATATAAGTCGATCGAGGCTGAAAAGAATTTGTCTTCATGGTTTTAAGTCATCTTCCCATCACATCTATGTCTCTCGCTTTGTTAGACATGCACTCACTATATAAGTCGATCCGAGGCTGAAGAGAATATGTCCTCACGGTTTGAAGTGATATCTAAAAGACTACTGGTAGCTAGGCCAGCGGCCACTACAAAAACCAAAAGGATTATTCCCCATTTCAAAAGTGCATGCAATCATCGCTGTATACTTATTTGTGAAGTACACTAATTAATTAAACTCCGTTGGGAAAGCAAAGCAAGTTACCAACAAACATTTAACCGATTCTCTTATACTCGATTATTGTGAACTTTTTTAACTTCCGGAGATACAGTAGTAATGTTAGCTAGATTATATTCGTTGTGGTTTTATTCTTAAAAGCTAAGGAACCAACTATTACTAGCAGATTTATCCTAAACCGCATCTAACTATGGTTAGATTGATTACTTGAAAGCAAAAGGAAAAGGAAAAGAAAAGAAAAAACTCCATTACAGACCTTTAAGGTTATACTCCTATATTATTATATGAGCCTTTCTCCGGTAAGGTCTGCATAAATGGAGCATAACCTACTTCGTGGCACGTACCCAAATTAACTCCAAATAAAACCACGCATGCATGGTAAATTCATCTAAAAACTGCCATGGCGAGCTCTCCCTCCTACGGCAGAGGTTAGCTTGGTACCTTTACTTGCATAATCTATACAATGTAAGCTTGCTGTTAGCTGTAAGAAAAACCGTAAGCAGAAACTTTTAGACAAGATCGTTTTCAGTACAAATTTGTTGATTTAACCCTTTGATAACATTGAGATACATACCTTAATCCTATCTTGATCCATGCGGCATCTTCACCATAAGGAATCTATTCTATAGTGTTTTCTCTCCTCTCTTCATCTTTTAGTGCTCTCTTAATGATTAGAAAACCTAACTATTATGTACGTGCACGTACCTTAATCTCTTTTCCTTAAGGAGAACTTTCAGTACTGCATAGTGCAAGCTCTTATGCACATACGCACAGGGGTCCAATTAGAGCGGATACAAACGGATATCGTTTATTTTGTTTCTTATACTATATTTTTTTCGGAATCAGAGTTGAACACAGATAATGTTAGATACCCATTTCTTCATTCCGTGTTCGCTCCCTAAGCCTTCAGACAGTTGATCGGACGAAAATTATCCCCTTCTTTTATACCCCTACACAGGATATTGAAAAGTAGGAATACAATCAAAGCGAACACAGAGAAACTAAATTGCCAGGATGTTAAAGGAAGAGCACTTAGTATTCCCCGATTGTTTAGATGCGACAATCAATCTATCTATTATCTTGTTCGTAAGTAAAATTACAACAGAGTTACTCATATCACTTGACATATAGATATATACGGATGCATATCACTTATCCCTTATCATATTCCGTATTTTCTCGGAGTCGAAGTGTAATGCCCTAGACATCGTTTCGGTGTTTACGGAAGTTTTTATCGGGTTCGCGGAGTTTTCTTTTTCCACTACTACAGAAAGCCTAATACTAGACGGCCAATCACAGACGGTTTGACAAAACCGTCAGGATCGACACTCAACACGACGGTTTTAATTTGAACACCGTCGTGTAGGCGCTTTCGGAGAAGACGAGTATCACGTAGGCGGTTGTTCTTGATGAACTGCGTGATACTAAAGTATCACAGACGGTCTGTATTAAAAACCGTCTGTGTTAGTGACGGTTTGTAATAAAAAACTGTCTGCGATAACCAGCTTTTCATAGACGGGTTTTAATATAAAACCGTCTGTGAATTATCACAGACGGTTTGTAATAAAAACCCGTCTGTGATAATGCCACAAAGCATTTAATGCGCTGCTCAGGCCGCATCGTCTTCATTTCGATTCGAGGCAAATTTATTACAAAAGTCGCAAAGATAAAGAGATTCTCAGATTCTAATCTTCTGGGCTGACAGATGCAAGAAAGTTGGGGAAGGAGAGCAGGGCGTGTGCAGAGAAGCTGCTCTAGATGTAAATTGTTGGCCGCCTGTGTAAGGTTCCGGCCGAACAACTCTTGATGAACAGATGAGAGCTGAGGAAGGAGATGAACACAAGAACAGTAGAATCCATATTGTACGTACGTTGAGAATTCTAGAAGAAGATGAGTAGCTAGAGGACAGTACGTACGTACGTAGAAGAACTGGATTACGTGGAGTTTCACCTAGACGGCAGTGGCTCACGCCCTCCCTCTTCATCTCGACAAGCGGGCCCACCGTCCGCCGGTCGCGCGTTGGTGCGATCGGCGACGTGGGACCCACATGTCAGTGACGGATTTAATAGAAATAGCTCGACCTCGGCGCCGGTGAGCGGGGCTCGAACGCAGCCGAGGGAGCAGGGAAAGATCGATGGCGATAGCGGGGGTTCACTCGGTGTTGCTTACCCTATGAGGGTAATAATACCCTTTGAGATATCTCAGGGAGGCGGGGCGTGCGGAAATATAGAGTGAACTATCACAGACGGTTGGAAATATGAACCGTCTGTGGTACGCTATCGCCACGCGGTTCATATATAGAACCGTCTGTGATACGCTAAAATCACCGATAATTGGTGTATACCCTGGATTTCGATCTCACCCGTCCATTCTCTCCACATCGAATGATATGGTCAAGGATATAAACGTTGTGCATGGAAAGGGACGTAAATTGAGGAAGAACATATGAAAAAAGAGGTCGATATTTTGGGACTTGCCTTATTGGGAGCACTTAGAAGTTCGCAATTGCATCGATGTTATGCACGTGAGAAGAATGTATGTGACAGCTTGATTGGTCTTTTACTGAATATTCCTGATAAAACAAAGGATGGTGTTAACGCAAGGCGTGACTTGGTCGCTATGAACATCAGGACCGAGTTAGCACCGATTGAGACCGCTAAAGGCCGGACGTACCTTCCCCCAGCTTGCTACACTCTATCTAAGTCCGAGAGAACTGAATCGCGGTCCTTACGTGGTGTGAAAGTTCCATCCGGTCACTCCACCAGCATGAAGAAACTTGTTTCCATGGAACATTTGAAATTAATTGGTATGAAGTCTCACGACTGTCATATGCTAATGATACAAATGCTACCTATTGCAATTAGAAGTATTTTGCCGAACAAGGTTCGAGTGACAATCATAAGGCTATGTTATTTCTTTAACGCAATTGCTCAGAAGGTCATTGATCCCGATGGACTAGATGCTCTGCAAACCGAGGTGGTGACAACTCTTTGTCATCTGAAGATGTATTTCCCTCCATCATTTTTTGATATCATGGTCCATCTCATTGTCCGCCTTGTGAAAGAGATAAAAATATGCGGCCCCGTGTTTCTACGTCATATGTACCCTTCGAGAGGTACATGGAATTCTCAAGTCCTATGTACGCAATCGATCTCGACCGGAGGGTAGCATCATCGAGGGTTATACAACAGAAGAGGTCATTGAATTCTGCATTGACTACATGGCTCAGGTCGAGCCGATAGGTGTACCTCTACCTCGTCACGAGGGGAGGCTAGAGGGTATCGGGACTATCGGAAGGAATGCAATAACTCCGGATCAAAATACGTATGCTCAAGCCCATTTCACGGTTTTACAACACATGACTGAAGTGACCCCATATATTGAAGAGCACAAGGACATGCTACGTCAAGAGAATGTAGGCGGTCGAAGTTTGGATCATGAGACAACACAACCGTCGGTTCAACGAATGGTTGAAGGCGCAATTGACTAGGAGGTCGTCAAGTGAAACACTACAATGGTTGGCAAAAGGGCCAAAATTTACAATTATGAAATGGCAAGGATACGACATTAATGGCTATACATTTTATACAATGATCGGGATAGAAAGAGCACGGTCACGTAACTCGGTGTCCGCATAGATGCCTACGATGTGCATGTCAGTACCGCTGGCACAAGCTCGTACTACGGGCTTGTAGAGGAGATTTGGGAGCTTGACTACGTAATATTCAAGATTCCTCTATTTCGTGTCGTTGGGTCCAACTCCCACGGGTGTAAAGGTCGACAAGTGCAGGCGTCACTACCGTGGATCTCGAATGTGTAGGATACAAAGACGAACCATTTGTACTCATGAGGCAGGTTGTTCAAGTATTTTATGTAACCGACCGGCAAATAAGAAGCGCCATGTAGTTCTTCGTGAAAAAGAAGGATTGTCGGAGTTGAGAATGTTGTGGATGAGGAAGAGTACAATCAATTTGATGATTTACCTCCATTCGGAGACAGCATCAGGCTCGAGGAAGAACAAGGAGATGAAGCAAGCTATATGCGTGTCGATCATCGTGAAGGGCTTTATTTAAAATGAAATAGCCAAGTGTAATACATGTAACTATATATATTCCATTGTAGTTGTAAAATGACTCAAGAACTAGAAATTCCTCTATTTATGATTATGCTTGCGTTTTTTCCTAAATGTAATCAGATTCCATTGTAATCGCACAATGTACAGGCACATACTATAGGAACTAAGTGTTAGTAAACTATCACAAAGCGGTTATATAAATGGAACCGTCAGGATATCAATATCACAGACGGTTCTATAAATATAACCGTCTGTGATAGTTTATTATCACAGACGGTTTCATTTATAGAACCTTCTGTGATATGGATATCACAGACGGTTCCATTTATATAACCGCCTGTGATAGTTTTCCTTTAAATACCGATCAGCTAGTTCTAGTCCGCGCTAACGCACTCTCCAACGCCCCCTGCTAGCTAGGTTTTGCTCCCTGCGACGCCGCTCCCTCTCCCGACGCCGCTCCGACCCGACGCCGCTCCCTCTCCCGACTCCGCTCACTCTCCCGACTTCGCCCTCTCCCGACACCGCTCCTCAACGACGCCGCTCCTCCCGACGCTCCTCCCCGACGCCGCCCCTCTCCGACGCCGCCCTCCCCAACGCCGCTCCTCCCCGACGCCGCCCCCGACGCCGCTCCTCTCCCGACGCCGCCCTCTCCCGGCGGTGGGTTGATAGGTTTTCTACATTAATTTGATTCTAGAGCTCAATAATAAAGTTTTCTTGCAACCCTATATCGAGAGCAAATTAAAATCATTATCAACATGTTATGTTCTTGAAATACTGATTGTAGTCATGTTCCTTCTTTAAATCTGTTTCTATACATGTGTTGATCATATATGTTAAGTTTACAAAAGGATTAGCATGTAAATACATTAATGTTATGAATGTCATGCTAATGTTAAATATGTCATATATGATGTTCATGTTGAGTACATACATTCTTTGCAATGACTTAATTGATTCTTATATCAATATGTTGTTTAAGTCATTCATATGTCATGTTTGGGTGATTATTATTATCATAATTATTGGAATTAAAATAGAAAATATGCTTATACCGCAATAGCTTTTTCTTAGAAGAGAGATGGTGTCCACACAGTCGTCATCGTCATCTGGGTCTCACGCTCCCAAGATTGGAATAACTAAGCGTGGCTGAGGAGTATCGAAAAGGCCAGAGGGCCGAATGACAATCACGGAGGTCTCTCCGGTTGGGGTCCCTCTGCAACCGAAGAAAGCAGCAGCATCATTTCGGACTACCTGCGGGATAATTGGAAGGCAACGGGTCCCCATCACCATAGCAAGCTGGAAAGATTTGGCAAAGGATCATAAAAATCAGCTATGGGAGGAAATTACAAATTCGTTCGAGATCCCAATAGATACAGAACTCGTGCAAAGGCACGCTACTCACAATGGGAAAAGCATGGAAGAATTTTAAGAGCACTCTTGTGACGCAGTACGTGGCCAAGGATCTCACGCCCTTCACGAGGTATCCTTTCGTGTCGCCAAAAACATGGGAGGCTTTTGTGCAGATGAAGACAACGACGGAATTTGAACAACAAAGTGTGGCGCACAAGGCAATTCAGTCACAAAATACTCACCCTCACAGACTCGGCACCGCTGGGTACGCAGGTAAAATCCCGCAGTGGAGGATGCAGGACGAGGTCGCAATCCGAATGGAGGCCTCCCCGCCATTTGCCGGGATCGCAAACGCAGCGCTCGAAACTGGTTAAGAGCGAGGTCATCAACCACATCTTCGGGTGTCTCTTTCAAAAACCCCGCAGATCGGAAGTGTCCCAACGCCTGGTAAGATTATGTTAAACTAAATAGTTGTTAACACATCTTGAGCTTCATGGGTTCAAAAATAACATGATTAATTGTCTCTTGCAGCAATCATTGACTACCGAATCTTCTCGTGGCTCCTTTCAAGAATACAGGGAGAGAGATTTACTATCACAGGCCTTGGGAAACAAGGAGCACCCAGGTCGCACACGAGGCTTGGGGGTTTACGTATCTTGGAGGCACGGATTTCCAGATTACTCCGAGACATATAGGAGTAGGAAGAGATCCAAGGCGTACCGCAATGAACAAATGAAACATGAGCTTCGTGCTCAACTTGAGGAACAACTATCTGCCTCACTTCGAGGAGAGATAGATTCATTGAGGAAGAACGAGACAAGTTCGCAACCAATCGCAACCCATCCCTACTACTGCGATACTCGGTCCCCTCAACGTCGCGATGGCGTAAGGCCCACACCAAATACTGAACATAGCGACGCCCATTTACCTATCGATGATATTCAGGTATTGTACCTCTTTAGAATGCTACATAGATCTCTCTAGTGGACGCCTTAACTCATCTTGTGTCATTATGTAGGAGCCCATGCCTTGCACCCTCAGAGTCAGGCTTGTAGGCTCTATTCCGCTGACGCCGGACGAGGATGGCATATCCATTGCTATCGTGGATGTTGGTGCACAGTGTACAAATAGAGAACGGTTTTATAAAGGTTCAGGTGGACATGATTACTGATGTTTTTAAGACCGTTCCTCTTGAAGCCCCAAACGAAGAGATTAAGACATTAGGGATGACGTCCACACATTCGCTCGATGGCCCAAGAGGGACATCGCCCTCGACTTGTCCGTGCCACGATCTCCACATCCAGTGGCCCAAGAGGGACATCGCCATGGACCTGTCACATCGGCTCCAGTGGCTCCAGCCCGGTTCGGCTTTGTTGCATCGGCTCCGCCGAGACGCCACCGAAAACGTATCATAAGCGAGGTTGTAAGACTCAAGCCAAGAAAATTAAGGCGTCCGGGCCATGGAAGTTCATTCTAGGAGTGTCGTTGGTCCCCGAGTCACAATTACCCCACTTGGTTTGGTTTGCAATACATTGCATAGTCGGTACATGATGAAGTCCAACATGAAGCCAAACCGCAGAGTGCATTCACTCGAGATATCTGGCGCATTTCCTCCACGACTCGGGCTACATCGTCGTGACATTCGAAGACTTATTCTTACTATTCAATCTCGACGAACTCAACGCCTCACTTCTACGATGCTGGACATTGTAAGTGTACTATACAATGAAGTTCTACATTCACGTTATACCGATAAATGTCATTACTCTTTCCTTATGTATAGATACATGATCCAACAAGTAAAGCGATCGCGATAACCAGTGGGTTTCCTTGACCCTCACTTGGTCTCTGAGCAATCTATCAATAAAAATGCCTCCTTCGTGGAAGGTTACATAACGAGGGGATTGATTGCTCACATCGACAAGGAGTATGTCATGGTACCCTACAACCAAAGTGGAGCAAGGTAATATACCTTGATTCCCTACTTAAGAGCAACCACGACTTCAGTCGTGTGCAAGAAGTAATTAACAGGTAAACTCATTTCCTCCATACATAACTCTATTGTAATATTTCCTTCGTTTGCAACGGTCGGGGCTAACTTTTTTGAATCACGTAGGTCGTTTACCGCTTATGTTGCCCTAAGAGGAAAACACAAGAAATCTAGTGACACGCTGCGACACAACACGCGATTTTCGGTACCCGCTACAACACAAAAATCCTATATCACACTTTGTTATAATGCCTCTAGAAATAACCATGCGGTATGTAATTCTATTTTGCGGTGCCACCAAGAGCTACAAGGCAACGTATGTGGATTCTACGTTTGCCGCCACATGAAGGAAATCACGGATACTAAGATCAATGATCCAGAGGTACCGTGTCCTTACAATAATTATTATTTTCTAATTATATATATCTAACACATGCTAATTAATGACTTAACATTTCTCCTAGCGACAGCGGGTGGATTTCGACAAAAGTGCATATGATCTTGACAATCTCATCGAAATTCGTGGAACCCTCTCTGAATTCTTAGTAGCAGAGGTCATAAATAAGGCTGGAGAGTTCTACCCCGGCAATGGTGATAATTAGATGTTGAAACATTGTATTCATTTGTGCTTAATCAAACAAAATTCATTCGTAAGATCTGTGTAACGATTTTCATTCTATATATGTAGTATGTGATGTTCTGGCCGCCTGTCACATTCATTTGTAAGATCTGTGTAACGATTTTCATTCTATATATGTAACGATTTGTGCTTATCTGTCATTTATCTGTAATCTGCTTGCTTGCTTTCAGAGGGCATGGCTAGCATATCCTGAGGCTAGCCAAAAAATATCAAATAAAACGGTTATTGCAACAGCTATCACAGACGGTTCGTTGTTACAAACCGTCTGTGATATATATCACAGACGATTTCAAAGACGGCCTTTGTATTAACCGTCGGTGATATACACAATATCACAGACGGTGTTTGTATACAACCGTCTGTAATGTGAGTTATCATAGACGGCTTGGGAGCCATCTGTGATAACCACCTATTATCACTGACAGATAAACACTGACGGTTCAGGAACCGTCTGTGATGACAGTTCCAAACCGTCTGTGATAGGACTTTCTATAGCAGTGTTCTTCCGTGGAATCGTGAAGACGGGCTTGGGCTGTGGATTTATCTAAAAAAGAAAGGTTAGTGGACTGTCTAGAGAGGAAGACCGGACTTCCCACCTCCCACCTTGGGCCTAAGCCGCCCCCTCCCCTCTCTTTTTGGGCCCAAGTCGCCCCCTCCTAGCCCCTCTCTAACCCTAGGTGCCCCCTCTCTCCCCTTGTGGCCGCCACCCCAAGCCGCCCCCTCTCTTCCCCTTGCACCATTCCTGCACCTCCATGCGCCTCTGCAGTTTCCCCCTGCTGGAAAGAAGAAGAGGAAAAAGAAGAGGAGGAGAAGAACAAGAGGAAGAGAAGGAGGAAGAGGAAGAAGGAGAGGGGGAGTAAGGTGTTTTATGCAGGTGTTTAGAGGCTCTTGCTATGATCTCCAAGGGTAACAACCAATTTCCTACTCCTTTTGTTCTTGGCAATTTTTCAATTGGGCTAGTTTTCGGTTAATAATTCAATCTGCGATGTCTGCTGTGTTATGAGATTTAGGGGACCTTTCGTGTGAAATATGGGGATTCCACCTCTTAGAGATTTGTAGAGGACTTCATTATCTTTCTGTATAGTTGTTATTCATGTCATTCCAATGAACGATTTAGGAGTTATGAGTATTTCTATGTTGCTGTGTAGTCTGATCGTTCAGGTTCAGGCCGTCGGTGAAAATTAAAAGATTAAAAATAGAAGATAATTTTTCCTGTAGAACGCACGAGTAGAAAAATGGTAGAAGACTCAGAGACCTAGCATATATATTTTATTCAATGGTTTAAAGTGATCTTCCCATCACAAGTCTCCGTCTCTCTCTGTGTTGGACATGCACTCACTATATAAGTCGATCGAGGCTGAAAAGAATTTGTCCTCATGGTTTAAAGTCATCGTCCCATCACATCTCTGCCTGTCGCTTCGTTGGACATGCGCTCACTATATAAGTCGATCCGAGGCTCAAGAGAATATGTTTCATGGTTTATAGTGATATCTAAAAGACTACTGCTAGCTAAGCCAGCCCACTACAAAAACCAAAAGGATTATTCCCCATTTCAAATGTGCATGCAATCATCACTGTATACTTATTTGTGAAGTGCACTAATTAAACTCCGTTGGGCAAGCAAAGCAAGTTCATGTTACCAACAAACATTTAACCGACAAAATAAAAAGGTCTGATGCTGTGTACATTCCAGGGTTTTCGAAATTGCCGATAATCGGGATAATCGGAACTATCGTCCCTCCTCCCGTAAGTTTAGTATCACTCAAAAAATCATTTTTCAGTATTTTTTGTCAAACATAAGTGAAATTTGTAAGCATTTGTGAGTATATGTGTGTGCATAGCCTGATAGTAGTAAGGCGTTTGGCCTTGGAGACCGCAGGTCTGGGGTTCGAACCATGCAAACTGCATTTAAATCTTTTTCATTTGAACTTCAAAAAATTCAAATTTTAATTTGGAAATTTTGGCTTAAATTTTTCAAAAATCAGAAATATTGGAATTTCAGACCCGGTAAAATTTGGTATCTGATTTTGAAAACCTTGGTACATTCACATTTTATGTTCCAAAAGTGTTTTCATCTAGTAAAAACTGTTAAGAAACATGGGCTTGGGCCTGAAGTCTTGGTCCATGGTGGACATCTCACCAGTAGACTATAAATAGAGAGCTATACCTGCAGATTTTGTACACATGAATGAGAAAGCAATAAAGAAAGGCCAGGAGTCACTGCTACAGACAGCCCTATCACAGACGGTTCGGAACCGTCATCACAGACGGTTCCTGAACCGTCAGTATTTAGGTGTCAGTGATAGTTGGTGGTTATCACAGACGGTTCCTGAACCGTCAGTGTTTAGGTGTCAGTGATAGTCTCTCTACCTCTCTGTGTGTTTTCAATGTATTATTCTATCTTATGTGATTGATTCGTTCTAAATAGAGAAATCGATCGGACTGGTCGCTAGCGACGGTTCCTCAACACGTTATCAGCACGACTTTGCTCCGGTGAATGAAGGTAATCATCGAAGTCTGAATAGATTGAAATATTCTATTATACTTGATTATTGGTAATCTAAAGCGAAAAACGTTAGATCCCCTGACTGTGAGAAAGTAACTGAACTTTTTTAACTTCCGGAGATACAGTAGTAATGTTAGCTAGATTCGTTGTGGTTTTATTCTTAAAAGCTAAGGAACGAACGATTGCTAGCAGATTTATCCTAAATCGCATCTAACTATGGTTAGATTGATTGAAAGCAAAAGGAAAAGAAAAAGAAAAAGAAAAGAAAAAACTCCATTAAAGACCTTGAAGGTTACTCCTATATTATTATATGAGCCTTTCTCCGGTATATGACCTTTAAGGTATGTCTCACCGCACGGCGAAGGAGATGAGACCAACCTGATGAAAAACGTGCCGCCGGTCACAATTTCATCAACTCGTTTTAGCCGCCGCTCGTCTTTTTCTTATCCCTCCATGCGACGACGCCGCACGCTATTTTTTTTTCCTTCACGCCTGGCCGTCGCTCGCGTATATGAATCAATACGAGCCTCGTACTCTCGTACCCAATCACGGCCGAGTGCTTATTAAATTCGTTATCAATTGAATTTGGATCTGGCTACACATACAGCCCAAATTTTGGCTGAATTTCGGTAAAGAATTTAAACACGTTGAATATTTGATCCGAATTTTGGAACGAAATATTCGTTGCAGGTGAAATTTATTTCAAACCGAAAGAGTTCCATGATCTTACCTAGCTACATCTTCAGTTCAACACTTCAACTGGCGAGCTCGATCACGTGACACGGCGTCCCTGCTCGCCGCCATTGCGTGCTGACGGCAGCACGTCCGCCGCCCCGACGGTGTCACTGCACTCCGTCGTACCGCCGGCCACAGGTGGAGCGCCGCGAGGCGTCACGGGAGGAAGCTGCCCCGCCGGTGACGGGGACAGCGGTGGCCTCTCCGCCGAAGGGCCGCCCTGGCTGTAATCTGCGGCTGTACTGATGGAGTCTTGGCGATGAGGACGGGCCTGCTGTGACGACGACGTCGAGGGTGGTGGCGCTGGCGATGGCCCCAACGGACGACGATCCTTTTGGGCCACCGTCGCATAATCGTCGACCACGGGCACAGGCGGAGCATGGCGAGACGACGTGCTGGGCTGCAACGGCGGCGGCGATAGCTGCTGCGACGGCGGTGTCGGCCTCTCCGTCGACGAAGGGCCACGCTGGCCGTGATCTCTGATGGCAGTGTCTTGGGTATTCCGAGGAGGCTGCTGCGTCGGCGGCGGTGAAGATTCCGGCGAGAGGTCGTCCTTGACCCCATGTTTGCCGCTGCCACAGTTGCAACAGCCAATGGCGCACATGTTGCGGTGGCATTCAAGGATGATGTCGGGGCAAATCTTTGATGGGAGATAGTTCCCCATCGCCGCGCACACCCTCCCGGCCACGATCTAAATTTATACGGGATCAACCATATATATACAAGTAGTGTTTCTACGCTCTCTCCTCGAAGAAGGGAACTCCAAAAATCCTAAAGCGGTGTCGATAGTTACTCCGTCCGTTAAAACATACCACGTTTTAGCTAGAAACCGTGCAGTCGATCTCCTTTAGCTTTGACTACTAATGACTATATTATCTATTAATAAATATAGTTATACACATAAGCACCGATGCTTATTTAAGCATCGATGCTTCAAAATAAGTATCTTATCTATCCTATGCGGCAAGAAAAATTAGTTTTTTATTGCTAAGTATTTCTCTAAGCGTTTGTATTGTACATGCTCTAATGACTATTTTGATTGGTCCTACGAAAATGTTCTCATTAGATTACTTATGAATAATATTTCATAATACAAATATTTTATATTATTTTGACCGTCCTAAGGATTGGTACGAAATATGATTCATTTGATCGTAGGACCACCATGATCTCCATGTTGATCGGGCTGCCGTGGCGAGTGTGAGAGGCTAGTTAGCACCTGATACGAATGCAAACTCTATGTACGGCACGGGCGCATAGATGCGTGGCTTTGGTCCTAATGATTGGTACGAATTAATATCGTTGTAGATAGATTGGAATATTAACAAAAGCTTGCATATATGATGAGTGTATAATATAACGGCAGCTTAAGGCTAAGGATTCTAAGTTCCAAACAGACCCTACGTATATATACTCGCCTCATGAGCAGTGCACACCAAAGCAAAGTGGCCACATATAATCGATACCCATTAGAGTAGTAACTATATTTCATGTGTTGGCATACTAGCTATGAGATACGGGGAAAAACCAACATTTCAAGAGAAATAGCACGGGCATCTGGTCATCAAGGTACTACCGGCACAACTTAATGTACGAACAAGAATCGTCGAGAATTAAGAACATCCACTAGATAATTTACAGCCAAGGTTTATGAGGCTAACTATCCAGTTAACAGAAAACAAAATATCCCGTAAACAGAAAACAACCTGTAGACACCGAAAACCCGTACGAAGGTGACAACAACAATAGCTCTACCATAAATCTAACTTTGTACATGGAAACAGCCCCCAGGGAACCTGTCATGTCGACAAAGTTCAAGCTCAAAAAGTAAAACAGGTATTTGGCGTATCTCCTGTCCAGTCCCAGGTTTCATATATAGTCTCCTGCAGGCAGGGATGAAAAACGATAAGAGAATCCGTTTTATCCGATATTCGCATTTAAGAAAACATGAATATGATAAGTAAAATTTGTATTCGATCCGTTTTCGGAACCTGGGAAAAACCCGGACGAATTTTATGATTCAAAATTTGGATTTGGGCGGTTTGAAACTGGTAACCGTTCCAGTAACCGGTAAAAAACCGTCAAAACTGCTGGGAATCCGTTTTATCCGATATTCATATCCGAGAAAATATATATTTGAAAATGTTCGTATTTGTATTCAAAAATATTCATACCCATATTTAAAAATATTTGAATTTATATTTATTTTAAAAATATAGATTTGTATTTGTATCCCTTTCCATCTCTACTCCTGCCAGACTCCAGGTTGTCTAGATTGGGCCCTAAGTATACTCGCCTCATGAGCAGTGCACACCAAAGCAAAGTAGCGACATATGATAGATACCCATTGGAGTAGTAATTGAATTTCTTGGGCTGGCACACCCTCCCGGCCACGATCCGCCTGGGTTCGGGTCACCACTAATATGTAAAATATCCCCGTTTTCTCGTTGGCTTTCACTCGCTTGTCTCATGAGAGATGCGGCGGTCGTTCGGCCGCTCCAAGGCGCTGGTGGGGCCAAAGGCCGCTCAGCAGCACCGCTTTCCTTCCCCTGATCTTGGCTGCCTCTTTTCCTTCAAAAGCTGAGCCGAACAGGCTAGAGAGAGCGGAGAAATCAAGAGAAAGTTCACCGGTAGATCCAAAGTTGATTGGTAGCGACTTGATTTGCTGCTGATTGGAGACCTTGGGACTGAGCGGCGGTGCGCTTGGCGGCTTGATCTGGTCTTGATTTCTGCGGTTCTTGTGGGTGCTTTGCATGCTTCGGTGTCCAGCTTGCTTCCGGTTCTAGTGCACAGAGGGGTGGACTCACCTCCTGAGACTTGTGCACATGACAAGATCATCCTTCTTGACGGGCTTTGTGCGGCATAACTTGCACCTCAACTTCATGATTTGGTTAGTACCGCATTAGAAAGTTGGGCTTGTATATCGGATTACCTCTCCGGTGGTATCCTGGTATTCATTGGTGATTGGTTTTCTGGAACATCATCTTTCGATGAGCCTTGCCCTGTCGGCTGTCAGGTGCCTTTAACTGCCATCGCACAGTGAGCATTTCTCTGCATTCTTAATTTCTATTGTGCAATAGTTTGTCGTGCTAGTTGATATCAGTTTATGTTGTAGGTGTGAAACCCAATACAAGTGCGGGGGTGGACGTCGGCTGTTTGACAGATCATCGTCCACGAGAGTAAAAATAATACAAGGATTTATACAAGTTTGAGGGTCCGAGAGGACCGCCCTACTCCTGTTGGTGAGTTAACGGGGGGTTACCTCTGGGGAGGGAGCCCCTGAGGGCTCACCAGTTTTAATGTCCTTCTTTATTGCTTATAAGAACTCAAGAGCTCTCCCTAAATGAGAGATACATGGGGGTATTTATAGACTCTTGGGCTTGTACAAATGATGAAAATGCCCCCTATTAAGGTTGGTAGTCTAAGGGTGCAAGCAAGGGGTATAGTTGTCCTTTTTATGCATAGTTGTGTTTCTTGGATCTGTATGTAGGCATCTTCTACAGAGCAGGCCTCGTTAGTGAAGGAATAATTTTATTCCTCCAATAGTTTATAGCTCTAAAATTTTTTGGGAAGATCTTGCACTAGGAGGAATTTTACATGGAAGAATGTGGGCTTGGTGATTACTCGATGAGGAATCTAGTCGTTTCTGAGATCTCAGTGACAATTTTGAAGTGATCAGCTAGTTTGTGTTGTCAATTGTTAATTTTTACTTTAGTTCAATGTTTAGTATCTCTAGTCTACACTGAATTTAGTTGAACCCAATTGTCTCTATTGTAGCACATTGCTTTACTTGATTCTGCTATTGCCATAGCTCTGTTGATTACTTTTCAATGGCTATTTCAGTTCCAGTTAGTGCTTTATAAGAGTAATTGAGTCTTTCATATGTCTGAGATAATGTTAATATTGGCAAATTAGCATAATAAAGAGAGATTATCACTGTAGTTGTTGATCTTTAGACAAGAGTTGAGAAGGCCAAGTATTTAGTACTTAAGCAACTCCTCACCTGAGAGCAATATATCATATATCAATCTGTGATTATGCAGATTTCAAATGCTTACTTTTATGTACTATACAGCATATTGCACTATGTTAATGTTCTAAAACGTTTATCTGTTTAGAGAGATAATACACATATATTCATGTTATTTTCATATAGATATATGATGTTGTATTGTGCTTGATTATAATTAGAATTAAAATGGAAATATTGCTAAAATCGCTTAATTTTCAACCATCCATAAAACCAATATTTGTTGAAATGGCTTCATCTTCTGATTTCATTAAACCGGAAGTCTTTGACGGTTCCAACTTGAAGTGTTGGTAAGCCAAGACAAAGCTGTGGTTGGTTGACCTAAAACTATTTTGGGTCATGTCAGATCCTCTAGTGCTTCCTTTGGAAGGTGAGGATAAAACTCGTTGGGAGAATGCAAACCATTCAACTTTGTCTAGGTTGTTAGCTATCTCGTCAAACCAACTTCACGGAGGCCAAAATGCTATGGGATAAACTGAATGAAAAATATTCAGAAGGGGATAATGGGAATGGATATTTCGTTATTGCTAATTACTTAAATTACAAGATGGTATAGGGATAGTTAGTGAAGAAGCAACTCCATGAGCTACAACTACATGTATGTGATTTACATCAATACGGCTGTCTCCGGTCAGAGTGTTTTCAAATAAATACCATATTGACCAAGTTACCACCTTCAAGGTGAGACTTTGTGACCGTTCGGAGACACGTTAAGGAGCGCATGACGATTAATGAATTGCCAGGCACAATTAATGTGGAGGAGCATGCTAGGGCTAGCAGTGATAAAAAGTCCTATGTCCAAGCCCACTAGGTGGAGGTCAATAATTTTAAAAGGAATGAGAAGAAAGTCAAGAATCATCCCCAGAACAAGCAGAAGACCCAACCAATAAAGAAGAAGAAGGTGGCCTTTACCTGTTATGTATACGGTAAGGAAGGCTAGCAAGTGCTATGACCGTAAAGGCAAGGGACCATCTCTAGATCAGCACAAGAGTAAGACAGAAGCCAATGTGACTATAGCCAGTCCCATCTCAGATGGCTATGTACCTCAGGCCTTTATGGCAAATTGATCAATTGATTGGTGGATTGATATAGGTGAAACTAGGCATATCTATGCTGATCATTCATATTTCTCTTCATTTCAAGGTGATGTTATTGGCTCTGTCCTACTGATATTGGAAAAGTCAATACCAGCTGTCTTAACCTACTGCGATAATCAAATCATTCTGGTCAAGGTGAAGAGTAGGAAAGACAACATGAAGTCCTCAAAACACATTAAGAGGCGACTTAAGTCAGTTCGGCATGCCAGAGTGACTGGTGTAATCACTGCGGAATACATTCAGTCCGAAATGAATCTAGCAAATCCTTTCGCTAAAGGAATGGCGAGTAAGGTCATTCTTGCAGCATCAAAGGGAATGGGCTTCATACCCATTTGATGGTCTTGAATGGTAGTAACCTAATCTAGAAGAGAGGAGATCCCATGAACTAGGCTTTAGGAAAACAAACTGTGAAAGATTAAGAGTACACATTAGAGTCCCATTAGCTACAGTATTCTAAACTGTATGGCAGATTGAGCGATAGCTCTTAATGAATTCGGTGCCTTATATAGCAACGGGAATTGTCCTACAGAGTTCCCTGGAGAATTCACCTAAGTGAGTATGGTCATCGGGTCATGAGCAAAAGAAAGTCTAGGTATCCTTTCTTAAATACTCATGAAAAGATACAAGAATATGACCATAACGGTCCAACCTGAGAGGTGTAGTTCAGCTGCCTTGTACAGAGTGTAGCTTAAGTGAAAACTCTCACACCAAGACACTAGACCAAGGCATTATCCTCCTTTGCCTGTGCAGAGTCATAACTTGAGTTGCTAGGCATTCGGTTCAAACCCAAAAGGTACCCTTGTCAAAAAGCTGTATATCGAACATCTCACCTTCAAGAAGTATACTATGTTGCAAATTGAGGTAAATTGGTGAGGTTGTTGGGCATTTTGGTAATTTTCCTAAATTTCCTATGGGCCCACGTGTAAGAGGAGGGAGAGGAAGGGATAAGGCTCGGCTTTGATCTCATTCTGGAGAGGGGATCTTGATCCCCTTTTTCTCGTTGGCTTCCACTCGCCCGTCTCGTGAGAGAAGTAGCGATTGTTCGGTCGCTCTGGCCACGATCCCGATCTCATCGCCTCTAGGGCGCAGGTGGGGGCAAAGGCCACTCAGCAGCACCGCTTTCCTTCCCCTGATCTCAGCTGCCTCTTTCCCTTCAAAAGCCGAGTTAAGCAGCCTAGAGAGATTGGAGAAATCAAGAGGAAGTTCACCGGTAGATCCAAAGTTGATTGGTGGCGACTTGATTCACTGCTGATTGGAGACTTTGGGACTGAGAGACAATGCGCTCACCGGCTCGATCTGGTCTTGATTTCTTCGGTTCTTGTGGGTGTTTTATGTGTTTCAGTGTCCAGCTTGCTTCTGGCTTCTAGAAAGCACAGGGGTGGACTTACCTCCTGAGGCTTGTGTACGTGGCAAGATCATCCTTCTTGACTCGCTTTGTGCGGCATCAACTTGCACCTCATCTTCATGATTTGGTGAGTACCGAATTAGGAAGATGGGCTTTGTATCTCCGATTACCTCTCTGGTGATACGCTGGTATTCGTCGATGATTGGTTTTCTAGGACATCGTCTTTCGACAAGCCTTGCCATATCGGCCATCTTGCTGGCTTTAACTGCCATCGCACAGTGAGCATTAAACTACATTCTTAATTTCTATTGTGCAATAGTTTGCCGTTCTAGTTGATATCAATTTATTTCTCTAAAATTTGTGGGACAGTCTAGCTTTGGGAGGAATTTTGCATGGTAGTTGTGGGCATGCAGATTGCTCGATGAGAATCTAGTCACTTCTAAGGTCTCAGTGATAATCTTTAAGTGATCTGCTAGTTTGTGTTGTCAATTGTTAATTTTTACTTTGGTTCAGTGTTTAGTATCTATGGTCTACACTGAATTTAGTTGAACTCAATTGTCTCTGTTGTAGCACATTGCTTTACTTGATTCTGCTATTGTTGTAGCTCTGTTGATTACTTTTTAATGGTTGTTTCAGTTCTAATTAGTGCTTTATAAGAGTAATTGAGTCTTTCATTTGTCTAAGGTAATGTTAATATTGGAAAATTAGCATAATAAAGAGAGATTGTCACTATAGTTGTTGATCTTTAGACTAGAGTTGAGAAGGCCAAGTATTTAGTACTTGAGCAACTCCTCGCCTGAGAGCAATATATCATATATCAATCTATGATTATGTAGATTTCAAATGCTTACTTTTATGTACTATATAGCATATTGCAATATGTTAATGTTCTGAAATGTTTATCTGTTTGGGAAGATAATACACATATATTCATATTATTTTCATATTGTTATATGTATGTTGTATTGTGCTTGATTATAATTAGAATTAAAATAGAAATATTGCTAAAACTGCTTAATTTCCAACATTGTCTGTGCCACCCGAGCGTGAGAACCGCCTCTCCCTAGGCCACCTCAGCAGGCGTGTGGGCCCACCAACTTCTTTCCACACCCCCTACTCTACGGAAACCGCGGCGCCCATGGGGCCGCCCCGGCCAGGCGCCTGCTCGACCTCGTTTCCATGCCTCCCTCCTACGTAGAAAGCACCTCCCCAATCAGGCCTCCTCAGCTGGTGCGTGCACTGTTGGCCACACAGCGTTGGCCCCCCACGCGCGCTTGCGCCACCCGACTACGTGGCCTCACGCTCGGCCAGGCCCTACCCACACATCACATGTAACAGCCCAGTGTTTATTTTAAATTTTTGGAGAAAAAAATTTAAAATATAAAATTAAATTAATTTAGTTTAAAATAATGATAAGAGTTTTGTTTGTGTGAAATTTGAATTTTGTTTGCCTTGATTTCCTGTTTTTAAGAAAACTATATTTGAAAAGTAATTTAAAGTAAAAACTTAAAAATATTATTAAATAAAATGATATTTTGATTTTCTGTAAAAATCCTATGTCAAATTAATTATTTGAATTTATTTGGCTTTTATTTGGTTTTTCTGAGTTTACCGGAGTATTAAAATCTATTTTGAAATTAAAAAATATTTTTATTATGAAATTATAATACCAACATAAGTTGAAAATATTTTATGAAGGTCCAAAACATCTCCAGGAAGTTCTTTAAATTTTTCTGGAACTTTTGGAAGTAATTTCATATTTTTCTGAGCTATATTTAATTTTCTAGGCTTTTCTGAAAATCTAAATCAAATTCAATCCGCAACCTCTCTCCTCAGGCTGACAAGTGTCAAGCCCTGGTTCAATCCGTCCTACTCGATTTAATCTCTACCCTCCTTCTTCTCTTAACCGGTCGCCTCTTAGCCGGCGGCTTGGATTTAATCATCCACCATCCGGACTAATCTCGTGCGTCCATCTTCACCTAACCCTCTTCACTCTCCATCCGGCGGTCCCGATTTTCTCCTTGGGCTGCATCGCTCATCTGACCGTCCGCTCTTTTCTCTCTCTTCTCTCTCGTTGATAAAACCGGTTCCACCTCTCAGTGAATAAAATCATTTTCCTATACAAAAATAATTTGGCCAGAAAATCAAAATCCTTGCTGACGTCATAAATTTATTTTCCACAGAAAAATAATTCATCTGAAAATCATTTCCCTTGATGAATTCCAGAAAATCGGTTTATTCTTTTTCTCTCAATACAAATTTCCGAGAGTCCGTTCTCTTTCGTTCTAACTCCGATTGAGCCCATTCAAATTTCTAAGTTCATCTAAAATTCCTATATATGCATTTCTATCCTATTTTCAACTTTTTGGAATTTTATTGAATTTATTGGATTAAACTAAAGCTTAGAAAGTAAAAATATTTTAAATGGTTAAAATAAAGTTCAATTAAATCCGAAATTATTTATTTAATCTTTTCATTTTCCAAGGATTTTCATAGAATTTTCTTGAATTTTTCGGAGTTTGTTTGAGCTCAATTTCAAAATCTTAAAAAAAGAGAGGAGAGAGAATGAACAGTGCCTGTGGCACTTCATCTTCGAGAGCCAGACGCGAGCGACGCTCGCCGCACGGCCATGGCTGTTTCCTTAAAACCTTGATTTCCATTGATTTTCTCAACCGTTTTTCGCAAAATTAAGTGCATTAAAATCCTCTCATCAAGAGTTTTCAATTTCCTACCGTTTCCCCTCTTAATCATGTGTATTTACACGAATTTGAAACCGTTGCTCTAAATAACATGGTCCTTTGATCTCTCTCTCTCCGGTCCACCTCCACCCCTATAAAAGGGAGCACCGGGTGCCCCTTCTCATACTCACCCAACCCCCGAAATCTCAAGTCCTCTCTCCCTTTCTTCTCTCCGCAATCGTCATTTTACTTTTGTGAACCGAGCGCCGTTCCTCGGCCTTTTGTGACGCCTACAGTGGAGTTCTGGCACTTTTGACCATACCATCGGCGTTGCCTTCCCGCGTTCTACGCGGTGCTTCCCTCGCCTTCGCCGGAGCATCACCGGAGCATCGCCGGACCACCGTGGCCAAACCACGCCGTCGTTTCTCTCCTTGATGCGAGCCGACTGCGCGTGTTCCATCAAAACCGAGGTGAGCATTGTGTTCCCGATGTTCTCCTCTTCATTTCGCCGCAAACCTCACCCTCTAACTCCTCTCTGTTTGCCCGGAACGCCGATGTCAACCCGCCAGTCGCCGAATGTCTTCTCCGCTGTGTTCCGTCACCATCCGTTGTCCGTTGGCCGAGCTGTATGTACCGTTGAGTTCGCCTCGACGCGTTCTACACCATGCTTCTATCGCCATCACTCGAAGACTCCCGGAGTCCCTGTCGACCTGGTTGAGTCAGACACTGAAACCGTACCTTCGCGCGTACACCACTTTTTCGGTAAGCGCTTTGATTTTTGTTCATGTCATATCATGTCCTAGACTCCAAGCAATTTATCTATTATTTTTATTTAATTTTTTGTGGAGCCAATTTTTCGACTCCCGAGGCCGATTCGTCGTAATTTTTCTTAGACTTGCCTTGTCGCGTTCTATGCTGTGCTCACTTTTTTTCCCTAAAAAGCCTCCACAAATTTTTGCCTCCGACACCTCGCCGTGGCCGCCAATGGCATCTCGTATCCCCATCTATCCGGTGGTGTTTTCTCCAATCCGTTCGCGTCATATCGTGCCAAACCATTCCAGGTAGCTACCTTACAAATGGTTTTGGATTCTCTTCACCGAGCATCAAGATATCAAGTTTTTCCTTTTTCTCTACCGTCGTCGTTCAAACGTCGATTGTATCGTCTCCGATGAAGTTTTAGCTTAGCCAATAATTTTCCTAGCTTCATCATACCATGTTCTACCCCATGCTCACCCTATATCTCCACGTTCCATACCCGGTACTAACTCTCCAACCTGTCGTTGTCGCTTCCACGCTGTCACCGTCGTTTTTCCCTCGCCGCCGATGATTGTCGCCATTCCTCACCTCCATATCCACGTCACCACATTCGCCTTGTCGCCGAGGTTCCATATTATCCGTTCGACTCCACCTCACAGCCAATCGACACCGTACTATCCAAAAAGTAATTCTCGGATTTTATTATCATTTCATGTGATATCTAAAACTTCCAGATATTCGTTCTCCCTCATTCGAACTCCGAATCTGTTGATTCTTTCTTCTAAATTCATCTAAAATATTATCCTTTCTTCCAGTATATATTTTATATTTTTGTGATTTTATTTGTATTTATTTATTCTTTTGTATTTATCGTTCCACGCGTAGAACCCGACGTCGCTGAAGAATTTTCCGACCCGCAACAAGAAAGTCAAGATATCGTATATGAAGGCATGTCACCTTTGAACATTATGAACCTATGTTTGTGAAATGTTTTTGACTATTTTAAATTTAATGCATTGCTATGTTATATAAAATGTTAATTTATGATGTAAGGATAATAGTTAAACCGATAATTGTTATGCCCTCATTTAACATTGATAACCATGTACCTTTGACACCCTAGGATTCTTTTGACTCAGTATTGAGTTATTAATTCATTGCTAAATATTAGAACGGTAGTGAAATGCTTAGTCGTGCTAAATAACTTTTGTAAACTTAGAATGGGAAATTATATTTCACTGATCTAGACTTTTGTTCAGAAATTAGTGGTGATTGATGTTGCCACTGTACCTTCAAAAATAAATAAAAATGTGAAAATTGTTTTAGACTAGGGCGGATTGTTGGTTTGGATTGGTGCGGTTAGCACGAGAACTTGTAAAGTGTATGTTCCGCCCTAGTCAATTAAGGACCGACGCTTGTGTTTGTTCAGACTGAGCACTACCGTACAACCACAAGTCTATATGGGTACGACCTAGCTGATTAACTTATGATAGACTAGTTTAGGTACCACCAGTGGAAAGTGGGTGCTAGGGTGTACTGGTTATTCACAGTGAGGGACATGGTTTACTGTACTCATACGGCGCAAGAGGGGGCTTCTGACTGGGTGGTTTTAACCCTTCAGCGGTGAAACCTCAGCGGGTGGTGTCTAGATAGACTAGAGTAAGGTAAAGGCTTTGTGATAAATTATCTGGGTCTCATACCTAAGGAAGCATGTTGGCTATTAAGATGACTTATCTCTTGTGGGTAAAGTTGTACAACCTCTGCAGAGTGTAAAACTATTTGAATAGTCGTGCCCACGGTCAAGGGCGGGCAAGGAATGCATTCACATGGTAGCTCGTTGGTTTTGGTTTTAAAATAAAAGTTTTGGGAACCGGGTGTGGTTGGAACTCCCGGAGTTGTCCTGGCGGATATAGCAAGTGTGGGTGGATATAACCCGTTGTCTTGAACCCTGGCGGTTGGAGCCAGTGTGGGTGGATGTAACCCGTTTTCTTGAACCTTGGCAGATAGAGCCAGTGATCTAGTGTTGGTGGTTGTAACCTTCACTATACCATTTGTTAGTTTCTGTTAAAACAGTTACCTTATTTAAACTGATGCCTTCAAAAATATTTAATGGTATTTGAAATAAAATATTGCTTTGTGCAAAAAGAACCATATAACCCTCCTTTGTTAAGCCTTGCATCTATTGCATTTTCCCAAGACTTGCGGAGTACTTTATGTACTCACATGCTACACTTAAAACAAAATCTCAGAGGAATACAAAGCTCAGGAAGGAGACTACGGCTACTTCGCGTGTGGTTTCGACGAAGGTTTTCCGGAGTACTAGGTTGCGCTTCCCCAGTCAATTGCCTGTGGCGTATTGATGGGTCTTTATCCGAGTTTATTTTGCTTCCGCTGTGTTTTGTATGTGTGTGAGGTCTTGAAACCTCATTTGTAATAAAGAGGTCTTTTGATCTGTACTCTCTATTATTGTAATAAAGCGTTGTTGGTTATGTAATCATCACTGTTTGACTGTGTGCACTAGCTTTGATCTGGGATTAGTGCTGTATTACACAGAGGGCCCGGATTTAGAAATCCGGGGTCCCGACAGAGATGGTATCAGAGCCAATTTGACTGTAGGACGTAACCTAGTTAGAATGGTCATTAGTAGAAGAGCTTCAAAATTTATTTTATAAAATAAAATTTTAATAAATGTGCTATCCTCATCTTTTCTCTTCTTTCTATCTTTACCTTCGTTATGCTATCTTCCTACTCTATCTGCTTATTCACCTTTTGGAATGGTAATTAGATCCACTTTCCTTTGTAATTTCTATAGATGGCTCAGTGAGTTTGCGTCTGAGAAGCACCTGGAGAAGCGCGTCATCATGAAGGAGTGAAGAGTTGTTCTTTAGTTGTAGTACCCAAGTAAAGTCCTACGATTTTAGTACACATCGAGGCGTTGTATGCTTCAGTGGTGGGTGGCGCAGGGGAGACCCTTTGGCTACCTTTGAAGATGATAAGTGACGTGTCATGGGGGCAACTACATGGAGGTTGTGTGCAACCCTACTGCTGCGATATATGCGAGGTAGATGGTGTATGTTCAGTTTGCAGAGAAGGAATCATCTGGCACAGGTGGTTCTAGTGGAGCTGTAGTTCATGAAGTGCTATGGCACAGGTGGTTTCGGTGGAGCTGCAATTAATGAAGTGCTTGGGTTGGTCTCTAGTGGTGATGTAGAAGCTGGTGTTGGCGCAAATGTGATCAAGGAAGTGGGTGACGGAGACCTTAGGAGATGTGTGGAGGATTTTGAGCTGAACAAAGGCATGGGGAGATGGTGGACAGCCTGTATTGATTGCCACAAGTACCTTGCCAACCAGGGGGGAGACGTAGAAAGCGAGGAGGAGGAGGATGTGCAAACAGATAGTTTCGAAACTAAGGAAGATGGACAAGCTACTACGGGAGGCGTACTAGGTGGTGTTGTGACCACCGATGTTGCTTACGTCTCCTCTAGATTGGATGACATTACTGCGACATCTCTAGTTCTACCACAGCTAGAGGGGGCAGAGTGGGGGTTCAATGAAGACACTCTATAGTTAGGGCAGTGCTTCCCTAACAAGTGTACTGCCCAATAAGCCATTCCACATACGCTGTGAACATCAGCCAGACGTATCAGGTGTGTAGATCGAACCCTGACACTTATATCTTCAAGTGTGTGGATGACTCTTGCCTGGGCAAGGTCCGT
The DNA here is from genome assembly GCA_036346245.1 of Bonia amplexicaulis. Classification (NCBI taxonomy): domain Eukaryota; kingdom Viridiplantae; phylum Streptophyta; class Magnoliopsida; order Poales; family Poaceae; genus Bonia; species Bonia amplexicaulis. The sequence continues at coordinate 7,934,882 of CM070760.1, read as the reverse complement.
GCGTAGCGGTTGAGGGGTACGGCCACAAACTTCTAGATAACAATGATGAATGATCACAAATGCAAGCTTGCTGAGCCACTTCATAGGCACCGCAATGTGATGTCCTGATATGTTACAAGCCTGATAAGCCACCTGGTCATCACAGATGTTTCTGTCTATCCAAAGCTTCTATTGATGAATGTTGTCAATATAGTGTGGTTCCTAGTTGGCTACAGCAAGGTATGGCGGGTGAAACAGAAGGTCATGGAGCGTATATAGCACACATACAAGAGGCTTACAACCTAGTCCCAAGAATGGTCCATCAAATTACAGAATCAAATCCTGGCACATACATTAACAAGCTCTAGTGGGTGCATCCCACCAAGGGGCCAAATTACTTTATTCTTGATAGAGCCTTCTGTGCCTTCCATTAGGTGATCGAAAGCTTCAAGTTCTACCATCCTGTGTTGACGGTGGGAGGCACCTTCCTATCTGACAATTACAATGGTACCATCCTCGTGGCCTTCGCCATTGTGGAGAACAAGAACACAGATAGCTAGCTGTGGTTCCTAATAAATATGAAGCAAGTGACAGTTTAAGAGCGGCCAGATGTGTGTATCATCTCAGGTCACAATGCTGAGTTGTTGTCTACGTTGAGCATAATGCAGAACGGGACACGACCACTGTTCTAATGGAATGACATGAGGAGTCATTGGTGTATGAGGCATCTCACGGCCAACTTCCACACACAGTTTCAAAGCAACGACCTGATAAAGATTTTTAAGAAGCTATGCATGCAGAACCAAAGATGGAAGTTTGAGGCCATGTGGAGACAGCTCAACGAGGAGATAGACAAGCATGCGAGGCATTCAGACTATGCCGAACAAGGGGCAGCTATGGGAGGGTCCACGCGAGTTAGGGAGTTCACACATTGCATGAACTCACATGCACCCAATTTGGAGAAATAATCTTTGCTCCATGACACCAATGGTGCAAGGTACAAAATCATAACGACCAACATGTCCGAGGTGCACAACAATGTCCAGAAGGGCGTCTGATCCCTACCGATCACTGTAATCATCGAGCAGAGTTGGAAACATACCATCAGGTACTTCATGAACAGAGCCATGTTGGCCAAGAAACATCTGGAGGAAGGCAAACAATTCTTAGAAGTAATGCAGCCAAGCTTGGACAAGAAGATCAAGAAGGCTCGTTCACACATTACTTGTATCATGGACGGTATCAGGAAGAAGTTCGAAATCTGTCTCAGAGAGAAGTATGTCATAGGTTAGATTAAAGGGGGATCGTAAACAAGTCTGTACAATCAATGACAAAGCTTTCTGCACCTACAATAAGCCACAGCTTCTTCACAAACCATGCTCCCTTGTGTACGTTGCATGCGAGGCGTGGCGCCAGGCCTCGGTGCATTACATATCAAAGTACAATGACATCCACCACTTATACGACACTTGGAGTGCTGAGTTCAATTCATATGGACTGGACATGCATTATAGAGACCTCTAGCTAGGGCAGGTGAAGTGAGTGCCAAATAATGCGCTCAAGCAGGCTCGTCATGAAAGACAACAGTCCCACCACATCCGTAATAACATAGACGATAGCTAGCATGGGCAACAGGTTATGCGACTGAGATGCAAACTTTGCAAGACAGTCCACAACTACCCAAACAGGGCTAGCTCGAGCAATGCACCATAGTGACCAAGTTGTATTGCCTATGTCATGATGTTGTTTGGTTGTTAAAATATGTTCATATGCACTCCTGTTATTTGTTGTCATGTTGTACATGCTCGAATGTGTCGGACAATGGTATGTTCATTGTAATGCTTTCAATGCATCTGAGTTTGTGTTGCAATGCATAGCACAATGGTTTGTAGGTTTCAAACTCTGTATTCATAACTTCAATTTTTTCCTATTGTGCTAAATTAGGCAATGCTACGCATACTGTGACTTCCTGCCATATGCTTCGCTTTCACTTTACTTTTTGTACCTTCTATTTTTGTTGCAGACTAACTTGTTGCTCTATGTTGCTCAAGAGATGACACACCCTCAAGATGACATCGTGTATGAGCTGCTTGACCCATGCTAGGACGGGTGACACTGATGCTGGGCATGGACATCCGGCGTCTGCCCTTCGAGCTTCATCTCAGGCTAGCAAACTGGAAGGTACATATGGCTGATAGGTTCGACCACCCAATCCCCGAAGAACATCGGGGGTGCCACATTCGTGGCTATGGCGGTACATGACCTGCCCCATGGACATGACTGAGGAGGTGGTACGCACACACTACCTCGTATACCTATTGTTCCTATTTAGGTGGGTCTTGTTTCCTACCACTTAGGGAGATCAGGTGTACTCCGACTACATCCATCTGGCTGAGGCATTAGCAGATGCTTGGCCCGACGAGGTACCGTAGTACAGTTAGGGCTCTATGGTTCTTTGTGCCACATACCGATGCTTGTGTGATGCCTCACAACGTAGTATGGTCAGGGAGTCAGTCCACGTGGTATGATACACCCTGTTGTAGCTATGGTTGTGGGAGCACTTCATGGTTGGTTAGCGTACTTCTAGAGCCCCGTAAACCCTTTCCAGCTTACCCCCGAGTTTCATGGTCAGGGCAATGGCGCTGACCCTATTGAGGAGCCTGTAATAGGTACTCGTTGGACATGTGGTCACTTAGGGTGGGCTAAGGAGAGACGGAGGCGTGTCTAACTAGAGTTCCGTAACCTCTTTGAGACTCTACACAAGGACGAGTTCATCTGGTACCCATGGACTAAACAATTCCTTGCAAACACGACCCCCTATGACTTGCTGACACTCTACGACGTGGGAGAAGTAACACCATTGATCGCCTCCTAGGTGTGATGCTGCCACCTACAATGGCACGAGGCGACAATGAGGACCATCACTTATGGTTAGCATAGCGACGTTGCCATGCTATAAGGCGAACATCGATGACAGCCTCCACCCCACCACCCTTGGCGTCTCCCTCTGCACCTCCATCCACACATCTGTCACACTCTGACAGTTGCCATAGCTATGGTCGCTCATCCTCCACGCACCTTCGACTAGCGGTACAACAGTTATGAGCTATTGGCCTCATTGTTTGTTCGTGCACTGAATTCTAGCGTATCTCTCACTACTATTTGTTCTTGCAACACTTGCAATGAGATAACAGTCTCCTACAGCTGTTGTCGTCACGGCAGGAGACGCAGGACTGGTCTTCCTCACGGGGCCGACGAGGTGCGACTCTAGACAGTGACCCTGACTCATCCCAGCGTCAAAACGACGTGTTGCCCACATTTGCACATGGCATTCAGTTTGACCTACGTGAGTGCCACGAGTGGTTCGCCCAGACGTATGAGGGATACACTATGCAGCATTACAACATCGACTGGCTAGGAGGATCATCGTCGCCATGTACATCGGTACGCTATATCGTACTTAACGTAACTTTTCCATTGCATGCTACGCTGAATTAAAATCGCATGAAATCCACAAGTCTGGATAGAGCAATTCGGACAGGAAGGCCAAGGTCTGTCATCCGCACTTAGGACTCACCAGGTAAATGCCTTCCTACATGACTACGCATTTCAAACGTCCCAACTTCTACCCTAACCCAGCTTCACCCTTCCCGGATGATGTGCACCCTTCGTCGAGCACCTAGGTGGATGAAATGCTCAGGCCTCGCTCGGATACCTACAGTGAGTTGTCCGCAGCGCTGCCTCCAACCCAGCCCACCTACTACGGCTTGTGAGACGTACGCCGCTCCCCTGATAGGCTCACCTTTCTTGAGGATCAGCTACGTCATTAGTGCAAGTGGCGGACGGACGCATCATGAGTTTATGAATCTTGTCTTCAGTACCATTGTGTTTTTTCCTGCAATCCTCTGTATGATGTATGCCTGTCCAATGTATATCCATGCCTTTATCTTCGATTGGGCACAGGCGAAGCATGGCAAGACGATGTGTTGGGTGACTACGGTGCTTTTGGCGGCCAAGTTGCATTGCCTGCAACAGCGACGATGACGGGGAGGATGGCCTCAACACCTATTGGTTGTGTCTATTGATATAATCTTGGCGCCAATGAAGAGCAGGCGATGGTGGAGATGGCAAGAGCGGCGATGGCGATAGCTGCTACGACAGCGACGTCGGCCTCTCCATCGACAAAGGGCCACGCTAGTCGTACTCTCTACTGCTAGAGTCTTGGGTATTCTAAAGAGGCTGCTGTGTCAGCCTCTCTATTGACGAAGGGCCGTAGCCTCCTCTATCAGAGTCATGGGGACGAGGAGCTGTAGGCGGCTGCGGTAGTAGCGATCGCGGCGTCGCCCGCGAACCATAATCATCTAAGGGCTCCCTTGCATTGCCGGCACGGTGAGAAGGATCGGCGCCGGCGGGTATCTGCCGGTATGGCCAATGGAAGTTTTATTGCGTGAATTATTTCCGCTTTCACTTAAATCTCTTATCACAGAGAGCAACGTCATCCAAAATAAAGATGACCACCGTCGTCGTCGCGCCACGAGCGACGCCAAATTCCGCTTCTTCACTCTCCAATTCTCGGCGTCGGGCGGATGACATTCTGTAACTGGCACTGGCATCCAAGGGGACGGCAGGCTTAATTTATTTCCCTCCTCCGACTGCTCCCACCCACATTAACGCGGCGCTCTGCTCCATCTTGAATGCAGCCGAGTGCAGGCATCCGAGGTGTTATTTTTGTTCTCCCCACCATGCGGAGTCGCTGGTGCTTGCCGCATGTTCCAGAAACTGCTGGCGAGGGAATCCAGCAATCCAATCAGCAGTCCGTTGCAACCACATCAGGTCATGTCCTATCAGACTCTCTCTCTCTCTCTCTCTCTCTCTCTCTCTCTCTGGCGTGGCGCGCAGGAAGGAAGGAGAAGAGGGGGGTCTGGGAAGCAAGGGTGGAGCAGCAATGGCGAGACAGGGCACACAGGGCAAGGCTACGACGCACTATGGCACAAGCGGGAGCGGTGGACGTGGTGGGCTGCACAGACGGGCACTGCCAGGGCGGCGTAGGCCCGCGCAGGCCGAGCCGGCCTTCTGGTCTGGGCCAGTGCGAGGTGGACCTACGGTAGAGGCAGGGATGGGCTGGGCAAGGGTTTGGAAATTTTGGTGGAAATTTGCATTGCACTTTTGAATTTTGAATTTCGTTCAAGCCAAGTTTTAACTCCCAAAATGGGATGTTACTGCTCACACTTCTGTTATACAAATACACACTGTTCCAACATTGTTAACAAAAATCATAGGGATGTTATACAACTTAAGTTCCAACATTGTTAACAAAAATCGTAGGTTACGTGACCACAATATTCCTGCAGCAATCATTTCTACTGGCTTACGTGAACTCGTAATAATTAACTCGTTTAAATGGTTTCGTGTGGCTTACGTACCAGTATTAGTAGTTAGTAAGTTTTGCGAGTGCATATATAATCCATGGAAAACCAACTCTATGGAATACGTAAACATAAGCAAAACCAAGTAAAACTTGCTCACTATCTATACTAGTATGTAAATCGAGAGAAAAAACATGTAAACCATACCCTGGCCACCCGCCCTGCCTGAAATGGGTAAAGCATTCTTAATTTAAGTAATCCACAGATGTTTGCGTAAAGTATAATTGATATTTACTGTATATTATAGTGATTTACGTGGCTATCCATTCACCGACTGAAATGGGTAAACCATACTAAATATGAGCAATCCACACGGATGTTTGCGTAAAGTATAACGAGTTACGTGGCTATGCATCCACAATTGAACTAAAATCTGAGCAACCCACATGAGTTACGTGGCTACCGCAGTTACTTCTTATTATGGTGGTTTACTAGTTTGTGTGATTTCTCTTCGTTAAATGTGTTCTAGTGTTTTCTGTTGGTTTACATATTTGTGCATTGGTTATATTACCAACGCATTCTTGCTATAACCACTTTTATTATGCTAGCAGCCTAAATGGTTTATGTGATTTCCTATTATGTACATACTAGTATTTATAGGACACAAGTTTTACTAATGCACTGGCTATGGATTACGTGGCCACAACCAAATGCAGGTAATAAAACTTGTTGTCTATACTAGTACGTAAACCATATAAACAACATAAACCGGTAAACGATTACACCAGTCTTGCGGTCAACGCACACATTTTTTTCTTTCCTTCGAAAATGGTTTATAATTTACATAAATTATGCTCATACTGGTCAAGTATGGGTTTAGCACCATTCTTTACCTAAAGTGTAGCGGGTTATATTACGTTGTAGTCCATATATCATGGATATTTGCACATTTATAGCATGGATTACGTGGCCATCATTTACGTGAAGTGTTATGTGTTACGTAGTCATCTGTGCACCATATATGTTTACACATGTCCAATATGGATTACGTGGCCGTCATTTAGCTAAAGAGTTAAATAGTCATCAGAGTAAATGTTTATTGTAGTATAGATTATACAGGTCCATCATTTGTTAAAGTTTAGTGAGACGTAGTCATCCGAGTACCATAAATGTATACACATGTCTAGTATGGTCTGTATGGATTACATTGCCATCCTTTACATCAAGTTTAATGAGTTACACGGTGGTCCATGAATTCTGGTTTTGATTATGACTTGAGCAAAATGGCAATACCAGACCTCATTTCTATTTCTAAGGCTCTCGCGTAAACCATGGTCAATATATATATTCCATAAATACTTACACGAAAAAATCTATGGTTTAGTCAGCTTTAGTATGGTTTACCCACTCAATACTGAACTTCATATTATTTTTCCATTTCATACCTTCGGTAAACCTTTATGTCAACTGACATAAAGAAGCTGATGCTCATGGGCAAAGAGAAGAAAAATAAGTGGTATACTGAAGCATATTCAACAAATGCCTGTGATATAGCTGGACAGCTCTAATGGACTCCCTTCTGCTCTGCTATAAATATAGCTTGAGATGGCAATTCATACAAGTTGTATCTAAGAAGATCATGTACAAATCATCCCATGGAGTACGATGATGATTTGATCTTGTTATGTAAATATTGTTCGAAGTTTGAGTTTAGTTTTAGAAGTTTGTAATTTTCAAAGTTGATATCAGGTTTTAATCAGTCTGACCAACTTGGCAATAACAGGCTGACCGGCCTGGCAACGACAGTCTGACCGGCGGCTATAGAGCGGTCAGACCAGCCATATGCCATTTGAAAAATAGATGCCAAACATTTTGTGTAGGTGTTTTGCGAATGTCTTTACACTAAGTGTCACTCAATTTGGAGTTCTAAGTTGAAATAGAGTTTAACCAAAATTTCACATAGGATATTTTCTGGTGCTCTTAAGCAATCAGACCTACCAAACACTGATGGTCAGATCACTGGTGCCAGCGGTCAAATCGGCGTCATCACTCTGACCAGCCAGGTAATGGCGGTAAAACCAGCTTTTAGTGAATTGGGGCCGAAATTATGCATTTTGGTTTGAGATTTGATCCTAGAATTATGATCAGTATATGAGCATGGTTGAGTGTGTGCACGGCATGAGTGTTGATGTTTTGTTGTGGTGCATTGTATGATGCATTGTTTTGACTAATATAAGTCAAGTGCAAGAAACTTATGCTAAAGATGGTTGTTTGGTTTTTGGATGTGTAGGTGGCTTGGAGAACGTTAACGGTCAATGGCAATAGACTAGGACTACATGGGGATACTGAGGTTTGAGTGGTCGTGTAAGTCCCGGTGAGGCTACGTGGCTTAAGTGGGAAGTACAGAGAAAACAAGGTCGTGAAGAGGCAAGTTGGTGCATATAGTGCGCTGAATGACGAGGCCGATGCATGTAGAGACGGTTCAAGGGAGTCTGAATATGTGAAAATGTAACAGCTAATCATTGGACGCTACGAGCTACGTATCAAAGCATACGAAGATGCTTTGATGGAATGTAAGGATTCTTGGCTTATCAATTGTGTCAATTAATGATTTTGTGTTGTGTGATGCTACGTGAGGGCTTGCTTGTTATTGTTGGTTATAGGACTTTGAGCTAGATCATAGTGAGGCGAAAGGGATCGGGACTAAACTAAGGAAGCTTTTAAGTCCAAAGAGGTCAAGGTGCCACCAGAAGATGACTAAATCTAGCGGAGTAGTTACAAGCCAAAAAGACAAGGAACCAGAGTGGGAGCTACCGGTGGTGGACAGACGGGCAACAGCAAGGTGGATCAGGATAAGTTCAGGGAGGAGTTGAGACCCAAAACGGTTAGGGAAGCCGAGTGCTGTCATGGTGCATGGAGAGGTATGTGGTGTGCTAAGTGACTTGAACCCGTTTACAAGCAACAACGGTTTGGTGGAATTCGGGTGCGTTAGAGGCTTAGCAGAAAATCATTGGGGCCACATGGAGTCGGAGATGAAGTACGGGGTTGCTTCAAGGCAAAGAAAATACGAAGATTCGTGGAAGGTGGTTTGGAGACAAAACAGTGTTTTTGCCCCCAAACTAGAAAAAAAGCCGAAGAGGAAGGGGAAGAGCAGGACAAGGCAAAGATCAAGAGAAAAAACGGAAGAAAAGATGAGAAAAGGATCATGATTTTGGCATTTTTTTTATCGGGATAACCATCTATATATTTTCTCTCCAGTTTGCTAATTTTAGTAGAGATTGAAGTTAGAATTAAAAAGAGATTTAGCGAATTTTGCATTAAGGGTTCGATTAGCAGATGGGTATAATATGAAAATGCTATTTACTAGATAGTTGTAGGTAATTTTTGTTAGCTTTATGTAGAGTGTTTAATCACGTCAATTGAATGGTTTAACGATTTAATCTAGACTTGTGGCAAAATAAAAACTTGTACAAAATTTTGTGTAGATTTCTGAACTAGTATGGTCAGGGCTTGGGAGTCAAAAGATATGTTGTTTTTAATACTAGAACAGCAGGGGTGACTGTCTTGTAAAGGGGGACTATTGTGAATTTGGGAAACATATAGGAGCGATATTGCTTAATTAGTGTCTTGTACTACTATTACTTTTGTTGAGATTGGATATTTAATGTAGGAGGAGTAGTGTCGGGTTTGTTGTCGTCTTCTAATTAAACCATTCTTCGCAACTAGAAAATGCAAGTGCAGGTAGAATGGTATTCAAGTGTTTGAACATGTTGTTATGTTCTTGCCATGATGATTCACTTGAATTTACTTGTTCTATAATGCTCACATGTTTATGATAGAATTATGATGATGCTTATGGCTAAAGTGATGATGTCATCAATTTGAAATGCTGATAATTAACTAATGAAAGATAATATTGCATTACATTTTGAGCATTCATGTCACAAAGAGGTGTCTTGTGTGGCCCTCTAGAGAAAGACCTACTTCGTTAGGCACTCCACTGGAGTAGAGATGGAGTCCCCGTATGAAAAAGGATAGGCTTAAGGTCCTCGTATGAAATGTGACGGACTTGAGGTCCCCGCTTGAAAAGGGGCGAGTTTGAGTGGACACCGACGGGTGTAACACTCCGCTATACCGGTATATAATAAAGAGAAGTTAAGACATATGCACGAGTATTGCATTGGATTCATGAAAAGAGAAATGAGATAATAAGACGTATGTGTGAAACTTGACTAGAATAAATATGTAAAATTGAGATGATGATGAATGGATACGAATTGTTAATATGATGTTGGCCGTGTTTATTATTCTATTATGTACTTGCTGAGCCATAGACTCACCCTTACTTTGCTGTTGTTTTTATGTGCTCGTTGATGACGACATGCATGGGTAAGATATAACACAAGTTGATCTTGCACTTTATAATCTTTCTTTCACTTAGTGATCACTCATTTATTGTTAAAATTAAACCATGCAATCCATGAATTCCTTAGATGAATAATGATTTCTCTTTAGCACTTAATAGTTTTATATTAATGCTACTTATTAATTCCTTTTAGTTAAATTTATTATTGATCCATCTTATTGTCAATTAGTTCATTTTAATAGCAATCAATGATTTCTATATTAATGAAATTTATGTGTTCATGGTAATGTGAGAATTTAAATTTAAAGCTTGCGGTTGGTAATGTGCTACTAATAGTTTAAATTGATAGTAACTGTAGTTATGGGTGATATTTTGGGTTTTTGTTAAGCTGAGGTGTTACACGTGTGGGAGTAGACTCAAGGTCATCTTGATGATCCTTTATAAACGAGCATGTTTTGATTCAAGTTCTAATGCTTTGCCTGATTTTAGTGCAATATTCACTCAAATAGAAAAAATGTTAGAATTTTGATAATAATCTTCTAGATATTTGATTGTAATAGATTCTTGACATCCTAGAAAAGGTTAATGACAAATTTCAAATGATTTAGAGCTGTGATTTGAAAGTTGTGCAAATTTATGTCTCTCTAGCTATTGTGCTAATTTTGTCAAGAGATCAAACCACCCAAGTAAGAGATATCGGAGAGTAAAGAGCTTTGATTTCATTTTAGAAAAAAAAATTGAAAAGGAGTTTGATAGTATTGGCTCCTATTCATCTCCTCTAGTGGTCGTTCTCTGTCCTACTGATCCATCGTCCATAGCTTGGTGCACCCCCCAATTTGAGGTTCAAGGATGTATATACTCGATCATAGTTTCATATGACTGCCATACTTCCTTTGCTACATGGTTAATTAATCGATCATTGCATGTTTCATAATTCAGATGGCTGCTCAGCTCAGGTATTGATACGGGGGATTGGCTGATCTTTACGGTATAGGATCGATGGAGATAATTTGAATCCGTGTAACTTAACGAATCGATGGCGCCAAACACTGTTAGAACAGCAACATGCGACAAAAGAATTCGCCCAACCACACGCTCGTGATCCCGTCTACCCGACCACCAAGTAGATACGTCGTCGCTCTGGCCAATCACAAGGAACACAAGAACGACGGGAAAAACATCCAATTCTCCTCTAAGTTGTAATTGTATGCTAAACACTAGAAGAAATAAGCGTATATCTCCCTAAAAAAATAATAGATTGGTTTCTATAGTCTGTCCTTACAAGAGAAAGACCAAGGTATTTAACTCACGCCTGCACAGATTGCATCGTGTTCGGCCACGGTAACCAAACACAATCCTATACGGCATCCAAAACAATCCGGAACCAGTAATGCTAAAGCAAAGGCACGTGGCCATACACATAGCCACTAATCATATACCTAATCAAAGGGCTTAATCACATTGCTTTGGCCAGGCGTGAGGCATGGTTGCGGCTGGAAAAAAACACGCTAATTGCCTTAGCTTGAAGTTCCGTCACGTAGTCTTGTCCATGCATGCATGTGTTTCTTTTTGTATTATCTTTGTCTCAGTTCACATGCACATGCATGATTTTCTTGCTCGGCTGTTTTCTTTTGGTTTCGGCATCCAACATCTCCTCATGCATAAACCTGAGATCAATTAAGATACTAGTATTACGTAGTAGCCAATTCTCATATAAATTAAAGCCAAATTTAATTAAGAACGAGTTCACCTGTTGATTAATCTTTTTAGCTCATGCTCGTGTAATTGGACCAATCGGAATATCCTCATCATTTTGTACACTTGAAATGAGGACGTTGCATTAATATCGACGAGACCTTCTAAACACATCTTTACTTTAACCTTGTACAGATCGAGTATGGACATGTATATAATTAAATAAAATAGTAAACATATCTTTACTTTAACCTTGTACAGATCGAGTATGAGCATGTATATAATTAAATAAAATAGTAGTAGCTCCGTATCTCCAAGTATAATCATTAAAGACCTAATTAAATTAGAGTTCACCTGATAATATTTAATACGGCTCCATAATTCTTTTCGGTGAAATAATATATTTAACTGAAAATCATTAATCATGTCTGTATCCGCATCAGGTATTCAATTCTGCCATTGTCACGAGGGAGAAGTTGACTTGCGTTCTGGAGTAGCTTTCACGTCTTCAGGGAATAACATTTTTCCTTTGTTCTTTTCAGGCAACTTATAGCACTTATAATACTTATTGATCAAACATCACAGATTAAAAAAAGCTGACTTGAGGACCCAACATGAACCAATCAGCATAGCATATGCATGTAACTCGCAACTGTAGGAAATCCCGTAAACTTTATTCATCAAGGTGTTTAATTCTTGAAAAATGGTGCACCCGTTCATCAGCATCCATAGATGCAGACATACAAGAGAATATTTTACTGACTTAAAAGAGTGGCAAGAACTGACCCCTAACTAATTGACCTAATGAAAAACCAGTGTTCATTTTGGCGCTATTTCGACTTCATCACCAAATTAAGCGTTTCACTAGAATAGTTAATTCAGTTATCACGAGCTGGGAATTTAGTTCTAGCTCTGTCAACCTTATCTTCAGTCTACAGTCTAGACTGATGCTGACTTAGGAAAATTGTACTAGAATTAGACCCTTCGAGTAAAATGATCCGAAACGTGAAATTTCGGACAAAATTTGTAACCCTGATCCCGGCACAATGATCGCCAATTTCTCTGTGATCAAGCAATTTGTGCCCAAAGAACTCCCATCTCAAGCCAGCTTCTTTCCTGAAAACTGAAAAGCCAATAAACCATTTCTCAGCTTGCACATCCCAAAGGGGAGCTGTCTCCGGAGCAACCGTTCATCGGACCGCCGGCGCGGGGCGGGTGGCAGCAGCAGTGCGAGAAGCCGCTGAGCCAGAGCTGAAGCCGGCTTCGCCGGAGGTGGCAGAGCACACGCTTTGCTAGAGATCGCCGCAGCCGAAGGAAGACGATAAAGGCGCACGAATTTTCAAGCAAGAAATGCCACTGACATCACACAAAAAAAATTAACTGAGTGTTGTACAGTAAATTCATTAAAAATTATGTCACACAGGTGTATCAAACATCTCAGCGATTAATGAACTCTTACATGATTTTTGCCACTACAAAGTCAGTGATTGGACGTTCCTCGGGAAAAAAATAGATGGAATGAACATTTCCTTTCCAGCATGTGGATAAAAAAGTATTACAAATTAAAATAGGGGACAAAGAAGGATAATTAACTAGCTAGATGAAATGGCAGTGACATGAAAACATAATGGATAAGGATTTATACATGTGGGAAATCATCGATCGATCATCCCATGATAAGGGATCGACTACGAGAAGTGCTGCATGGATATCATACCCAGGTTCATTTTTTTCGGACTTTTTGCTACCCTCTGAAATAAAACCAATTTCGGTTAAATAAATTCGTTATCAATTGAATTTGGATATGGCTACACTACACATACAGCCCAAATTTTGGCTGAATTTCGGTAAAGAAACATTCGTTGCAGGTGAAATTTATTTCAAACCGAAAGAGTTCCCTGATCTTACCTAGCTACATCTTCAGTTCAACACTTCAACTGGCGAGCTCGATCACGTGACACGGCGTCCCTGCTCGCCGCCATTGCGTGCTGACGGCAGCACGGCCGCCGCCCCGACGGTGTCACTGCGCTCCGTCGTACCGCCGGCCACAGGTGGATCGCCGCGAGGCGTCACGCGAGGAAGCTGCCCCGCCGGTGACGGGGACAGCGGTGGCCTCTCCGTCGAAGGGCCGCCCTGGCTGTACTCTGCGGCTGTGCTGATGGAGTCTTGGCGATGACGAGGGGGCTGCTGTGACGACGACGTCGAGGGTGGTGGCGATGGCGATGGCCCCGACGGACGACGATCCTTTTGGGTCACCGTCGCATAATCGTCGACCACGGGCACAGGCGAAGCATGGCAAGACGACGTGCTGGGCGGCTGCGGTGCTTTTGGCGGCCAAGCTGTCTGCGACGGCGACGGGGAGGACGGCCTCGGCACCTGTTGGTCTTCGTGTCTGTTGATATGATCTTGGCGCCCATGAAGAGCAGGCGATGGTGGAGATGGCAAGAGCGGCGGTGGCGATAGCTGCTGCGACGGCAGCGTCGGCCTCTCCGTCGACGAAGGGCCACGCTGGCCGTGATCTCCGATGGCAGTGTCTTGGGTATTCCGAGGAGGCTGCTGCGTCGGCGGCGGTGACCTCTCCGTCGATGAAGGGGCACGCTGGCCGTCCTCTCTGCTGCCAGAGTCTTGGGTATTCTGAGGAGGCGAGAGGTCGCCCTTGACCCCATGTTTGCCGCTGCTGCAGTTGCAACAGTCAATGGCGCACCTGTTGCGGTGGCATTCGAGGATGATGTCGGGGCACATCTTCGATGGGAGACAGTTCCCCATCGGTGGCACTCGCGACGCACACCCTCCCGGCCACGATCCGCCTGGGTTCGGGTCACTACTAATATATATATATAAATTTACTAGTACTGTACCCGTGCGTTGCAACGAAATCTCAAAAAAGAATGATACATAAATATAAGTTAATCCCAATTTGTGTTGCAGCAACAATAACACTAACCACATGACATGTTAGAGGCTAGAAGTGGGATGTAATTGGCAAACTTTAGATACAAGGATTCCAATCTCCTTGTTGTCCAATTCTTTCTTGTTTCTAGAGGCCACTTCAGATACAAGGATTCTAAGTTCCTATGTTTGATCATTGATATACGCCTATATCTGCCACCACACCCAACCTGCACGGCCATCCCCGCATCATGTCGCTCATGACCAAATCGATCTCGCCAAATCAACATCTCTGTGATCAAACACAAATGTCCATGCTTAGTTGCAAAATCTCCAACATCTACATCAGTTCATGACCAGTTTCTGACAATGTACAAGAGGTAATTGCAAAATATTGCAAATCGTACAACGAAATATGGAGCATTGCCATCAAGCATAGCATATATATACTATGCAGAAGCTGTCACTTTCACAAAGATAAAAGAAGTCACCGATTTGGCAATCTCACTAAAAATAATAGCATAACTCTCAAAATCTTATTCCATATTGATGTTTCATATTGCAGAGCGGTGCAATGCAATGCAAGAAAGAAAAACTTAGTCCGATATTATATAAGCACAGAGTATTCTGAACTAAAAGTCAAAGGAAGCACCTATATTGATCCGAGAAAGGGTAAAATCAATTATGGAGACGTTCAAGCCAAAAGTTCTACTACACATCCTGTTCCCTTGAAGAATGAAGCTAATTGTCTGATTCTTGTCTGGCATTTTATCTCGAGCCAAAAGAATGTTACCCCTACCATGCACCTTATGGTGGTAAGTAACAATTAATAACTAAACTGAGAAGAAATAATATAGAATAACATATCACCATCAGGCTTTCAGCAACTGGGGTAGGGTTCCCAACAGGAAACTTTAGAACAAGTCACATTCTTAGCCCCAATTCAAATATATTAAGGATTTTTCTACCCACCTTCTCTATCAAACTCCACATGAACTTGTGCAGTTGTACTTGAAAAAAAGAGAAACTGTCAACATTTTACATAGCACTAAGTAGTGAAAGTTAATGCTACAACTGTTTAATAAATATGATGTGTGATGTCTTGATCTAAGTAAAACATGATCATGTTTTTGTTATAAAATTGAATTGGATCGGATTATGTCAGGGAAATCATATAAAGCAACATAAATTGCATCATTTATACACCAGGGCACACATCATTGGCCCTTTTTTCCATCCAATACACCCCACACAATAAAAGTAAAACCAAGGATACGAATGGAAAGCAGTGTTGAAAGGACAAACCAGTGCAAATCTCGATATTCAAATTCACATGCGCTTTCAGCTACAGCTAAAGAGGCAGCAACCTGCATCAATAGTATGGTATATAATTATCCTAACAACTTCATAGTTGAGGTAAAATTCAAATAAGCTTAGGAAATGCCAGGTGCATACTTGGACCAGTAAACTGCGAGCCTCATTGTAGTCAGGTAAAGAAAATTTTTCATAATCTCTCATGCGGGTTACTAAAATAAATAACTGAAAGATAAAAATGCCCATCTGACAACATATACAATATCTTAAACCACATATCCTTGTATGAGAAAAAACCAACCTTTTTCCTCTGTTTACGTAAAGGCTGCAGAAGCATAGAGAGAAAGCACAATACTTGGTTATAGTCTATCATTCTAATTTAAGGCCATATTCACTGAAAGGAAGAAAGCAATGTAGGCTCATGTCACTGGACTTATACAGAAACATGTCCATCTGTTCTGAATGGTAACTTAATGAATAAGTAAAGTTTTTTATACACAGAATGATTTTTATACACAGAACCTTTTCAGTCATGGGAAATAGGCCATCTTTGCAAGTGAAAGAGCCGGCTGTTATAACAGCCAACAAAAGGCTATGATGTTTGTTGAGCCGGTAAATTAAAATAAAGTTCATGCATCACCTAACCTATGTGAAAGATTGAAGCACAAAGCTCAGTCGTATGTCTGATGCCAGAAGGAAACATGGTAATAATCACAATTTGGTAATCAACGAAAAACCTTTTATGGCTGGCTACAATTTTTTTAATTAGAAGCACCAAATCATCTAGAGGGAGGATCATCTAATCTGCAGCCTCAAGGTCCTCCGGAACATCCTCCCATCCTAAAAACAGGGAACAGTGAACCAACTCTAGAAATCAAAAGGAAATCAGGAGTTTGTCATATCAGATAAGCAATGCAATAATACAAGTTGGCTTTCCATGTCTCAAAAGCTAATACCGCCCCCCTCAAGTTCTGCTTATATGGCTTACGACAGTAGTAGCAACAAGCAATTAGTATCTTTGAAAACTTGACATCCAGAAAAACAAAATAACTATATTATGTATGTTCCATATTGAGAAACAACGTCTAGAAGAATCGAACTAAAAGAAACAAAGAATGCGAAAGCACATACACATAAAACTAACCTTGACCGCTGCTACATATATGAAGAGAAGGGGGAAAAGAAGCGCCTGCATCACAAAGCCGCATGGGTATAAATCAACAAGTCCAACTGCCGAGGTTGTGGCGGCGGCGGAGCGGAGGGGGGAGGAGGAGGTGTCGGCGGAGCGGAGGAGTGGGAGGCGGCCGGAGGCGTCGGCGGAGCGGAGGAGCACCCCCGGAACACCTCCGGCGTGGCGTACATCGGCTGGTCGCACGGCGCATCCCCGACCAAATCGTGGTGCAGCTGGTCATCGCGAGGACGAGATGCACACGGTCCGACCAAATCCGGCGGTGGAAGCAGTGGTAGGGAAGAGGCGTCCCGATCCGGCCGATAGAAGCGGCGGTGGGGAGGGGCATCCAGACACGGCGGTGGAAATGATAGTAGGGAGGGACGGTGGAGCGGAGGAGCGGAGGCGGTGGCAGCAGCTGGGTGGGAGGAGGAGGCGTCGGCGGAGCGGGAGGCGACGGCGGCAGCAGCAAAGTGTCGGCGGAGCGGAGGAGCGGAGGCGGCCGGAGGCGCCGGCGCGGAGGAGCGGGAGGCGGCGGAGGCGGCGCTGGTGGGGAAGGGAGGCGTCGGCAGAGCGGGAGGCGGCAGCAGCGCGGGGTGGAGAGGAGGAGGCGTTGGCCGAGAGAAGAAGTGGGAGACGGCGGCAGCGCGGGGGCAGAGTGAGCGGACTGCGGAGGAATTGCAATGCACGGGAAGAATGAATCGAGTGCGGAGTGAGCGGAGTGGGTGGTTACAGGAGTGAGCGGAGTGGGCGGTTGCGCGAGTGAGACCTGTGGAGGACGGATCGACTACCACCAATTTCAAAATTTAAGTAGTAGAGATGGTTAAGATTTTAGTGTTTAGATCGGACGGTTGAGAAGAGAAGGAGGACGGACGGACTGTCACCAACTCCAATTTTTAAGTAGTAGAGATACGGGAAGAAGGGAACTCTAAAAATCCTAAAGCGGTGTCGATAGTTACTCCGTCCGTTAAAAACATGTGAAGTGACAATCCCTAAAAAACATACCACGTTTTAGCTAGAAACCATGTAGTCGATCTCCTTTAGCTTCGACTACTAATGACTATTTTGATTGGTCATATGATAACAATATCATTAGATTACTTATGAATAATATTTTCATAATACAAATATTTTTATATTATTTTATTAATATATTTTTGTAAAAATTAGTGATCCAAGTTGCATAACGAAGGCTGCACTGATGACAAAAAAAATATTTTTTTTAAACAGAGTGAGTAATTAGTAGTGAACTACGTGTATAAAGTCGGGACCTTGAACGCGACTCCATCTGTGTGGGCGTGCATGAATATGATTCATTTGATCGTCGGACCACCATGATATTTTTGCCCATGATCTCCAAGTTGATTGGGCTGCCATGGCAGAGACCGGTCAGTTATGGTCCTCCCGGCGAGTGTGAGAGGCTAGTTAGCACCTGATACGAATGCAAACTCTATGTACGGCACGGGCGCATAGATGCGTGGCTTTGGTCCTAATGATTGGTACGAATATCGTTGTAGATAGATTGGAGTATTAACAAAAGCTTGCATATATGATGAGTGTATAATATAACGGCAGCTTAAGGCTAAGGATTCTACGTATACTCGCCTCATGAGCAGTGCACACCAAAGCAAAGTAGTAATTGAATTTCTTGGGTTGGCACACCCTCCCGGCCACGATCCGCCTGGGTTCGGGTCACTACTAATATATAAAATATCCCCGTTTTCTCGTTGGCTTTCACTCGCTTGTCTCACGAGAGATGCGGCGGTCGTTCGGCCGCTCCGGCCACGATCCCGATCTCGTCGCCTCCCAGGCGCAGGTGGGGCCAAAGGCCGCTCAGCAGCACCGCTTTCCTTCCCCTGATCTTGGCTGCCTCTTTTCCTTCAAAAGCTGAGCCGAACAGGCTAGAGAGAGCAGAGAAATCAAAAGAAAGTTCACCGGTAGATCCAAAGTTGATTGGTGGCGACTTGATTCGCTGCTGATTGGAGACTTTGGGACTGAGCGGCAGTGCGCTTGGCGGCTTGATCTGGTCTTGATTTCTGTGGTTCTTGTGAGTGCTTTGCATGCTTCGGTGTCCAGCTTGCTTCCGGATTCTGGTGCACAGAGGGGTAGACTCACATCCTGAAGCTTGTGCACGTGACAAGATCATCCTTCTTGACGGGTTTTGTGCGGCATCAACTTGCACCTCAACTTCATGATTTGGTTAGTACCGGATTAGAAAGTTGGGCTCGTATATCCGATTACCTCTCCGGTGATATCCTGGTATTCGTTGGTGATTGGTTTTCTGGAACATCATCTTTCGATGTGCCTTGCCCTGTCTGTTGTCAGGTGCCTTTGACTGCCATCGCACAGTGAGCATTTCTCTGCATTCTTAATTTCTATTGTGCAATAGTTTGTCGTGCTAGTTGATATTAGTTTATGTTGTAGGTGTGAAACCCAACACAAGTGCGGGGGTGGACGTCGGCCGTCTGACTGACCATTGTCCACGAGAGTAAAAATAATACAAGGATTTATACAAGTTCGAGGGTCCGAGAGAACCGCCCTACTCCTGTCGGTGAGTTAATGAGTGGTTACCTCTAGGGAGGGAGCCCCCGAGAGCTCACCAATTTTAATGTCCTTTATTGCTTATGAGAACTCAAGAGTTGTTGATCTTTAGACAAGAGTTGAGAAGGCAAGTATTTAGTACTTGAGTAACTCCTCACCTGAGAGCAATATATCATATATCAATCTGTGATTATGCAGATTTCAAATGCTTACTTTTATGTACTATACAGTATATTGCATTATGTTAATGTTCTGAAATGTTTATCTGATTAGAGAGATAATACACGTATATTCATGTTATTTTCATATTGCTATATGTATGTTGTATTGTGCTTGATTATAATTAGAATTAAAATGGAAATATTGCTAAAATAGTTTAATTTTCAACAATCCATAAAACCAATATTTGTTGAAATGGCTTCATCTTCTGATTTCATTAAACCAGAAGTCTTTGATGGTGCTAAGTTTAAGCGTTGGCAAGCCAAGACAAAGCTGTCGTTGGTTGACCTAAACCTATTTTGGGTCATGTCGGATCCTCCAGTGCTTCCTTTGGAAAGTGAGGATAAAACTCGTTGTGAGAATGCAAACCATTCAACTTTTTCTAGGTTGTTAGCTTTCTTGTCAAACCAACTTTTTGATGTGTATGTCAACTTCACGGAGGCCAAAACGTTGTGGGATGAACTGAATGAAAATATTCGGAAGGGGATAATGGGATTGAATCTTTCGTCATTTCTAATTACTTAAATTACAATATGGTAGAGGGACAGTCAGTGAAGAGCAGCTCCATGAGCTACAACTACATGTATGTGATTTAAATCAGTATGACTGTCTCCTGTCAGAGAGTTTTCAAATAAATATCATATTGGCCAAGTTACCACCTTCATGGTGAGACTTTGTGACCGTTCGGAGACACGTTAAGAAGTGCATGACGATTAATGAATTGCCAGGCACAATTAATGTGGAGGAGCATGCTAGGGCCAGCAGTGATGAAAAGTCTCATGTCCAAGCCCACCAGGTAGAGGTCAAGAACTTTAAGAGCAATGGAAAGAAAGTCAAGAATCATTCCCAAAACAAGCCCAAGACCCAACCAATGAAGAAGAAGAAGATGACCTTTACCTGTTATGTATACGGTAAGGAAGGCCATAAGGCTAGCAAGTGCCATGATAGTAAAGGCAAGGGACCATCTCCAGATCAGCATAAGAGTAAGGCAGAAGCCAATGTGGCTATAACCAGTCCCATCTCAGATGGCTATATACCTCAGGCCTTTATGGCAAATTCATCAATTGATTGGTGGATTGATATAGGTGAAACTAGGCATATTTGTGCTGATTGTTCGTGTTTCTCTTCATTTCAGGGTGATGCCAGTGGCTCCGTCCTAATGGGAAATGACGTCACCACTAAAGTACGTAGGATTGGCAAGGTCTGCCTGAAGCTCACTTCTAGCAAGACGCTCATCCTTGGAGATGTACTATTTGTGCCTACGATGTCCAGTAACCTTATCAGTGGGTCCATACTTTGTAGGTAAGGAATAAAGCTTGGTTTTCGGTTTAATAAGATCGTGTTGACCAAATTTAGTACTTTTGTGGGAAAAGGCTATCAAAGTGGAGCCATGTTCCGCTTATCCATTCTTGATATTAATAATCCAAACATTTTTAATGTTATTCATTGCAATAAATTTCATGATATTTGGCGTTCTCGTTTATGTCATGTTAATTTTGATGCCATAGAGCAGCTAAGCAAACTGAGTTTAATTCCAAGTTATAAGTATGAGAAAGGCTCAAAGTGTGAAGTGTTTGTGCAAGCAAAATAGCCTCAAAAACCTTTCCATAGTGTTGAGAGGCGAGACACTTCTCCACTTGAGTTAATACATTCTAATCTTTGTGAGATTAATGGCATTTTAACTAAAGATGGCAAGCATTATTTGTTCACTCTCATCAATGATACAACTAAGTATTATTATGTTTATTTACTTAAGTCAAAAGATGAAGCACTATAACATTTTAAAATATACAAGGCTGAGGTGGAAAATCAACTAGAAAAGAAAATCAAACGGTTAAGATCACACCAAGGAGGTGAATACATCTCTAATTCTAAGGATTCTCCCAGATCTGTGAAGAAGGTAGAATAATTCATGAAGTTACTCCACAGTATTCTCCCCAATCAACTAGAGTAGCCGAACGAAAGAACCGGACTCTTTGTGACTTAATGAATGCCATGTTATAGAGTTCAGGTATGTCGGACTCATGGTGGGGTGAGGCAGTTCTCACAGCTAATTATGTCATAAATAGGGTGCCTCTCTGCAACAGCGAAAAAACACCTTATGAAGGATGGAAGGGGAGAAAATCGAACATGTCCTTTCTTCGTACTTAGGATTGTCTTGCAAAAGAGCATGTGCCTTTGCCAAAGAAAAGGAAACTTGGTCCTAAGACTGTTGATTATGTCTTTCTAGGATATGTTCATCACAGCACAGCGTACAGATTTCTAGTTGTCAAATCCGAAGTTAGCGATATCACTAATAATGTCCTTATGGAATCTCGTGATGCGATTTTCTTTGAGGATATGTTTCCTATGAGAGAAAATGAAGTCATTGTTCCTAATGATTCTTATGAACACTCTATTCCTCCTAGTGTACATGACACAGCTCTTGAATTAGAGTTGAGGAGGAGTAAGAGACAGAGGATTGAAAATTCTTTGGGCGGTGGCTTTGTCACCCACCTCGTGGATGATGAAACATGTACCCTTTCAGAAGTATACGCATCCCTAGATGCGGAGTATTGGAAGGATGTAATTTGTAGCAAGATGGATTCCATTATAGCTAACGAAACATGGGAGATTACTGATCTTCCAAATGGATATAAACTAGTGGGCTGCAAATGGATCTTCAAAAGAAAGCGAAGATCCGATGGTACTATTAAAAAGTACAAGGTCCATTTAGTGGATAAGGGCTTCACGCAAAATGAGGATGAAGACTATTTTGATACATACTCGCATGTGGCTCGACTACCCATAATCCATGTGCTTTTTGCACTAGCTACTGCATTTAAACTCCAAGTACATCAAATGGATGCTGAAACTACGTTCCTAAATGGAGAGTTGGATGAGGAGATTTACATACAACAACATGATGGTTTTGTGGCTAAAGGGCAAGAGAGGAAAGTATGTCACTTGGTTAAATCCTTGCATGGTCTAAAACAAGCTCCCAGCAATGGCATAGGAAATTTGATACTACGTTGACTTCGGTCGAATTTTGTGTAAACGAAGCTGATAAGTACGTGTACTATCACTTCAATGGGAGTGACGGTGTCATCCTCTGTCTTTACATGGATGATATATTATTGTTTGGGACAAACATGGATGTAATCAATAAAACCAAGATGCTCCTCTCGCAAAACTTTGATATGAAAGACCTTGGTGAAGCTGATGTTATTCTAAAGGGTGAGAATAGGATTACATTAATACAATCTGATTGTGTTGATAAGATCTTGAACCGCTTTGGATTCATGGATGCTAATCCAGTAGCCACTAGACAAGGAAAAGACCAGCTTAAATATTCACAAATAATTAGATCCTTGGTATATTTCACTAGTGCAACAAGGCCTGACATCGCATATGCTGTGAGTAGATTGAGCTGATACATGGCCAATCCAGGAGATGATCTTTAGACAGCACTAGAAAGGGTACGTAGATATCTAAAAGGAACCAAGAATTTGAGGATACATTATACTGGCCATTCGGTAGTCCTTGAAGGATTCAGTGACCCTAATTGTATCAGTGACTCGGATGATATGAAGGCTCAAGTGGTTATGTATTCACTCTAGCAGGTGGGGCTATTGCGTGGAAGTCCTCTAAATAGATTATCCTTATACGGCCCACCATGGAGGCTGAGCTAGTCGCATTTGACTTAGCAGTAGTAGAGGCAGAATGGCTCAAAGAGCTCCTGTGCGACCTACTGATATTGGAAAAGCCAATACCAGTTGTCTTAACCTACTGCGATAATCAAATCGTTCTGGTCAAGGTGAAGAGTAGGAAAGATAACATGAAGTCCTCAAAACACATTAAGTGGCAACTTAAGTCAGTTTGGCATGCTAGAGTGACTAGTGTAATCACTGCAGAATACATTCAATCCAAAACGAATCTAGCAGATCCTTTCACTAAAGAAATGGTGAGTAAGGTCATTCTTGCAGCATCAAATGGAATGGGGCTCATACCCGGTTGATGGTCTTGAACGGTAGTAACCTAATCTAGAAGAGCGGAGATCCCATGAACTAGGCTCTAGGAAAACAAACTGTGAAAGATTGAGAGTACACATTAGAGTCCCATTAGCTATAGCATTATAAACTGTATGGCAGGTTGAGCGATAGCTCTTAATGAATTCGGTGCCTTATATGGCAACGGGAATTGTCCTACAGAGTTCCATGGAGAATTCACCTAAGTGAGTATAGTTGTGGGGTCACAAGCAAAAGAAAGTCTAGGTATGCTTTCTTAAATACTCATGAAAAGATACGGGAACATGACCATAATGTTTCAACCCGAGAGGTGCAATTCAGCTGCCTTGTACAGAGTGTAGCTTAAGTGAAAACTCTCACACCAAGACACTGGATCAAGGCATAGTCCTCCTTTGCCTGTGCAGAGTCATAACTTGAGTTGCTAGACATTGGGTTCAAACCCGAAAGGTACCCTTGTCAAAAATCTATATATCGAACATCTGACCTTCAAGAAGTATACTATGTTGCAAATTGAGGTAAATTGGTGAGGATTGTTGGGCATTTTGGTAATTTCCCTAAATTTCCTATGGGCCCACGTGTAAGAGGAGGGAGAGGAAGGGATAAGGCTAGGCTTTGATCTCATCATGGAGAGGGGATCTCAATCCCCTTATTCCCATTGGCTTTCACTCGCCCGTCTCGCAAGAGATGTGGCGATTGTTCTGTTGCTCTGGCCACGATCCTGGTCTCATCGCCTCTAGGGTGCAGGTGGGGCCAAAGGCCACTCAGCGGCACTACTTTCCTTCCCCTGATATTGGCTGCCTCTTTCACTTCAAAAGCCAAGTCGAGCAGGCTAGAGAGAGCGGAGAAATCAAGAGGAAGTTCACCGGTAGATCCAAAGTTGATTGGTGGCAACTTGATTCGCTGCTGATTGGAGACTTTGGGACTGAGTGATAGTGCGCTTGCCAACTTGATCTAGTCTTGATTTCTTTGGTTTTTGTGGGTGCTTTGTGTGCTTCAGTGTCCAGCTTGCTTCTCGCTTCTAGCAAGTAGAGGAGTGGACTCACCTCCCGAGGCTTGTGCGCGTGACAAGATCATCCTTCTTGACTTGCTTTGTGTGGCATCAACTTGCACCTCAACTTCATGATTTGGTAAGTACCGAATTAGGAAGATGGGCTTTGTATCTCCGATTACCTCTCTGGTGATATGCTGGTATTCGCCGGTGATTGGTTTTTTCTAGGGCATCGTCTTTCGATGAGCCTTGCCCTATCGGCCATCTTGATGGCTTTAACTGCCATCGCACAGTGAGAATTAGTTTGTATTCTTAATTTCTATTGTGCAATAGTTTGCCATTCTAGTTGATATCAATTTATATCTCTAAAATTTGTGGGACAGTCTAGCTTTGGGAGGAATTTTGCATGGTAGTTGTGGGCTTGGTGATTGCTCGATGAGAATCTAGTCGCTTCTAAGGTCTCAGTGATAATCTTTAAGTGATCTACTAGTTTGTGTTGTCAATTGTTAATTTTTACTTTGGTTTAGTGTTTAGTATCTCTAGTCTGCACTGAATTTAGTTGAACTCAATTGTCTCTGTTGTAGCATATTGCTTTACTTGATTCTGCTATTGTTGTAGCTCTGTTGATTACTTTTTAGTGGCTAAAATGGAAATATTGCTAAAACCACTTAATTTCCAACACTGTCCGCGCCACCCGAGCGCGAGAACCGCCTCTGCCTAGGCCGCCTCAGCACACGCGTGGGCCCACCAGCTTCTTTCCACACCCCTACTCTGTGGAAACCGCGGTGCCCATGAGGCCACCCCGGCCAGGCACCTGCTCGGCCTCGTTTTGTGCCCCCCCCCTCCGCGGAAAGCGCCTCCCCCATGGGGCCTCCTCAGCCGGTGTGTGCACTGTCGGCCACACGACATTGGCCCCCACGCGTGCTTGAGCCACCCAGCTGTGTGGCCTCACGCTCAGCCAGGCCCTGCCCACACATCACACTAGCCGTGCTCACGCGTTGCTGGGCCGCCATGTGTAGCGCATTTCATGCGCAATAAAATGCTTCACGACATGTTGGTGCTTTCATTCGTGAGTTCATTTCCTTCCTCCTGCCAGAGACACTCAGAGAGACCGAGAGAGGTTGAGAAGGGAAGCCGTGAAGATTGCGTTGTTTTTGTTTGGAATTTGAAGTTTGTGCAACTACGAAAGTTGTAGATCGACTTGTGAGCATCAAGAAAAGGTAATTTTGATCTACATGCGAGTACGGTTCTAACATTTTGATTAGCATGTATGTAACATCCCAAAGTTTGCAAATCTTGAAAATTTAAATTTAAATTAATTATTTTAAAATGTTTGGATCTTATTTGAATTTTTCTGAGTTTTCTAGATTTTAAAATTAATTTCTAGAATTAAAAAGAAATTTTAATTTGAATATATACTACCAAACTAGCTTGGAAATATTTTATATAAACTCAAAATGTGTCCAGAAACTTATATGATTTTTTCTAGAATTTTTAGAAGTAATTTTATATTTTTCTGAGGCTTAATGAATTTTCTGGGATTTTCTGTAAATTAAAAACTAATTTCGGAAAATGTTTTTCTCCCTCCTCTCTCCGGGCGCCACGTGGACGGCCAGAACGCCGCCCACGTTGCCGCTCCATCCCGCCTACCCTCTCTCCGCAGCCAACACGTGGCCGGCCCAGATTTGCGCCACGCAGCCACCCGGCCCGATCCGCGCCGCCCGCGCCTCTTCTCTCCCTCGGCCGCCCGATCGCCATCCGACGCCCGCGCGTCAATCTCTCTCTCTCTCTCTGCCGTCCCGACCCCACCTGTCATCCTCTTCCCCGCATAACCACCGCCGCAACCGCCTCCACCCTCTCGGCCACCTCCCTCTCCCACTTCCCCAAAACCGCCGCAAACCGCCGCCCACCTTCTACTCCGCGTGAGGAATCGCCACCCCCTCCCTCGCCCTATAAAAGCTGCCCCGAGCATCGCCGCCCCTCCACATTTCTCCGCTTTCCATTCCTTCCCCGTGAACCGAGCGCCTCGCACCGCGGCGACTTCATCTCCACCGCCGCCATCAACTCCGGCGAACAATTGCCGCCGCCGACCACTCTCGTACCTCGCCACCTCCTCGACTTCCCAGCGCCGCGAACCTCGGCGTAACCTCCGTCGACCTTCTTCACCGCCGGAGCGCCGCCGCACCGGAAACCCGATCGACTCTGCCGCCTCGCTCGTCGCCGATTGTTCTCCGACCGTTCTCGGTAACTTCCGCTTGCTCCAGCGCATTCCCCATCTTCCGCTCATTTGTTTTCTACGGTTGCCACTCGCCGCCGGCCACCGGAGCTCCGCCGTCGACCACCGGCGCGCCGGCGAGTTTTCTCGGCCCGATCACCGACCGGTCGTAACCTCCACCGTGGTCGAAGACCTCCTGTAGCCAAAGTCGGAGACCTCCGTTGCCGGAAACTCCACAGTAGCCGTGGTCGGAGACTACCCCGTAGTCGAAAACCTCCCACGCGTCGCAATCCTACCGTAGTCGTAACTATCTCCCATAGTCGAAACCACCTGTAGCCGAAAAGATCTTCCGTAGTCGAAACCTCCTGTAGTCGTAAGATCCCCCGTACCCCGCAGTCGTAACTACCACGTGTCGTAGATCCACGGTAGTCGTAAGTTTTCAACGTGATCGGTAGACATAAATACCCGTAGCTGTGATCGTAAATTCACTGTCGCAGTCGAAAACCCTATCGTGATTGTAGCTCTCCACTGTGGTCGTAGTCCTCTGTCGTGGTCGAATCCACGACCGCGCACAACGTGGTCGAAGCCACAACCGTTTTCAACGTGGTCGTAGCTTTTGCCGTGGTCGTAAAAGCCTACGTGGTCGTACAGCCTAACGTGGTCGTACAGCCTAACGTGGTCGTATCGCCCGAGGTCGAACTCGTAGTTTTTTCTTTTTCATTTGATTTAATTCCTCCCGAGGCCATAACTTTCTCATCCTAACTCCGATTGAGTCCATTCAAATTTCTAAATTCATCAAAAATTCCAATCTTTACATTCCTACCATTTTTTTTAAATTTTTGAAATTTATTTATAATTGAAATTTAAATTTCAAAATTCAAACATCTCTTTCTCTCTCATTTTAACTCCGAATCAGTTGGAACTTTTTCCTAAATTCAACTAAATTAATAAACTACCTTTCAGTAATATAATTATGATATCTGTATTTTTATTTGTAATTATTTGTCTTTTGTGTTCTCGTTTTGCGCGTAGAATCCGACCTGATCGAAGAGTTCGCAGATCCGCAGCCAGAGAATCAGGAAATCACACACGAAGGCAAGTCTCCTTTGAACATCTTTGAACCTATGTTTGAGAAATGTTTTTTTAAAATTATTTTAAATTTAATGCATTGCTATGTTACATAAAATGATAGTTTCTGTTGTAGAGGTAATAGTTAAACCGAAGAATTGTTATGCCCTCATTTGACTTTGACAACTATGTACCTTTGACACCCTAGGAATTCCCTTGTCTCATTATTGAGATTATTATGAATCTTTGATAATTGTTGTATTGGTAGTAAGATGCTTAGACAAGCTATATAACTTTAGTAACTTTGGATTGGGAATTATATTTCAATGAACTAGACTTTTGATCAGAATTTAGTGGCAGATGGTGTTGCCACTGTTTTGTGAAACAAAATAAAATGAGCAAATCGATTTTAGACCAGAGCGGATGGTTGGTTTGGATTGGTGCGGTTAGCACGAGATCTTGAAAAGTGTATGTTCCGCCCTAGTCAATTAAGGACCGACGCTTGTATTTGTCCAGTCTGAGCACTACCGTACAACCACATGTCTATATGGGTATGACCTAGCTGATTAACTTATAATAGACTAGTTTAGGTACCACCAGTGGAAAGTGGATGCCAGGGTTACTGGTTATTCACAGTAAGGGACATGGTTTCTGTACTCATACGGCGCAAGAGGGGGCTTCTGTCTGGGTGGATTTAACCCTTTAGCGGTGAAACCTCAGCGGGTGGTGTCTAACTAGACTAGAGTAAGGTAAAAGCTTTATGATAATTTATCTGGGTCTCATGCCAAAGGAAGCGTGGTAACTATTGGGATAATTTATCTCTTGTGGGTAAAGTGTACAACCTCTGCAGAGTGTAAAACTATTTGAATAGCCGTGCCCACGGTCAAGGGTGGGCAAGGAATGCTTTCACATGGTAGATCTTTATTTTTGGTTTAAAACAAAGTTTTGGGATTCCGAGAGTGGATGGAACTCTCGGGGAATTTGCCCTGGTGGTTGGAACCAGTATGGGTGGTTGGAACCCGTAGTACCAAACTTGGTGGTGGAATCGTTTTGATTAAAAATGCTTAATGATTTTAGTTTGAGTAAATACTTTAGTTAAACTATCGTCTTCAAAAATAGTTATTGGTATTGGAAATAAAATGTTGCTTTGTGCAAAAGAGCCATATAACCTCCATTGTTAAGCCTTGCATCTAATGCATTTTTCACAAGACTTGCGGAGTACTTTATGTACTCACATGCTACACCTAAAATATATATCAGAGGAGTATGAAGCTCAAGAAGGAGACTACGACTACTCTGCGGGTGGATTTGATGGAGGATTTCCAGACGATTAGGTCGCGCTCCCCAGTCAATTACCTGTGGCGTATTGATGGGATTTTATCATTGTTTAATTTGCTTCCGCTGTGTTTGTGTTTTTTTTGTGCGGTCTAGAAACCTCGTTTGTGTTGTAAGACCTTTGGTCAGTACCCTCTATAATATTGTAATATTCGTCTTTGGCAATGTAATCATCACTGTTTAACTGTGTGCACTAGCTTTGATCTGGGACTAGTGCTGTAATACACAGAGGGTCCGGATTTGGTAATCCGGGGTCCCGACAGAGATGGTATCAGAGCCAATGTTGACTGTAGGACGTGACCTAGCTTAGAATGGCAAAAGCCTTAAGGACCTATATTTATTAAAAATATATATTTTAGAAAAATTTTCTATACTTCTTTATCTCTGTTCTATTTATAATCGCTTACTCAAAATTCTTTACTAAACTTCTCTATCTTTTCAAATTTGTAGATGGCCGGCTCTATCTCCGCAGATTCGTGGGACTACATCTCCCATGCTGAGACTGAGGGTGCATTTGTTGAGCTTCTTCGCCAACTTATGCAGTACCTGAAGTTCCGTCTACCGCCTATCTTCAGAGGGCGGAAAGTCCGGATATTGGATCGAGATTCTTGGTCAATGGAAGTATTCCTGTATGCACGGGAAGGGGAATTCGAATCCCATAGATACCCCATTGATCATCCTCGGACTGATCGTTCGGACGCCACCCAGGATGCAGCTCGTCTGGCCATAACTAGTCTGTGCCAGATTCACCAGGAGATTCTGCAGCAGTCGCCCTACTGTTTCTTTTCATCCACTCGAGCGGGACAGAGTCATCCGCAGCCCTTCGAGATCGCCGTGGACGATCCCCGCCTTTCACACCAGGTTCAGCTCACTCAGGCGATGGCAGTCACCTACGCCAGCGCTTTGAAGGAGATTGGACAGCTCCAGATGCTACTCACTTCCAGCTATCAGCACTCCGACACCCTTCATGCTCAGCTCATCCATAGCCAGGCAGTAGAGTTTGAGTTGGGGTGACTCCGAGCCAGATAGCAGTCTCCAGCTGACTACACACCATCTTCACCAGTACCAACCGTCGTCCCCAACAACCAGGCTCCGACTCGGTGCACAGGACCCCGTACCTTACTCACGGCGCGCAAGAGTGTGCGGCGTCCTAGTCCGTTGCCCGACATCGACATCGGAGACTCCAACAAGAGACGCAGTCTCTCTCGTTCCCGTTCCTGCTCTCGGTCTATTGCCTCCAGCAGTAGTGACCATCTTCATACCCGTGCCTCTTGCAACCGCCCCGAGTGTGGTTGTAAGCTGCGCCACGTGGGTATCCTAGAGGAGGACCCAGAGGAGGATCCAGAGGAGGATCCGGAGGAGCTTGTCTTCGAGGAGGACAAGTAGTTGCAGAGACAGTAGCACCCAATTTAAATGTTTAATTCCTTAGAACGATTTGTATTTTATTCTAGTGTGTGGGATGGACTGTACCAAGCACTTGTGCACCTGTGGTACAACCATTTCCTTTAAAATTTAATTTGAATTCAAGACAAGTTTCCTTTCAAATTGTTGTCCGTGTTTTCCCTTGTGTGTTTGTTTGGGATGTGGTTTAGTCTCCCCTAATCTCTTACCTATGCTACTTCCCTCTTTCCTTTTGCTAACCCCAGATGGTGAGTCTGAAGCAACCTGGGAGCGTGAAGAGGATTTACGATCAGAGTTTCCCAACCTTTTTCCCAGTCCATCCGAATCTCGGGGTCGAGATTCATCCTAAGGGGGTAGGTTTGTAACATCCCAAAGTTTTCAAATCTTGAAAATTTAAATTTAAATTAATTATTTTAAAATGTTTGGATCTTATTTGAATTTTTCTGAGTTTTCTAGATTTTAAAATTAATTTCTAGAATTAAAAAGAAATTTTAATTTGAATATATACTACCAAACTAGCTTGGAAATATTTTATATAAACTCAAAATGTGTCCAGAAACTTATATGAATTTTTCTAGAATTTTTAGAAGTAATTTTATATTTTTCTGAGGCTTAATGAATTTTCTGGGATTTTCTGTAAACTAAAAACTAATTTCGGAAAATATTTTCTCCCTCCTCTCTCGGGCGCCACGTGGACGCCAGATCGCCGCCCACGCTGCCGCTCCATCCCGCCTACCCTCTCTCCGCGGCCAACATGTGGCCGGCCCAGATTTGCGCCACGCAGCCACCCGGCCCAATCCGCGCCGCCCGCGCCTCTTCTCTCCCTCGGCCGCCCGATCGCCATCCGACGCCCGCGCGTCAATCTCTCTCTCTCTCTCTCTGCCGCCCCGACCCCACCTGTCATCCTCTTCGCCGCATAACCGCCGCCGCAACCGCCTCCACCCTCTCGGCCACCTCCCCTCTCCCCTCTCCCCACTTCCCCAAAACCGCTCGCAAACCGCCGCCCACCTTCTCTACTCCGGCGAGGAATCGCCACCGGACCCCTCCCTCGCCTCCCCTCGCCCTATAAAAGCTTCCCGAGCATCGCCGCCCCCCTCCACATTTCTCCGGCTTTCCATTCCTTCCCCAGTGAACCGAGCGCCCTCGCACCGTGCGACTTCATCTCCGCCGCCGCCATCAACTCCGGCGAACAATTGCCGCCGCCTCGACCACTCTCGTACCTCGCCGTCACCTCCCTCGACTTCCCCGCGCCGCCGCGAACCTCGGCGTAACCTCCGTCGACCTTCTTCACCGCCGGAGCGCCGCCGCACCGAAAACCCGATCGACTCCGCCGCCTCGCTCGTCGCCGATTGTTCTCCGACCGTTCTCGGTAACTTCCGCTTTCTCCAGCGCATTCCCCATCTTCCGCTCATTCGTTTTCTACGGTTGCCACTCGCCGTCGGCCACCGGAGCTCCGCCGTCGACCACCGGCGCGCCGGCGAGTTTTCTCGGCCCGATCACCGATCGGTCGTAACCTCCACCGTGGTCGAAGACCTCCGTTGCCAGAAACTCCGCTGTAGCCGTGGTCGGAGACTACCCCGTAGTCGAAAACCTCCCACGGGTCGCAATCCTACCGTAGTCGTAACTATCTCCCATAGTCGAAACCACCTGTAGCCGTAAAGATCTTCCGTAGTCGAAACCTCCTGTAGTCGTAAGATCCCCCGTACCCCGCAGTTGTAACTACCACGTGTCGTAGATCCACGGTAGTCGTAAGTTTTCAACGTGATCGGTAGACATAAATACCCGTAGCTGTGATCGTAAATTCACTGTCGCAGTCGAAAACCCTATCGTGATTATAGCTCTCCACTGTGGTCGTAGTCCTCTGTCGTGGTCGAATCCACGACCGCGCACAACGTGGTCTGTAGGACCGAAATGGCGACAGAGGGGGGGGTGAATGTCGCTCTCTTAAAAATCGCCCCCGAGAATTCTTACACTGATTTTTCAAAAAGATGCAGAACGAAGCAACTCACAGAAAATTAATTCTGCTGAAAACTGGAACGCATGCGGTACTAAAAAATTCAGCATAAATCAGAGAGTAATCAGTAAAAATTTCAGCTGAAAATAACGCCGTTTGATCTGCATGCAAAATGGAGGAAAATCAGAAAAGAATAAAAAGAAAAAGGCACTAAGGAGAGAAGAAGTAATGCTGGCTAAACAGTGCTCGCAGCAGAAATGCCATGCCAAATGAAGATTGTAGACTGCAGCCTCATACTACCGGATGAGATCAAGATAGTATGAAATGGGAACCATTTCTGCCCAAAACGAAAAATGATGCTGCAGCCAACAGAGTTTGTACCACACCTAAAAATGAACGGCAGGAAAGAACTGAAGATCAGCTGCTGATTATTTTGGACTGCAAACTACAGCAAAACAGCATGCTGCCCAAAAGAAGTGCTGGCTGTAGCAGAAAAACAGCAAAAGAAAAGAAGACAGTCAGAAGACCAAAGCAATCAGAGAGTAGATGAAACAGGTCAGTACAATACTGAAAAGTGTGATTTTGACACAGAAAAGTGATCAGAATATTGCTTGGCTTCTCATGCGGCTTCAACAGGATTTTAGACAAGATAGCAAACTGATTCAGTAAGAAAATCCAAATGGCAATCAAATGAAGGGAGTGGATACAGATTTTGCCTAAAAGAGAACCGCAGAAAAATGAAAATCCCAACTGCTGATATTCATGAAACCTTGGATCAAGAAAAGAGAACACAAGGAGAAGAACTAGTGAAGTCTGGAGACTGTAGACTATGAGACATATCACTAGCCAAAGCTAATCAAAGAACCTGCAGAGCAAGGCTTTCGAGAGGGAATGAACAGAGAAGCAAAGACTTCAATCGGCAGCAACTTGATTAGAGAAATAAAACTCGCAGAGGTTCAGAACAATATTTTTAAGTGAAATCAAAACAACAGCAAGCAAGAACCCAACTGAAAAGAGAAATAGTGAAGAGTATCAAGCATCAAGAAGGAGATAGAAACCATCACACAAAGGATAGACCAAAGTCCCGATACGCATAGACAATAGAACAAGAGTAGTGATTACAAGATTTTCAATCCATCCTCTCCCTCTCAATCCTCAAGAACACCAAGAGCCTCACATGCTTCTTGGGAGGAACACCACACAAAGGGATGAATGAGCTCTAAAACACTTGTGATCCTCAAAGGGTATGCAGCCCTCACCTCTATTTATAGCCCTTGGCTAACGGGTCTCCAACCCGTTCGCGGTTAAACCCTAACGGAGCCGCCTCCCGCTTGTGCAGCCTTGCGAAATTCCCGTTTCGCCCCTCCTGCACCTTCCGGGAAGCTTCCGCGCTCCTTGCCTCGCATGCCTCGCAACCACCTCGAGTCCACGTCGTCTTGACACATCCGACCGTTCGACCTCGGCGCCACCGCGCCTAGTCCGTCCACCGTGTCTCGCCACGACTCGCCTCGGCGTCCCGCAGCCACACGGACAAGAAACACGTCAAATAGCACCGCCGATACATGAAAGCGTAAACAGAGATCAAACAAGTCGCAATAATAGAATATACATCCTAACCCATACGACTTGCTTGACCAAAGTCCGACCGAGCCCGTTGCACCAAGCAACGTCGGGTCCGAACAAACCGACTCAAACTCGACTTACGAAACGATGTCAATTACTCATCACTCACAATGGGATGACCCTCACATGGTCTCTCAATCTCCCCCTTGATGAGTATATTGACAAACACCGAAAAAGCACAAAGTTGAGTTTGAAGAGTCTAACATGGTCCATAAGTAAAGAGTGAAGTTAATGACCATGTCGACAGAAGGAGCAAAAGAAAGAATAATTTTTCCTCAAAGCTCCCGAAGTGGCTTTTTCTACCACTAATTTCTCCCCCTTTTGGCAATAAACCCATCAAGAATGCAGGAAGGAGAAAAAGTCATGAAAATGGATGAAATGGCTGATTTGATCATTTTAAGTATGAAGAGCCATGAGAATTATCCAAAATGACCATAATGTATTACACCAAGCCATAATTCAAAGAAAGGCTATCTAGATCATGACAGGATATGTATAAATCAGCTAGAAGCAAATAGATGACAATCTGAAAATGAATGCAGATTATGAGTATGTCAGGTCATCAATTATCAAAATCTGACTAGAGACATCCAAGGATGATGCAAGCCATGTCGATCAAGCTAAGCGGAGCCAAGAATCTAATAATGAGTCCAAAAGAGTGCTATATGCTCAAGAGTGAAACATTAGTTTAAGTACTTTATTCTTTTAATGACTCAAGCAAATTGAGTACAAATGATATTTTCTCTTGCAACTTATGGTTGTTTTCAACCCATATTTTTATCATGTGCTAGATCTCAAGCCTTATGCGATCATTCCAAGCGAGAAGCTTAAAGAAATGATCTTGGTCATCCAAAACTCCCCCTGAGTTCATGCCTTGTGCAATGGCAAGCCGTCTCATGAGAAAGAATTGGTGAAATCGGTTTTTCGCACAAAGAGATCTTTTGCTTTTAGCAATTGTACTAAACTGTTGCATCATCAAGAGACTCAAACAACTCAATCTAAGGCTCAAAGAGAGATTCAACGCTCAACTTAGCCTATTTGACATGGCATGAATCATAAACGGATAGCTCAAGAAAGACTAATCTTAATTGCTAATCATGACAAGTTTTTAGTTCAAATAGAGCAAATTTTAATTAACTCATCATGACAAAAGCTAGTCTACACATATGGAGTCATGATAAATCTAGCAATTAAGCATAAATCATGGCAAGATGTAAAGCATCGTAATCATGTCATAACCGGATAATAATCAAGGCTCAAAGTATTTATGTTACAATGCAGAATGATATGCGAAAATCCAGCTCCCCCTCAACATGTGATGCATCTTTTAGTTCAAGTTGAATTAAGTCAATATTAAGCTCCAGAAGCTCCCAAATAAACTCCCTTGAACCAAAGCAATAGAAATCAAGAGTCGGTAAATGAATCAAGAAAGCAGTGATCCTTAAAGCATAGATAAGATATAGAGGATACTATGGCTCGATCGACTCTCATCTACCCCATATGTCTCCGTGACAACAAATTGTCGAGAAAACGCACACTAGAGAGCAAACACGCACTGCTCTCCCGAGGGTGGCCCAACCTCGCTAGAACCTAAAAGAAGTGAGTGAGCTCAACCTAGTGAGATAAGAAACACTATCCCGAAAGCACAAGATAAGAGTAAGAAGTCTAAGCAACTCGGCAAGAGACACACTCTAACCTATGCTAGAAGGACTAATCCCAATGCACCCGCAAATGCAATGCAATGAAATGAGACAAAGCATAATCAATATAGTAAAGCGAAGAAAGTCCAAGCTCCCTCACAACAGTCCATAAGGACAAACCACCCCAAGCTCTCCCAGAAATGAAAACCTCGAGCTATCCAAAGGCTTGGTGAAGATATCGATAACCGGTGGTCACTCTCTACAAACTGGAGCACTATGTCACCCTTCTCCACATGGTCTCGAAGGAAGTGATATCTGATATCGATGTGCTTGGTCCGAGAGTGCTGCACTGGGTTCTTAGCAATGCTAATCGCAGACGTGTTATCGCAGAAGAGCGGAACACGATCGATAGCTAACCTAAAGTCCCGCAGTCGAGACCATCCAGCACTTGGCTCGAATCGGGCTGCAGCAACGTACTCGGCCTCTGCGGTGGACTGTGCAACACCGGACTGCTTCCTCGAAGACCAAGAAACGAGAGAAGTGCCAATGAACTGGCAGTGCCCGAAGTGCTCTTCCTATCTATCCTACAGCCGGCAAAGTCTGCATCCGAATAGGCTCTAAGGGATAGACAGGATGAGGAAGAGTACCAGATACCATAGTCAATGGTAGCTCGAAGGTACCGAAAGATGCGCTTCACCGCCTGGCGGTGAGATACGCGAGGAGAAGCCTGAAACCGGGCACAAAGACACACAGAGAAGTGTATGTCCGGTCTCGAGGCAGTGAGGTACAAGAGAGAGCCAATCATACTTCTGAACTCTTTTTGATCAACTGGCTCGCCGTCCTCATCTGGGTCAAGTGTGGCCGTAGAAGCCATCGGAGTTGACACCGGCTTTCCATCACTCATGTCGAAACGTCTCAGGAGGTCACGGGTGTACTTGCCTTGATGCAAGAAGGTACCCTCCCGAGTCTGCTTGATCTGGAAGCCAAGGAAGAATGTCAACTCACCCATCATGCTCATCTCAAACTCGGTGCTCATGACATCCGAGAACTGTGAAACTAGAGCATGGGAAGAGCCGCCAAAGATGATGTCATCGACATAAATTTGACGACGAAGGTCATTGCTGCCGCGAATGAACAATGTCTTGTCAACTTTACCCATTTCAAAATCATGTCTCAATAGATAGGACTTAAGCCTCTCATACCAAGCTCTAGGGGCTTGCTTAAGTCCATACAATTCTTTGGAAAGCTTGAAGACATGACTAGGGTATTTGGGGTTCTCGAAACCTGGAGGCTGTCTGACATAGACTTCTTCCTCAATGAAGCCATTGAGAAAGGCACTCTTGACGTCCATCTGGTAAAGCTTGAAACTCTTAGAAGCTGCAAAGGCAAGCATAATTCTAATGGCCTCAAGACGAGCTACAGGGGCAAAGGTCTCCTCGAAATCCAGACCCTCAACCTGGGAGTACCCCTGTGCAACCAGTCTAGCCTTGTTTCGAATGACTACCCCATCCTCGCTCGCTTGTTCTTGAACACCCACTTGGTTCCAATGATATTGTGACCTCGAGGGGGCTCAACAAGCGTCCAGACCTTGTTTCTTTCGAAACTTTCGAGCTCCTCATGCATGGCATTGACCCAAGACTCATCAGATAAAGCATGATAAACGTCCTTGGGCTCAAAAGAAGCTACTGGCAGAGTGGAGACGAAAAGCGACACGCCCGCACTTGGGCGTGTGACTCGCTCAAAGAGATCTCCAATCATCCGCTCGGAAGGATGAGATTTTGAATATGTCTTGGAGGTCTGGATGAGATGAAGAAGTGGCCTCTACCTCGTTACACCGACGGGTAGGAACAGAGCCACTAGCTCCAGAAGAAGCAGAAGGTAAAGGCTGATCACCTCGAGGTGCGGTGGAAGAAGGCACCTCAAGGGGTGGATGAGGGACTGGATCGGGTAGACAACCCTCATCTCCATCATCCTCATCATCCACGAAGATGGTCTCGGACGCTCTAGTGAACTCGAGATATCGGGCCTAGTCCCTGACCGCCTCATCGAAGGTTACCTCACGTGTTTCTACCATTTTGCTAGACTCGCAGTTCCAGACCCTATAGGCCCGCGAAGAAGTCGAGTAGCCTAGAAAGAGTCCATCACAAGAACGTGACTCGAACTTATCTATGTTCCCAGACTTCAGAATAAAACACTTGCAACCAAACACACGAAAATGGGAAACACTGGGCTTTCGCCCATATCTCAACTCATAAGAAGTGCGGTGCAAATGTGCCCGAAGAAAAACTCTATTCGAAACATGGCACGCGGTGGCTATAGCCTCAGCCCAAAACTTCCGCGGTGTAGAGTACTCATCAAGCATCGTCCTGGCCATCTCGACCAAGGTACGGTTCTTCCTCTCCACAATGCCATTCTGCTGGGGGACGTATGGAGAAGAGAACTGGTGCTCTACACCTGTCTCACCACAGAAGCTCTCAAAGTAGGAATTCTTGAACTCCGTGCCATTGTCACTGCGGATCGCTCGTAAGACACCCGGAAGCTCAATAGAAAGCCTACTGAAAAGACCTCGGAAATGTGTAAACGTCTCATCCTTCGAGGCCAAGAAAAACACCCAAGAATACCTCGAGAAGTCATCGACTACGACAAGAACATACCACTTCCCACCTGCAGACTGTACTCGAGCTGGTCCAACTGTGTCCATATGGAGCAATGTCACAGTGCATCGGTCATAGTAATCGTGGACCGGAGGATGGGAAGCGGCAACCATCTTGCCGCGCTTGGCAAGGAGCACAAACTAGATCTTTGACCATCTTGAGTTTCGGCAAACCACGAATGAGATCGTGGCCGCTAACTCGGGTCAAATGGTCAAATCCAATATGGCCAAGTCTCCTATGCCAGAAGGAAAGGTCGCGGGACTCAGAAGCAACCAAACACCGGAGAGGATCACCAGAAGACTCAATAAAATCAGCACGAAAGATCCTCCCATAACGAGAAATCCATAAACCGGACTACAGAAGAATCAACAATTTTGCGGCGTTTTCTTAAAACTTACCTCGAAACCGTCATCGGTGGTCGAGAAACCGAAAGCAAATTGTAATGCGTTTACTCACCAAGGCAACATCTTTTAAAACAAATGAGTCATTAACGCAAGACAGGTACCTTTGGCGATGACACGTCGCATTTAAGAGTCTCCAAAGGTGATAGTCTCATCACCTGAAGCTTGGGCTAGGGAAGAAAACCAACGGAAATCTCCGGTCATGTGTCGTGAACACCCGGAGTCTACGAGCTAAACCTTTCCCTTCCCTGCCCGACGAGCCTGAGTCAACAAGAGAGCAAAGTCTCAGTACTGGGATAAATCAAAATAGATTTTGGAACCCAATACTGAGTCACACGTCGAGTAGAAGAAGTAGTCACACACGACTGACCTCTAACTACCCGACGCTCTCCGTCGCTCAAAGAAGCAGAGGGTCCGTGAGCATGACACGGCTATTCTTTGGATCCGACCGCTACGGGAGGCGAGTCAAGTCAAGCAACATGCTGATCTCACCGCGGATAGCTATCTCGATTGGAAAAACGAGATCTACCCTCAGGACGGCGGAAGTCACGACCAGAGGGAGCACGAGGACAAAAACAAGACTCGGAAAAACCAAGTCCCTGGTCTGCCCAAAACTACCAACAAGAGCAAACCTAGACCTCGTGTTGGTCTTAGGTGCACTCAAGGTCCGGGCTGCCCACAATACGCCTAAGAGACTCAACACGGTCTCTTCGCGCGATCTTGGCGCGCTTGAAGCAATGGTCAAACAAATGCCCATCCTTCTGACAGAAGGTGCAATGATACCGCCTTACGAGGGGTCAAGCTGCGGTGAAATCACCTTGCTGTCAGAAATCACTTGGACAAAACCCGCTGATTTAAATTGAACTTTCTTGTTCTTGGGCTTGACCTCAATCACACCTGCGGCTACGGGTTTGAGCATGACAGGTGGATGTTTCCTCACATCCTCACGGAGATCATATCCTAGACCCTGTTTGAACTTGCAAATCTTTGATTGGTCTAGAATAAGATTAAGTTTCTTCTTGCCTCCTACAAATTTCTCGAGAGTGTTCATAAGGTACCGACACTCCCAAGGAGAGAGATGCAAGAAGAGCAAGGAGAAGAAGAAGAGACAGCAGGAGGAGAGGAAGGAGAAGAACCAATAGCAGAAGAGCGAATAGCACGTGCGTATTTTTCCTTATGCACGGCCACCTCAACCTTGAGGGCTTCACAGACACAGGGGCAGCCCTAATCCTAGCCATTTGGTTCTCGTAACTCTTCCTAAACGTCTCTACCATGTCCTTATCCTTTTCCAACATTTCAACACAGAAAGCACAGGAAGGATGTGATTTTCTAGAAGGTCCTTAGTTAGCTTCACACACTTTTCATCTAAGGCAATCAAATCAGATTTTAGTTTATTACAACTTTTGCATGGTGAGCTAACAGGGATCCTTAGAAGCATACTGAGCCATTTTCTTATTATCATCAACAAATTCTTGAAACTGTTTGGAGACAGATTCAAGTTCAGCAGTAAGTTTGGGACAATTTGCACATGAAGTAATAGGCTCAAGTAAAAATGCTTGTAACTCAACAATTTTGTGATCGCCCTTTTAAGTTCATTTTAAATTAATGCAACTTTCACAAGTCTCAGGCAGATCAAGCAACATGGTATAAAGACCTCTAAAAGCATTGTCCTTATCCTCACATGAGGTGCAAGAAATAGTCTCAACAATGAAGATAAAACAGAGCTATCCTACTCATCTCAAGCTCAAGAAGAAGACTAATGTTCTCCACCTTAACAATGTCTAGTTCGGAGGACAAACTATCATGCGAGGTCCTTAACTTCTCCATATCTCCAAGCAAAGCAGGGCATGTATCACATTCATCACGGGAGGGAGCAGATATAAGTGAAGTAAGCTCCCGTGACAATCTATCTACTTCCTTCTCCAACTCGCTACATCTAGCTCTAGATCTAGCATGAAATCCTCCTAACTTAAGAAAAGCTTCATTGAGTTGATCATAGGAGGGACATACCTCGTCGGAGTCGGAATAGAGCTCATTGTCACGATCTCGCCTCAAGGGCCATGAAGCACATGCCGAGAAGTCGTTGCCGCCATCCTTAGGCTCTTGGTCCCCGTCCGTCGTCGTCGCTCCATCCCTCCACCTCGCTGAGGTCGAGGTCGTCGAAGGCGGTGAGGACGCGGTGGAAGAGCTTCTTGGCCTTCCCAAAGTTGCGGAACTTTTTCTTGCCTTGCGTCTGAGCTGGAGGCTTCTTGTTGTGGTTCTTGTCGGTGTAGTCGTTCTTGCCTGAACCGCCGTAGTCGTTCTTGCCCTTCTCCAGCTTGGGGCAGTTTGCCCAAACGTGGTTGGGGCCACCACACTCGAAGCAAATCACGGGTCCTCCTCTCTTTCCGTCCCTCCTTCTCTTGTAAGCATGAGAAAATTTGCGAGCAAGGAGAGCCACCGATCATCCGCAAGTCGCTCTAACGATCATCGCCACGTCACGAGAGCAGCAAGGGAGAAACCGCAAATCAAATCAGAAGAGATGCCCGAAGAAGAAACGGGATCGGTGACCAAGGCCATCGACTGTGACTTCGACCTACGAGAGACAACGTCAATCTCGTGAGTCTTGAGGTGCGAGTACAGTAGCGTCAAGAGTCGTGGTCGAGAGGTCTGTCGTGTCTTTGATGGTGGTCACTTTCATCTCCCAAACACGCAGATCGAGTGCGGTGAGCATCGACGGCGTTGTCCGAGTCGGGTGCGTGAGACCGACCGCTCGGAGGTTGCTCAAGATCTTGTGAAACGCCGCAAAACACTCATCAAGGGACTCGCCAACGAGCATTTCAAACTTGTTGTAATCTCGCTTGAACGGTCTCACACACCGTCTTTATTTGGGTGGTGCCCTCATGGTAAGCATTGAGGGTCGCCCAAATATCGAAAGCGGACGGAAGATGAGATATGCGGTCAAACTCACTACGACTCAGGCCCTGGGTTATGATGTTCCTTGCCTTAGCGTTTGCCTCAACGTCAGCCATGTTTCCGACATTGACGTCCTCATCGGCAGGAACAACAAACCGAACATTCACCTTCCTCCAGATGGCATACCCCTGAGCCTGGATGTATGTTTCCATTCGGCTCTTCCAGAAGGGGTAATCCAGGCCATCAAAGACCGGAGGCTTGGTGGAATACTTGTCCGTCGCCATGACTCTTGAGACCGGTTAAAGATCTATCGAGAAGAGCTAACCGGCTCTGATACCAATTGTAGGACCGAAATGGCGACAGAGGGGGGGTGAATGTCGCTCTCTTAAAAATCGCCTCGAGAATTCTTACACCGATTTTTCAAAAGATGCGAGCGAAGCAACTCACGTAAAATTAATTCTGCTGAAAACTGGAACGCATGTGGTACTAAAAATTCAGCATAAATCAGAGAGTAATCAGTAAAATTTCAGCTGAAAATAACGCCGCTTGATCTGCATGCAAAATGGAGGAAAATCAGAAAAGAATAAAAGAAAAAGGCACTAAGGAGAGAAGAAGTAATGCTGGCTAAACAGTGCTCGCAGCAGAAATGCCATGCCAAATGAAGATTGTAGACTGCAGCCTCATACTACCGGATGAGATCAAGATAGTATGAAATGGGAACCATTTCTGCCCAAAACGAAAAATGATGCTGCAGCCAACAGAGTTTGTACCACACCTAAAAATGAACGGCAGGAAAGAACTGAAGATCAGCTGCTGATTATTTTGGACTGCAAACTACAGCAAAACAGCATGCTGCCCAAAAGAAGTGCTGGCTGTAGCAGAAAAACAGCAAAAGAAAAGAAGACAGTCAGAAGACCAAAGCAATCAGAGAGTAGATGAACCAGGTCAGTACAATACTGAAAAGTGTGATTTTGACACAGAAAAGTGATCAGAATATTGCTTGGCTTCTCATGCGGCTTCAACAGGATTTTAGACAAGATAGCAAACTGATTCAGTAAGAAAATCCAAATGACAATCAAATGAAGAGAGTGGATACAGATTTTGCCTAAAAGAGAACCGCAGAAAAATGAAAATCCCAACTGCTGATATTCATGAAACCTTGGATCAAGAAAAGAGAACACAAGGAGAAGAACTAGTGAAGTCTGGAGACTGTAGACTATGAGACATATCACTAGCCAAAGCTAATCAAAGAACCTGCAGAGCAAGGCTTTCGAGAGGGAATGAACAGAGGAGCAAAGACTTCAATCGGCAGCAACTTGATTAGAGAAATAAAACTCGCAGAGGTTCAGAACAATATTTTTAAGTGAAATCAAAACAACAGCAAGCAAGAACCCAACTGAAAAGAGAAATAGTGAAGAGTATCAAGCATCAAGAAGGAGATAGAAACCATCACACAAAGGATAGACCAAAGTCCCGATACGCATAGACAATAGAACAAGAGTAGTGATTACAAGATTTTCAATCCATCCTCTCCCTCTCAATCCTCAAGAACACCAAGAGCCTCACATGCTTCTTGGGAGGAACACCACACACAAAGGGATGAATGAGCTCTAAAACACTTGTGATCCTCAAAGGGGTATGCAGCCCCTCACCTCTATTTATAGCCCTTGGCTAACGGGTCTCCAACCCGTTACGCCGGCTAAACCCTAACGGAGCCGCCTCCGCTTGTGCAGCCTTGCGAAATTCCCGTTTCGCCCCCCGCACCTTCCGGAAGCTTCCGCGCTCCTTGCCTCGCATGCCTCGC
Organism: Bonia amplexicaulis; assembly: GCA_036346245.1. Taxonomy (NCBI): domain Eukaryota; kingdom Viridiplantae; phylum Streptophyta; class Magnoliopsida; order Poales; family Poaceae; genus Bonia; species Bonia amplexicaulis. The sequence continues at coordinate 7,891,360 of CM070760.1, read as the reverse complement.
AACCACCTCGAGTCCACGTCGTCTTCGACACATCCGACCGTTCTGACCTCAGCGCCACCTGCGCCTAGTCCGTCCACCGTGTCTCGCCACGACTCCGCCTCGACGTCCTGCAGCCACACAGACAAGAAACACGTCAAATAGCACCGCTCGATACATGAAAGCGTAAACAGAGATCAAACAAGTCGCAATAATAGAATATACATCCTAACCCATACGACTTCGCTTGACCAAAGTCCGACCGAGCCCGTTGCACCAAGCAACGTCTGGGTCCGAACAAACCGACTCAAACTCGACTTCTGAGAAACGATGTCAATTACTCATCACTCACAATGGGATGACCCTCACATGGTCTCTCAATCTCCCCCTTGATGAGTATATTGACAAACACCGAAAAAGCACAAAGTTGAGTTTGAAGAGTCTAACATGGTCCATAAGTAAAGAGTGAAGTTAATGACCATGTCGACAGAAGGAGCAAAAGAAAGAATAATTTTTCCTCAAAGCTCCCGAAGTGGCTTTTTCTACCACTAATTTCTCCCCCTTTTGGCAATAAACCCATCAAGAATGCAGGAAGGAGAAAAAGTCATGAAAATGGATGAAATGGCTGATTTGATCATTTTAAGTATGAAGAGCCATGAGAATTATCCAAAATGACCATAATGTATTACACCAAGCCATAATTCAAAGAAAGGCTATCTAGATCATGACAGGATATGTATAAATCAGCTAGAAGCAAATAGATGACAATCTGAAAATGAATGCAGATTATGAGTATGTCAGGTCATCAATTATCAAAATCTGACTAGAGACATCCAAGGATGATGCAAGCCATGTCGATCAAGCTAAGCGGAGCCAAGAATCTAATAATGAGTCCAAAAGAGTGCTATATGCTCAAGAGTGAAACATTAGTTTAAGTACTTTATTCTTTTAACAGCTCAAGCAAATTGAGTACAAATGATATTTTTCTCTTGCAACTTATGGTTGTTTTCAACCCATATTTTTATCATGTGCTAGATCTCAAGCCTTATGCGATCATTCCAAGCGAGAAGCTTAAAGAAATGATCTTGGTCATCCAAAACTCCCCCTGAGTTCATGCCTTGTGCAATGGCAAGCCGTCTCATGAGAAAGAATTGGTGAAATCAGTTTTTTCGCACAAAAGAGATCTTTTTGCTTTTTAGCAATTGTACTAAACTGTTGCATCATCAAGAGACTCAAACAACTCAATCTAAGGCTCAAAAGAGAGATTCAACGCTCAACTTAGCCTATTTGACATGGCATGAATCATAAACGGATAGCTCAAGAAAGACTAATCTTAATTGCTAATCATGACAAGTTTTTAGTTCAAATAGAGCAAATTTTAATTAACTCATCATGGCAAAAGCTAGTCTACACATATGGAGTCATGATAAATCTAGCAATTAAGCATAAATCATGGCAAGATGTAAAGCATCGTAATCATGTCATAACCGGATAATAATCAAGGCTCAAAGTATTTATGTTACAATGCAGAATGATATGCAGAAAATCCAGCTCCCCCTCAACATGTGATGCATCTTTTAGTTCAAGTTGAATTAAGTCAATATTAAGCTCCAGAAGCTCCCAAATAAACTCCCCTTGAACCAAAGCAATAGAAATCAAGAGCTGGCAAATGAATCAAGAAAACAGGCAGTCCTTAAAGCATAGATAAGATATAGAGGATACTATGGCTCAGACTGACTCTCATCTACCCCATATGTCTCCAGGACAACAGCTGTCGAGAAAACGCACACTAGAGAGCAAACACGCACTGCCTCTGCGAGGGTGGCCCAACCCTCGCTAGAATCTAAAAGAAGTGAGTGAGCTCAACCTAGTGAGATAAGAAACAGCTATCCTGAAAGCACAAGATAAGAGTAAGAAGTCTAAGCAACTCAAAGAAGAGACACACTCTAACCTATGCTAGAAGGACTAATCCCAATGCACCCGCAAATGCAATGCAACAGAAATGAGACAGAAGCATAATCAATATAGTAAAGCAGTAAAGTCCAAGCTCCCCCTCACAACAGTCCATAAGGACAAACCACCCCAAGCTCTCCCATGAGTGAAAACCTCGAGCTATCCAAAGGCTTGGTGAAGATATCAGCCAACTGGTGGTCACTCTCTACAAACTGGAGCACTATGTCACCCTTCTCCACATGGTCTCGAAGGAAGTGATATCTGATATCGATGTGCTTGGTCCGAGAGTGCTGCACTGGGTTCTTAGCAATGCTAATCGCAGACGTGTTATCGCAGAAGAGCGGAACACGATCGATAGCTAACCTAAAGTCCCGCAGTCGAGACCATCCAGCACTTGGCTACAAAGAATCGGTCGCACAGAACGCACTCGGCCTCTGCGGTGGATCTGTGCAACACCGATCGCTTCCTCGAAGACCAAGAAACGAGAGAAGTGCCAATGAACGGCATGTGCCGAAGTGCTCTTCCTATCTATCCTCTGTACCGCAAAGTCTGCATCCGAATAGGCTCTAAGGGATAGATAGGATGAGGAAGAGTACCAGATACCATAGTCAATGGTAGCTCGAAGGTACCGAAAGATGCGCTTCACCACCGGCGGTGAGATACGCGAGAGAAGCTCAAACCGGGCACAAAGACACACGAGAAGTGTATGTCCGGTCTCGAGGTAGTGAGGTACAAGAGAGAGCCAATCATACTTCTGAACTCTTTTTGATCAACTGGCTCGCCGTCCTCATCTGGGTCAAGTGTGGCCGTAGAAGCCATCGGAGTTGACACCGGCTTTCCATCACTCATGTCGAAACGTCTCGGGAGGTCACGGTGTACTTGCCTTGATGCAAGAAGGTACCTCCCGAGTCTCGCTTGATCCGAAGCCAAGGAAGAATGTCAACTCACCCATCATGCTCATCTCAAACTCGGTGCTCATGACATCCGAGAACTGTGAAACTAGAGCATGGGAAGAGCCGCCAAAGATGATGTCATCGACATAAATTTGGACGACGAAGGTCATTGCCAAGCCGTGAATGAACAATGTCTTGTCAACTTTACCCATTTCAAAATCATGTCTCAATAGATAGGACTTAAGCCTCTCATACCAAGCTCTAGGGGCTTGCTTAAGTCCATACAATGCTTTGGAAAGCTTGAAGACATGACTAGGGTATTTGGGGTTCTCGAAACACGGAGGTCGTCGACATAGACTTCTTCCTCAATGAAGCCATTGAGAAAGGCACTCTTGACGTCCATCCGGTAAAGCTTGAAACTCTTAGAAGCCGCAAAGGCAAGCATAATTCTAATGGCCTCAAGACGAGCTACGGGCAAAGGTCTCCTCGAAATCCGGACCCTCAACACAGGAGTACCCCTGCAACCGCCTAGCCTTGTTTCAATGACTACCCCATCCTCGCTCTCGCTTGTTCTTGAACACCCACTTGGTTCCAATGATATTGTGACCTCGAGGGGCTCAACAAGCGTCGCACCTTGTTTCTTCGAAACTTTCGAGCTCCTCATGCATGGCATTGACCCAAGACTCATCGATAAAGCATGACAAACGTCCTTGGGCTCAAAAGAAGCTACTGGCGAGTGGAGACAGAAAAGCGACACGCCCGACTTGGAGCGTGTGACTCGCTCAAAGAGATCTCCAATCATCCGCCGGAAGGATGAGATTTTGAATATGTCTTGGAGGTCTGGATGAGATGAAGAAGTGGCCTCTACCTCGTTACTGACGGGTAGGAACAGAGCCACTAGCTCCGTAATAGCGCGAAGGTAAGGTCGATCACCTCGAGGTGCGGTGGAAGAAGGCACCTCAAGGGGTGGATGAGGGACCGGATCGGTAGACAACCCTCATCTCCATCATCCTCATCATCCACGAAGATGGTCTCGGACTGCTCTAGTGAACACGAGATATCGGGCCTAGTCCCTGACCGGCCTCATCGAAGGTTACCTCACGTGTTTCTACCATTTTGCTAGACTCAGCCTGCACCCTATAGGCCCGCCAAGAAGTCGAGTAGCCTAGAAAGAGTCCATCACAAGAACGTGACTCGAACTTATCTATGTTCCCGGACTTGAGAATAAAACACTTGCAACCAAACACACGAAAATGGAAACACTGGCTTTCGCCCATATCTCAACTCATAAGAAGTGCGGTGCAAATGTGCCCAAGAAAACTCTATTCAAACATGGCACGCGGTGGCTATAGCCTCACCCAAAACTTCCGCGTGTAGAGTACTCATCAAGCATCGTCACGCCATCTCGACCAAGGTACGGTTCTTCCTCTCCACAATGCCATTCTCATGGGGGACGATGGAGAAGAGAACGGTGCTCTACACTGCCTCACCACGAAGCTCTCAAAGTAGGAATTCTTGAACTCCGTGCCATTATCACTGCGGATCGCTCGTAAGACACCCGGAAGGTCAATAGAAAGCCTCTTGAAAAGACCTCGAAATGTGTAAACGTCTCATCCTTCGAGGCCAAGAAAACACCCAAAATACCTCGAGAAGTCATCGACTACGACAAGAACATACCACTTCCCACCGCAGATCAGACTCGAGCTGGTCCAACTGTGTCCATATGGAGCAATTGTCACGTGCATCGGTCATAGTAATCGTGGACCGGAGGATGGAAGCGGCAACCATCTTGCCGTGCTTAAGCAAGGAGCACAAACTAGATCTTTGACCATCTTGAGTTTCAAAGAAACCACGAATGAGATCGTGGCGCTAACTCGGGTCAAATGGTCAAATCCAATATGACCAAGTCTCCTATGCCGTAAGGAAAGGTCGCGGGACTCGAAGCAACCAAACACCGAGAGGATCACCAAGACTCAATAAAATCAGCACGAAAGATCCTCCCATAACGAGAAATCCATAAACCGGACTACAGAAGAATCAACAATTTTGCGGCGTTTTCTTAAAACTTACCTCGAAACCGTCATCGGTGGTCGAGAAACCGAAAGCAAATTGTAATGCAGTTTACTCACCAAGGCAACATCTTTTAAAACAAATGAGTCATTAACGCGCACAGTACCTTTGGCGATGACGCGTCCAGACGAAGAGTCTCCAAAGGTGATAGTCTCATCACCTGAAGCTTGGGCTAGGGAAGAAAACCAACGGGAATCTCCGGTCATGTGTCGTGAACACCCGGAGTCTACGAGCTAAACCTTTCCCTTCCCTGCCCGGCGAGCCTGAGTCAACAAGAGAGCAAAGTCTCGATCGAGATAAATCAAAATAGATTTTGGAACCCAATCTTGAGTCACACGTCGAGCGTAAGAAGTAGTCACACACGATGACCTCTAACTACCCGACGCCTCCGTCGCTCAAAGAAGGAGGGTCGTGAGCATGACACAGGCTATTGCCGGATCCGATCGCTACGGAGAGCGAGTCAAGTACAAGCAACATGCTGATCTCACCGCGGATAGCTATCTCGATTGAAAACGAGATCTACCCTCGTGACGGCGAAGTCACGACCGAGGGAGCACGAGGACGAAAAACAGAAGACTCAGAAAAACCAAGTCCTCGGTGCTGCCCAAAACTACCAACAGTAGCAAACCTAGACCTCGTGTTGGTCTTATGTGTACTCAAGGTTTGGGGCTGCCCCTGAATACGCCTAAGAGACTCAACACGGTCTCTTCGCGCGATCTTGGCGCGCTTGAAGCAATGGTCAAACAAATGCCCATCCTTCTGATAGAAGGTGCAATGATACTTCCTTCCGAGGGGTCAAGTCGAGGTGAAATCACCTTGCTGTCAGAAATCACTTGGACAAAACCCGCTGATTTAAATTGAACTTTCTTGTTCTTGGGCTTGACCTCAATCACACCTGCGGCTACGGGTTTGAGCATGACAGGTGGATGTTTCCTCACATCCTCACGGAGATTATATCCTAGACCCTGTTTGAACTTGCAAATCTTTGATTGGTCTAGAATAAGATTAAGTTTCTTCTTGCCTCCTACAAATTTCTCGAGAGTGTTCATAAGGTACTGACACTCCCGAAGGAGAGAGATGCAAGAAGAGCAAGGAGAAGAAGAAGAGACAGCAGGAGGAGAGGAAGGAGAAGAACCAATAGCAGAAGAGCGAATAGCACGTGCGTATTTTTCCTTATGCACGGCCACCTCAACCTTGAGGGCTTCACAGGACACACAGGGGGCAGCCCTAATCCTAGCCATTTGGTTCTCGTAACTCTTCCTAAACGTCTCTACCATGTCCTTATCCTTTTCCAACATTTCAGCACAGAAAGCACAGGAAGGATGTGATTTTTCTAGAAGGTCCTTAGTTAGCTTCACACACTTTTCATCTAAGGCAATCAAATCAGATTTTAGTTTATTACAACTTTTGCATGGTGAGCTAACAGGATCCTTAGAAGCATACTGAGCCATTTTCTTATTATCATCAACAAATTCTTGAAACTGTTTGGAGACAGATTCAAGTTCAGTAGTAAGTTTGGGACAATTTGCACATGAAGTAATAGGCTCAAGTAAAAATGCTTGTAACTCAGCAATTTTGTGATCTGCCCTTTTTAAGTTCATTTTTAAATTAATGCAACTTTCACAAGTCTCAGGCAGATCAAGCAACATGGTATAAAGACCTCTAAAAGCATTGTCCTTATCCTCACATGAGGTGCAAGAAATAGTCTCAACAGTAGAAGATAAAACAGGAGCTATCCTACTCATCTCAAGCTCAGCAAGAAGACTAATGTTCTCCACCTTAACAATGTCTAGTTCAGAGGACAAACTATCATGCGAGGTCCTTAACTTCTCCATATCTCCAAGCAAAGCAGGGCATGTATCACATTCATCACGGAGGAACAGATATAAGTGAAGTAAGCTCCCGTGACAATCTATCTACTTCCTTCTCCAACTCGCTACATCTAGCTCTAGATCTAGCATGAAATCCTCCTAACTTAAGAAAAGCTTCATTGAGTTGATCATAGGAGGGACATACCTCGTCGAGTCGGAATAGAGCTCATTGTCGCGATCTCGCCTCAAGGGCCATGAAGCACATGCCGGAGAAGTCGTTGCCGCCATCCTTAGGCTCTTGGTCCCCGTCCGTCGTCGTCGCTCCATCCCTCCACCTCGCCGAGGTCGAGGTCGTCGAGGCGGTGAGGACGCGTGGAAGAGCTTCTTGGCCTTCCCAAAGTTGCGGAACTTTTTCTTGCCTTGCGTCTGAGCTGGAGGCTTCTTGTTGTGGTTCTTGTCGGTGTAGTCGTTCTTGCCTGAACCGCCGTAGTCGTTCTTGCCCTTCTCCAGCTTGGGGCAGTTTGCCCGAACGTGGTTGGGGCCACCACACTCGAAGCAAATCACGGGTCCTCCTCTCTTTCCGTCCCTCCTTCTCTTGTAAGCATGAGAAAATTTGCGAGCAAGGAGAGCCACCGATCATCCGCAAGTCGCTCTAACGATCATCGATTCGTCACGAGAGCAGCAAGGGAGAAACCGCAAATCGAATCAGAAGAGAGGCCCGAAGAAGAAACGGGATCGGTGACCAAGGCCATCGACTGTGACTTCGACCTACGAGAGACAACGTCAATCTCGTGAGTCTTGAGGTGCGAGTACAGCGCGTCAAGAGTCAGGGTCGAGAGGTCTGTCGTGTCTTTGATGGCGGTCACTTTCATCTCCCAAACACGCAGATCGAGTGCAGTGAGCATCTGACGAGCGTTGTCCGAGTCGGGGTACGTGAGACCGACCGCTCGGAGGTTGCTCAAGATCTTGTGAAAACGCGCAAAACACTCATCAAGGGACTCGCCAGCGAGCATTTCAAACTTGTTGTAATCTCGCTTGAACTGGTCCTGTCGCACCGTCTTTATTTGGGTGGTGCCCTCATGGTAAGCATTGAGGGTCGCCCAAATATCGAAAGCGGACGGAAGATGAGATATGCGGTCAAACTCACTACGACTCAGGCCCTGGGTTATGATGTTCCTTGCCTTAGCGTTTGCCTCAACGTCAGCCATGTTTCCGACATTGACGTCCTCATCGGCAGGAACAACAAACCGAATCTTCACCTTCCTCCAGATGGCATACCCCTGAGCCTGGATGTATGTTTCCATTCGGCTCTTCCAGAAGGGGTAATCCAGGCCATCAAAGACCGGAGGCTTGGTGGAATACTTGTCCGTCGCCATGGCTCTTGAGACCGGTTAAAGATCTATCGAGAAGAGCTAACCGGCTCTGATACCAATTGTAGGACCGAAATGGCGACAGAGGGGGGGTGAATGTCGCTCTCTTAAAAATCGCCCCCGAGAATTCTTACACTGATTTTTCAAAAAGATGCAGAACGAAGCAACTCACAGAAAATTAATTCTGCTGAAAACTGGAACGCATGTGGTACTAAAAAATTCAGCATAAATCAGAGAGTAATCAGTAAAAATTTTAGCTGAAAATAACGCCGTTTGATCTGCATGCAAAATGGAGGAAAATCAGAAAAGAATAAAAAGAAAAAGGCACTAAGGAGAGAAGAAGTAATGCTGGCTAAACAGTGCTCGCAGCAGAAATGCCATGCCAAATGAAGATTGTAGACTGCAGCCTCATACTACCGGATGAGATCAAGATAGTATGAAATGGGAACCATTTCTGCCCAAAACGAAAAATGATGCTGCAGCCAACAGAGTTTGTACCACACCTAAAAATGAACGGCAGGAAAGAACTGAAGATCAGCTGCTGATTATTTTGGACTGCAAACTACAGCAAAACAGCATGCTGCCCAAAAGAAGTGCTGGCTGTAGCAGAAAAACAGCAAAAGAAAAGAAGACAGTCAGAAGACCAAAGCAATCAGAGAGTAGATGAACCAGGTCAGTACAATACTGAAAAGTGTGATTTTGACACAGAAAAGTGATCAGAATATTGCTTGGCTTCTCATGCGGCTTCAACAGGATTTTAGACAAGATAGCAAACTGATTCAGTAAGAAAATCCAAATGACAATCAAATGAAGAGAGTGGATACAGATTTTGCCTAAAAGAGAACCGCAGAAAAATGAAAATCCCAACTGCTGATATTCATGAAACCTTGGATCAAGAAAAGAGAACACAAGGAGAAGAACTAGTGAAGTCTGGAGACTGTAGACTATGAGACATATCACTAGCCAAAGCTAATCAAAGAACCTGCAGAGCAAGGCTTTCGAGAGGGAATGAACAGAGGAGCAAAGACTTCAATCGGCAGCAACTTGATTAGAGAAATAAAACTCGCAGAGGTTCAGAACAATATTTTTAAGTGAAATCAAAACAACAGCAAGCAAGAACCCAACTGAAAAGAGAAATAGTGAAGAGTATCAAGCATCAAGAAGGAGATAGAAACCATCACACAAAGGATAGACCAAAGTCCCGATACGCATAGACAATAGAACAAGAGTAGTGATTACAAGATTTTCAATCCATCCTCTCCCTCTCAATCCTCAAGAACACCAAGAACCTCACATGCTTCTTGGGAGGAACACCACACACAAAGGGATGAATGAGCTCTAAAACCACTTGTGATCCTCAAAGGGGTATGCAGCCCCTCACCTCTATTTATAGCCATTGGCTAACGGATCTTCAACCCGTTACGCCGGCTAAACCCTAACGGAGCCGTCTCCCGCTTGTGCAGCCTTGCGAAATTCTCGTTTCGCCCCTCCTGCACCTTCCGGGAAGCTTCCGCGCTCCTTGCCTCGCATGCCTCGCAACCACCTCGAGTCCACGTCGTCTTCGACACATCCGACCGTTCTAACCTCAGCGCCACCTGCGCCTAGTCCGGTCCACCGTGTCTCGCCACGACTCCGCCTCGACGTCCTGCAGCCACACAGACAAGAAACACGTCAAATAGCACCGCTCGATACATGAAAGCGTAAACAGAGATCAAACAAGTCGCAATAATAGAATATACATCCTAACCCATACGACTTCGCTTGACCAAAGTCCGACCGAGCCCGTTGCACCAAGCAACGTCTGGGTCCGAACAAACCGACTCAAACTCGACTTCTGAGAAACGATGTCAATTACTCATCACTCACAATGGGATGACCCTCACATGGTCTCTCATGGTCGAAGCCACAACCGTTTTCAATGTGGTCGTAGCTTTTGCCGTGGTCGTAAAAGCCTACGTGGTCGTACAGCCTAACGTGGTCGTACAGCCTAACGTGGTCGTATCGCCCGAGGTCGAACTCGTAGTTTTTTCTTTTTCATTTGATTTAATTCCTCCCGAGGCCATAACTTTCTCATCCTAACTCCGATTGAGTCCATTCAAATTTCTAAATTCATCAAAAATTCCAATCTTTACATTCCTACCATTTTTTTTAAATTTTTGAAATTTATTTATAATTGAAATTTAAAATTCAAAATTCAAACATCTCTTTCTCTCTCATTTTAACTCCGAATCAGTTGGAACTTTTTCCTAAATTCAACTAAATTAATAAACTACCTTTCAGTAATATAATTATGATATCTGTATTTTTATTTGTAATTATTTGTCTTTTGTGTTCTCGTTTTGCGTAGAATCCGACCTGATCGAAGAGTTCGCAGATCCGACCGAGAATCGAAATCACACACGAAGGCAAGTCTCCTTTGAATATCTTTGAACCTATGTTTGAGAAATGTTTTTTTAAAATTATTTTAAATTTAATGCATTGCTATGTTACATAAAATGATAGTTTCTGTTGTAGAGGTAATAGTTAAACCGAAGAATTGTTATGCCCTCATTTGACTTTGACAACTATGTACCTTTGACACCCTAGGAATTCCCTTGTCTCATTATTGAGATTATTATGAATCTTTGATAATTGTTGTATTGGTAGTAAGATGCTTAGACAAGCTATATAACTTTAGTAACTTTGGATTGGGAATTATATTTCAATGAACTAGACTTTTGATCAGAATTTAGTGGCAGATGGTGTTGCCACTGTTTTGTGAAACAAAATAAAATGAGCAAATTGATTTTAGACCAGAGCGGATGGTTGGTTTGGATTGGTGCGGTTAGCACGAGATCTTGAAAAGTGTATGTTCCGCCCTAGTCAATTAAGGACCGACGCTTGTGTTTGTCCAGTCTGAGCACTACCGTACAACCACATGTCTATATGGGTACGACCTAGCTGATTAACTTATAATAGACTAGTTTAGGTACCATCAGTGGAAAGTGGATGCCAGGGTTACTGGTTATTCACAGTGAGGGACAGGGTTTCTGTACTCATACGGCGCAAGAGGGGGCTTCTGTCTGGGTGGATTTAACCCTTCAGCGGTGAAACCTCAGCGGGTGGTGTCTAACTAGACTAGAGTAAGGTAAAAACTTTGTGATAATTTATCTGGGTCTCATGCCAAAGGAAGCGTGGTGACTATTGGGATAATTTATCTCTTGTGGGTAAAGTGTACAACCTCTGCAGAGTGTAAAACTATTCGAATAGCCGTGCCCACGGTCAAAAGGGCGGGCAAGGAATGCTTTCACATGGTAGATCTTTATTTTTGGTTTAAAACAAATTTTTGGGAATCCGAGAGTGGATGGAACTCTCGGGGAATTTGCCCTGGTGGTTGGAACCAGTATGGGTGGTTGGAACCCGTAGTACCAAACTTGGTGGTGGAATCGTTTTGATTAAAAATGCTTAATGATTTTAGTTTGAGTAAATACTTTAGTTAAACTATCGTCTTCAAAAATAGTTATTGGTATTGGAAATAAAATGTTGCTTTGTGCAAAAGAGCCATATAACCTCCATTGTTAAGCCTTGCATCTAATGCATTTTTCACAAGACTTGCGGAGTACTTTATGTACTCACATGCTACACCTAAAATATATATCAGAGGAGTATGAAGCTCAAGAAGGAGACTACGACTACTCTACGGGTGGATTTGATGGAGGATTTCCAGACGATTAGGTCGCGCTCCCCAGTCAATTGTCTGTGGCGTATTGATGGGATTTTATCATTATTTAATTTGCTTCCGCTGTGTTTGTGTTTTTTTTGTGAGGTCTAGAAACCTCGTTTGTGTTGTAAGACCTTTGGTCAGTACCCTCTATAATATTGTAATATTCGTCTTTGGCAATGTAATCATCACTGTTTAACTGTGTGCACTAGCTTTGATCTGGGACTAGTGCTGTAATACACAGAGGGTCCAGATTTGGTAATCCGGAGTCCCGACAATGTAATTAGCTAAATAGTAGGGTCTTATTAGACAAAACTGACCATAATGTGGTACTAAAGGTCGGGGTGTTACGTACATAATTAACCTTGCTCAATATATGTGGTGTGTGCATATGATTAGTTGAGACATGATTCCATGGTACATAGTTGTAGCTCGATAGAAAATTACAAAGACCTAGGCCTGTACACATGGTTAATAATGGTTTGGGTAAATCAAGTAATCCAGATGAGAGATGCTTCGTATTCATTCTATAAATCACGTACTGCATTGATTCTATAAATCACGTACTACAAATTATTAGCTTTGTATTTGTAGCATATTTATGACCAACTGATACACCAATTAATTAATAGCATATTGTACAAACAATGTCAATAAAATATTTCTTTTAATTTTTGAAAATATATTTATTTTCAAATTGCAATAGGGTTACTTTTACCTAATAGTTGGAGAAAACAAAAGTCATAGAGCAAATGAGCGCAAATGTTATCATAACACCAGTTTTCTTTTACCACACCCCTATATGTGTGGAACATAGATAGCTGTTGATGGGAGCCACACCTATAAATTTACATTATGTGCTCATGCATTTCATGAATACAAGTCCGCTTGATGTACTATATGAGCTCTTAGATGGTATGATCATTGCATATCATGTGCTAAGTGGGTTTTGGATATTCAAGATTTATTCCTGCTCTACGAGGATGGTTTCGTGTGTGATGGACCATATGTGGCAGACCTATCAAACTATGACCGAACCGTGATCTGGGCACCAGGTCTAAGGGACATGAGCCTCTCAGAGCTGAGGAGGTGTGTGCATTCCGCATTCGATCGGGCCATTGCAACAAAGAAGCTACGCATCGAGGCATTGTATGCCTCAGTGGTGGGTGACACAGGGGAGACCTTTTGGCTACCTTTGAAGATGAAAAGTGACGCATCATGGGGGCAACTACATGGAGGTTGTGTGCAACCCTACTGCTGCGATATATGTGAGGCAAATGGTGTATGTTCAATTTGCAGAGAGGATGGAATCATCTAGCACAGGTGGTTCTGGTGGAGCTGCAGTTGAAGAAGTGCCCTGGCACAGGTGGTTCCGGTGGAGCTACAATTAATGAAGTGCCTAGGTTGGTCTCTAGTGGTGATGTAGAAACAGGTGTTGGCGCAAATGTTATCAAGAAAGTGGGCGACAGAGACCTTAGGAGGTGTGTGGAGGATTTTGAGTTGAACGAAGGCATGGAGAGATGGTGGGCAGCCCGTATTGATTGCCACAAGTACCTTGCCAACCAGGGGGAGACATGGAAAGCGAGGAGGAGGAGGATGTGCAAACAGATAGTTTTGGAACCGAGGAAGATGGACAAGCTACTACGGGCGGTGTACTAGGTGGTGTTGTGACCACCGATGTTGCTTATGTCTCCTCTAGATTGGATGACATCACAGCGATATCTCTAGTTCTGCCATAGCTAGAGGGGGCAGAGTGGGGATTCAATGAAGACACTCTACAGTTAGGACAGTGCTTCCCTAACAAGTGTGCTACCCAATAGGCCATTACCACATATGCTGTGAACATCAGCCAGACGTATCAGGTGTGTAGATCGAACCCTGACACTTATATCTTCATGTGTGTGGATGATTCTTGCCTGGGCAAGGTCCGTGCGTAGCGGTTGAGGGGCACGGACTTCTAAATAACAACGCTGAATGATCACACATGCGAGCTTGCTGAGCCACCTCATAGGCACCACAACGTGATGTCCTCATATGTTGCCAGCCTGATAAGCCACCTGGTCATCGCAGATGTTTCTGTCTCTCCAAAGCTTCTATTGGCGAATGTTGTCAATATAGTGTGGTTCCCAGTTGGCTACAGCAAGGTATGGAGGGTGGAACATAAGGTCATGGAGCGTATGTAGGACACATACAAAGAGGCTTACAATCTAGTCCCAAGAATGATCCATCAGATCACAGAATCAAATCCTAGCAAATACATTAACAAGGTCGAGCGGGTACATCCCACCAAGGGGCCAAATTGCTTTATTATTGATAGAGTCTTCTGTACCTTCCATCAGGCGATCGAAGGCTTCAAGTTCTACCATCCCATGTTGACGGTGGGTGGCACCTTCCTATTTGGCAAGTACAATAGTACCATCCTCATCGTGGTTGCAGTCGATGCAAATGACTAGTTACTCCTCGTGGCCTTCGCAATTGTGGAGAACAAGAACACGGATAGCTAGCTATGGTTCCTGACAAATATGAAGCAAGCGATGGTTCAAGAGCGGCCAGATGTGTGTATCATCTCAGGTCACAACGTTGGGTTGTTGTCTGCGTTGAACACAATGCAGAACAGGACGCGACCGCCATTCCAATGGAATGACGTGAGGAGCTGTTGGTGTATGAGGCATCTCGCGGCCAACTTCCACACACAGTTTCAAAGCAAGGACCTGATAAAGATCTTTAAGAAGCTATGCATGCAGAACCAAAGACGTAAGTTTGAGGCCATGTGGAGACAGCTCATCGAGGAGATAGACAAGCATGTGAGGCATTCGGACTATGCCGAACAAGGGGTAGCTGTGGGAGGGACCACGCGAGTTAGGGAGTTCACACATTGGATGAACTCGCATGCACCCAATTTGGAGAAATAGTCTTTGCTCCATAACACCAGTGGTGCAAGGTACAAAATCATAACAACCAACATGTCCGAGATGCATAATAGTGCCCAGAAGGGCATCTGATCCCTACCGATCACGGTAATATCGAGCAGAGCTAGAACCATACCATCAAGTACTTCATGAAAAGAGCCATGTTGGCCAAGAAACATTTAGAGGATGGCAAACAATTCTTAGAAGTAATACAGGCGAGCTTGGACAAGAAGATCAAGAAGGCTCGTTCACACATTGCTTGTACCATGGACGGTATCAGGAAGAAGTTTGAGATCTGTCTCAGGGAGAAGTATGCCATGGGTTAGACTAGAGGGGATCGTAAACAAGTCTGTATGATCAATGACGAAGCTTTCTGCACCTACAATAAGCCATAGCTTCTTCACAAATCATGCTCCCTTGTGCACGTTGCATGCGAGGTGTAGCGCCAGGCCTCGGTGCATTACATATCAAAGTACTATGACATCCACCACCTATACGGTACTTGGAGTGCCGAGTTCAATTCGTATGGATTGGACATGCATTACAGGGACCTCTGACCAGGGCAGGTGAAGTGAGTGCCAAATAATGCACTCAAGCAGGCTGGCCGTGAAAAACAACAGTCCCACCACATCTGTAATAACATGGACGATAGCTAGCATTGGCAATGGGTTAGGCGGCTGAGATGTAAACTCTTCAAGACGGTTGACAACTACCCAAACAGGGATAGCTCGAGCAATGCACCATAGTGACCAAGTTGTATTGCCCATGTCATGATATTGTTTGGTTGTTTAGCTATGTTCATATGCACTCCTGTTATTCATTTTCATGTTGTACATGCTTGAATGTGTCGGACAATGGTACATTCATTGTAATGCATTCAATGCATCCGAGTTTGTGTTGCAATGCATAGCACAATGGTTCGTAGGTTTCAAACTCTGTATTCATAACTTTAATTTTTTTCTTGTTGTGCTAAATTAGGCACTGCTACGCACACTGTGACTTCCTGCCATATGCTTTGCTTTCACTTTGCTTTTTGTACCTTCTATTTTTGCTGCAGACTAACTTATTGCTCTATGTTCCTCAAGAGATGACACACTCTCAAGATGACATCGCGCATGAGCTGCTCGACCCTCGCTAGGATGGGTGACACCGATGCTGGGCATGGACATCCAGCGTCTGCCCTCTGAGCTTCATCCCAGGCCAGCAAACTGGAAGGTACATATGGCTGACAGGTTCGACCACCCAATCCCCAAAATAATATTAGGGGTGCCACATTCATGGCTATGGCGGTACATGACCTACCCCATGGACACGACTGAGGAGGTGGTACGCACACACTACCTCGTATACTGGTTGTTCCTATTTAGGTGGGTCTTGTTTCCTACCACTTAGGGAGATCAGGTGCACCCCGAGTACATCCATCTAGCTAAGGCATTAGTAGATGCTTGGCCCGATGAGGTACCACAGTACAGTTAGGGCTCTATGGTGCTTTGTGTCACATATCGAGGCTTGTGTGATGCCTCACAGCATAGTATGGTTGAGGAGTCAGTCCTCATGGTATGCTACACCCTGTTATAGCTATGGTTGTGGGAGCACTTCATGGTTAGTTAGTCGTACTTCTAGAGCATCGTAAACCCTTTCCAGCTTACCCCCAAGTTTCATGGTCAGGGCAATGGCGCTGACCCTGTTGAGGAGCCCGCAATGGGTACTCGTTGGACATGTGGTCACTTAGGGTGGGCTAGGGAGAGATGGAGGCGTGTCTACCTAGAGTTCCATAACCTCTTTGAGATTATGCACGAGGACGAGTTCATCTAGCACCCATGGACTAAATAATTCCTTGCAAACACTGCCCCCTATGACTTGCTGACACTCTACGACGTGGGAGGAGTAACACCATCAATCACCTCCTAGGTAAGATGATGTACCTACAATGGCACGAGGAGACAATGACGATCATCACTTGTGGTCAGCATAGCGACGTTGTCGTGCTACGAGGCGAACACCGATGACAGCCTCCACCCCACCACCCTTGGCGTCTCCCTCTACACCTCCATCACACATCTATCACACTCCGACAGTTGTCATAGCTATGGTTTCTCATACTCCATGAACCTCCGGCTAGCAGTACAACAATTGTGAGCTATTGGCCTCATTGATTGTTCATGAACTCAATTCTAACGTATCTCTCACTACCATTTGTTCTTGTAGTACATGCAATGAGATAGCAGTCTCCTACAGCTGTCGGCGTCATGGCGGGAGACGTAGGACT
Source organism: Bonia amplexicaulis (assembly GCA_036346245.1). NCBI lineage: Eukaryota > Viridiplantae > Streptophyta > Magnoliopsida > Poales > Poaceae > Bonia > Bonia amplexicaulis. Next base: position 7,874,409 of record CM070760.1, on the reverse strand, counting down.
GATCTTCCACACGGGACCGATGAGGTGCGACTCTAGACAACGACCCTAACTCATCTGTAGGACCGAAATGGCGACAGAGGGGGGGGTGAATGTCGTTCTCTTGAAAATTGTCCCCGAGAATTTGTACACAGATTACTCAAAAAGATGCAGAACGAAGCAACTCACGAAAATTAATTCTGCTGAAAACTGGAACGCATGCAATACTAATAAATTCAGCATAAATCAGAGAGTAATCAGTAAAAATTTCAGCTGAAAATAATACCGTTTGATCTGCATGCAAAATGGTCAAAGAACAGCAAAAGAATAAAATGAAAAAATGAAAACTGGAGCCAATCTAACTGCCCAAGATGCTTTTGGATTATCTGAAGAGGAAGGGCTGGATAAGTGCAGCTGACAAAGACTGAAAACAGAGTGGAGAAGCAACGAGCCGAAAAACAATTTTTGATGCAGTATGTGAATCAAACACTAAGTGCCACCGAGAAAAGGAAAATAGAAAGCATCAAAAGAAACAGAAATCGGCCAAGAAGGACTAACACCAACAGAGAGATTCAAAGACAGAGGAAAGCATTGACTGCAAAAGAATCACTAAAGGAAGAAAGATATAACTGAAAGAGGAAAGCAAAGAGAAGAAGAGCACATAGAGACTGTAGACTGAAACTTGTCCGCTGTCCAAAAAGAAAACCGAAAGTAGTAACCGCAGCTGAGAAAGATAGCAATTTTCGGAAGTACTCAACCTGCTGCCGACGACTGAAAGCAAAAAGAAAATTGCAGCTTGAAACTGCTGCCGAGAAATAGAACAAGGGAGCAAACTGGACTGCAATGCCTAAAACCAACTGCATTAATTTGTTTGGCCTGTTTGCTGCAGCAAGAAAGTATTGAAAAACAGAAATGTTGATCGAATGAAAGTTGTTCTTCTCAGGTCTTTCAATCTGAACTTTAAACTAAATAGCAGCATGCTCTTAGAACCAAGAAAATACGAAGGCAGCTTGACTGGAGAGGGAAATACACACACAAGGATCCATCTCAGCTAAAAGTACAAAACCACATAGCAAAGTGGGCCGAGGGCCTTGTAACTTAGACTATTTGGGCTGGTACTGTTCATATGAACAGTAGTACAGCCGCATGAACAGTAATTTCGAATAGTACCACCTCCCTTTTCATTAGATAAGTGTGGCTTCCCCCTTCCCTATTTAAGGAGGTCACACCCCTCTAGTTTTCCTTGGGTTTTTCTTAAGAAATTATTCTGCTTAGCAGTTTCACCGCATGTTCGGTTGGGAATCCCCAACTTGTGAACTCAACTTTATTTGCAATACAATTTCATATTGCATCTTAAACTCTCTTGCTTGTGTTCTCGATTCGCTTGCAGGAGATAGCCTTCTTGGCGAGGTCAACCGTGTTCGGCACGGTTGATAACCAACGGAGCAGTGGTGTAGTGATTGCGAGGGGTTCGATCTGTTTTGGTCGGAGCCTTTGTATCATCAACGTCGAGATCTCCACAATCGATTTATCAGTACCTTTCGGAAGATCGGGCCATCGTCACATTAGGTGGTATCAGAGCAACGGTTGCCCGTAAGGTAATTCGCCCCTTTTAGATTAGTTTATGTTCATCGTATCATCCCAAAACTCCAGAAAATTTGCCTACAAAAATAATTGTTCATAGTGTTCTTCCGCTGTCCCAACACCCCTTGTGCCATTGCAATTTTTCTTTTCAGTATTGCTCGTTGAATTTTTGGTTACATTGTCGTGTTCAAGTTGCTGATTACTAGTTTAGTCAGAGTCCAGTTCGTCATTGTCTAGTTGCATCTCGTGTTCCCTTTGCGTAGCTTCGTCGTTGTGTGTTTTTGTTCCTTGCCGCGCTGCCATCCTTGCCACGGTCTTCCATCCGCTGCCAACCCTTGTCGCGACCCCCCCGGCGTTTCCAACCTTTGCCGCCACCCTACCATTCCCGCCACGCCTCTCGTGCAAAAAAAAGAGATAGAAAGAGAGTTTGATTTTAGAGTTCAAATAAAAACAAAAAAAAGAGATAGAAAGAGAGAGATTGATTCGGAGTTTAAAAAAAAGAAGAAAAAAAGGACAAAGAGTGATCCCTCTGTTCGAAATTTGAAAAAAAAAGTTATCAAACCAATTCCAAATCCAGTGATATCGCTGTTTTGCGCTCTACATTGCGCAAATAATCTTGTGCCCTTAGACAGAAGTTTGATTAGTGGGCTAGTGTCTTTCCTAGTATTTGTTGTGAGGTTCTCATTTGCTTACATCAAGTCACTTTGATCGTTGCGTGTGCGTACATACACTTTCTTGCATAGGACTTGATTGACTAGCTGTGATTAGGCTAGGATCAGCAATCTTTCACGAGTATTTTGAACAATCATTCAACTTGCATTTACTGAACTGATTATTGCTGATTCTTTTGCTACCATATTGTGCCTTCCAAGCTCCACCTACTCTTGATCAGAACAGGTCCCCTCTTGCAATCGTACCCACGCTCGACACGTTGTCACGAACCAGCCATCGGTTGTACCACTGCTTCATTGGTAAGAACACTTGTAAGAGTGTGGTAAGACGCTTGAGAGTGTGTGATTTCACTTTCCATCACCTTAGTAGTTGATAGGGATAATACATTTGTGTTGTCTTTTCTTTTCTACTAACCATGGCAGGTGAGCCGTCTGATGCACAGGAGTGTGTTTTAAGGAGAGAGCTCATGACGCTCTTGGATGAACAACACGCTACCATTAATGAGGACATCGATAGGAAGCTTCAAGCCACGACGGATACACTGCAGCGCTCCATCAATGAGAGTATTGCAGCACTTACTGCACGCCTTGAAAGAATGGTGAATCGGCCACCAAACAATGGACGTGGGTATGATCATGATGCAGGTCAAGATCGTGAGGAGGAAGATGATAATGAGAGACAAAACCGCGACACCGGTGCTGCATTTGCTGCCCAAGATGCACGTCAACGACACCGCCTACAACATAACCGTCACGGTATGGGAGGTAATAATTTTCAGCACCACAATGATCGTGCTAATCATGATCCATTTGCTAAAGTTAAATTTACCATACCATCTTTTGCGGTGTTTATGATGCTGAAACTTATCTAGATTGGGAGATGACAGTTGAACAAAAATTTAATGCCCATCTAGTTCCTGAGGTGCATAGAGTCAGACAAGCTACTAGTGAATTTAAAGATTTTGCTATCATTTGGTGGACTCAAGTAGTTAATTCTGGTTTAGCACCTGATACTTGGGATAGATTGAAGGTAGCTATGCGTGCTAGATTTGTTCCTCCTGTTTTTAAACGTGAAATACGTAAGAAATTGCAGCGCTTAGACCAAGGTAATAGATCTGTCGAGGAATATTATCAAGAACTACAAATAGGCATGCTACGATGTAATGTTGAAGAGGATGAGGAGGATAAGATGGCTCGTTTTTATGGGGCTTAAGGCGTGAAATTCAAGACATAATTGATTACAAAGAGTATAATGATATCAATAGGTTGTTCCAGCTTGCTTGTTTGGCAGAAAAAGAATTGTAGGGTAGACAACAAAGGACTAGGAGCAACTTTGGAAGTACGTCTACATCAAGATCGACGCCGGGGCAAGCCAAAACAGCCCCACCTCCTGTTTTTCGAGCTGCTGCCCCCTCTGTGAGTAGGGCGCGTTCAGCAGCACCACCGACACCATCACGCGCACCCGAGGCGAGCAAATCTACTAGTGTGCAAGCACCAGCACAAAGCTCTTCATCGGTTGCTTCCACGGGCCGTACGACGGGAATTGTGTGTCACCGTTGTAAAGGGATGGGCCACGTCATGAGAGATTGCCCCAGTCAGCGGGCATACATTGCAACAGAAGATGGTGGTTATGTAAGTGCTAGTGATGTTGAGGATGAATATACTCTTGCAGCTAACCTTGCAGGCAATAGTGATGATCATGAGACAGATAGCGATGATGAGGAAATTTTAGGTGCCGCTGCCACGGCGAATTATAGAACCATTATTGTGCAGCGAGTACTAAGCACCCAAAGAGAGCAAGAGGAGAAGCTACAACGTCATAATTTGTTTCAAATGTTCCTCATCGTCAAGGATTGCCGTGTTCGTGTTATAATTGATGGCGGAAGCTGCAATAACTTGGTGGATTCGGGATTGGTCAAGAAGCTTGGCTTGACTACACGTGCGCATCCTCACCCATACCACATTCAGTGGTTCAACAATAGCGGTAAGGTGAAGGTAACACAATCTGCGAGAGTGCATTTTTCCATTGGTTCCTATCATGATGTTGCTGATTTTGACGTAGTACCTATGCAAGCTTGCTCACTTTTATTAGGTCGTCCATGGGAATTTGATACCGATGCAACTCATCATGGTAGAAGTAATAAGTACTCTCTTATGCACAAAGGAAAGAAAATAACTTTGCTACCTTTGACACCTACTGAAATTGTGCATTGTGATAAAGAGCTAGCTGAAAATGAGAAGAAACAACTTGAACATGAATCTGAAAATCAGCAAGTGGTGAAGAATGTTTTTCCACCTAAGAAAGAGAGGTTGGCACCTAGTTCTAGAACCGAGGGAATTAAATTAAAAGGTTGTGTCATGCTTACAACCAAATCTGATCTTGCTGAAATTTGTCATAATGATATGCCATGCTATGCTTTGATATACAAAGATGTTTTATTTTCACTTGATGATACATCTAGCTCTTTGCCGACTGCTGTCACTAACCTTTTGCAGGAATATAAGGATGTGTTTCCAGCTGAGATACCCCCGGGGCTGCCGCCTATTCGAGGGATTGAACACCAAATTGACTTAATTCCAGGAGCGACTTTGCCAAACCGTGCGGCGTATAGGACCAATCCAGAGGAGACTAAGGAAATTCAGCGACAAGTCCAAGATCTTTTGGACCATGGGTACGTACGAGAAAGTCTTAGTCCTTGTCTTGTTCTGCTCGTTGGTTCCTAAGAAAGACGGTAGTTGGCGTATGTGTGTTGATTGTAGAGCCATTAATAATATCACAATACGGTATCGTCATCCTATTCCTAGGTTAGATGACATGCTAGATGAATTGAGTGGTTCCATTCTTTTCACAAAGATAGATTTGCGTAGTGGGTACCACCAGATTAGAATGAAATTGGGCGATGAATGGAAAACATCATTTAAAACTAAGTTCAGGCTATATGAGTGGTTAGTGATGCCTTTTGGGTTAACTAATGCACCTAGCACTTTCATGCGTTTGATGAACGAAGTTTTGCGTGCTTTCATTGGAAAATTTGTGGTGGGTTACTTTGATGATATCCTAATCTATAGCAAGTCATATGAAGAACATCTGGATCATTTACGTGTTGTTTTTAATGCTTTGAGAGATGCACGTTTATTTGGTAATCTTGAAAAGTGCACCTTTTGCACGGATCGAGTCTCTTTTCTTGGCTATGTTGTTACTCCACAGGGCATTGAAATTGATCAAGCCAAGATTATCGCTATCCAGAGTTGGCCGCCTCCTAAAACGGTCACACAAGTGCGGAGTTTTCTTGGGCTCGCTGGTTTCTATCGGCGTTTTGTTTGTCGCTGCAGCACTGAATGATCTTACAAAGAAGGGTGTTCCTTTTACTTGGACCACCAAACAACAAGAAGCTTTCGACGCTCTCAAAGATAAGCTAACACACGCCCCTTTGCTTCAACTTCCTGATTTCAGCAAGACTTTTGAGTTAGAATGTGATGCTAGTGGCATAGATCTTGGGGGTGTGTTAATTCAAGAAGGAAAACCTGTTGCATACTTTAGTGAAAAGTTAAGTGGTCCTAGTTTGAACTATTCTACCTATGATAAAGAATTATATGCTCTAGTTCGAACTTTGGAAACATGGCAACATTATTTATGGCCCAAAGAGTTTGTAATACATTCTGATCATGAATCCTTGAAACATATTCGAAGTCAAACCAACCTGAACCGTAGACATGCTAAGTGGATTGAGTTTATTGAATCCTTTCCCTATGTCATTAAATATAAAAAGGGCAAAGAAAATGTGATAGCTGATGCATTGTCTAGGAGATATACCATACTTTCACAACTTGACTTCAAAATCTTTGGGTTAGAGACAATAAAGGAGCAATATGTGCATGATGCTGATTTTAAAGATGTGTTACTAAATTGTCAAGAGGAAAAGGGTTGGAATAAATTTGTTGTGCATGATGGGTTCGTATACCGTGCTAGCAAGCTTTGCATTCCAGCTGGCTCTGTTCGTCTTTTGTTGTTACAGGAGGCGCATGGAGGAGGATTGATGGGTCACTTCGGTGTGAAGAAGACTGAGGACATTCTGTTCCACCACTTTTATTGGCTAAAGATGAGGCGTGACGTCGAACGCTTCATTTCCCGCTGCACCACTTGCCAAAAAGCTAAGTCACGACTTAATCCTCATGGTTTATACATGCCTCTTCCTGTTCCAAGCATACCCTGGGAAGATATTTCTATGGACTTTGTTTTAGGGCTTCCTAGAATAAAGAAGGGGAGGGATAGTATTTTTGTTGTCGTGGATAGATTCACTAAGATGGCTCATTTTATACCATATCATAAAAGTGATGATGCTACAAATGTTGCTGATTTGTTCTTTAAGGAAATTGTTCGCTTGTATGGTGTTCCGAATACGATAGTTTCAGATCGTGATGCTAAGTTTCTTAGTCATTTTTGGAGAACCTTGTGGGGTAAGTTGGGAACTAAGCTGTTATTTTCCACTACTTGTCATCCCCACACTAATGGACAAACTGAGGTAGTCAATAGAACATTGTCTACTATGCTTAGGGCTGTGCTTAAAAAGAACTTAAAAATGTGGGAGGAATGTTTGCCTCATGTGGAATTTGCTTATAATCGTTCGCTGCATTCTACCACAAAGAAATGCCCTTTTGAGATTGTTTACGGTTTCATACCTCGTGCACCTATCGATTTGTTGCCTCTTCCAGCTTCTGAGAAGGTAAATTTTGATGCGCAACAACGTGCTGATTTGATACGTAAGATGCATGAGACAACTAAAGAGAACATTGAGATTATGAATGCTAAATATAAAGTTGCTGGTAGTCAAGGACGCAAGTATGTTACTTTTGAACCTGGTGATCTTGTGTGGTTACACTTGCGTAAAGAACGATTCCCTGAATTGAGAAAGTCTAAACTCATGCCTCGTGCGATGGTCCTTTAGAGTACTTGAGCGTATTAATGATAATGCATATAAGTTAGATTTGCCTGCAGAGTTTGGGGTTAGCCCCACCTTTAACATTGCAGATTTGAGACCTTGCTTGGGCGTGGAAGATGAGCTTGAGTCGAGGACAACTCCAATTCAAGAAGGGGAGGATGATGAGGACATCCTTTCAATAGATACAACTATGCCAACTCCACAGCAAACTCAACAAACTGAAACTATGATACAAGGACCAATGACTCGAGCGCGAGCACGTCAACTTAACCATCAGGTGAATGCGTTCCTAAGTTTGCATACAAATATTTCAAAGAATGGCATACTACTTAATATTTGTGATGATTTAATTGTCCTTAGGAACCATGGGGAAGAACCACGCGAGCTCAAGTGTAGAAGTGGAACCGTCAAGCGCAATCCAAGTCCTATTCGCGAGTTCGATTCAGATTCGGCCTTCGTAATAGCGTCTAATTCAAATGGCCATAACTTTTAATCCAGAAGGTTTCTTGGGGCCCGTGAGTACTCGTTGGAAAGATCTTGAAGTCTACTTTCAGATGGATCTAGTCTCACCTCCAAACTCCATCCGAGCAGATCAGAAACTGCAAAACAAGTTACGTCACTTTTTCAGTCCGAGTCAAAGTGGGCCGAGGGCCTTGTAACTTAGACTATTTGGACTGATACTGTTCTTATGAACAGTAGTATGGCCACATGAACAGTAATTTTGAATAGTATCACCTCCCTTTTCATTAGATAAGTGTGGCTTCCCCTTCCCTATTTAAGGAGGTCACACCCCTCTAGTTTTCCTTGCGTTTTTCTTAAGAAATTATTCTGCTTAGCAGTTTCACCGCATGTTCGGTTGAGAAACCCCAACTTGTGAACTCAAACTTTATTTGCAATACAATTTCATATTGCATCTTAAACTCTCTTGCTTGTGTTCTCGATTCGCTTGCAGGAGATAGCCTTCTTGGCGAGGTCAACCGTGTTCGGCACGGTTGATAACCAACGGAGCAGTGGTGTAGTGATTGCGAGGGGTTCGATCTGTTTTGGTCGGAGCCTTTGTATCATCAACGTTGAGATCTCCACAATCGATTTATCAGTACCTTTCGGAAGATCGGGCCATCGTCACATTACAAGAGACCCAGAGCAAAACACACAGAGAGAAGTGCGGCTGAGAAGGATGAGTAAAGTGAGGACTGCAAGAATGAAATGCTCTCATGAATTTACTAGCCCAAAGACTATGTTTTCAGATTCACATGAGACAGCAAAAAGGAGCAAGCAGTCACTTGAACAAATACATGACAAAGAAGAGGAAAGAAAAACATAACTCCTCAACACAAGACTTCTCAAAAAAATACAAAGGAGCCACGATACGCATGGACATTAGCACAAGAAAAGTGATTACAAGTTTTTTTTAATCCATCCTCTCCCTCTCAATCCTCAAAACACCAAGAGCCTCACATGCTTCTTGGGAGGAACACACACCAAGTGATGAATGAGCACTAAAAACACTTGTGATCCTCAAAGGGGTATGCAGCCCCCAACACCTATTTATAGCCCTTGGCTAATGGGTCTCCAACCCGTTCGTGGCTAAACCCTAACGAGTCTCACGCTTGTGCGACTTTGCGAAATTCCGTTTAGCCCCACGCACCTTCGGGAAGCTTCGCGCTCCTTGCCTCGCACGCCTCGCAACCACCTCGAGTCCATGTCGTCTTCGACACATCCGACCGTTCTGACCTCGACAACGCCTGTGCTAGTCCGGTCACCCCGTGTCTCGCCACGACTCCGCCTCGACGTCCTGCAGCCAACACAGACAAGAAACACATCAAATAGCACCGCTCGACACATGAAAGCATAAATAGTATCGGTGACACAATATTAAGCCTAAACCTGTCAAATCAACATAATAGGCGTCCTAATCCATTTGACCAGGTTTGACCAGGTCTGACCGAGCCCGTTGCAGCCCGCAACGACATGGTCCGAACCAACCAACTCAAACTCGACTTCACTAAACCGATGTCAATTACTCATCATACACATGGGATGACCTCACATGGTCTCTCAATCTCCCCCTTGATTAGTATTGAGAGACCATGTGGAGGTCATCACATTGTGAGTGATGAGTATTTGACATCGTAAAGTCGAGTTTGAGTTAGTCGGTCGGACCTGGGCGTTGCGTGGCGTGCGAGCTCGGTCGGACTTGGTCGAACCTAGTCGTATAAGTTTAGGTTGCATATTCTGATGACTCGACAGGTTTGATCTCTATTTACACGTTCATGTATCGAGCGGTGCTATGTGATGTGTTTTCTTGTCTGTGTCTGCAGACAATGAGGCGGTCGTGGCGAGACACGGTGGACCGACTAGGCGCAGTGGCGGCGGAGGTCGAGCGGTCGGATGTGTCGAAGACGGCGTGGACTCGAGATGGTTGCGAGGAATGCGAGGCAAGGAGCGCGGAAGCTTCCTGGAAGGTGCAGGAGGGGCGAAACGGGAATTTCGCAAGGCTGCACAAGCGGGAGACGGCTCCGTTAGGGTTTAGCCGGCGTAACGGGTTGGAGACCCGTTAGACAAGGGCTATAAATAGAGGTTGGGGGCTGCATACCCCTTTGGGGATCACAAGGTGTATCACAAGGGTTTTGAGAGCTCTTCTTTTATGTGTGTTCCTCCCAAGAACATGTGAGGTTCTTGGTGTTTTTGAGGATTGAGAGGAAGAGGATGGATTGAGAGATAGGATGAAATGGATGTAAACATTTGCTTAAGTAATCATTCATGTCCCTGTATGGATCTTAAGATGCTTCCTGTTTGATATGATCTGATTTCTCCTCTCTGTGTTTTGTTCTCTGTTCTCTATTTGCGGGTTTATTTGCTTCTCTGTGTCCTCCATCTTTGTTTAAAGATTTTGTTCAAGAAGTTGTAGAACTTCTTTGCTCAGGACTGGAAATCTCCTCAGTGTGTATTTTCAATTCTTTGAGTTAATGCATGCAGTCCGGCAGCTAGACTGCACTGCGGTGTTTCTTTTCTTTGTCTCAGTTTTCGGCAGCTAGCACTCATCTTTTTCTGCAGCCGAACTGCTCATCTTTCCTTCTTCCTTTTAGCCTTTTCTCTTTTGTTTGTAGTCTCTCATTCTTGAGGACTATCTTGTTGTTTAGATGAATAGCTCTGATCATTTGCGTTAGGAAGAGAAGAAGATCAATAGTCATTTTCTACTTTATGGCTCAATAGCTCAGTACTCGATGTATCTTCTGTTTTTCGGCAGCTGTTTCTATTTTCTTTAGATTGATCTTCCTGTGTTATTTTTCAGTTTTTTCTTTAGTCTGCAATCTGTCAAGTAGCAGCAATCTGTTTTTGCAGCTCTTCTGCTGGCGCTTCCTTTCCAGTTTGCTTTCTCTTTGGGATTGCCTTTTGTTTTGCCGACTGCTTTTTCTTTTGGCCAAAGACTGTAGTTTCAGTTTTTGTGTTTGTGCTGCAGTATTTAATTCATCTCAAGATTTCGGCAGCTAGTAGTAACTCCTATTCTCAGTTCAGATTGCAGCCGAGAAGCTAGGAGCTTCTTTTATTTTTCTCGTGCTGTTTTTAACCATTTTGCATGCAGACCAAACGACATTATTTTCAGCTGAAATTTTTACTGATTACTCTCTGATTTATGCTGAATTTTTTAGTATCGCATGCGTTCCAGTTTTCTGCAGAATTAATTTTCTGAATTCTCGGGGGCGATTTTAAAGTGAACGACATTCACCCCCCTCTGTCGCCATTTCGGTCCTACAATTGGTATCAGAGCCGGTTAGCTCTTCTTGATAGATCTTTAACCGGTCTCAAGAGCCATGGCGACGGACAAGTACTCGACCAAGCCCCCGATCTTTGATGGGATGGATTTTCCATTCTGGAAGAGCCGGATGGAGACCTACATCCAGGCTCAGGGCTACGCCATCTGGCGAAAGGTCAAGGTCCAGTTTGTTGTTCCCGCCGATGAGAACATCAATGCCGGGAATATGGCTGATGTTGAGGCAAATGCAAAGGCGAGGAACATCATCATTCAGGGATTGAGCAGAAGCGAATTTGATCGCATCTCTCACCTGACGTCGGCCTTCGATATTTGGGTGACCCTCAATGCTTACCATGAGGGCACCACCCAAATAAAGACGGTGCGACAAGACCAGTTCAAGCGCGATTACAGCAAATTCGAGATGCTTGCTGGTGAGTCCCTTGACGAGTGCTTTTCTCGCTTTCACAAAATTTTGAGCAACCTCCGAGCCGTCGGTCTCACATACTCCGACTCGGATAACGCTCGACAAATTCTTTCTGCACTCGATCTTCGGGTTTGGGAGATGAAGGTGACTACCATCAAGGACACCACGGACCTCTCGACCACGACTCTTGGCGCTTTACTCGCGCTCAAGACTCACGAGATTGACATAGTCTCGTCGGTCAAGTCTCGATCGATGGCACTAGTCACCGATCCCACTGCTGCTTCTGGTTCTTCTGCTGATTCTCTTTGCGGGTTCTCCCTATCTGCTCTCTGTGATGTAACTGATGATCAGTTAGAGCAGCTAGAGGATGAACAGCTGGCCCTCTTAGCTCGGAAGTTCTCCCATGCTTACAAGAGGAGGAGGGATGGAAAGAGAAGAGGACCATTGATTTGCTTTGAGTGTGGTGGCCCCAACCACATTCGAGCAAACTGCCCCAAGCTGGAGAAGGGCAAGAACGACTACGGCGGTTCGGTCAAGAACGACTACACCGACAAGAACCGCAACAAGAAGCCTCCAGCTCAGACGCAAGGCAAGAAGAAGTTCCGCGACTTTGGGAAGGCCAAGAAGCTTTTCCACCGCATCCTCTCCGCGTTCGACGACCTCGACCTCAGCGAAGTAGAGGGATGGAGCGACGACGACGGGACGGGTGATCAAGACCCCAAGAGCGGCGAAGACTTCTCCGGCATGTGCTTCATGGCCCTCGAGGGCTAATCGAGCGACAGACGAGTACTCAAACTCGGACGAGTATGCCCCACCTATGACCAGCTCAATCATGCTTTTCTTAAGCTAGGTGGATTTCATGCTAGAGCTAAGGCTAGGTGTACTGAGTTAGAGAAGGAAGTAGCTAGATTGTCACGAGACCTTACTTCACTTACATCTGCTTCCTCTCGTGACGAATGTGATACATGCCCTGCCTTGATTGGTGATATGGAGAAGCTAAGGACTTCATATGATAGTGTGACCTCTGAGCTAGATATTCTTAAGGTGGAGAATGTTAGTCTGCTCGCTGAACTAGAGATGTCTAGGATTGTTTTTCCTTCATCTACCGTTGAGACTACTTCTTGCACCTCATGTGAGGATAAGGACAATGCTTTTAGAGGTCTTTACACTATGCTTCTCGATCTGCCCAAGATTTGTGAAAGTTGCAATAACTTAAAGATGAACTTAAAACGGGCAGATCATAAAATTGCTGAATTACAAGCTTTTCTTCTTGAGCCTATTGCTTCATGTGTGAATTGTCCTAAGCTTCTCACCGAACTTGAATCGTCTCCAAACGGTTTCAAGATATGATTGATCATGATAGGAAGTTGGCTCGGTTTGCTTTTAAGGACCTGTTAGCTCACCATGCATTAATTGTAACAAACTAAAATCTGACTTGATTGCATTGGATGAGAAATGTGTGAAGCTAACTAAGGACCTTCTAGAGAAGTCACCTTCAGCTTGTAATGTGATTGAGGAGAAGGGGAAGAAGCCCCAGGATAAGGGTAAGACGCCTAGAGACGTGAACCAACCTGCTAGTAGTAGGAATGTGCCCCCAGAGTCGGCTGTGCGTGCACAAGCCAAACTTTCCTCTACTGTTGGTTCTTCTTTGCTCCTTACCTTCTGCCTCTTCTTCTCCCCGCCCTTCTTGTGCCTCTCTGTTTCGGGAGTGTCAGTACCTTATGAACACTCTCGAGAGATTTGTAGGGGTAAGAAGAATCTTAATCTTATTCTAGACCAATCGAAGATTTGCAAATTCAATCAAGGTCTAGGATATGATTTTCGAGAGGATAGAAGGAAGCATCCACTGCCGTGCTCGGACCCATAGCCGCAGTGTGATCGAGGTCAAGCCCAAGAACAAGAAAGTTCAATTTAGATCGGCGGGCTTTGTCTAAGGGATTTCGGCGAAGGTGATTTCACTGCAGACTTGCCTCTCGGAATGCGAAGCCATCTCATGCTACTTCAGCCCCTCAGAAGGCGAAGTATCATTGCACCTTCTGTCAGAAGGATGGGCATTTGTTTGACCATTGCTTCAAGCGCCAAGATCGCGCGAAGAGACCGTGTTGAGTCTCTTAGGCGTATTCAGGGTCAGCCCCAGACCTTGAGTGCACCTAAGACCAACACGAGGTCTAGGCTTGCTACTGTTGGTAGCTTTGGGCAGCATCGAGGACTTGGTTCTTCCGAGTTTTCTGTTTTCGTCCTCATGCTCCCTCCGGTCGTGACTTCGCCGTCACGAGGGTAGATCTCGTTTCCATCGAGATAGCTACCCGCGGCGTGATCGCGTCTTCTTGGTGCTCAAACTCGCTCTCCGTGGCGATCGGACCCGGCAATGACTTCAGTGCGCACATAGACCTTCTGCTTCTTTGAGCGACGGAGAGCGTAGGGTAGTTAGAGGTCAGTCGTGTGTGACTACTTCTTCTGCTCGACGTGTGACTCAGTATTGGGTGCCAAAATCTATGTTGATTTATCCCAGTACTGAGACTTTGCTCTCTTGTTGACTCAGGTTCGCCGGGCAGGGAAGGGAAAGGTTTGGCTTGTAGACTCCGGGTGTTCACGACACATGACCGGAGATTCCCGTTGGTTTCTTCCCTTGCCGTGCTCGGTGATGAGACGATCACCTTCGGAGACGCCTCTTCTGGGCGAGTCATTGCCAAAGGTACAGTGCGCATTAATGATTCATTTGTTTTAAAAGATGTTGCCTTGGTGAGTAAACTGCATTACAATTTGCTTTCGGTTTCTCAGCTTACCGATGACGGTTTCGAGGTAAGTTTTAAGAAAAACGCCTGCAAAATTGTTGATTCTTCGGGTAGTCTGGTTTGCGGGATTTCTCGTTATGGGAGGATCTTTCGTGCTGATTTTATTGAGTCTTCTGGTGATCCTCTCCGGTGTTTGGTTGCTTCTGAGTCCCGCGACCTTTCCTTCTGGCATAGGAGACTTGGTCATATTGGATTTGACCATTTGACTCGAGTTAGCGGCCACGATCTCATTCGTGGTCTGCCGAAACTCAAGATGGTCAAAGATCTTGTTTGCGCTCCATGCCGGCACGGCAAGATGGTTGCCGCTTCTCACCCTCCGGTCACAGTGACTATGACCGATGCACCGGGACAGCTGCTCCACATGGACATAGTCGGACCAGCTCGAGTGTAGTCTACAGGAGGGAAGTGGTATGTTCTTGTCGTGGTCGATGACTTCTCGAGGTACTCTTGGGTGTTTTTCTTAGCCTCGAAGGATGAGACGTTTTCACATTTCTGAGGTCTTTTTAGTAGGCTTTCTGTTGAGCTTCCAGGTGCCTTACGAGCGATCCGCAGTGACAATGACACGGAGTTCAAGAATTCCTACTTTGAGAGTTTCTGTGGTGAGACGGGTATAGAGCACCGCCTCTTCTCCATCGTCCCTCGGCGAGAATGGCGTTGTGGAGAGGAAGAACCGTACCTTGGTCGAGATGGCTAGGACGATGCTTGATGAGTACTCTACACCACGGAAGTTTTGGGCTGAAGCTATAGCCACCGCGTGCCATGTTTCCAATCGAGTTTTTCTTCGGGCACACTTGCACCGCACTTCTTATGAGTTGAGATACGGGCGAAAGCCTAGTGTTTCTCATTTTCGTGTGTTTGGTTGCAAGTGTTTTATTCTGAAGTCTGGGAACCTAGATAAGTTTGAGTCACGTTCTTGTGATGGACTTTTTCTGGGCTACTTAACTTCTTCGCGGGCTTATAGGGTCTGGAACTGCGAGTCTAGCAAAATGGTAGAAACCTGTGAGGTAACTTTCGATGAGGCCAGTCCGGGGACTAGGCCCGATATCTCAGGTTCACTAGAGCAGTCCGAGACCATCTTTGTGGATGATGAGGATGATGGAGATGAGGGTTGTCTACCCGATCCAGTCCCTTCTCCACCCCTTGAGGTGCCTTCTTCCACCGCACCTCGAGGTGATCAGCCCTTACCTTCTGCTTCTTCTGGAGCTAGTGACTCTGTTCCTAGCCCGTCAGGAAACGAGGTAGAGGCCACTTCTTCATCTCATCCAGGACCTCCAAGACATATCCAAAAATCTCATCCTTCTGAGCAGATGATTGGAGATCTATTTGAGCGAGTCACACGTTCCAAGTCTGGCGTGTCACTTTTCTGTCTCCACTCTGCCTTCGTAGCTTCCTTTGAGCCCAAGGACGTTTGTCATGCTTTATCTGACGAGTCTTGGGTCAATGCCATGCATGAGGAGCTAGAGAGTTTCGAAAGAAACAAGGTCTGGACGCTTGTTGAACCCCCTCGAGATCACAATATCATTGGAACCAAATGGGTGTTCAAGAACAAGCAAAGTGAGGATGGGGTAGTCATTCGAAACAAGGCTAGACTGGTTGCACAGGGGTACTACCAGGTTGAGGGTCTGGATTTCGAGGAGACCTTTGCCCCTGTAGCTCGTCTTGAGGCCATTAGAATTCTGCTTGCCTTTGCAGCTTCTAAGGGTTTCAAGCTCTACTAGATGGACGTCAAGAGTGCCTTTCTCAATGGCTTCATTGAGGAAGAAGTCTATGTCAGACAGCCTCCAGGTTTCGAGAACCCCAAATACCCTAGTCATGTCTTCAAGCTTTCCAAAGCGTTGTATGGACTTAAGCAAGCCCCTAGAGCTTGGTATGAGAGGCTTAAGTCCTATCTATTGAGACATGATTTTGAAATGGGTAAAGTTGACAAGACCTTGTTCATTCAAGGCTTGCAATGACCTTCGTCGTCCAAATTTATGTCGATGACATCATCTTTGGCGGCTCTTCCCATGCTCTAGTTTCACGGTTCTCGGATGTCATGAGCACCGAGTTTGAGATGAGCATGATGGGTGAGTTGACATTCTTCCTTGGCTTCGGATCAAGCGAGACTCGGGAGGGTACCTTCTTGCATCAAGGCAAGTACACTCGAGACCTCCTGAGACGATTTGACATGAGTGATGGAAAACCGGTGTCGACTCCGATGGCTTCTACAGCCGTTCTAGACCCGATGAGGACGGTGAGCCAGTCGATCAAAAGGAATTGAAGCATGATTGGCTCTCTCTTGTACCTCACCGCCTCGAGACCGGACATACACTTCTCAGTGTGTCTTTGTGCTCGGTTTCGAGCTTCTCCTCGCGTATCTCACCGCCAAAGGTGAAGCGCATCTTCGGTACCTTGAGCTACCATTGACTATGGTATCGGTACTCTTCCTCATCTGTCTATCCCTTAGAGCCTATTCGGATGCGAGACTTTGCGGTGTAGGATAGATAGGAAGAGCACTTCGAACACCGCCGGTTCATTGGCACTTCTCTCGTTTTTGGTCTTGAGGAAGCGATCCGGTGTTGCACTGATCCACCGCAGAGGTCGAGTATGTTGTTTGCGGCCGATTCTTGTAGCGGATCCTTTGGATGGTCTCGACTCTGCGGGACTTTGGGTTAACTATCGACCGTGTTCCGCTCTTTTGCGATAACACGTCTGCGATTAGCATTGCCAAGAACCCAGTGCAGCACTCTCGGACCAAGCACATTGATATCAGATATCACTTTCTTCGAGACCATGTAGAGAAGGGTGACATCGTGCTTCAGTTTGTGGAGAGTGACCACCAGTTGGCTGATATCTTCACCAAGCCTTTGGATAGCACGAGGTTTTCAGCTCTGCGGCGAGAGCTTGGGGTGGTTTGTCCTTATGGACTGTTGTGAGGGGGAGCTTTGGGCTTTGCTGCTTTATCATATTATTTATGCTTCTGTATCCTTACTACTGCATTGCATCTGAGGGTGCATTGGGTTTAGTCCTTCTAGCATAGGTTAGAGTGTGTCTCTTGCTGAGTTGCTTAGACTTCTTGCTCTTATCTTGTGCTTTCAGGATAGCTGTTTCTTTTCTCACTAGGTTGAGGTCACTCACTTCTTTTAGGTTCTAGCGAGGGTTGGGCCACCCTCGGGTAGACAGGGTACGTGTTTGCTCTCTAGTGTGTGTTGTCTCGACAGCTGTTATCCTGGAGTCATATGGGGTAGATAAGAGTTAGTCTGAGTCATTAGTATTCTCTATCTTATCTATGCTTTAAGGACTGCCTGTGTATCTTTCTTTGCCAGCTTCTCATTTTTAGTACTTTGGTTCAGGGGGAGTTCAGTTGGGAGCTTCTGGAGCTTAATATTGACATAACTCAAATTGAACTAAAAGTTGCATCACATGTTGAGGGGGAGCTGGATTTTCATGCATGTCATTCTGCATTGTAATATAACTACATGGAGTCTTGATTATTATCCTTTCATGACATGTTTTCATTATATTAGATCTTGCCATGATTTATGCTCCATTGCTAATTTGATCATGACTTTATATGTGTAGTCAAGTCTTTGCCATGATAGGTTAATTAAAATGCTAAATTTTGACCTAATTCATGTCATGTTCATATTTGAGACTAGTCAGCTTTGTGTTATCTTTTTATGATTCTTGCCATGTCAAATAGGCTGAGTTGAGTCTTGAATCTTAGTTGAGCAATAGATTGAGCTATATAGTTTCTTGATGACACATAAGTTAGTACATTCTATTAAAAGTAAAAAGATCTCTTTTGTGCGAAAAAAACTGATCTCACCAATTCCTTCTCATGAGACGGCTTGCCATTGCACAAGGCATGAACTCAGGGGAGATTTGGATGACCAAGATCATCTTCTTAAGCTCTTTGCTTGAAGTGATCGCATAAGGCTTGAGGTCTAGCACATGACAAAATAAAAAAAATGGTTGGCAACAATCATGTAATTTCCAAAGAAAAATATCAAATGTGCTCAATTGCTAAAAAAAGTTTAATGTACTTCAACAATTGTATCATTCTTGAACAAATAGCACTCTAGATGGCTCAACACTAGCTTCTCGGTTCCATTTAGCTTATTGACATGGCTTGCATCATTTGTGGATACCATTAGCTAGACTAAAATCATGATTGACTTGACTTGCTAAGCACTTCAACAAAAATTCAGTTATACCTTATGTTGCTTAGATTCACTTTACATACTTAGTTATGATCTTTGTAGCATACTTGTATGTTATGGCTTGATATAATACATGATGGTCATTTTGGATAATTCTCATGGCTCTACATACTTAAAAATGATCCAATCAGCATTTCATCCATTTTCATGACTTTTTCTCCTTCCTACATTCTTGATGGGTTTATTGCCAAAAGGGGGAGAAATTAGTGGTAGAAAAAGCCACTTCGGGAGCTTTGAGGAAAAATTGTTCTTTCTTTTGCTCTTTCTGTCAACATGGTCATTAGCGTCACTCTTTTACTTATGGACCATGTTAGACTCTTCAAACTCAACTTTGTGCTTTTTCGGTGTTTGTCAATATACTCATCAAGGGGGAGATTGAGAGACCATGTGGAGGTCATCACATTGTGAGTGATGAGTATTTGACATCGTAAAGTCGAGTTTGAGTTAGTCAGTTCGGACCTAGACGTTGCGTGGCGTAACGGGCTCGGTCGGACTTGGTCGAACCTAGTCGTATAAGTTTAGGTTGCATATTCTGATGACTCGACAGGTTTGATCTCTATTTACACGTTCATGTATCGAGCGGTGCTATGTGATGTGTTTTCTTGTCTGTGTGTCTGCAGTACAGTGAGGCGGAGTCGTGGCGAGACACGGTGGACCGGACTAGGCGCAGGTGGCGCTGAGGTCAGAACGGTCGGGATGTGTCGAAGACTGCGTGGACTCGAGATGGTTGCGAGGCATGCGAGGCAAGGAGCGCGGAAGCTTCCTGGAAGGTGCAGGAGGGGCGAAACAGGAATTTCGCAAGGCTGCACAAGCGGGAGACGGCTCCGTTAGGGTTTAGCCGGCGTAACGAGTTGGAGACCCGTTAGCCAAGGGCTATAAATAGAGGTTGGGGGCTGCATACCCCTTTGGGGATCACAAGGTGTATCACAAGGGTTTTGAGAGCTCTTCTTTTATATGTGTGTTCCTCCCAAGAACATGTGAGGTTCTTGGTGTTTTTGAGGATTGAGAGGAAGAGGATGGATTGAGAGATAGGATGAAATGGATGTAAACATTTGCTTAAGTAATCATTCATGTCCTGTATGGATCTTAAGATGCTTCTGTTTGATATGATCGATTTCTCCTCTCGTGTTTTGTTCTCTGTTCTCTATTTGCGGGTTTATTTGCTTCTCTGTGTCCTCCATCTTTGTTTAAAGATTTTGTTCAAGAAGTTGTAGAACTTCTTTGCTCGGACCTGAAATATCCTCGGTGTGTATTTTCAATTCTTTGAGTTAATGCATGCGGTCCGTGACTAGGCGCGCTGCGGTGTTTCTTTTCTTTGTCTCGGTTTTGACTAGCACTCATCTTTTTCTGCAATTAACCGCTCATCTTTCCTTCTTCCTTTTAGCCTTTTCTCTTTTGTTTGTAGGCTCTCATTCTTGAGGACTATCTTGTTGTTTAGATGAATAGCTCGATCATTTGCGTTAGGAAGAGAAGAAGATCAATAGTCATTTTCTACTTTATGGCTCAATAGCTCGATTACTCGATGTATCTTACATTTTTTGGCAACTGTTTCTATTTTCTTTAGATTGATCTTCCCGTGTTATTTTTCGTTTTTCTTTAGTCTGCAATCATCAAGTAGCGACAATCATTTTTGACTCTTCTGTGGCGCTTCCTTTCGGTTTGCTTTCTCTTTGGGATTGCTTTTTGTTTTGCCGACTGCTTTTTCTTTTGGCCAAAGACTGTAGTTTCTGTTTTTGTGTTTGTGCTGCAGTATTTAATTTATCTCAAGATTTCAGCAGCTAGTAGTAACTCCTATTCTCGGTTCAGATTGCGGTAGAAGCTAGGAGCTTCTTTTATTTTTCTCATCTTGTTTTTAACCATTTTGCATGCGCACCAAACGACATTATTTTCAGCTGAAATTTTCTTGATTACTCTCGATTTATGCTGAATTTTTAGTATCGCATGCGTTCCAGTTTTCTGCAGAATTAATTTTCTGAATTCTCAGGGGCGATTTTAAAGTGAACGACATTCACCCCCACCTCTGTCGCCATTTCGGTCCTACAAGTATATTGACAAACACCGAAAAAGCATGAAGTTGAGTTTGAAGAATCCAACATGGTCCAAAGAAGAAAAATGAAGCTAATGACCATGTCGATAGAAGGAGCAAAAGAAAGAACAAGTTTTCCTCAAAGCTCCCAAAATGGCTTTTTCTACCACTATTCTCCCCCTTTTGGCAATAAACACATCAAGAATGCAAGGAGAATAAGTCATGAAAAAGGATAAAATGGCTGAAGTTTGATTATTCTAAGCATTTAGAGCCATGAGAATTATCCAAAATGACCATTAAGGATTACACCAAGCCAAAACACATAAATATGCTATCAAGATCATGACAAGATATGCATATGCCAGCTAAACCAAAGAGATGACAATCTGAAATGTAGTGCAATTTATGAGCAAGTCAAGTCATCAATAAGCAAAGTCTAGCTAGAGATATCCAAGGATGATGCAAGCCATGTCAATTAAGCTAAGCGGAACCAAGAAGCTAATATTGAGTCCAAATAGAGTGCTATACGCTCAAGAGTGAAATATTGGTTCAAGTACTTGGTTCTTTTAGTAGCTTAAGCAAATTGAGCACAAATGACAATTTTCTTTTAAAACTTAGTCGTTTTCAACAAATATTTTTGTTAAGTCTTGTGCTAGATCTCAAGCCTTATGCGATCATTCCAAGCGATAAGCTTAAGGAAATGATCTTGGTCATCCAAAACCCCCCCTGAGTTCATGCCTAGTGCAATGGCTAGCCGTCTCATGAGAAAGAATTGGTGAGATCAGTTTTTTCGCACAAAAGAGATCTTTTTGCTTTTGAAATGATTGTACTAACCTATGCATCATCAAGAGACTAAAACAACTCAATCTAAGGCTCAGTAGAGATTCAACGCTCAACTCAGCCTATTTGACATGGCATGGATCATAAAAGGATAGCTCAAGAAAGACTGATCTCAAGTGCTAACATGATAAGTTTTAGTTCAAATTGAGCAAGTTTAATTAACTTATCATGACACAAGCTAGTTTACACATATGAAGTCATGATAAATATAGCAAATGAGCACAAGTCATGGCAAGGTGTAAAGTATTGTAAGCATGTAATCAATGGATAATAATCAGGGCTCCATGTAATTATATTACAATGCAGAATGACATGCAATAAAATCCAACTCCCCATCAACATGTGATGCAGCTTTTAGTTCAAGTTGAGTTATGTCAACATTAAGATCTAGAAGTTCCCAAATGAACTCCTCCTGAACCAAAGCAATAAAAATGAGAAGCTGGCAAAGAAATCAAGGAGGGCAGTCCTTAAAGCATAGACAAGATATAGAGGATAATATAGCTCAGACTAACTCTCATCTACCCCATATGACTCCAGGACTATCAGCTGATGAGAAAACACACACTAGAGAGCAAACAGGTACCCTGTCTACCCAAGGGTGGCCCAACCCTCGCTAGAGCCTACAAGAAGTGAGTGAGCTCAACCTAGTGAGATAAGAAACAACTAATATGCAGCATCATGAAAGCACAAGATAAGAGTAAGAAATCTAAGCATCTAGACGTGAGAAACACTCTAATCTATGCTAGGAGGACTAACCCAATGCACCCATATGCTAAGCAAACAGAAAGGAGTATGAGCATAATTAATATGATAAAGCAGTAAAGCATAAAACTCCCCCTCACAACAGTCCATAAGGACAAACCACCCCAAGCTCTCCCCGCAGAGCTGAAAATCGAGAGCTATCCAACGGCTAGGTGAAGATATCAGCCAACTGGTGGTCACTCTCCTGGCTGAGCACGATGTCACCCTTCTCTACATGGTCTCGAAGAAAGTGATATCTGATATCGATGTGCTTGGTCCGAGAATGTTGCACTGAGTTCTTAGCAATGCTAATCGCAGAAGTGTTATCGCAGAAGAGCGGAACACGATCGATAGCTAACCCAAAGTCCCGCAGAGTCGAGACCATCCAAAGCACTTGGCTACAGCAACTAGCTGCAGCAACGTACTCGACCTCTGCGGTGGACTGTGCAACACCGGACTGCTTCCTTGAAGACCAGGAAACGAGAGAAGTACCAATGAATTGGCAGGTGCTCGAAGTGCTCTTCCTATATATCCTACAGCCGACAAAGTCTGCATCCGAAAAGGCTCTAAGGGATGAGCAGAGGAGGAAGAGTACCGATACCATAGTCAATGGTAGCTCGAAGGTACCGAAGATGCGCTTCACTTTGGCGGTGAGACACGCGAGGAGAAGCCCAAACCGAGCACATAAGCACACGAAAAGTGTATGTCGGTCTCGAGGCGGTGAGGTACAAGAGAGAGCCAATCATACTTCTGAACTCCTTTTGATCAACTGGTTCGCCGTCCTCATCTGGGTCAAGTGCGGCTGTAGAAGCCATCGGAGTTGACACCGGCTTTTCATCACTCATGTCGAAACGTCTCAGGAGATCACGGGTGTACTTGCCTTGATGCAAGAAGGTACCCTCCCGAGTCTGCTTGATCTGGAAGCCAAGGAAGAAAGTCAACTCACCCATCATGCTCATCTCAAACTCGGTGCTCATGACATCCGAGAACTGTGAAACTAGAGCATGAGAAGAGCCGCCAAAGATAATGTCATCGACATAAATTTGGCGACGAAGGTCATTGCTGGCCGGCGAATGAACACGGTCTTGTCAACTTTACCCATCTCGAAATCACGTCTCAATAGATAGGACTTAAGCCTCTCATACCAAGCTCTAGGGGCCTGCTTAAGTCCATACAGTGCTTTGGAAAGCTTGTAGACATGATTAGGGTATTTGGGGTCTCAAAACCTGGAGGCTGTCTCACATAGACTTCTTCCTCAATAAAGCCATTGAGAAAGGCACTCTTGACATCCATCTGGTAGAGCTTGAAACCATTAGAAGCCGCTAAGGCAAGCAAAATTCTAATGGTCTCAAGTGTGGCTACAGGGGCAAAGGTCTCCTCGAAGTCTAGACCCTCAACCTGGGAGTACCCCTGAGCAACCAGTCTAGCCTTGTTTCGAATGACTACCCCATCCTCACTTTGCTTGTTCTTGAACACCCATTTAGTCCCAATGATATTGTGACCTCGAGGAGGCTCAACAAGCGTCCAGACCTTGTTTCTTTCGAAACTCTCTAGCTCCTCATGCATGGCATTAACCCAAGACTCGTCAGATAGAGCATGACAAATATCCTTGGGCTCGAAGGAAGCAACAAAAGCAGAATGGAGACAAAAGAATGACATGCGGTTTTGAGCGGTAACTCGCTCAAAAGGTCTCAATGATCTGCTCTGAAGGATGAGCTTTTTGGATATGTCTAGGAGGTCCAGGATGAGATGAAGAAGTGGCCTCTACCTCGTGAGCTGACGAGGTAGGAACAGAGCCACTAGCTCCCGAGGAAGCAGAAGGCATGGGCTGATCACCTCGAGGTGCGGTGGAAGAAGGCACCTCAAGGGGTGGATGAGGGACTGGATCAGGTAGACAACCCTCGTCTCCATCGTCCTCATCATCCACGAAGATGGTCTCGGACTACTCTAAAGAACCTGAGATGTCGGGCCTAGTCCCCGGACTGGCCTCATCGAAGGTCACCTCACAGGTCTCTACCATTTTACTAGACTCGTAGTTCCAGACCCTATAAGCCCGCGAAGAAGTCGAGTAGCCTAGAAAGATCCCATCACAAGAGCGTGACTCGAACTTATCTAGGTTCCCGGACTTCAAAATAAAGCACTTGCAACCAAATACACGAAAATGAGAGACGCTGGGCTTTCGCCCATATCTCAGCTCATAAGAAGTGCGGTGCAAATGTGCCCTCAGAAAAACTCGATTTGAGACATGGCACGCGGTAGCTATAGCCTCAGCCCAAAACTTCCGTGGTGTAGAGTATTCATCAAGCATCGTCCTGGCCATCTCGACCAAGGTACGGTTCTTCCTCTCCACTACGCCATTCTGCTGAGGTACGTATGGAGAAGAGAACTGGTGCTCTACATCTGTCTCATCACAGAACCTCTCAAAGTAGGAATTCTTGAACTCTGTGCCATTGTCACTGCGGATCGCTCGTAAGGCACCCAGAAGCTCAATAGAAAGCCTACTGAAAAGACCTCAAAAATGTTTAAACGTCTCATCCTTTGAGGCTAAGAAAAACACCCAAGAGTACCTCGAGAAGTCATTGTAACATCCCGAAATTGGGTTACTTCAAAAATATGGAATTTTAAAATCATTTCCTACATTTTCTTGGCATTTAAATTTCTTTTGAATATTTGGCTGAAATCTTTTTGAGATTTGTGGCACACAAATTAAATATCAAAGAGTAACCCCAAATACAAATAATAGAAAAACTGAAATTTTAAATACGAATCTGAAAAGATGATCCATCATAAGGAGGGAGAAATTTGAATTAAAATATAAAATCTCATATTTGGGAGTAATGGCATAAAGAGCAATAAAAGTAAATAACTAAAATACATAGATATATATATCTACAAATTATGCAAAGAAAAGTTTAGCCATATAAGAAACAAAATATGTATGTTTGTATATGCACATATAACCTAAATAATAATGATAATAGAAACTTGTTTAATAGCTAAAAATTTAAAAGCTTAACTTGTAAATGATGTGCAAAATAGAGAGCAATAATCTTAAAAGTGAAATAGAAATGTAAACTAAAATCCAAACTTTAAAGTGTTGCTTGAAGCTTTTATTTTCCTTATCATTTTATATTCCTCCTCTCTCTTCCATGTGGCCCTCCTTCTTTCTTTCTCTCCTCTCTCCTCCTTCTTTCTCTCTCACTGGCCCATTGTGTGACCTCCTCCTTCATTCATGCCGGGACCCCCTCCTCTTTCCCAACACCGCCCCTTCTCCTCTGTCCGGCGCACCCGCCGCGCCTGTCCCTCTTCCCTCTGCACCGCCGGTGTTCCTTCCCCACAGCGCCATGCCCCGCCCGCCTCCACCGCCATCGCCGCCAGCAGCCACATCGTGCGCCCACCCTCCGGTGGCTAGCCGCACTGCCGCCTATAAGAACCCACAGGCTCCCAAGCGCCGCCACCTTTCCTCTTCCTCCTCTGCGAGCAATCGAGCTCCCATGCCTCATAGCTCACCGGCGCCCCTTCTTCCATGCAGTAGGCCATGGCTCGCCATCGCACTGTGCCGCCACCGCCCAATTCCTTTGCCTCGAGCTCCCTTAGAGCACGGTGAAGACATCCCCACCATCGGCCAAGACTCTCCCCAGCTCCCCTTCACCGGCGCCGTGCTCCCCCTCCGCTCACCGCCACCGCACGCTGCTGGCTCGCCGTGGTCCCCCTCCAAGTCGACCATTTCTATGGGGAGCATCCCTTTACTCCCGATGCTCCCACACCGTCCAATTTCCTCACCGGGACCGTACCTCACCGGCGGCGGCTCCTCTTCGCCTCCTGCCGCAGTGCGTCGCCGACCCTCCACAGGCGCACCGGGACCCATGCCGACACTCCCGGAACCTTCACCGCAGGGGCAATCCATTTCATGAACCCCGAACCCTCAGGCCACCCTTAGCCGCGGCATGCTTTGCCCTTCATCGGCCTCGGCCTCCTCTGCTCAGCCACCTCTGCCGCATACCTTAAGTGGTATTATCGTGCATATATGGTAGGCAAAGCCTCGAAGACCACTTGGTTATCGCGGCTGATTCTCTTCTCCCCCCGGCTCCCTCGGCGCGTTCGAGCCCCCGCTCACGCAGCGCCTGAGGTTGAGCCATTTCTTTTAAAACGCCGGCTGACAGGTGGGCCCCACCTGTCAGCGACCGCCCATGCGTGTCTGGGCGACGGCCGGGGCCCGCTTGCCGGCGATGGAAGCTCCAGAGGCGGGCCGCGCCACCCGGCCCCACTTTGTAGGCGCCCGCGTCGGTGAGCCACTGCTGCCGGGCCCCACCTGTCAGCGCCCGCATGGCGACACCGACGATGGGCCCCACATGTCAGATTTTGTTATTTTCGGGATTTAATCAAACCGAAAGGTTTTAAATGGGCATAACTTATTCATTTTGACTCCAAATTGAATGAAACAAATTTCTAAATTCATCTAAATTCAGGGTCTGTCCAATAGAACCAAAAGTATAATTTTTGGAGCTCATTTAAATTTAGAAAATAATTTAGAGTGGCTAATAAAATTTATTAGGACATAAATGAGCTTATTAAATGATAAATCATGAATCAATTATTATGTGTTAGTGACTATTGTGCTTTGAATAAATATTTGAAGGACTAACTATTAATTAAAATAGTAATTTAAGAGATGACCCTGTATGATAAACCTTGCCTAGGTAAATAGAGTTATATTAGAAATAAAGCTAAGCATAATAATAACTAAAATGTAGATGAAATAATAAGGGTGCCATTAATTAAATCCTAACATTAGACTTAATAATGTTGAACATAAATATATAAATGATAAATCAGGACTTGTATAAATGAGTCCTAAACCAAAGTAAAACTGTGCCTAGTGGTAACTAAGGGTACATAAAATATCGTACCACAACGTGTTATAAACCCAGACTATAATATTAATTCGGTAGACTGA
Source organism: Bonia amplexicaulis (assembly GCA_036346245.1). Taxonomy (NCBI): domain Eukaryota; kingdom Viridiplantae; phylum Streptophyta; class Magnoliopsida; order Poales; family Poaceae; genus Bonia; species Bonia amplexicaulis. The sequence goes on along the minus strand of CM070760.1, from coordinate 7,847,496 downwards.
AAATTGTGTACTTTACTTAAATATAACGTATGCCCTGAATATAGCGCTCATCGAAATAATGCTGCACTAATCTCATACATTGAATCATGAGTCTGACCAGACTCATGGAACTTTCTAAATAAATATACAAATAATAAAAAGAGATTATTAATAAAAAGACCGAATCATCGTATTCTGCCACCGACCTTGCCTCAAACCACCCAAGCCGACCATTAACTCATAATAAAACTAAATTGAGTTCATTCAGATTTATTTGGATCTTTTGAGTTATTTGTATTTATTTGGATTCAGTTGCTTAGCACGTAATTAGAATCGGAGGTCATGAAGATTCAACGAATTAAGTGTGGACAAGAAGAGAATTGAAGATAAAGACCGGAAGCTCCAGAGAGGGCATTGTGTGAGCTCAAGACCATGATGAACCGCGTCGAGGTAGTCAATACTTTGATCATGTTGAACCTACTTTTCGGCAAATTACTTTTGTTTAAATTATCAAATTGCATGCTATCATTTTATATGCAAATACATGTTAATTTAAGATCCTAGTTATATGACCATGTTTTCCTTGACTAATATTACACCCTCCTTGAATACTTGATTATGTGAACCTTGTCACCCTAGCAAAAGTATAATAGTAACCTTTTGAAAATAAGTCCGTAATTATATGTCATGCTTAGTATTGCTTAGATATTCATGGGCGTGAGAACGCCCAAGCATCATTTTCAAACATGTGAGAATTTGGTTGGGCAGTCATTGTGATGATGACTGGCGTATGTTGGTATGAATATTTTATGTTCCCAAATATCCTACTTGCTTAATTATCTGGGCGGATGATTGAGGGCGTGATTTGTTGAATGGTGCCGTGATAGCACAAGTTGTGATGGAATGGTGCCGTGATAGCACAAAAAGGGGATCGTGGTAGAACCGCCTAGATAACCATTAAGGACTGAATCTTGTGATGACCTCCCAAGGTACAACAGTACAACCACAGGCTGGCAAAGTGTAGGCAGGGCTAACTAATTTGCATTGACTTAGTAAGAGTTGCGTCGGTGTGAACACGGGCGGGTAGAGGATGGCCACATCCTCCGACGTGATGGCGCAAGAGGGGGCTTCTGGAAGGGTGGTCGTACCCGGAGGAAGTGGAAACCTTAGCGGTCGTAACTCTGCTAGGAAAAAATGCATTGTAAAAGCCCTGTGATAGTCTACTCAACCGCATGACTAAGGAATCGTGTGGGACAAGGAGAAGACCTATCTCATGTGGGTAAAGTGTACACACTGCGAGTCAAAACTATTCGAATAGCCGTGCCTTACGGTCAAGGGCGAACATGGGAACTTAACTAGATATAGTTCTGTTTCAAAAAAAATTGTGGGTGGAAATGGAAAAGTGGAGGGCAGAGAAAGGCCCTTATTTAAGTTGTCCTGGGTGTCGTCCCAGTGGAATTGTCCTGGGTGTCGTCCCAGTGGTAATGTAAGCGGTTATAACGCTGAAAGGTTAAGCATATGGTGCAGAGACTATGAAATGGTGGATAGAATCTGGACCTCTATTACTATTGCATTCTGTCACATTATGTTTTGTTTAAATGGCTAAGTCTCAGGAAGTTTCTATGTATTATATTTCAAAAGCAAATAATGGCAATACTTCTCCAAAAATAAAATGCCAGGAAGAATAAATAGAGTCGTCAGAAAAGAAGATAACTGTTGTGGTAAATACATAACAATGTTTGGTGGATTCATGTCGATTATAAATAAGGGAATGGTAGAAAGGAGTTTGGGATAAATAAATTGGTGGAGTCTAAATGAATAGATAGGCTAGATAGGTGATTTAAATGATTTTGGAGGATTAGAAGGGTGAAAAGGTAATTGCTGGAATTAATGGGGTTAATAGGACTTGATCTGGGTGGATGAATTGATTTTGTGGAAATTTTGAGATATGAGGATTGGGATGTAAACTTGATTAAATCTTGGTGGAGAAATACCGATGAATTAGTTAGAGATAGATGATTGAAAGTAAGGATTAATTATGGGCAGAGTAAATTACGGAGTTGGATCATTAACAGAAGGATTGAATTGTTAGAATATTCTGGTACAAATGATTTCGGTGGTTGAAAAAGTAATCATGTTAGAGGATTATTAGAAATTAGAAGTGAAGAGTTGGTGATTAGTGGTTGCAAGATTGGATTATTAGGAATCCGGAATACATAGGTATTGGTGGATTCGAATAGATATTATGTATATAGAAATTGTATGTTCGGTGGATTAAATAAACAATGTCGATATGTTCGGTGGATTAACTAAATGATGTCACCGCTGTTTGGAGTCTTAGACAGCAATCAGTAAAGAAAATATGTCTTTGGTGAATTAAGTCAATTATGGCAATCGCCGTGTGGAGTCCTAGGTTGCAACTATATCACTAGGGTTCAATAATGACAATGCTACCAAAAAGAGAAGTTGCTGGCAAATAAAACAACCCAAGCCTTTCCTTGATAAGCCATTGTAGGACCGAAATGGCAACAGAGGGGGGTGAATGGTGCCTTTTAAGAAATTAAAATCCTCCCCTCTAGTACTCACACAAAGAGAAAAGAACTCCTTTGGAAGTCACGGATCGAGAAAAGAAATCAAATCCAGAGAGTAAGGAAAAATGCAGAACATTACTGTTAAGCAGGCGGTGGTACCGCAGATACGAGCGGTAGTACCTCTGAGCGGAAGTACCGCTGTGTAAACTGCGGTAGTACCTTTGAGCGGTAGTTCCTCTCGAGGAGAGGTAGTACCGCACCAAGAACAGCAAGCGCAGAAAAAGGGAAATCTGAGAAATCCGCAAGATTCTTGGATTCTTGGCTTGGGAAACTTTGAGGATATCAAGAAAATACTCCCAGAAGGATAAGCCAAGAACCAATTTCAAGATTTCTCTAAAGAATCAAAAGGGGAGACAAAAACCCGAAAAGTACAGAGAGTTGCCCAAAAATCCAAAATTCCATTCCAACTCTTATCCTTTGGCCAAGAGGCTTTGTAGATATCTTAGCAATAGTTACTGGACTTCTACAAGCCAAGATTCAAGCCATCACAGAGAAGAAAACAAGATTTAAGGCAAAACCCTATAAATGGGTCATGAAGAACAGAGAGACCCCAAATCCGAAATCCTGAGATTAAACTTGATTTGCTCTTGGGAAAACTTGATCAAAAGACCTTGAGGCACTATCCCATCATAGAGCAACCCATTTCACACCTTATGGGCAAGAAACAACAAGAAATCAAAAATCTCAGAAATCAAGAACAGAGAGTATCGAAGGAAAAGCGTACCGCGGAAAAACTTCAGATTTTCATTTCTTAATCAAAGATGAGTACAAAGGAGTCCCGATACGCATGGACATTCGAACAAGAAAAGGATTATAAGACTCTCAACTCATCTCCACTCTCTTCCTCTGTCCAATCCTCAAGAATCACCAAGAACTCTCCATAGTTCTTGGGAGGCACCTACAGGAGGAGAGGATGAACGTGGGAGCAGCACCTCGGCCCTCAACCACTCTCCAACAACTAAAGCCTAAAGCAAAACAACCTCTCCAAAGGCTCTTTTGACTCTAGCTAACCCTAACTCTCTCCTCAAACCCTAGAATGCCTAAGGGGTCATGCAGCCCCTCACCTCTATTTATAGCCCTTGGCTAACGGGTCTCCAACCCGTTAAGCCGGCTAAACCCTAACGGCGCCGTCTCCCGCTTGTGCAACCTTGCGAAATTCCCGTTTCGCCCCTCCGCACCTTCCGGAAGCTTCGCGCTCCTTGTTGTCCAAGCCTCGCAACCACCTCGAGTCTTTGCCGTCTTCGACACACCTTGACCGTTCTGACCTCAACGCCACCTGCGTCTAGTCCGGTCGTCACGTGTCTCGCCACGACTCCGCCTCGATGTCCTGCAGCCAATACAGACAAGAAACACATCACATAGCACCGCTCGATATGATGGAATAAACATATGCCCTAATTACACAAGCCACCCAAACCAAACTCAAATTTTATGCTCTGACTGTTCTGTCTACGCACACGCGGTAGTACCGCCGGTCGGTAGTACATGATTGAACTCGATAGTTTCGCTCAACACAGGGAGCAAGCAGACTGATCCATTTTCCAGATTTTCAGCACACGAGTCAATTACTCATCACAAATATGGGAGCACCTCTCACATGGTCTCTCAATCTCCCCCTTGATGAGTATATTGACAAACACGAAAAAGGCATAAAAGTTTGGTTTGAAGAATCCAACATGGTCCAGAGAAGGGATTTAAACGAATGACCATGTCGACAGAAGAATCACTAGAGCAACTCAAGAAAGAGCAAATTGATCTCCAAAGCTCTAGAAAGATCCCAAAAGACTTTTTCTCCAAAATTCTCCCCCTTTTGGCAATAAACACATCAAGATGTAAAAGAGAGAATATGATATCAAATTGGATGAAATGTCGAAGTTTGTTTATTCTTAGCATTTTGAGCCATGAGAATTATCCAAAATGACCATAATGTATTACACCAAGCCATAATTCAATGAAGGGCTATCTAGATCATGACAAGGTATGTATAAACCAGCTAGAAGCTACTAGATGACAATATGAGTATTTGAGCATTTTGTTACCATGTCAAGTCATCCAAAAGGCAAAGTCTAGCTAGAGATATCCAAGGATGATGCAAGCCATGTCAATCAAGCTAAGCGGAACCAAGAATCTAATATTGAGCCCAAATAGAGTGTTATATACTCGAGTGAAACATTGGTTCAAGTACTTGATTCTTTTGATAGCATTTAGCAAATTTAGCACAAGTGATATTTTTCTTTTGAAACTTATGGTTATTTTCAACCAATATTTTTTATCATGTGCTAGATCTCAAGCGGGTACTACACTACTCCAAGCGAGAAGCTTAAGAAGATAGTCTAGGTCATCCAAAACTCTCCCCAAGTTCATGCCTAGTGCAATGGCAAGCCTTCTCGTGAGAAAGAATTGGTGAGATCGGTTTTGGCACAAAAAGATCTTTTGCTTTTAATAAGTTGTACTAACTCATGTTACATCAAGAGTTTAAGACAGCTCAGACTAAAGCTCAAAAGAGATTCAACGCTCAACATAGCCTATTTGACATGGCATGAATCATAAAAGGATAGCTCAAGAAAGACTAAGCTTAAGTGCTAATCATGACAAGTTTTTAGTTCAAATTAGAGCAAGTTTAATTAACTCATCATGGCAAAAGCTAGTTTATTCATATGACGTTATGATAAATATAGCAATTTAAGCATAAATCATGGCAAGATGTAAAGCATTGTAATCATGTCATCATCGGATAATAATCAAGGCTCAATGTAATTAATTTACAATACATAATGATATGCAGAAAATCCAGCTCCCCCTCAACATGAGATACATCTTTTAGTTCAAGTAGAATTATGTCAATATTAAGTTCCAGAAACTCCCAAATGAATTCCCCTTGAACCAAAGCAGTAAAAACGAGAAGCTGGCAAAGAAGGATAAACAGGCAGTCCTTAAAGCATAGATAAGATGTAGAGGATACTAATGGCTTAGACTGACTCTTATCTACCCCATATGACTCCAGGACAACAGCTGTCGAGAAAACACACACTAGAGAGCAAACACGTACCACATCTGCAGGGTGGCCCAACCCTCGCTAGAACCTAAAAGAAGTGAGTGAGCTCCACCTAGTGAGATAAGAAACAGCTATCCTGAAAGCACAAGATAAGAGTAAAAAGGCTAAGCAACTCGAAGAAGAGACACACTCTAACCTATGCTAGAAGGACTAAAACCCAATGCACCCGCAGATGCGATGCAATAGTAAGGAGACAGAAGCATAAATAATATGATAAAGCAGTAAAGCCCAAAGCTCCCCCTCACAACAGTCCATAAGGACAAACCACCCCAAGCTCTCCCATGAGTGAAAACCTCGTGCTATCCAAAGGCTTGGTGAAGATATCGATAACCGGTGGTCACTCTCCTGGCCGAGCACGATGTCACCCTTCTCTACATGGTCTCTAAGGAAGTGAAAGCGAATGTCGATATGCTTGGTCCGAGAATCTTGTCTTGGGTTCTTAGCAATGTTAATCGCAAGTGTTATCACAAAGGAGTGAAACAACGTCGATAACTAACCCAAAGTCCCGCAGGTCGAGACCATCAAAGCACTTGCTACGACAATCGGGCTGCGACAACGTGCTCGGCCTCTGCGGTGGGTGTGCAACAGGGATGCTTCCTCGAGGACTAGGAACGAGAGAAGTGCCAATGAATTGGCGGTGCACGAAGTGCTCTTCTGCTCTATCCTCTGACCGGCAAAGTGCGCATCCGAGTAGGCTCTCAAGGAAAGACAGGATGAGGAAGAGTACCAGATACCATAGTCAATGGTAGCTCGAAGGTACCGAAGGATGCGCTTCACCGCCTGGCGGTGAGATCTGCGAGTGAAGCACGAAACCGCAGCACAAAGACACACGGAGAAGTGTATGTCCGGTCTCGAGGCGTGAGGTACAAGAGGGAGCCGATCATACTTGATACTCCTTTTGATCGGTGGCTCGCCGTCTTCATCCGGGTCGAGTGGAATTGATGTAGCCATAGGGTGGACACCGGCTTCCCATCACTCATATCGAGCGCTTGGGAGGTCTCGAGTGTACTTGCCCTGATGCAAGAAGGTACCCTCCCGAGTCTCCTTAATTTGGAAGCCAAGGAAGAAACTCAACTCGCCCATCATGCTCATCTCAAATTCCGAGCTCATGACATCGGAAAACTGGGAAACGAGAGCATACGAGGAGCCGCCAAAGATGATGTCATCCACATAAATCTGGACGAGCAGAAAGTCAGTGCCTAGCCGGCGGATGAACAAGGTCTTGTCGACTTTACCCATTTCGAAACCATGACTCAACAGATAGGACTTAAGCCTCTCATACCGGGCCACAGGGGCTGTAAGTCCATACAAAGCTCTGAAAGCTCAGACATGGTTTGGGTATTTGGGGTTTTCGAAACCAGGAGGCTGTCTTACATAGACTTCTTCCTCAATGAAGCCATTGAGAAAGGCACTCTTGACGTCCATCTGGTAAAGCTTGAAACCCTTAGAAGCGCAAAGGCAAGCGAAATTCTAATGGCCTCAAGTCTAGCTACAGGGCAAGGTCCCTCGAAATCCGCACCTCAACACAGGAGTACCCACATGCAACCGCCTAGCCTTATTTCGAATGACTACCCCATCCTCACTTTGCTTGTTCTTCAACACCCATTTGGTTCCAATGATATTGTGATCTCGAGGGGGCTCAACAAGCGTCCAAACCTTGTTTCTTTCGAAACTCTCCAGCTCCTCATGCATAGCATTAACCCAAGACTCATCAGAAAAAGCATGACAAACGTTCTTGGGCTCAAAGGAAGCTACGAAGGTAGCGTGGAGACAGAAAAGTGACGCGCCAGACTTGGAGCGTGTGACTCGTTCAAAGAGATCTTCAATCATCTGCTCAGAAGGATGAGATTTTTGGATATGTCTTGGAGGTCCTGGATGAGATGAAGAAGTGACCTCTACCTCGTTACCTGACAGGGTAGGAGCAGAGCCACTAGCTCGGAAGAGCGAGTGGTGGGGCGATCACCTCGAGGTGCGGTGGAAGAAGGCACCTCAAGGGGTGGTAGTGGGACTGGATCGGGTAGACAACCCTCATCTCCATCATCCACGAAGATGGTCTCGGACTGCTCTAGTGAACCTGAGATATCGGGCCTAGTCCCCGGACTGGCCTCATCGAAAGTCACCTCACAGGTTTCTACCATTTTACTAAACTCGCAGTTCCAGACCCTATAGGCTTGCGAAGAAGTCGAGTAGCCTAGAAAGAGTCCATCACAAGAACATGACTCGAACTTATCTAGATTCCCAGACTTCAGAATAAAACATTTGCAACGAAACACATGAAAATGGGAAACACTGGGCTTTCGCCCGTATCTCAACTCGTAAGAGGTGCGGTGCAAGTGTGCCCTGAGAAAAACTCTGTTGAAACATGGCACGCGGTGGCTATAGCCTCACCCAAAACTTCCGCGTGTAGAGTATTCATCGAGCATCGTCACGCCATCTCGACCAAGGTGCGGTTCTTCCTCTCCACGACGCCATTCTCGCGTGGGACGTGCGGAGAAGAGGCGGTGCTCTACACTGTCTCATCACGTAACCTCTCAAAGTAGGAATTCTTGAACTCCGTGCCATTGTCCTTTGCGGATCGCTCGCAAGGCACCGGAAGCTCAATAGAAAGCCTCTTGAAAAGACCTCGAAATGTGTAAACGTCTCATCCTTGAGGCTAAGAAAACACCCAAGAATACCTCGAAGTCATCGACCACGACAAGGACATACCACTTCCCTCCTGCAGATCGCACTCGAGCCGGTCCGATTGTGTCCATGTGGAGCAATTGTCTTGGTGCATCGGTCATAGTCACTTTGTGGGGAGGGTGAGAAGCGGCAACCATCTTGCCATGCCGGCATGGGCGCAAACAAGATCTTTGACCATCTTGAGTTTCGGCGAGACCACGAATGAGATCGTGGCCGCTAACTCGGGTCAAATGGTCAAATCAATATGACCAAGTCTCCTATGCGGAAGGTAAGGTCCGGGACTCGAAGCAACCAAACACCGGAGAGGATCACGGAAGACTCAATAAAATCAGCACGAAAGATCCTTCCATAACGAGAAATCCATAAACCGGACTACAGAAGAATCAACAATTTTGTAGGCATTTTCTTAAAGCTTACCTCAAAACCGTCATCGGTGGTGAGAAACCGAAAGCAAATTGTGTCTGACTTACTCACCAAGGCAACATCTTTTAAAACAAATGAGTCATTAACGCAAGCAGTCCCTTTGGCGATGGCGCGTCGCAGACGAAGAGTCTCCGAAGGTGATAGTCTCATCACACGAAGCTCGAGCTAGGAAGAGAACCAGCGGAGTCTCCGGTCATGTGTCGAGAACGACCGAGTCTACAAGCCAAACCTCTCCTTCCTCGCCGCGAACCCGAGTCAACGAAGAGTAAAGGCTCAATCTTGGGATAAATCAAAGAGATTTTGGAACCCAATCTTGAGTCACACGTCGAGCGGAAGAAGTAGTCACACACGACTGACCTCTAACTACCCTACGCTCTCTGTCGCTTAAAGAAGCAGAAGGTCTATGTGCGAGACTGAAGGCATTCTTTGGTCCGGCCGCTACGGAGAGCGAGTGAACACCGGAAGACGCGATCACGCCGCGGTAGCTATCTCGATGGAAGCGAGATCTACCCTCGGGACGGCGGAAGTCACGACCGAGGGAGCATGAGGACGAAAAAGCGAAACTCGGAAGAACCAAGTCCTCGATGCTGCCCAAAGCTACCAACAGTAGCAAGCCTAGACCTCGTGTTGGTCTTAGGTGCACTCAAGGTCTGGGGCTGACCCTGAATACGCCTAAGTGCTGCAACACGGTCTCCACGCGCGATCTTGGCGCGCTTGAAGCAATGGTCAAATAAATGCCCATCCTTCTGACAGAAGGTACAAGATACTTCGCCTTCTGAGGGGCCGAAGCTGCAGGTGAAATCACCTTGCTGTCAGAAATCCCTTGGACAAAGCCCGCTGATTTAAATTGAACTTTCTTGTTCTTGGGCTTGACCTCGATCACACCTGCGGCTACGGATTTGAGCACGACAGGTGGATGCTTCCTCACATCCTCATGAAAATCATATCCTAGACCTTTATGGAATCTGGAAATCTTAGATTGGTCTAGAATAAGGTTGAGCTTCTTCTTGCCTCCTACAAATTTCTCGAGAGTGTTCATAAGGTACTGACACTCCCGAAAGAGAGAGGCACAAGAAGAGCGAGGAAGAGAAGAGACAGCGGGGAGGTAAGGGATTAGAAGAAGAACCAACAGCGAGAGGAAAGATTGGCTTGTGCACGCACACCGACTCGAGAAGGACAGTCCTCATCGCTAGCCAATTGGTTCACGTCGCTAGGCGTCTCTACCAAACCCTCATGCTTCTTCCCAAAGACACACAATGCAAGCGAGATGGTTGCTTTTCTATAAGATCCTTAGTTAGCTTCACATTTTTCATCTAATGCAACCAATTCAGATTTTAGTTTGTTACAACAATTGCATGGTGAGCTAACAGGGTCCTTAGAAGCAAACTTGGCCAATTTGTTATTGTCATCAACTAATTCTTGAAACTGTTTGGAGATGATTCAAGTTCAGTGATAAAGCTTGGGACAATTCACGCAAGAAGCAATAGGCTCAAGTAAGAAGGTTTGAAATTCGCAATTTTATGATCTGCCTGCTTTAGTTTCATATTCAAGTTATCACAATTTACACAAGACTCGGGCAGATCCGTAAGCATGGCATAAGGTCCTCTAGCATTACGGTCCTTATCCTCACATGAGGTGGGAGCAATAGTCTCATCGGTAGTAAGTAGGGTAACAGCCATCCTACTCAATTCTAAATCAGCAAGCAGACTAACATTCTCCACCTTAATTGCATCAAGCTCAAAGGACAGACTATCATGTGAGGTCCTTAGCTTCTCCATATCACCGATCAAAGCACAACATGTATCACGATCGTCACGGAGGGAGCGAGATATAAGTGAAGTAAGCTCCGTGACAATCTCTACTTCCTTCTCCAACTCGCTACATCTAGTCTTAGCTCTAGCATGAAAACCTCCTAACTTAAGAAAGGCTTCATTAAGTTGGTCATAAGAGGACATACCTCATCGAGTCGGAATAGAGATAGGCGTCGCTCGTTAAGCCCTCAAGGGCCATGAAGCACATCCGGAGAAGTCGCCGTCGCCCTTGGGGTCTTGGTCACGGTCCCGTCGTCGTCGCTCCATCCCTCCACCTCGGTGAGGTCGAGGTCGTCGAGCGGCGAGAAGCGGTGGAAGAGCTTCTTGGCCTTCCCAAGGTCGCGGAACTTCTTCTTTCCCGGGGCCGGTGCTGAGGGCTTCGAGTTGCGGTTCTTGTCGATGTAGTCGTTCTTGCCCGAACCATGAAGTCACCTTCACCCTTCCCAAGCTTGGGACGGTTGCTCGGATGTGGTTGGGGCCACCACACTTGAAACAAATCACGGGTCCTCTTTTCCTTCCGTCCCTCCTCCCTTTGTAAGCATGGGAGAATCTCCGTGCGACGAGGGCTAGTCTGCTCATCAAGTCGCCTATCTCGATCATCGGTTATGTCACGAGAGCGCGAGGAGAACCGTAAGATGGCTCGGAAGAAGTGGATCCGGAAGCGGGATCGGTGACTAGTGCCATCGACTGAGACTTCGACCGACGAGAGACTATGTCAATCTCGTGAGTCTTGAGGCGTGAGTAAAGCGCATCAAGAGTCAAGGTCGAGAGGTCCGTGGTGTCCTTGATGGTAGTCACCTTCATTTCCCAAACCCTAAGATCGAGTGCAGAAAGAATTTGTCGAGCGTTATCCGAGTCGGAGTATGTGAGACCGACGGCTCGGAGGTTGCTCAAAATCTTGTGAAAGCGAGAAAAGCACTCGTCAAGGACTCACCGCAAGCATCTCGAATTTCTTCAGATTCTCGCTGAACCGGTCTTGTCGAACCGTCTTGATCCGGGTGGTGCCCTCATGGTATGCATCGAGGGTCACCCGGATGTCGTAAGCGGACGACGGTGAGAGATGCGATCGAACTCGCTTCTACTCAACCCTTGAATGATGATGTTCCTTGCCTTAGCATTTGCCTCAACATCGACCATATTCCGGCATTGATGTTCTCATCGGCGGAACAAAAGCGATCTTCACCTTCCGCGGATGGCATACCCCGAGCTTGGATGTAAGTTTCCATCCGCTCTTCCGAAGGGGTAATCCAGCCATCGAAAAGCAGGCGGCTTGGTGGAATACTTGTCCATTGCCATGGCTCTTGGAGACCGGTTAAGATCTATGAGAAAGAGCTAACCGGCTCTGATACCAATTGTAGGACCGAAATGGCAACAGAGGGGGGTGAATGGTGCCTTTTAAGAAATTAAAATCCTCCCCTCTAGTACTCACACAGCAGAAAAGAACTCACTGGAAGTCACAGATCGAGAAAAGAAATCAAATCAAGAGAGTAAGGAAAAATGCAGAACATTAAGAAGCGGTAGTCTGCAGAATCGAGATGTAGTACCTCGAGCGAAGTACCGCTGTGTAAACTACGGTAGTACCTTTGAGCTGTAGTTCCTCTCGAGGAGAGGTAGTACCGCACCAAGAACAAAGAAGCGAGAAAAGGGAAATCTGAGAAATCCGCAAGATTCTTGGATTCTTGGCTTGGGAAACTTTGAGGATATCAAAAAAATACTCCCAGAAGGATAAGCCAAGAACCAATTTCAACATTTCTCAAAAGAATCAAAAGGGGAGACAAAAACCCGAAAAGTACAGAGAGTTGCCAAAAAATCCAAAATTCCATTCCAACTCTTATCTTTTGGCCAAGAGGCTTTGTAGATATCTTAGCAATAGTTACTGGACTTCTACAAGCCAAGATTCAAGCCATCACAGAGAAGAAAACAAGATTTAAGGCAAAACCCTAGAAATGGGTCATGAAGAATGAGAGACCCAAATCCGAAATCTGAGATTAAACTTGATTTGCTCTTGGGAAAACTTGATCAAAAGACCTTGAGGCACTATCCCATCATAGACCAACCCATATCACACCTTATGGGCAAGAAACAACAAGAAATCAAAAATCTCAGAAATCAAGAATGAGAGTATCGAAGGAAAAAGCGTACACGGAGAAAAACTTCAGATTTTCATTTCTTAATCAAAGATGAGTACAAAGGAGTCCCGATACGCATGGACATTCGAACAAGAAAAAGGATTACAAGACTCTCAACTCATCTCCACTCTCTTCCTCTCTCCAATCCTCAAGAATCACCAAGAACTCTCCATAGTTCTTGGGAGGCACCTACAGGGGAGGAGAGGATGAGCGTGGAGCAACACATCGCCTCAACCACTCTCCAACAACTAAAGCCTAAAGCAAAATAACCTCTCCAAAGGCTCTTTTGACTCTAGCTAACCCTAACTCTCTCCTCAAACCCTAGAATGCCTAAGGGTCATGCTGCCCTCACCTCTCTATTTATAGCCCTTGGCTAACGGGTCTCCAACCCGTTAAGCTAAACCCTAACGGCGCCGTCTCCCGCTTGTGCAACCTTGCGAAATTCCCGTTTCGCCCCTCCTGCACCTTCCGGGAAGCTTCCGCGCTCCTTGTTGTCCAAGCCTCGCAACCACGTCGAGTCTTTGCCGTCTTCGACACACCTTGACCGTTCTGACCTCAACGCCACCTGCGTCTAGTCCGGTCGTCACATGTCTCACCACGACTCCGCCTCGATGTCCTGCAGCCAATACAGACAAGAAACACATCACATAGCACCACTCGATATGATGGAATAAACATATGCCTTAATTACACAAGTCACCCAAACCAAACTCAAATTTTATGCTCTGACTGTTCTGTCTACGCACACGCGGTAGTACCGCCGGTTCCATTGCGGTAGTACCGCCGGCCGGTAGTACCGCAGTTGAACCTGCGGTAGTTCCACTCAACACGGGAGCAAGCAGACTGATCCATTTTCCATTTTCAACTGCACGAGTCAATTACTCATCACAAACATGGGAGCACCTCTCACATGGTCTCTCAATCTCCCCCTTGATGAGTATATTGACAAACACGAAAAAGGCATAAAAGTTTGGTTTGAAGAATCCAACATGGTCCAGAGAAGGGATTTAAACGAATGACCATGTCGACAGAAGAATCACTAGAGCAACTCAAGAAAGAGCAAATTGATCTCCAAAACTCTAGAAAGATCCCAAAAGACTTTTTCTCCAAAATTCTCCCCCTTTTGGCAATAAACACATCAAGATGTAAAAGAGAGAATATGATATCAAATTGGATGAAATGTCTGAAGTTTGTTTATTCTTAGCATTTTGAGCCATGAGAATTATCCAAAATGACCATAATGTATTACACCAAGCCATAATTCAATGAAGGGCTATCTAGATCATGACAAGGTATGTATAAACCAGCTAGAAGCTACTAGATGCAATATGAGTATTTGAGCATTTTGTTACCATGTCAAGTCATCCAAAAGGCAAAGTCTAGCTGGAGATATCCAAGGATGATGCAAGCCATGTCAATCAAGCTAAGCGGAACCAAGAATCTAATATTGAGCCCAAATAGAGTGTTATATACTCGAGTGAAACATTGGTTCAAGTACTTGATTCTTTTGATAGCATTTAGCAAATTTAGCACAAGTGATATTTTTCTTTTGAAACTTATGGTTATTTTCAACCAATATTTTTTTTATCATGTGCTAGATCTCAAGCCGTGCTACGACTACTCCAAGCGAGAAGCTTAAGAAGATAGTCTAGGTCATCCAAAACTCTCCCCAAGTTCATGCCTAGTGCAATGGCAAGCCTTCTCGTGAGAAAGAATTGATGAGATCAGTTTTTTGGCACAAAAAAGATCTTTTTGCTTTTTAATAAGTTGTACTAACTCATGTTACATCAAGAGTTTAAGACAGCTCAGACTAAAGCTCAAAAGAGATTCAACGCTCAACATAGCCTATTTGACATGGCATGAATCATAAAAGGATAGCTCAAGAAAGACTAAGCTTAAGTGCTAATCATGACAAGTTTTAGTTCAAATTTGAGCAAGTTTAATTAACTCATCATGGCAAAAGCTAGTTTATTCATATGACGTTATGATAAATATAGCAATTTAAGCATAAATCATGGTAAGATGTAAAGCATTGTAATCATGTCATCATCGGATAATAATCAAGGCTCAATGTAATTAATTTACAATACATAATGATATGCAGAAAATCCAGCTCCCCCTCAACATGAGATACATCTTTTAGTTCAAGTAGAATTATGTCAATATTAAGTTTCAGAAACTCCCAAATGAATTCCCTTGAACCAAAGCAAGAAAAGCGAGAAGTCGGCAAAGAAGGATAAACAGCGATCCTTAAAGCATAGATAAGATGTAGAGGATACTAATGGCTCAGACTGACTCTTATCTACCCCATATGACTCGGGACAACAAATGTCGAGAAAACACACACTAGAGAGCAAACACGTACTGCTCTGCCGAGGGTGGCCCAACCCTCGCTAGAACCTAAAAGAAGTGAGTGAGCTCAACCTAGTGAGATAAGAAACAGCTATCCTAAAAGCACAAGATAAGAGTAAAAAGGCTAAGCAACTCAGCAAGAGACACACTCTAACCTATGCTAGAAGGACTAAAACTCAATGCACCCGCAGATGCGATGCAATAGTAAGGAGACAGAAGCATAAATAATATGATAAAGCGAAGAAGCCCAAAGCTCCCCTCACAACAGTCCATAAGGACAAACCACCCCAAGCTCTCCCATGAGTGAAAACCTCGTGCTATCCAAAGGCTTGGTGAAGATATCACCAACGGTGGTCACTCTCCAAACTGGAGCACGATGTCACCCTTCTCTACATGGTCTCTAAGGAAGTGAAAGCGAATGTCGATATGCTTGGTCCGAGAATGCTGTACTGGGTTCTTAGCAATGTTAATCGCAGAAGTGTTATCACAAAGGAGTGAAACACTGTCGATAACTAACCCAAAGTCCCGCAGGGTCGAGACCATCCAAAGCACTTGGCTACAACAATCGGCCGCAGAACGTACTCGGCCTCTGCGGTGGGTCATGCAACACCGGACCTTCCTCGAGGACCAGAAGCGAGAGAAGTGCCAATGAATTGGCGGTGCCGGCGCTCTTCACATCTGTCGTCTGACCAAGAAAGTCTCGCATCCGAGTAGGCTCTCAAGGAAAGACAAGATGAGGAAGAGTACCAGATACCATAGTCAATGGTAGCTCGAAGGTATCGAAGGATGCGCTTCACCGCCTGCGGTGAGATACGCGAGGTGAAGCCTGAAACCAAGCACAAAGACACACGAAGAAGTGTATGTCCAGTCTCGAGGCAGTGAGGTACAAGAGGGAGCCGATCATACTTCGATACTCCTTTTGATCGACTGGCTCGCCGTCTTCATCTGGGTCGAGTGGAATTGATGTAGCCATAGGGTGGACACCGCTTCCCATCACTCATATCAAGCGCTTGAGGTCTCGAGTGTACTTACCCTGATGCAAGAAGGTACCCTCCCGAGTCTCCTTAATTTGGAAGCCAAGGAAGAAACTCAACTCGCCCATCATGCTCATCTCAAATTCCGAGCTCATGACATCGGAAAACTGGGAAACGAGAGCATGCGAGGAGCCGCCAAAGATGATGTCATCCACATAAATCTGGACGAGCAGAAAGTCAGTGCCTAGCCGGCGGATGAACAAGGTCTTGTCGACTTTACCCATTTCGAAACCATGACTCAACGGATAGGACTTAAGCCTCTCATACCGGGCCACAGGGGCTGCTAAGTCCATACAAAGCTTTGGAAAGCTCAGACATGGTTTGGGTATTTGGGGTTTTCGAAACCAGGAGGCTGTCTTACATAGACTTCTTCCTCAATGAAGCCATTGAGAAAGGCACTCTTGACGTCCATCTGGTAAAGCTTGAAACCCTTAGAAGCTGCAAAGGCAAGTAGAATTCTAATGGCCTCAAGTCTAGCTACAAGGGCAAAGGTCTCCTCGAAATTCAGACCCTCAACCTGGGAGTACCCCTATGCAACCAGTCTAGCCTTGTTTCGAATGACTACTCCATCCTCACTTTGCTTGTTCTTGAACACCCATTTGGTTCCAATGATATTGTGATCTCGAGGGGGCTCAACAAGCGTCCAAACCTTGTTTCTTCGAAACTCTCCGACTCCTCATGCATAGCATTAACCCAAGACTCATCGGAAAAAGCATGACAAACGTCCTTGGGCTCAAAGGAAGCTACGAAGGCGCGTGGAGGCGAAAAAGTGACGCGCTGACTTGGGCGTTGACTGGTTCAAAGAGATCTCCAATCATCTGCTCAGAAGGATGAGATTTTTGGATATGTCTTGGAGGTCCTGGATGAGATGAAGAAGTGGCCTCTACCTCGTTACTGACAGGTAGGAGCGAGCCACTAGCTCTAGAAGAAGCGTAGGTAAGAGTCGATCACCTCGAGGTGCGGTGGAAGAAGGCACCTCAAGGGGTGGAAGAGGGACCGATCGGGTGACAACCCTCATCTCCATCATCCTCATCATCCACGAAGATGGTCTCGGACCGCTCTAGTGAACACGAGATATCGGGCCTAGTCCCTGACCGCCTCATCGAAAGTCACCTCACGGTGTTTCTACCATTTTACTAAACTCATGAGCCTGGACCCTATAGGCTCATGAAGAAGTCGAGTAGCCTAGAAAGAGTCCATCACAAGAACGTGACTCGAACTTATCTAGGTTCCCGGACTTGAGAATAAAACACTTGCAACCAAACACACGAAAATGGGAACACTGGCTTTCCGTATCTCAACTCGTAAGAGGTGCGGTGCAAGTGTGCCCCGAGAAAACTCTGTTCAAACATGGCACGCGGTGGCTATAGCCTCAGCCCAAAACTTCCGCGGTGTAGAGTATTCATCGAGCATCGTCCTGGCCATCTCGACCAAGGTACGGTTCTTCCTCTCCACGACGCCATTCTGCGTGTGGACGTGCGAAGAAGAGAACGGTGCTCTACACTGCCTCATCACAGAACCTCTCAAAGTAGGAATTCTTGAACTCCGTGCCATTGTCACTACGGATCGCTCGCAAGGCACCTAGAAGCTCAATAGAAAGCCTCTTGAAAAGACCTCTGAAATGTGTAAACGTCTCATCCTTCGAGGCTAAGAAAAACATAGGACCGAAATGGCGACAGAGGGGGGGTGAATGGAGCCTTTTTAAAATCGCCCTCACAATATCCACAAAAATTTCAACTCCGATAGCTATGATAACTATGAAGTAGAAAAAGAACGAGCGCCAACCAAAAAGACAACTGAGCTCAAAATAAAGTCACTGAAGAAATGGAGTTCAAAGCACTGTCACGGCAACGAAAATATCAGTAAAATATTGCCACGGCAGAGAAAACAGATCAAAGCAATGCCACAGCAAGAACTTGTAGTCACGGAAAGAAAACAACCGAAAATGCTGCTACGGCAAAGCGAACCGGCTACCACGGCTGCCACGGCAAAGAAATTCGAAACTTTCCTGCCAGCCGAGAAGACTGAGGGTGTAGCTAAGCACAAACCAGAGAGATGAAGCCAAGTGATTGTTGCAGGCTAAAGCAGCAGCAACTGAGATTTAAGAGCATGCAGCGCTGCAGATTTTTGACTAAAATCAGCAAGCCCAAAACTGCAAACGACTGCAGTCTGAACATCACAAACTGCAGCAGCAGAAACAAGAACTAGAGAGAGATTTCAGACTTCAGTTGGCAAGAGAAACTCAGAGAGAAATATGACTTAACAGAGCCCAATCTGCTGATAAAAGAACATAAGTGATTTTGACAAAACAACCAAACAAACCATCTGCCATAAATCATTTTTGCCGAAGACTTGAACATCAAAAAGCATGCAGTGGGCGGCCAGCTGAAGGAAAGACTTGAAAACAGAAAAAGCAAAAGGAAAAGAGGCAGTTCAGAAGGCACCAAGCTGTAATCAGAAAGAAGAAGAAATACCGAGCGAAACTGGACCTAAAAGGAAAAGCATTCAGAAGACTGAGATGGACAGAAACGATCAAAAGTTGTCTCGAGCGAACAACGAAAACGAAATGACCGATCGAGACTAATGGATCGCGAGTAGGCTACGATAGCAGAAAACAAAATTTTTCTACCGCGCACACAAGAACATCATGCTTAAGGAGGGATCATGGATCGTTACCACTAGACGCCAGCAGTGCAATGAAGAAGAGTTGGAGAAGCCGATCCAACCACGCGTCAAGTAGTAGTGGAAGTAATCGATCGTCCGAACCGATCGTCTCCTCCACGCGATCAACCACACCACGAGCGGATCCAATCAGAGGTTGTTGATGCCGATCAACGCCGCAACGAGCGCGCCTCCACCGGTATCCACACGTCCGGTTTGGAACGCCGATCGCGAGTGTACCGGCACTCATGAGCGGCTAGGGTTTGGCTCGAGGTGGCGGCTACGGATTAGCTCGGGATTATCGGTGCGTTCCTCACCCCTCGCCTCCATATATAGACCTCCTCACTTGGGCCTCGTGGACCGAGGCCCAATAGGAGTCTATCCGGATCTCTATCCGAATTGAGCTCATATCCCAATCACATTCGAATTAGTGTTCCAACCCGTTAAGTGTGCGACCACAGGTTCACGTATACTTGGTCGCGACCCGAAACACCTTCCGGTCACCGTGTTAATAGCGGCCTCTAGTAAGACATATTAACCCCAAAGTATACGTAAAGATCATATCAATTTGAACTCGTAATGTTCTCATGTACTAATCCTTTGTCTCACGATATAGATTAAGCTCAAGGCGAGACCGTGTCATCCTCTTAATAGCTCAATCACTCTCTCGATTCCGTGATGGATTATAAACTCGTGATTGACTCCTCAATCACCTTGGCATGGCCATGCACTTTCATAATCCATTACATCGAGGGGCCCGAGATATCTCTCCCATAAGGAGGGCAAATTCTATCTTGATCATTCACATCCCACTACATGTTTCATGGCAAACCCAAAGACTACTTTTATGACTACCCGATTCACGGAGTAGTGTTTAGTAGTCCCAAAGTAGCTACTACGCATCTTGGGAACCATGATGATCTCAAGTCTAAGGATTCCACATAAACACTACTTGAGACCAACGATGACACATGGAATCTCTGCGGTGTCTCATGGCGGGTCTATCCAACATATGTTCACTAACACATGTCCATATTATTGATTTGGCATCTCCATACCATGATCCATGAGACATGATCATCAATCAATACATATGCTGATCTTTGAATCATATTTGTTCCTCATATGAAATATAATCGGGGATCATTTAGAAATAGCAACATTTTGGCATTAAGAGTCTCATGAATAAGTCACATACTCATTGATCAATAATGATAATGTCTATTTCAAGGAACAAAGCAATGTATCATAAACATAGTATGTGATATATTCAACATCTCCATGTTGCCTCTAGGGCATATCACCAACAGCTCCCACTTGCACTAGAGTCAACCATGTAGGTATCTAATACCCATTGCCCTAGTGTGAGCCTCATGCTTTGGGTGGGGCGGCTTTGTCAGCGGATCTGCAATGTTCAAATCCGTGTGTACTTTGCATATCTTAACATCGCCTCTCTCCACAATCTCGCGGATGAGATGAAATCGCCGTAGAATGTGCTTGGACTTACAGTGCGATCTAGGCTCCTTGGATTGCGAATGGCTCCACCGTTGTCACAATGAGGTCCATTGGGCTGGAGGCACTAGCCATCACACCAAGCTCGAAACAAATTTCTTGATCCAAACGACCTCTTTAGCGACTTGAGCCGCTATGTACTCGGCTTCGTTGTAGAATCAACAATCGTCTCCTGCTTGGAACTCTTCCACCACCGCACCGCCATTCGGTGAGAACACAAATCCCGATTGCGATCTAAAATCATCTTTGTCGGTTTGGAAGCTAGCATCGGTGTAACCATTTACAACGAGCTCTTCCTCACCCCATAGACGAGGAACACATCTTTAGTTCTTCTCAAGTACTTCAAGATGTTCTTTACGGTAATCGATGACTTTCACCGGATCGATCGGTATCTACTGTAGCACTTAAAGCATCTGAGACATCCGGACGTGTACAAAGCATGGCATACATAATGGATCCAATAGTCAAGCATATGGAATCGCATTCATTTTATCCGCTCATCGGTGTACTAGGACACCGATTCTTGCTAAGATTTATACCATGTGACATAGGTAGGAAGCCTTTTTGGAATCCGCATGTTGAACCTTTTCAACACCTTGTCAATGTACGTATCTTGGCTTAATCCAATCACCTTTTGATCTATCTCTATAGATCTTGATGCCCGAATATATGTCGCCTCCCTAAGTCTTTCATAGAAAACTACTTTTCAATGAAGACTTAACATATTCGAAACATAGGAATGTCATTTCGATCAATAATATGTCATCCACATATAAGACCGTAAACACGAGTGCGCTCCCACTAGCCTTTTGTAAACACAAGGCTCTTCTTCGTTCTTGATGAAACCAAACCCTTTGATTACTTCATCAAAGCGAATGTTCCAACTCCGAGATGCTCGCTTAATCCATAAATGGATCTTTGCGCTTGCATATCTTTCTAGGCGATTGCGGATCGACAAAACACGTGGGCATGTCATGTACACATCCTCACTCGATTTCCATTAAGGAAAGCTGTTTTGACATCCATTTGCCATATTTCATAGTCGAAATAAGCGACAATCGCTAGAATGATCCGAATAGACTTTAGCATTGCGACGGCGAAAAGTTTCATCATAATCAACACCTTGAATTTGTTTGAAACCTTTGGCCACCAATCGCGCTTTATAGATGTGAACATTTCCATCTATGTCTATCTTTTCTTGAAAACCCATTTGCACTCAATGGTTTTAACACCATCGTGGATCAACCAAGTTCCAAACTTGATTCTCGTGCATGGATTCAATTTCGGATCTCATGGCTTCAAGCCATTTCTCGAGTCTGGTCCCATCATCGCTTCTTCATAGGTCTTAGGCTCATCGTTGTCTAACAACAATATGTCCCGTTGTTGAGTAGTCAAGAACATGTACCTCTCGGTGCACGACGTGACCTCTCGACCTCGTGGTGCGGTGTGTCCACAACAGGTTCTTCAACAGTTTGTTCATCTGTTGTGGTTCTCAGGAGCTGAAAACGTTTTGGTGTTTCTAATTTCTTCAAGTTGCACCATGCTCCCACTATCCCTTCTTGAGAGAAACTCTTTCTCTAAGAAGACACCATCCTGGGCGACAAACACTTTGCCTTCTTCTTGATTATAGAAGTAATATCCTTTTGTTTCCTTAGGATACCCGATAAAGAAGCATTTATCGATTTAGGGTGAGCTTATCGATTGTAAACATTTTACATAAGTCTCACATCCCCAAATCTTAAGAAAAGACAAGCTAGGGCGTTGTCCCGTCCACATCTCATATGGTGTCTTTTCTCACGATTTTGATGGAACTCGCTTAGTGTGAAAGCGGTACATTTCAAGAGCGTACCCCAAAAGACAACGGAAGATCACCGTGGCTCATCATGGGCGCACCATATCTAATAAGGTGCGATTTCTCGCTCGAGATACCCCATTCCATTGAGGTGTTCCAAGCGAGTCAATTGTGGAACAATTCCACAATCCTTGAGATGATTACCAAACTCATGGCTCAAATACTCGCCTCCACGATCGGATCGTAGAAACTTGATTGTCTTGCCTAAATGATTTTGCACTTCATTTTGGAATTCTTTGAACTTTTCAAAGGATTCGGACTTATCTTCATCGGTAGATATATCCATATCTACTAAAGTCATCGATAAAAGTTATGAAGTACCGAAACCACCTCTGGTCGTTGAGCTCATTGGTCCACATACATCGAATGTACGAGTGCCAATAAGTCACTTGCCGTTCACCTTGACCGGTGAAAGGTGCTTTTGTCATCTTGCCAAGTAAACAAGATTCGCATGTCTCAAATGATTCAAAATCAAATGAGTGCGAATACCATCTCTATGGAGCTTCTCCATGCGTTTCTTATTTATGTGACCTAGCGGCAGTGCCAAATAAACGTGGGATTCAAATCATTCGATCGTTGCCTCTTTGTATTAATGTTATAGACCGATGACTCTTCAAGAGTAAGAACATATAACCCATTCACCAATGGAGTATGACAATAGAACATATCTTTGAAATAAAGAGAACAACCATTGTTCACGGATCTAAAGTCATAACCTTCGCTTGTAAACATGAAGCGAAATAATGTTCTTGGAAAGAGATGGAACACAATAACAATTATTCAATTCCAAAACTAATCCTGAAGGTAAAGACAATGGCATGGTGCCAACACCACCGCATGACAACTTTTGCTCCATTGCCAACGCCAAGATCCACTTCGCTCCTCCTCAAACTTCTACTTCTTCTTAGCCCCGCAACGATTTGCAAATGTGAGCAACCGATCCGGTATCAAATACCCAAGAATCGATAGATGAAGTAGCAAGATTGATTTCTATAACATTTATACAGGAGCGAAGTCGTACTTCCTTCTTTTCTCAAGATCCTCCAAGTACTTTGGGCGCCTTTTCAATGTCACGATTGCTTACGATGTAGCAATCGCATCGAGCAGGACCCTTCTTGACTTGCTTGGCCTTAGAACTGCTCGCGATCTCATCGGGAGCTAACTTTCTTTTGACCGCGCCTTTCTTTACATAGGGCTTGCCCTTGCCTTTCTGCATCATCATCACATGATGGCTGCTTTTCTTAATGCTTTCCTCGGTGATTTTAGCATCCCATGCAACTCGGCCAAGGTCTTGTCCATGTTGTTCATGTGATAGTTCGAATGAATGGCTCAAAGCTCGAGGGAGCGATCAAGAATCACATCGAGCCAACTCTTGGCTAAGGGAAAACCAAGCTTTCCGGACTCTCAATGTAGCCAATCATCTTAATCACATGAGGGTCGACGGATTCCCTTCGCAAGCTCGCACGCAAACAAGGACTTTGAAGTGTTGAACCTCTCAGCCCTTGCTTGGTTCTCAAACATACCACGCAACCCCACAATGATATTGTAGGCATCTGTGTTCTCATATTGCTTCAAGCTCGAGAGGACATTATGGCAAGCATGAGACAGCTCACATCAAGGTAATCATTCGTTTGCTTCTCATAAGCTTTCCGTGCACCACCACGTAGCATTATCGGGCAAGTCATCGGGATAAGGAGACTCAAGGACATGCTCCTTGCGCTCTTGCTTGAGAATAATTCTCAAGTTGCGATACCAATCAAAAAGTTCGTTCCATTGAGTTTTCTTTCTCAAGAATAGATCGCAAATTAAAAGAACCTGGATGCGGCATTAGTTGACATGATCTACAACAAAGAATATGCAAAGTTTAGCACTATGTTCATGTTTGATCTTCCATTAAACAATTTAACAAAGATACTCCCACTATATGTTTTGTAATCGTCTTCCCTCTAACGACATATAGTGGTCAAGATCCATGTTCATCTAAGTTCTAGTGAGCTTTGGCATCACCGCTAGAAACCTAGTGGCGTGGGTAAGCAACACTTGCTAATCACATCTTATGTGACTCTTGTTTGTTGGGTGGCATCCAATGCCCCGGCTCCCAACACCATGCCCCAAGGCCCAAATCTAATTTGATAGCCTTGTCAAGTAAACCAATACTATGCATGTGGATGTCCGACATCCACCCTATTAGATCAAGATAGTTGATGGTACTACGCTTTGGCGCACCTACCAAACAATGATTATGATTCTTATAGGCGCGACAATTGGAAGGGCATCAAAACAAATTCTTAATTTTTTTGAGAGAAGCTATTCTATCATGAAAAACTAACCCTTAGTTGGTATGGCATGAAAGAATAGTATGACAAGAAATAAACATCACATGCATATAATCACATTATACTGTGAATGGTATGGCATTTTGTATCGTAGTGGTTGCCATCGCCATGGTTCCACGGTGATACTCTTCGCCACACTTCTTGTCCTCTTTGTCATCATGCTTGAAGCCTCCATAGCAAAGAACTAAACTATTACAACTAATAGGTAGCAAATGAATTACATGGGAGCTCAAGCATCACAAGTCGACACGCAGTCGTTATACAATTAAAGAACGACCTCAACCCTACTGTGATTAATACGACACAGAGCCGCCAAAACACACATGCATCACATATGCATCTATGCCATACCATTCACATCATTCCCTGCAAAAACAAGTTAAGCGTAGAACATATTCTACCGCCCTGACATGAATGTTTCTATAACAATCTATGCGTGTACGCAACGGCGGTCCCGCTGGAATTACATAGATCGCATCTATGAAATCGCTATGAAAATTTCATCGGGTCGATCAAATCAACCCAAATCCGAGCCATTCAAAATGTCTCAATTTTCATTAGATCAATCACATCAATCATCGCGATCGGTATGCTTGAGGAGACCGCAACACAAGACCTCGAGTAGCCTAGAAAGAGTCCATCACAAGAACGTGACTCGAACTTATCTAGGTTCCCAGACTTCAGAATAAAACACTTGCAACCAAACACACGAAAATGGGAAACACTGGGCTTTCGCCCGTATCTCAACTCGTAAGAGGTGCGGTGCAAGTGTGCCCTGAGAAAAACTCTGTTCGAAACATGGCACACGGTGGCTATAGCCTCAGCCCAAAACTTCCGCGGTGTAGAGTATTCATCGAGCATCGTCCTGGCCATCTCGACCAAGGTACGGTTCTTCCTCTCCACGACGCCATTCTCGCGTGGGACGTGCGGAGAAGAGAACGGTGCTCTACACTGTCTCATCACGTAACCTCTCAAAGTAGGAATTCTTGAACTCCGTGCCATTGTCACTCTGGATCGCTCATAAGGCACCTAGAAGCTCAATAGAAAGCCTCTTGAAAAGACCTCGGAAATGTGTAAACGTCTCATCCTTCGAGGCTAAGAAAAACTGTAGGACCGAAATGGCGACAGAGGGGGGATGAATGGAGCCTTTTTAAAATCGCCCTCACAATATCCACAAAAATTTCAACTCCGATAGCTATGATAACTATGAAGTAGAAAAAGAACGAGCGCCAACCAAAAAGACAACTGAGCTCAAAATAAAGTCACTGAAGAAATGGAGTTCAAAGCACTGTCACGGCAACGAAAATATCGAGAAAATATTGCCACGGCGGAAAAGCAGATCAAAGCAATGCCACAAAGAAGAACTTGTAGTCACGGAAAGAAAACAACCGAAAATCTTTGCTACTGACAAAGCGAACCGGCTACCACGGCTGCCACGGCAAAGAAATTCGAAACTTTCCTACCACCGAGAAGGCGAGGGTGTAGCTAAGCACAAACCAGAGAGATGAAGCCAAGTGATTGTTGCAGGCTAAAGCAGCAGCAACTGAGATTTAAGAGCATGCAGCGCTGCAGATTTTTGACTAAAATCAGCAAGCCCAAAACTGCAAACGACTGCAGTCTGAACATCACAAACTGCAGCAGCAGAAACAAGAACTAGAGAGAGATTTCAGACTTCAGTTGGCAAGAGAAACTCAGAGAGAAATATGACTTAACAGAGCCCAATCTGCTGATAAAAGAACATAAGTGATTTTGACAAAACAACCAAACAAACCATCTGCCATAAATCATTTTTGCCGAAGACTTGAACATCAAAAAGCATGCAGTGGGCGGCCAGCTGAAGGAAAGACTTGAAAACAGAAAAAGCAAAAGGAAAAGAGGCAGTTCAGAAGGCACCAAGCTGTAATCAGAAAGAAGAAGAAATACCGAGCGAAACTGGACCTAAAAGGAAAAGCATTCAGAAAACTGAGATGGACAGAAACGATCAAAAGTTGTCCGAGCGTAACATCGAAAACGAAATGACCGATCGAGACTAATGGATCGCGAGTAGGCTACGATAGCGAAAAACAAAATTTTCTACCGCACACAAGAACATCATGCTTAAGGAGGGATCATGGATCGTTACCACTAGACGCCAGCAGCAATGAAGAAGAGTTGGAGAAGCCGATCCAACCACGCGTCAAGTAGTAGTGGAAGTAGTCGATCGTCCCGAACCGATCGTCTCCTCACGCGATCAACCACACCACGAGCGGATCAATCAGAGGTTGTTGATGCCGATCAACGCCGCAACGAGCAGCGCCTCCACCGGTATCCACACGTCCGGAAATTTGAACGCCGATCGCGAGTGTACCAAAGACTCATGAGCGGCTAGGGTTTGGCTCGAGGTGGCGGCTACGGATTAGCTCGGGATTATCGGTGCGTTCCTCGGCCCTCGCCTCCATATATATAGACCTCCTCACTTGGGCCTCGTGGACCGAGGCCCAATAGGAGTCTATCCGGATCTCTATCCGAATTGAGCTCATATCCGAATCACATTGAATTAGTGTTCCAACCCGTTAAGTGTGCGACCACAGAGGTTCACGTATACTTGGTCGCGACCGAAACACCTTTTCGGTCACCGTGTTAATAGCGGCCTCTAGTAAGACATATTAACCCCAAAGTATACGTAAAGATCATATCGGTGAACACGTAATGTTCTCATGTACTAATCCCTTTGTCTCACGATATAGATTAAGCTCAAGGCGAGACCCGTGTCATCCTCTTAATAGCTCAATCACTCTCTCGATTCCGTGATGGATTATAAACTCGTGATTGACTCCTCAATCACCTTGGCATGGCCATGCACTTTCATAATCCATTACATCGAGGGGCCCGAGATATCTCTCCCATAAGGAGGGCAAATTCTATCTTGATCATTCACATCCCACTACATGTTTCATGGCAAACCCAAAGACTACTTTTATGACTACCCGATTCACGGAGTAGTGTTTAGTAGTCCCAAAGTAGCTACTACGCATGTTGGGAACCATGATGATCTCAAGTCTAAGGATTCCACATAAACACTACTTGAGACCAACGATGACACATGGAATCTCTGCGGTGTCTCATGGCGGGTCTATCCAACATATGTTCACTAACACATGTCCATATTATTGATTTGGCATCTCCATACCATGATCCATGAGACATGATCATCAATCAATACATATGCTGATCTTTGAATCATATTTGTTCCTCATATGAAATATAATCAGGGATCATTTAGAAATAGCAACATTTTGGCATTAAGAGTCTCATGAATAAGTCACATACTCATTGATCAATAATGATAATGTCTATTTCAAGGAACAAAGCAATGTATCATAAACATAGTATGTGATATATTCAACATCTCCATGTTGCCTCTAGAGCATATCACCAACAGAGACTTCCAGCAAAGTAACACCCGAAAACAAAGAGGTTGCCGATTGCTTGCTGTTCTTCTTAGGATAAAGAAATGAGAGGTTCAAACTAAATAGCCATCCCAATGCAGAAAGGAATAGACAGCCTGAAAAACATTTCGGCTGAGTAGATGAAATCAGTAAACCTGTACCTTCTGCCGACAATAGGGAGAAATGAAAGCAGCATCTGAACACAGAAAATCCAAGCAAGCACCGAAGCCAGACATCAAATAAGTTTCAGACTGAATAAAAACTATAACAGCAAAGGAATGACTAAGAGCAGAGAACTGAAGACAAGCAGTAACACACGTCAAATAACAATCGAAGGCAATGAGACAGCAAGATAAACAAATGACCATAACATCTCAGAAACATTTCTCGTATAGATTTAGGAGAGATGAATGATTACAAATGATTCCTACAGCCCTCTCAATCCTCAAGAACACCAAGAGCCTCACATGCTTCTTGGGAGGAACACAACCCACACAAAGGGATGAATGGGGTCTAGAAACCCTAACTCTCTCTCAAGTGTCCTAAGGGGTATGCAGCCCCTCACCTCTATTTATAGCCCTTGGCTAACGGGTCTCCAACCCGTTACGCCGGCTAAACCCTAACGGAGTCGTCTCCCGCTTGTGCAGCCTTGCGAAATTCCCGTTTCGCCTCTCCTGCACCTTCCGGGAAGCTTCCGCACTCCTTGCCTCGCACGCTCCGCAACACGTCGAGTCCACGTCGTCTTCGACACATCACGACCGTTCTGACCTCAGCGCCACCTGCGCCTAGTCCGGTCCACCGTGTCTCGCCACGACACCGCCTCGACGTCCTGCAGCCACACAGACAAGAAACACGTCAAATAGCACCGCTCGATACATGAACATGTAAATAGCATAAACAAGATCAAACATGTCGCAATATCAGAATATACATCCTAACCCATACGACTAAGTTTGACCAAAGTCCGACCGAGCCCGTTGCACCCATGCAACGTCAGGGTCCGAACAACCCGACTCAAACTCGACTTTTGGAAACAGATGTCAATTACTCATCACTCACAATGGGATGACCTCCACATGGTCTCTCAATCTCCCCCTTGATGAGTATATTGACAAACACCGAAAAAGCACAAAGTTGAGTTTGAAGAGTCTAACATGGTCCATAAGTAAAGAGTGAAGTTAATGAACATGTCGACAGAAGGAGCAAAAGAAAGAACAATTTTTCCTCAAAGCTCCCGAAGTGGCTTTTTCTACCACTAATTTCTCCCCCTTTTGGCAATAAACCCATCAAGAATGAAAGAAGGAGAAAAAGTCATGAAAATGGATGAAAGGCTGATTTGATTATTTTTAAGTATGTGGAGCCATGAAAATTATCCAAAATGACCATCATGCATTACATCAAGCCATAACATACAAATATGCTATAAAGATCATGACTAAGTATGTAAAGATAAGCTAAGCAACATAAGGTATAATCTGAATTTTAATTGAAGTGCTTACCAAGTCAAGTCAAATATGATTTTAGTCTAGCTAATGATATCCACAAATGATGCAAGTCATGTCAATAAGCTAAATGGAATCAAGAAGCTAGTGTTGAGCAAACTAGAGTGCTATTTGTTCAAGAATGATATAATTGTTGGAGTACATTGAACATTTTTAGCAATTGAGCACATTTGACATTTTTCTTTAGAGATCACATGGTTGTTTTCAACCATCTTTTTATTCAGCCATGTGCTAGACCTCAAGCCTTATGCGATCATTCCAAGCGAGAAGCTTAAGGAAATGATCTTGGTCATCCAAAACTCTCATGAGTTCATGCCTTGTGCAATGGCAAGCAGTCTCATGAGAAGGAATTGGTGAGATCAGTTTTTTCGCACAAAAGAGATCTTTTGCTTTTAATAGATTGTACTAACTTATGTGTCATCAAGAAACCGTATAGCTCAATCTATTGCTCAACTAAGATTCAAGACTCAACTCACCTATTTGACATGGCAAGAACCATAAAAGATAACACAAAGTCGACTAGTCTCAAATATGAACAAGACATGAATTAGGTCAAATTTTAGCATTTTAATTAACCTATCATGGCAAAGACTTGACTACACATATAAAGTCATGATCAAATTAGCAATGGAGCATAAATCATGGCAAGATATAATATAATGAAAACATGTCATGAAAGGATAATAATCAAGGCTCCATTAAGTTATGTTACAAATCAAATGAAGAAAATCCACTCCCCACGAACTTGAGATACAACTTTTAGTTCAAGTTGAGTTATGTCATCATTAAAATCTAGAAGTTCCCAAATGAACTCCCCACAACCAAAGCAATAAAAACGAGAAGTCGGCAAATACATCAAGAAAGCAGTAGTCCTTAAAGCATAGATAAGATGTAGAGGATACTAATGGCTCGGGATCGACTCTTATCTACCCCATATGACTCTGTGACAACCAAATGTCGAGAAAACACACACTAGAGAGCAAACACGCACCACTGCCTGCCCGAGGGTGGCCCAACCCTCGCTAGAACCTACAAGAAGTGAGTGAGCTCAACCTAGTGAGATAAGAAACAGTTATCCTGAAAGCACAAGATAAGAGTAAGAAGTCTAAGCAACTCGACAAGAGACACACTCTAACCTATGCTGGAAGGACTAAACCCCAATGCACCCGCAGATGCGATGCAATAGTAAGGAAACAGAAGCATAATAAATATGATAAAGCAATAAAGCCCAAAGCTCCCCCTCACAACAGTCCGTAAGGACAAACCACGCCAAGCTCTCCCCGCAGAGCTGAAAACCTCGTGTTATCAAAAGGCTTGGTGAAGATATCAGCCAACTGGTGGTCACTCTCCACAAACCGGAGCACGATGTCACCCTTCTCTACATGGTCGCTAAGAAAATGATATCGATATCGATGTGCTTGGTCCGAGAGTGTCTTGCATGGGTTCTTAGCAATGCTAATCGCAGACGTGTTATCGCAAAGAGCGGAACACGATTGATAGCTAACCCAAAGTCCCGCAGAGTCGAGACCATCCAGCACTTGGCTACAACAATCGGCTGCAGAACGCGTGCTCGGCCTCTGCGGTGGACCTGTGCAACACCGGATTGCTTCCTCGAAGACCAAGAAACGAGAGAAGTGCCAATGAACCGGCGGTGCACGAGTGCTCTTCCTATCTATCCTCTGACCAAAGAAAGTCTCGCATCCAAAAGGCTCTAAGAGATGAGACAGAGGAGGAAGAGTACCGATACCATAGTCAATGGTAGCTCGAAGGTACCGAAGATGCGCTTCACACTTTGGCGGTGAGACACACGAGGAGAAGCTCAAACCGAGCACAAAGACACACCGAGAAGTGTATGTCCGGTCTCGAGGCAGTGAGGTACAAGAGAGAGCCAATCATACTTCTGAATTCCTTTTGATCGACTGGCTCACCGTCCTCATCTGGGTCTAGTACGGCTGTAGAAGCCATAGAAGTTGACACCGGCTTTCCATCACTCATGTCGAAACGTCTCAGGAGGTCACGGGTGTACTTGCCTTGATGCAAGAAGGTACCCTCCCGAGTCTGCTTGATTTGGAAGCCGAGGAAGAAAGTCAACTCACCCATCATGCTCATCTCAAACTCGGTGCTCATGACATCCGAGAACTGTGAAACTAGAGAATGAGAAGAGCCGCCAAAGATAATATCATCGACATAAATTTGGGCGAGCAGAAGGTCATTGCCAAGCCGGCGAATGAACAGGGTCTTGTCAACTTTACCCATCTCGAAATCATGTCTCAATAGATAGGACTTAAGTCTCTCATACCAAGCTCTAGGGGCCTGCTTAAGTCCATACAACGCTTTGGAAAGCTTGTAGACATGATTAGGGTATTTGGGGTTCTCGAAACACGGAGGTCGTTCGACATAGACTTCTTCCTCAATGAAGCCATTGAGAAAGGCACTCTTGACATCCATCTGGTAAAGCTTGAAACCCTTAGAAGCTGCAAAGGCAAGCAGAATTCTAATGGCCTCAAGTCTAGCTACAGGGGCAAAGGTCTCATCGAAATCCAGACCCTCAACCTGGGAGTACCCCTGTGCAACCAGTCTAGCCTTGTTTCGAATGACTACCCCATCCCCACTTTCCTTGTTCTTGAACACCCATTTGGTTCCAATGATATTGTGATCTCGAGGGGGTTCAACAAGCGTCCAGACCTTGTTTCTCTCGAAACTCTCTAGCTCCTCATGCATGGCATTGACCCAAGACTCATCAGATAAAGCATGACAAACGTCCTTGGGCTCAAAAGAAGCTACGAAGGCGAGTGGAGACAGAAAAAGCAACACGCCCGGACTTGGAGCGTGTGACTCGCTCAAAGAGATCTCCAATCATCCGCTTTCGTAAGGATGAGATTTTGAATATGTCTTGGAGGTCTGGATGAGATGAAGAAGTGGCCTCTACCTCGTTACACGAAGGGGTAGGAACAGAGCCACTAGCTCCGTAGAAGCGTAGGTAAAGGTCGATCACCTCGAGGTGCGGTGGAAGAAGGCACCTCAAGGGGTGGATGAGGGGCTGGATCGGGTAGACAACCCTCATCTCCATCATCCTCATCATCCACGAAGATGGTCTCGGTGCTCTAGTGAACACGAGATATCGGGCCTAGTCCCTGACCGCCTCATCGAAAGTCACCTCACGTGTTTCTACCATTTTACTAAACTCATGCCTGCACCCTATAGGCTCGCCAAGAAGTCGAGTAGCCTAGAAAGAGTCCATCACAAGAACGTGACTCGAACTTATCTAGGTTCCCAGACTTCAGAATAAAACACTTGCAACCAAACACACGAAAATGGGAAACACTGGGCTTTCGCCCGTATCTCAACTCGTAAGAGGTGCGGTGCAAGTGTGCCCCGAGAAAACTCTGTTCAAACATGGCACGCGGTGGCTATAGCCTCACCCAAAACTTCCGCGGTGTAGAGTATTCATCGAGAATCGCCCCGCCATCTCGACCAAGGTGCGGTTCTTCCTCACCACGACGCCATTCTGCTGTGGGACGTGCGGAGAAGAGAACTGGTGCTCTACACCTGTCTCATCACAGAACCTCTCAAAGTAGGAATTCTTGAACTCCGTGCCATTGTCACTACGGATCGCTCGCAAGGCACCTAGAAGCTCAATAGAAAGCCTACTGAAAAGACCTCGGAAATGTGTAAACGTCTCATCCTTCGAGGCTAAGAAAAACTATAGGACCGAAATGGCGACAGAGGGGGGGTGAATGGAGCCTTTTTAAAATCGCCCTCACAATATCCACAAAATTTCAACTCCGATAGCTATGATAACTATGAAGTAGAAAAGAACGAGCGCCAACCAAAAGACAATCGAGCTCAAAATAAAGTCATCAAGAAATGGAGTTCAAAGCATCACGACAACGAAAATATCAAGAAAATATTGCCACGGCAGAGAAAACAGATCAAAGCAATGCCACAGCAAGAACTTGTAGTCACGGAAAGAAAACAACCGAAAATGCTGCTACGGCAAAGCGAACCGGCTACCACGGCTGCCACGGCAAAGAAATTCGAAACTTTCCTGCCAGCCGAGAAGACTGAGGGTGTAGCTAAGCACAAACCAGAGAGATGAAGCCAAGTGATTGTTGCAGGCTAAAGCAAAGAAGAATCGAGATTTAAGAGCATGCAACACTGCAGATTTTGACTAAAATCAGCAAGCCCAAAACTCGCAAACGATCGCGATCGAACATCACAAACTGCAGCAGCAGAAACAAGAACTAGAGAGATTTCAGACTTGGTTGGCAAGAGAAACTCGAGAGAAATATGACTTAACAGAGCCCAATCTGCTGATAAAAGAACATAAGTGATTTTGACAAAACAACCAAACAAACCATCTGCCATAAATCATTTTTGCCGAAGACTTGAACATCAAAAGCATGCGAGGGCGGCCACCAAGGAAAGACTTGAAAGCAGAAAAAGCAAAAGGAAAAGAGGCGCTTCGAAGGCACCAAGTCAGTCGAAAAGAAGAAGAAATACCGAGCGAAATCGGACCTAAAAGGAAAAGCATTGAGACCGAGATGGACAGAAACGATCAAAAGTTGTCTCGAGCGTAACACTGAAAACGAAATGATATCGAGACTTCAACAAAGTAACACCAAAACAAAGAGGTTGTCGATTGCTTGCTGTTCTTCTTAGGATAAAGAAATGAGAGGTTCAAACTAAATAGCCATCCCAATGCAGAAAGGAATAGACAGCCTGAAAAACATTTCGGCTGAGTAGATGAAATCAAGAACCTGCACCTTCTGCCGACAATAGGGAGAAATGAAAGCGACATCGAAACACGTAAAATCCAAGCAAGCACCAAGCCGACATCAAATAAGTTTCGATCAATAAAAACTATAACAACAAAGGAATGACTAAGAGCGAGAATCAAGACAAGCGGTAACACCGTCAAATAACAATCGAAGGCAATGAGACAGCAAGATAAACAAATGACCATAACATCTCAGAAACATTTCTCGTATAGATTTAGGAGAGATGAATGATTACAAATGATTCCTACAGCCCTCTCAATCCTCAAGAACACCAAGAGCCTCACATGCTTCTTGGGAGGAACACAACCCACACAAAGGGATGAATGGGGTCTAGAAACCCTAACTCTCTCTCAAGTGTCCTAAGGGGTATGCAGCCCCTCACCTCTATTTATAGCCCTTGGCTAACGGGTCTCCAACCCGTTCGCTAAACCCTAACGGAGCCGTCTCCCGCTTGTGCAGCCTTGCGAAATTCCTGCCGCCTCCCCGCACCTTCCGGAAGCTTCCGCTCCTTGCCTCGCAAGACGCCCGCAACACGCCGAGTCCACGTCGTCTTCGACACATCACGACCGTTCTGACCTCAGCGCCACCTGCGCCTAGTCCGGTCCACCGTGTCTCGCCACGACACCGCCTCGACGTCCTGCAGCCACATAGACAAGAAACACGTCAAATAGCACCGCTCGATACATGAACGTGTAAATAGCATAAACAAGATCAAACATGTCGTAATATCAGAATATACATCCTAACCCATACGACTAAGTTTGACCAAAGTCCGACCGAGCCCGTTGCACCCATGCAACGTCAGGGTCCGAACAACCCGACTCAAACTCGACTTTTGGAAACAGATGTCAATTACTCATCACTCACAATGGGATGACCTCCACATGGTCTCTCAAAAACACCCAAGAATACCTCGAGAAGTCATCGACCACGACAAGGACATACCACTTCCTCCCGCAGACCGCACTCGAGTGGTCCGATTGTGTCCATGTGGAGCAATGTCTTGGTGCATCGGTCATAGTCACTTTGTGACCGAGGGTGAGAAGCGGCAACCATCTTGCCATGCCAAGCATGGAGCGCAAACAAGATCTTTGACCATCTTGAGTTTCGCGCACCACGAATGAGATCGTGGTCGCTAACTCGGGTCAAATCGTCAAATCCAATATGACCAAGTCTCCTATGCCAGAAGGTAAGGTCGCGAGACTCAGAAGCAACCAAACACCGGAGAGGATCACCAGAAGACTCAATAAAATCAGCACGAAAGATTCTTCCATAACGAGAAATCCATAAACCGGACTACAGAAGAATCAACAATTTTGCGGCGTTTTCTTAAAGCTTACCTCGAAACCGTCATCGGTGGTGAGAAACCGAAAGCAAATTGTGTCTGACTTACTCACCAAGGCAACATCTTTTAAAACAAATGAGTCATTAACGCGCACGGTCCTTTGGCGATGGCGTCGCAGACGAAGAGCTCAAAGGTGATAGTCTCATCACCTGAAGCTCGGGCTAGGGAAGAGAACCAACGGGAGTCTCCGGTCGTGTGTCGAGAACAGCCGGAGTCTACAAGCCAAACCTCTCCCTTCCCTGCCCGGCGAACCTGAGTCAACGAAAGAGTAAAGGCTCAATACTGGGATAAATCAAAAGAGATTTTGAAACCAATCTTGAGTCACACGTCGAGCGTAAGAAGTAGTCACACACGATGACCTCTAACTACCCTCGCCTCCGTCGCTCAAAGAAGCGTAAGGTCTATGTGCGGACTGAAGTTCTTTGGGTCCGACCGCTACGGAGAGCGAGTCGAGCACCGCGACGAGACGCCGATCACGCCGCGGGTAGCTATCTCGATGGAAATGAGATCTACCCTCAGGACGGCGGAAGTCACGACCAGAGGGAGCATGAGGACGAAAAATAGAAAACTCGGAAGAACCAAGTCCTCGATGCTGCCCAAAGCTACCAACAGTAGCAAGCCTAGACCTCGTGTTGGTCTTAGGTGCACTCAAGGTGCAGGGCTGACCACGAATACGCCTAAGAGCGCAACACGGTCTCTGGCGCCGATCTTGGCGCTTGAAGCAATGGTCAAATAAATGCCCATCCTTCGGCGGAAGGTACAATGATACCATATACGAGGGGCAAGCTGCGGTGAAATCACCTTCTTTGTCGAAACCCTTGGACAAAGCCCGCTGATTTAAATTAAACTTTCTTGTTCTTGGGCTTGACCTCGATCACACTATGACTACGGATTTGAGCACGACGGTGGATGCTTCCTCACATCCTCATGAAAATCATATCCTAGACCTTTATGGAATATGGAAATCTTAGACTGGTCTAGAATAAGGTTGAGCTTCTTCTTGCCTCCTACAAATTTCTCGTGAGTGTTCATAAGGTCCGACACTCCCGAAAGAGAGAGGCGCAAGAAGAGCGGGGAAGAGAAGAGACAAGACGAGGTAAGGGATTAGAAGAAGAACCAACAGCGAGAGGAAAGATTGGCTTGTGCACGCACGGTAGACTCGTGAAGGACAGACCCCATCGCTAGCCAATTGGTTCACGTCGCTGGCGTCTCTACCAAACCCTCATGCTTCTTCCCAAGACACACAATGCAAGCGATGGTTGCTTTTCTATAAGATCCTTAGTTAGCTTCACATTTTCATCTAATGCAACCAATTCAGATTTTAGTTTGTTACAACAATTGCATGGTGAGCTAACAGGTCCTTAGAAGCAAACTTGGCCAATTTGTTATTGTCATCAACTAATTCTTGAAACTGCTTGGAGATGATTCAAGTTCGTGATAAGCTTGGGACAATTCACGCAAGAAGCAATAGGCTCAAGTAAGAAGGTTTGAAATTCTGCAATTTTATGATCTGCCCATTTTAGTTTCATATTCAAGTTATCACAATTTACACAAGACTCGGGCAGATCCAGAAGCATGGCATAAGGTCCTCTAGCATTAAAGTTCTTATCCTCACATGAGGTGGGAGCAATAGTCTCATTAGTAGTAAGTAGGGTAACAGCCATCCTACTCAATTCTAAATCGACAAGCGCACTAACATTCTCCACCTTAATTGCATCAAGCTCGGAGGACGAGACTATCATGTGAGGTCCTTAGCTTCTCCATATCACCGATCAAAGCACAAAGATGTATCACGATCGTCACGGGAGGGAGCGAGATATAAGTGAAGTAAGCTCCGTGACAATCTCTCTACTTCCTTCTCCAACTCGCTACATCTAATCTTAGCTCTAGCATGAAAACCTCCTAACTTAAGAAAGGCTTCATTAAATTGGTCATAAGAGGGACATACCTCATCGGAGTCGGAATAGAGATCGATGTCGCTCAGTTCGCCCTCAAGGGCCATGAAGCACATCCCGGAGAAGTCGCTGTCGCCCTTGGGGTCTTGGTCACCGGTCCGTCGTCGTCGCTCCATCCCTCCACCTCGGTGAGGTCGAGGTCATCAGCGGCGAGAACGGTGGAAGAGCTTCTTGGCCTTCCCAAGGTCGCGAACTTCTTCTTTCCGGGCGGTCTTTGAGGGCTTCGAGTTGCGGTTCTTGTCGATGTAGTCGTTCTTGCCCGAACCGCCGAAGTCACCTTTACCCTTCCCAAGCTTGGGACAGTTTGCTCGGATGTGGTTGGGGCCACCACACTTGAAACAAATCACGGGTCCTCTTTTCCTTCCGTCCCTCCTCCTTTGTAAGCATGGGAGAATCTCCGTGCGAGGAGGGCTAGCTGCTCATCGCAAGTCGCTATCTCGATCATCGGTTATATCACGAGAGCGCGAGGAGAATCCGTAAGATGGCTCGGAAGAAGTGGATCGAGCGGGATCGGTGACTAGTGCCATCGATCGAGACTTCGACCGACGAGAGACTATGTCAATCTCGTGAGTCTTGAGGCGCGAGTAAAGCGCATCAAGAGTCAAGGTCGAGAGGTCCGTGGTGTCCTTGATGGTAGTCACCTTCATCTCCCAAACCCTAAGATCGAGTGCGAAAGAATTTGACGGCGTTATCCGAGTCGGAGTATGTGAGACCGACGGCTCGGAGGTTGCTCAAAATCTTTGAAAGCGAGAAAACACTCGTCAAGGACTCACCGGCAAGCATCTCGAATTTCTTCGTATTCTCGCTTGAACTGGTCTTGTCGAACCGTCTTGATCTGGGTGGTGCCCTCATGGTATGCATCGAGGGTCACCCAGATGTCGTAGGCGGACAACGGTGAGAGATGCGATCGAACTCGCTTCTACTCAACCCTTGAATGATGATGTTCCTTGCCTTAGCATTTGCCTCAACATCGACCATATTCCGGCATTGATGTTCTCATCGGCGGGAACAACAAATCAGTATCTTCACCTTCCGCGAGATGGCATACCCCTGAGCTTGGATGTAAGTTTGCATCCGGCTCTTCCAGAAGGGGTAATCCAGCCATCAGCAGGCGGCTTGGTGGAATACTTGTCCATTGCCATGGCTCTTGGAGACCGGTTAAGATCTATGAGAAAGAGCTAACCGGCTCTGATACCAATTGTAGGACCGAAATGGTAACAGAGGGGGGTGAATGGTGCCTTTTAAGAAATTAAAATCCTCCCCTCTAGTACTCACACAGCAGAAAAGAACTCACTGGAAGTCACAGATCGAGAAAAGAAATCAAATCAAGAGAGTAAGGAAAAATGCAGTTCATTACAAGCAGCGGTAGTCTGCAGACACTGAGCAGAGAACCTCTGAGCGGAAGTACCGCTGTGTAAATTGCGGTAGTACCTTTGAGCGGTAGTTCCTCTCGAGGAGAGGTAGTACCGCACCAAGAACAGCAAGCGCAGAAAAAGGGAAATCTGAGAAATCCGCAAGATTCTTGGATTCTTGGCTTGGGAAACTTTGAGGATATCAAGAAAATACTCCCAGAAGGATAAGCCAAGAGCCAATTCCAAGATTTCTCTAAAGAATCAAAAGGGGAGACAAAAACCCGAAAAGTACAGAGAGTTGCCCAAAAATCCAAAATTCCATTCCAACTCTTATCCTTTGGCCAAGAGGCTTTGTAGATATCTTAGCAATAGTTACTAGACTTCTACAAGCCAAGATTCAAGCCATCACAGAGAAGAAAACAAGATTTAAGGCAAAACCCTAGAAATGGGTCATGAAGAACAGAGAGACCCCAAATCCGAAATCCTGAGATTAAACTTGATTTGCTCTTGGGAAAACTTGATCAAAAGACCTTGAGGCACTATCCCATCATAGAGCAACTCATTTCACACCTTATGGGCAAGAAACAACAAGAAATCAAAAATCTCAGAAATCAAGAACAAAGAGTATCGAAGGGAAAAACTGTGCACGGGAGAAAAACTTCAGATTTTCATTTCTTAATCAAAGATGAGTACAAAGGAGTCCCGATACGCATGGACATTCGAACAAGAAAAAGGATTACAAGACTCTCAACTCATCTCCACTCTCTTCCTCTCTCCAATCCTCAAGAATCACCAAGAACTCTCCATAGTTCTTGGGAGGCACACACAGGGAGGAGAGGATGCACGTGGGAGCAGCACCTCTGCCCTCAACCACTCTCCAACAACTAAAGCCTAAAGCAAAACAACCTCTCCAAAGGCTCTTTTGACTCTAGCTAACCCTAACTCTCTCCTCAAACCCTAGAATGCCTAAGGGGTCATGCAGCCCCTCACCTCTATTTATAGCCCTTGGCTAACGGGTCTCCAACCCGTTAAGCCGGCTAAACCCTAACGGCGCCATCTCCCGCTTGTGCAACCTTGCGAAATTCCCGTTTCGCCCCTCCTGCACCTTCCGGGAAGCTTCCGCGCTCCTTGTTGTCCAAGCCTCGCAACCACCTCGAGTCTTTGCCGTCTTCGACACACCTTGACCGTTCTGACCTCAACGCCACCTGGGTCTAGTCCGGTCGTCACGTGTCTCGCCACGACTCCGCCTCGATGTCCTGCAGCCAATATAGACAAGAAACACATCACATAGCACCGCTCGATATGATGGAATAAACATATGCCCTAATTACACAAGCCACCCAAACCAAACTCAAATTTTATGCTCTAACTGCTACGTCTCACGCACACGCAGTAGTACCGCCGGTTCCATCATGGTAGTACCGCCGTACGATAGTACTGCAGATTGAACTGCTGTAGTTCCGCTCAACTTGGGAGCAGCAGACCTGATCCATTTTCCAGATTTTCAGCATACGAGTCAATTACTCATCACAAACATGGGAGCACCTCTCACATGGTCTCTCAGCCATGCATACTATTTATTTGCATTCTG
This sequence comes from Bonia amplexicaulis, assembly GCA_036346245.1. Classification (NCBI taxonomy): domain Eukaryota; kingdom Viridiplantae; phylum Streptophyta; class Magnoliopsida; order Poales; family Poaceae; genus Bonia; species Bonia amplexicaulis. The sequence goes on along the minus strand of CM070760.1, from coordinate 7,807,125 downwards.
TGTATTGGCTCACGGAGCACGGTGGTTAGTGTGCTCACACTCTCTCTCATAACAAATCCAGAGTCAAGGATCGAATCACTGTGCTTCAGCAACGCTACAGATCATGATGACAAAGAAGATGAAGATGTCAAGGGCTAGGTCGCGAACCTCCAGTTGGCTACCTGTGGGCAAGTCCTGAGGGTTCCCCTGTGTGCTTCGTTCTCCCGCTGCTGCAATTTTCTGATTTCGGCCTAATCGGCCCATGTGTAAGTTTACTATATTATTTTCGCTTCCTCTTGATATGTATTTGATATTCATTTCTGTAGCTGTGAGCACTATCTACTGATCCAGGGAATAGTGCAATAAATCACAGAGGATTCCGGATGTAAAATCTGGGGTCTGACAGGCATGGTATCAGAGCATATTGACTGCAGGTCGTGACCTAGTTAGCCTGGCCGTTAGTTTCATGATTAGAAGTATTTTCTCAATACTTAATTTCAAAACATATAAGTTATATTGCTCAAGTCTCCTCTCTCCTAGATGATTCCTCTCATCTATATCTTTGCCTCGACCACTTGTACTCCAAGAACTCTCTTACCCAAGTCAAAATGATGAAAGTCCAGTACTCTGTTTATAAACTCTCTTTGAAAACCTATTTTAGGGTTAGAAACCATGATGTTTAAATTTAAGACTTGATTTCAAAAATTGTTTATCCTTGGAGGACCGATTATCTAATCATTTACAAATCCAGTTTCAAACTCATTTTATCAAGACTGGAACTTCTAAGGAAATTTCCGTAAGCTCAACTGCTTACCAAAAACTTATTCAAAAATTTATCTTGGTTTCTCAAATAGTTCAAAACAAAGTGATTTCCCGAAAGCTTTCTTCAACGAAGACCTTGTCTTTCAAAACAATAGATCCTAAGGATTAACCTTGGGTGTTACCTTGAAAGAGTATGTTGGTAAAACCTATTTCCGTATTTGGCTTTGTTACCCTAGTTAAAAATAAAAATCCTCAATTTTGCCACAAAGTTTCATTAAAACAATACTATTAAGAATGCTAACACTGGAGTGAGTACTGATATCAATCAAAGTGCCCCCAAATACTTTCCTCTTCTGTCTATTGACCAAACAGGAAAATTTTTGATCCTCTTCTCGTACCTCACTCCCAAAAATTTAAGGTTAGAAACGTTGACAATGTTCATGAAGATAAGATGGTCCTATCTTAAATAGGTTATGCAGATGAACCATGTACTCTCTTTTGCGTGCACCCCCGAGTAGACGTTGTATTGTCGTAAGAGTTCACTTTGGACACATGCCTCGCCTTCTTGCCCTCGGTGTCCTACTTCGCAGTCACGGGAAAAGCTTGTTTCTAAAAATTGGTATGGTTTTGTGTCGCCCCAGTTATTCGGGCATACTCTTTTAAAAAGTTTGAATGGGTTAGATCACCTTATCCTCACGACTAAATCCTCACCTCATTCTATTCCCTCTCGTCTTGTTGCTGCAGACCCAGTCAGGTCTACCGAAGCAAAGTGATAACTAGCCAAAGCCAAGGCAATCAAGGACAAGTGAAGCCTTCACCGCTTTCCAACTAAAAGCCTCGTCCGGCACAAAGACCAAGACTCTGCCCTGCTAACATTCTCTTCTTACCCACCTGGAAGACCCGTAGATCAGATCGCCTCCAAGTAAATCCAATGACAAGCAGTACGTCGACGTTGTGAAGAGAGAAGACATTACGCATACAAATGCTCTGTGAACTACTCCAACTACGAAGATGATCATCGACATGGAGAATGCCCTGTCAGCAGGGTCATATGTTTTCTCTGTGGAAGGCGAGACCCCTAACTCGAAGATCGCTTCCAAACCTTGTTGCCGATCACAAGTGAAGTGCCACGGGTGAGTCTCCAACTCACCCTAGGACCCATCATACCTGGAGCTAGAAGAGGCAAATAATGATTAATGGCATTCATTTTAAGGGGGGTAGCACTATGAGACAGGCGCCAAAAGAACTATCATGACGTATATTTAGAGTCGCAACTACCGGACTTGCGACCCATCGCACAGATACCATATATTACAAGGCCTAAAATTCTTCTAGTGATGAGGACCACAAGATGTACCTTTAGCAAAAATCGTTGTGCTTGGCAAAAGCTAAAGACTAAGAATGAGACCCCAGTAGAAGGGAAGGACCACCATATAGGTATGCCCATCGTCACCTCTACATTCCCAAGGCCCTATACCACTGCGGGGCAAAAATGTCGAAGAACTACTGCCACGTATGTTTCGGAGGTACAACAACCTGAACTCGGAGCTAGTCGGACCAGTACAAGAAAATTTACAAGACTAGGAATTTTATGGTAGCACCGACTGCAAGCCACCCCTATGGTTAAACCATCGTGTTTAGCAGAGCTAAAGAATAGGGAGGTGATTGCAGTAAGGACAAAAGACCACCATATAAATGTCCATCCTCGTACCGTCATCACTCAGACCATCTGCTCCCTAGGGCATAGGCCAATAGTACGAATTCTATGACTATCACCTGCCCAATAGACGATGCGATCACTCCACTCTACCAAGACCAAGAAACGACGAAGTCAACAAGCAAGCCTCTGGGAGTTTTACGACCTATCCCGGAAAACAAGGTTTCTTTCTTACCTTTTTGCTTCTCCAAGTTCTAACCCCTATTGTGCAGCTTTTCACCTCTCCGTGGAGCTAAAGCATTGAGCGTCGAATAACGCTCAGAAACTCATTGCTAGCCTTAACTAAAGTAATCCCGCCTACTTTCTTTCTATTCTACCGGAATCTCGGGGTCGAGATTCATTTAAGGGGGGTAGATTTGTAATATCCCAAAATTGGGTTACTTCAAAAATATGGAATTTTAAAATCATTTCCTGCATTTTGTTGGCATTTAAATTTCTTTTGAATATTTGGCTGAAATCTTTTTGAGATTTGTGGCACACAAATTAAATATCAAAGAGTAACCCCAAATACAAATAATAGAAAAACTGAAATTTTAAATACGAATCTGAAAAGATGATCCATCATAAGGAGGGAGAAATTTGAATTAAAATATAAAATCTCATATTTGGGAGTAATGGCATAAAGAGCAATAAAAGTGAATAACTAAAATACATAGATATATATATCTACAAATTATGCAAAGAAAAGTTTAGCCATATAAGAAACAAAATATGTATGTTTGTACATGCACATGTAACCTAAATAATAATGATAATAGAAACTTGTTTAATAGCTAAAAATTTAAAAGCTTAACTTGTAAATGATGTGCAAAATAGAGAGCAATAATCTTAAAAGTGAAATAGAAATGTAAACTAAAACCCAAACTTTAAAGTGTTGCTTGAAGCTTTTATTTTCCTTATCATTTATATTCCTCCTCTCTCTTCCATGTGGCCCCTTCTTTCTTTTCTCTCCTCTCTCCTCCTTCTTTCTCTCGGCATGGGGCCCATTGTGTGACCTCCTCCTCCTTCATTCCCAGCCACGGACCCCCTCTTCTTTCCGCAACACCGCCCCCTTCTCCTCTGTCCGCACCCGCCGCACCCGTGTCCTCGCCTCCTCTGCACCGGTCGGTGTTCCTTCCCACGCGCGCCATGCCCCGCCCGCCTCGCCATCGCCGCCCAAGCGGCCCGTCGTGCAGCGCCCACGCCGTGGCTAGTCGCACTGCGCCTATAACAACCCCTCAAGCTCCCAAACGCCGCCACCTTTCCCTCTTCCTCCTCTGCGAGCAATCGACCTCCCATGCCTCACGACTCATGGGCGCCTCCTTCTTCCCCACGGCCGGCCACCGGCTCGCCATCGCACTGTGCCGCCACCGCCCAATTCCTTTGCCCTCGAGCTCCCTTAGAGCACGATGAAGACATCCCACCATCGGCCAAGCCTCTCCCGACTCCCTTCACCGCCAGTGCTCCCCTCAGCCGCCGCCACCGCCTGTTCTTAGGCTCGCCGTGGTCCCCCTCCACTCGGCCATTTCTATGGGAGCATCTCCTTTACTCCCGATGCTCCCACACCCGTCAATTTTCTCACCGGGACCGTACCTCGCCCGGCGTCGGCTCCTCTTCGCCTCTGCTGTCGTGCGTCGCCACCCTCCACAGCGCCCCGGACCCCGCCGACGCTCCCGGAACCTTCACCGACCCAGGGCAACCCATTTCGGTGGACCCCAACCCCTCAGGCCACCCTTCGCCACGGCGCCACCGCCTTCATCGGCCTCGGCCTCCTCCTTTCGACCACCTCCGCGCATACCTTAAGTGGTATTATCGTGCATATATGGTAGGCAAAGCCTCGAAGACCACTTGGTTATCGCACCGATTCTCTTCTCCCCTCCCACGGCTCCCTCGGTGCGGCGTCGAGCCCCGCTCACGCAGCGCTGAGGTTGAGCCATTCTTTTAAAGCCGCCGGTGACGTGTGGGCCCCACTGTCGTGACCGCCCATGACGTCGGGTCGACGGCGGCCCCACTTGCCGATGGAAGCTCCGGAGAAGCGGGCAGCGCCACCCGGGCCCACTTTGTCGGCGCCCGCGTGGTGAGCCACCGCCGGGCCCCACTGTCGGCGCCCGCATGGTGCGACCACAACGATGGGCCCCACATGTCGATTTTGTTATTTTCAGATTTAATCAAACCGAAAGGTTTTAAATGGGCATAACTTATTCATTTTGACTCCAAATTGAATGAAACAAATTTCTAAATTCATCTAAATTCAGGGTCTGTCCAATAGATCCAAAAGTATAATTTTTTGAGCTCATTTAAATTTAGAAAATAATTTAGAGTGGCTAATAAAATTTATTAGGACAAAAATGAGCTTATTAAATGATAAATCATGAATCAATTATTATGTGTTAGTGACTAATGTGCTTTGAATAAATATTTGAAGGACTAACTATTAATTAAAATAGTAATTTAAGAGATGACCCTGTATGATAAACCTTGCCTAGGTAAATAGAGTTATATTACAAATAAAGCTAAGCATAATAATAACTAAAATGTAGATGAAATAATAAGGGTGCCATTAATTAAATCCTAACATTAGACTTAATAATGTTGAACATAAATATATAAATGATAAATCAGGACTTGTATAAATGAGTCCTAAACCAAAGTAAAACTGTGCCTAGTGGTAACTAAGGGTACATAAAATATCGTACCACAACGTGTTATAAACCCAGACTATAATATTAATTCGGTGATCGAAAATTGTGTACTTTACTTAAATATAACGTATGCCCGAATATAGCGCTCATCGAAATAATGCTTTACCAATCTCGTACATTGAATCATGAGTCGACCGGACTCATGGAACTTTCTAAATAAATATACAAATAATAAAAGAGATTATTAATAAAAGACCGAATCATCGTGATTCTCACCACCGACCTTGCCTCAAACCACCCAAGCCGACCATTAACTCATAATAAAACTAAATTGAGTTCATTCGGTTTATTTGGATCTTTGAGTTATTTGTATTTATTTGGATTCGCTTGCTTAGCACGTAATTAGAATCGGAGGTCATGAAGATTCAACGAATTAAGCGTGGACAAGAAGAGAATTGAAGATAAAGACCTAAGCTCCGAGAGGGCATTGTGTGAGCTCAAGACCATGTAAACCGCGTCAAAGCAGTCAATACTTTGATCATGTTGAACCTACTTTTCGGCAAATTACTTTTGTTTAAATTATCAAATTGCATGCTATCATTTTATATGCAAATACATGTTAATTTAATATCCTAGTTATATGACCATGTTTTCCTTGACTAATATTACACCCTCCTTGAATACTTGATTATGTGAACCTTGTCACCCTAGCAAAAGTATAATAGTAACCTTTTGAAAATAAGTCCGTAATTATATGCCATGCTTAGTATTGCTTAGATATTCATGGGCGTGAGAACGCCCAAGCATCATTTTCAAACATGTGAGAATTTGGTTGGGCAGTCATTGTGATGATGACTGCCGTATGTTGGTATGAATATTTTATGTTCCCAAAAATCCTACTTGCTTAATTATCTGGGCGGATGGTTGAGGGTGTGATTTGTTGAATGGTGCCGTGATAGCACAAGTTGTGATGGAATGGTGCCGTGATAGCACAAAAAGGGGATCGTGGTAGAACCGCCCAGATAACCATTAAGGACTGAATCTTGTGATGACCTCCCAAGGTACAACAATACAACCACATGCTGGCAAAGTGTAGGCAGGGCTAACTAATTTGCACCGACTTAGTAAGAGTTGCGTCGGTGTGAACACGGGCGGGTAGAGGATGGCCACATCCTCCGACGTGATGGCGCAAGAGGGGGCTTCTGGAAGGGTGGTCGTACCCGGAGGAAGTGGAAACCTTAGCGGTCGTAACTCTGCTAGGAAAAATGCATTGTAAAAGCCCTGTGATAGTCTACTCAACCGCATGACTGAGGAATCGTGTGGGACAAGGAGAAGACCTATCTCATGTGGGTAAAGTGTACACACTCTGCAGAGTCAAAACTATTCGAATAGCCGTGCCCACGGTCAAGGGCGGACATGGGAACTTAACTAGATATAGTTCTGTTTCAAAAAAAATTGTGGGTGGAAATGGAAAAGTGGAGGGCAGAGAAAGGCCCTTATTTAAGTTGTCCTGGGTGTCGTCCCAGTGGAATTGTCCTCGGTGTCGTCCCGGTGGTAATGTAAGCGGTTATAACCGAAAGGTTAAGCATATGGTGCGAGACTATGAAATGGTGGATAGAATCGGACCTCTATTACTATTGCATTCTGTCACATTATATTTTGTTTAAATGGCTAAGTCTCAGGAAGTTTCTATGTATTATATTTCAAAAGCAAATAATGGCAATACTTCTCCAAAAATAAAATGCCAGGAAGAATAAATAGAGTCGTCAGAAAAGAAGATAACTGTTGTGGTAAATACATAACAATGTTTGGTGGATTCATGTCGATTATAAATAAGGGAATGGTAGAAAGGAGTTTGGGATAAATAAATTGGTGGAGTCTAAATGAATAGATAGGCTAGATAGGTGATTTAAATGATTTTGGAGGATTAGAAGGGTGAAAAGGTAATTCTTTGGAATTAATGGGGTTAATAGGACTTGATCGGGTGGATGAATTGATTTTGTGGAAATTTTGAGATATGAGGATTGGGATGTAAACTTGATTAAATCTTGGTGGAGAAATACCGATGAATTAGTTAGAGATATATGATTGAAAGTAAGGATTAATTATGGGCAGAGTAAATTACGGAGTTGGATCATTAACAGAAGGATTGAATTGTTAGAATATTCTGGTACAAATGATTTCGATGGTTGAAAAAGTAATCATGTTAGAGGATTATTAGAAATTAGAGGTCAAGAGTTGGTGATTAGTGGTTGCAAGATTGGATTATTAGGAATCCGGAATACAAAGGTATTGGTGGATTCGAATAGATAATATGTATATAGAAATTGTATGTTCGGTGGATTAAATAAACAATGTCGATATGTTCGGTGGATTAACTAAATGATGTCACCGCTGTTTGGAGTCTTAGACAGCAATCAGTAAAGAAAATATGTCTTTGGTGAATTAAGTCAATTATGGCAATCGCCGTGTGGAGTCCTAGGTTGCAACTATATCACTAGGGTTCAATAATGACAATGCTACCAAAAAGAGGAGTTGCTGGCAAATAAAACAACCCAAGCCTTTCCTTGATAAGCCATGCATACTATTTATTTGCATTCTGTGTATTGGCTCATGAACACGGTGGTTAGTGTGCTCACACTCGCTCTCATAACAAATCCAGAGTCAAGGATCGAATCACTGTGCTTCAGCAACGCTACAGATCATGATGACAAAGAAGATGAAGATGTCAAGGGCTAGGTCGCGAACCTCCAGTTGGCTGGCTGTGGGCAAGTCCTGAGGGTTCCCCTGTGTGCTTCGTTCTTCCGCTGCTGCAATTTTCTGATTTCGGCCTAATCGGCCCATGTGTAAGTTTACTATATTATTTTCGCTTCCGCTTGATATGTATTTGATATTAATTTCTGTAGCTGTGAGCACTATCTACTGATCCAGGGAATAGTGCAATAAATCACAGAGGATTCCGGATGTAAAATCTGGGGTCTGACAGTCATCGACCACGACAAGAACATACCACTTCCCTCCTGCAGACTGCACTTGAGCTGGTCCGACTGTGTCCATGTGGAGCAGCTGTCCCGGTGCATCGGTCATAGTCACTGTGACCGGAGGGTGAGAAGCGGCAACCATCTTGTCGTGCCGGCATGGAGCGCAAACAAGATCTTTGACCATCTTGAGTTTTGGCAGACTACGAATGAGATCGTGGCCACTAACTCGGGTCAAATGGTCAAATCCAATATGACCAAGTCTCATATGCCAGAAGGAAAGGTCGTGGGACTCAGAAGCAACTAAACACCTGAGAGGATCACCAAAAGACCCAGAAAAATCAGCACGAAAGATCCTTCCAAAACGAGAAATCCCGCAAACCAGACTACCCAAAGAATCAAGAATTTTGCAATTGTTTTTCTTAAAACTCACCTCAAAGCCGTCATCGGTAAGCTGAGAAACGGAAAGCAAATTATACTGCAGCTTACTAACCAAGGTAACATCTTTCAAAATGAAAGAATCATTAACGCGCATTGTACCTTTGGCGATGACACGCCCAGATGAAGCATCTCCGAAGGTGATCGTCTCATCACCTGGAGCACGGGCAAGGGAAGAAAACCAACGGGAATCTCCGGTCATGTGTCGTGAACACCTGGAGTCTACGAGCCAAACCTTTCCTTCCACGCCGTGAGCTGAGTCAACAAGAGAGCAAAGTCTCAGTACTGGGATAAATCAAAATAGATTTTGGAACCCAATACTGAGTCACACGTCGAGCAGAAGAAGTAGTCACACACGACTGACCTCTAACTACTCTACGCTCTCCGTCGCTCAAAGAAGCAGAAGGTCTGTGAACAGACCTGAAGCTGTTGCTGGGTCCGACTGCTACGGGAGAGCGAGTCGAAGCACCGGCAACACGCTGATCTCGCCGCGGGTAGCCATCTCGACGGGGGAAACGAGATCTACCCTCAGGACGGCGGAAGTCACGACCGGGAGCAGCACGAGGACCAAAACCAGAAAACTCGGAAGAACCAAGTCCTCGATGCTGCCCAAAGCTACTAACGGTAGCAAGCCTAGACCTCGTGTTGGTCTTAGGTGCACTCAAGGTCTGGGGCTGACCCTGAATACGCCTAAGAGACTCAACACGGTCTCTTCGCGCGATCTTGGCGCGCTTGAAGCAATGGTCAATCAAATGTTCATCCTTCTGACAGAAGGTGCAATGATACTTCGCCTTCTGAGAGGCTGAAGTAGCATGAGATGGCTTCGCCTTCTGAGAGGGCGAAGCTGCAGGTGAAGTCACCTTGCTGTCAGAAATCCTTTGAATAAAGCCCACTGATTTAAATTGAACATTCTTGTTCTTGGGCTTGACCTCAATCACACCTGCGACTACGGTCCGAGCACGATGGTGGATGCTTCCTCGATCCTCACGGAGATCATATCCTAGACCCTGATTGAACTTGCAAATCTTTGATTGGTCTAGAATAAGATTGAGTTTCTTCTTGCCTCCTACAAATTTCTCGAGAGTGTTCATAAGGTGCCGACACTCCCGAAGAGAGAGGTGCAAGAAGAGCAAGGAGGAGAAGAGACAGCAGAAGGTAAGGAGCGAAGAACAACCAACAGCGAGAGGAAGACGGCTTGTGCACGCACAGCCGACTTAGAAGGAATAGTCCTACTGCTAGCAGGTTGGTTTGCGTCGCTAGGCATCTCTACCTTACCCGGGGGCTTCTCCCCCTTCTCCACAATCACACTACAAGCACAAGGTGGCTTCTCTAGAAGGTCCTTAGTTAGCTTCACACATTTTTCATCCAATGCAATCAATTTAAGTTTTAGTTTATTACAGCTAATGCATGGTGAGCTAACAGGATCCTTAGTCGCAAACTGAGCCATTTTTTTATTAGTGTCAATCATTTCTTGAAACTGTTTTGAGACAGATTCAAGTTCAGCAGATAACTTTAGACAATTCAAACATGAAGAAATGGGCTCCAATAATACGACTTGTAGATCGGCAATTTTATGATCTGCCTGCTTTAGATTTATCTTCAGATTATTGCAGTTTTCACAAGACTCGGGCAGATCGAGAAGCATAGTGTAAAGATCTCTAAAAGCATTGTCCTTATCTTCACAAGAGGTGCAGAAAGTAGTCTCAATAGCAGATGAAGGAACAACAATTCTAGTCATTTCTAGTTCAGCTAGCAGACTAACATTCTCCACCTTAAGAATATCTAGCTCATAGGTCACACTATCATAAGAAGTCTTTAACTTCTCCATATCACCAATCAAAGCAGGGCATGTATCACATTCGTCACGGGAGGGAGCAGATATAAGTGAAGTAAGCTCCCGTGACAGTCTATCTACTTCCTTCTCTAACTCAGTACACCTAGTCTTAGCTCTAGCATGAAAACCACATAGCTTAAGAAAAGCATGATTGAGCTGGTCGTACGTGGGGCATACCTCATCCGAGTCGGAGTAGAGCTCGCTGTCGCTGATCTCGCCCTCAAGGGCCATGAAGCACATGCCGGAGAAGTCATCGCCATATTTGGGTTCTTGATCACCCGTCCCGTCGTCGTCGCTCCATCCCTCCACCTCACTGAGGTCGAGGTCGTTGAAGGCGGCGAGGACACGGTGGAAGAGCTTCTTGGCCTTCCCAAAGTCGCGGAACTTCTTCTTGCCTTGGACAGGTGCTGAGGGCTTCGTGTTGCGGTTCTTGTTGATGTAGTCGTTCTTGCCGGAACCGCCAAGTCGGTTTGCCCTTCCAGACTTGGGACAGTTGCCGAATGTGGTTGGGGCCACCACACTCAAGCAAATCACGGGACCTCCTCTTTTACCATCCCTCCTCCTCTTGTATGCATGAGAAAATCTACGCTAGGAGGGCTAGTCGTTCATCCGCGAATCGCTCTAATCGATCATCGCTTATGTCACAGAGAGCAACAAGGGAGAAACCACATGTCGGCCCAGCAGAAGAAGATCCAGAAGCGGGATCAGTGACTAATTCCATCGATTGTGACTTCGACCGACGAGAGACTATGTCAATCTCATGAGTCTTGAGGCGCGAGTAAAGCGCATCAAGAGTCAGGGTCGAGAGGTCCGTGGTATCCTTGATGGTAGTCACCTTCATCTCCCAAACCCGAAGATCGAGTGCAGAAAGCATTTGTCGAGCGTTATCCGAGTCGGAGTATGTGAGACCGACGGCTCGGAGGTTGCTCAAAATCTTGTGAAAGCGAGAGAAGCACTCGTCAAGGGACTCGCCAGAAGCATCTCGAATTTGTTTGATTCGCTGAACCGGTCTGTCGTGCGTCTTTATTTGGGTGGTGCCCTCATGGTAAGCATCGAGGGTCGCCCAAATATCGAAGGCGACGACGTGAGAGATGCGATCAAACTCGCTCGCTCAATCCACGAATGATGATGTTCCTTGCCCTTGCGTTTGCCTCAACATCAGCCATATTCCCGGCATTGATGTTCTCATCGGCAGGAACAACAAACTGAACATTCACCTTCCGCCAGATGGCATACTCCTGAGCCTGGATATATGTTTCCATTCGGCTCTTCCAGAAGGGGTAATCCAGGCCATCAAAGACCGGAGGCTTGGTGGAATACTTGTCCGTCGCCATGGCTCTTGAGACCGGTTAAAGATCTATCAAAGAAGTGCTAACCGGCTCTGACACCAATTGTAGGACCGAAATGGCGACAGAGGGGGGTGAATATCGTTCTCTTGAAAATCGTCCCCGAGAATTTGTACACAGATTACTCAAAAAGATGCAGAACGAAGCAACTCACGAAAATTAATTCTGCTGAAAACTGGAACGCATGCAATACTAATAAATTCAGCATAAATCAGAGAGTAATCAGTAAAAATTTCAGCTGAAAATAATACCGTTTGATCTGCATGCAAAATGGTCAAAGAACAGCAAAAGAATAAAATGAAAAAATGAAAACTGGAGCCAATCTAACTGCCCAAGATGCTTTTGGATTATCTGAAGAGGAAGGGCTGGATAAGTGCAGCAGACAAAGACTGAAAACAGAGTGGAGAAGCAACGAGCCGAAAAACAATTTTTGATGCAGTATGTGAATCAAACACTAAGTGCCACCGAGAAAAGGAAAATAGAAAGCATCAAAAGAAACAGAAATCGGCCAAGAAGGACTAACACCAACAGAGAGATTCAAAGACAGAGGAAAGCATTGACTGCAAAAGAATCACTAAAGGAAGAAAGATATAACTGAAAGAGGAAAGCAAAGAGAAAAGAAGAGCACATAGAGACTGTAGACTGAAACTTGTCCGCTGTCCAAAAAGAAAACCGAAAGTAGTAACCGCAGCTGAGAAAGATAGCAATTTTCGGAAGTACTCAACCTGCTGCCGACGACTGAAAGCAAAAAGAAAATTGCAGCTTGAAACTGCTGCCGAGAAATAGAACAAGGGAGCAAACTGGACTGCAATGCCTAAAACCAACTGCATTAATTTGTTTGGCCTGTTTGCTGCAGCAAGAAAGTATTGAAAAACAGAAATGTTGATCGAATGAAAGTTGTTCTTCTCAGGTCTTTCAATCTGAACTTTAAACTAAATAGCAGCATGCTCTTAGAACCAAGAAAATACGAAGGCAGCTTGACTGGAGAGGGAAATACACACACAAGGATCCATCTCAGCTAAAAGTACAAAACCACATAGCAAGAGACCCAGAGCAAAACACACAGAGAGAAGTTCGGCTGAGAAGGATGAGTAAAGTGAGGACTGCAAGAATGAAATGCTCTCATGAATTTACTAGCCCAAAGACTATGTTTTCAGATTCACATGAGACAGCAAAAAGGAGCAAGCAGTCACTTGAACAAATACATGACAAAGAAGAGGAAAGAAAATCATAACTCCTCAACACAAGACTTCTCAAAAAAATACAAAGGAGCCACGATACGCATGGATATTAGCACAAGAAAAGTGATTACAAGTTTTTTTTAATCCATCCTCTCCCTCTCAATCCTCAAAACACCAAGAGCCTCACATGCTTCTTGGGAGGAACACACACCAAGTGATGAATGAGCACTAAAAACACTTGTGATCCTCAAAGGGGTATGCAGCCCCCAACACCTATTTATAGCCCTTGGCTAACGGGTCTCCAACCCGTTACGCCGGCTAAACCCTAACGGAGCCGTCTCCCGCTTGTGCAGCTTTGCGAAATTCCCGTTTCGCCCCTCCTGTACCTTCCGGGAAGCTTCCGCGCTCCTTGCCTCGCACGCCTCGCAACCACCTAGAGTCCATATCGTCTTCGACACATCCGACCGTTCTGACATCGACACCGCCTGTGTCTAGTCCGGTCACCCCGTGTCTCGCCACGACTCCGCCTCGACGTCTTGCAGCCAACACAGACAAGAAACACATCAAATAGCACTGCTCGACACATGAAAGCATAAATAGTATCGGTGACACAATATTAAGCCTAAACCTGTCAAATCAACAGAATAAGCGTCCTAATCCATTTGACCAGGTTTGACCAGGTCTGACCGAGCCCGTTGCAGCCCGCAATGACATGGTCCGAACCAACCAACTCAAACTTGACTTCACTAAACCGATGTTAATTACTCATCATACACATGGGATGACCTCACATGGTCTCTCATCATCCCAGCATCGGAACGACACGTTGCCCACATTCGCACATGGCATTCAGTCTGACCTATGTGAGTGCCACGAGTGGTTCGCCCAGATGTACGAGGGATACAATATACAGCATTACAACGTCGACTGGCTAGGAGGATCATCGTTCGCACAGCCACGTACATCGGTACGCTATAACGTACTTAACGTAACTTTTCCATTGCATGCTACGCAAGAGGATGGCCTCAACACCTATTGGTCTTTGTGTCTATTGATATAATCTTGGCGCCAATGAAGAGCAGGCGATGGTCGTGATGGCAAGAGCGACGATGGCGATAGCTGCTACGACAGCTGCGTCGGCCTCTCCGTCGACAAAGGGCCATGCTAGTTGTACTCTCTACTGCTAGAGTCTTGGGTATTCTAAGGAGGCGGCTATGTCATCATGTCTATCGACGAAGGGCCGTAGCCTCCTCTATCAGAGTCATTGGGACGAGAAGCTGTAGGCGGCTACGGTAGTAGCGATCGCGCCATCGCCCGCGAACCGTAATCATCTAAGGGATCGCTTGCATTGCTGGCACGGTGAGAAGGATCGGCGCCGACGGGGGGCTACGCTTCCAACGGCGTCGGCCTCCCATTCGAATGACCACAAGGAATTAAATCTCTTGCTTTGCTCCTTTTCCTGGCGCAATGTTGCTGGCTCGTGCTGCTGCTTCTACTCCTCGGGAGTGCTGATGGAAGGGAGACGCACTGACGATTTTTCTTCCCTATCGGATCTCGGCTAGGCTCTCATGGCAATTAGCCTAGCCCTAGAAGAAAACACATATATTGTGCAAATAAACACAGATAACATGGGAGAATTTGTGACTATAATTACGTAGTTGAGTTTTTTGAATACCTCTATTCTCTTACTTTTTCTTTCTTCTTATAAAATTGATTACAAGCTTTCTCATTATATAGGCTAATACTCTCCTACTAATATACATACTTAGACTTTAAGTTGGTCACGATTTCAACTTAAGTAATACATGAAAATAGATTCTACTGTGTCTCAAACTCAATTAAAGCTCTAAATTAAAGTTATTTCTAACAGGTAGTTCCCCATCGGTGGCACTCGTCACACACGCACACCCTCTCCCATGATCCGCCTGGATTCGAGTCGGTGCTAATATATAAATGTATACGGAATCAACTATATACACAGTGTTTCTACGCTCGCTCCTCCAAGAAGGGAACTGCAAGAATCCTAAAGCGGTGTTGATAGTTACTCCGTCCATTAAAAACATACGATGTTTTAGAAACCGTGTAGTCCAACTCCCTTATATTTGATTACTAATGACTATTTTGATTGATGATATGAATATGATATCATTAGATTACTTATGAATAATATTTTCATACACACAAAAATCTTATATTATTTTATAAATATATTTATATAGAAATTAGTGATCCAAGTTACATAACAAAATCTATATTGACGACAAAAAAAATATATTTTTAAACAGGGTGAATAATTAGTAGTGAACTACGCGTATAAAGTCGGGACCTTGAACGCGACTCCATCTGAATACGAATATGATTCATTTGATCGTAGGACCACCATGATATTTTTGCCCATGATCTCCAGGTTGATTGGGCTGCCATGGCAGAGACCGGTCAGTTATGGTCCTCCCGTAGTAGCACCTGACACGAATGCAACTCATGTACGGCGCGGGCGCATAGGCGCGTGGCTTTGGTCCTAAGGATAGGATTGGCACGAATATCGTTGCAGATAGATTGTAGTATTAACAAAAGCTTGCATATATGATGACTATATAATATGAAAAAACAAAAAAAATCAGAAAAAAACGAAATTAAGAAATAATAAATTAAAAATAGAAACCAGAAGCCATAGCTGGAACAAGTAGAGCTAAGGCTCTTGAAAAGCGTTTCCCTGAGTTTCCAATAGGCGCTAAGTGTACTCGCAAAGCGAAGTAGCCACATATGATAGATACCCATTAGAGTAGTAATAAAATTTCTTGCCTTGGCATACCATGAGAGAGAGGGGAAAAAACAATATTTCAAGAGAAATAGCACGCGCATCTGATCAATGTACTACGGGCACAAATTAATGTACAAGGTTGTCGAGAAGAATATCCACTAGATAATGTACAGCCAAGCTTTATGAGGCTAACTATCCAGTTAACAGAAAACAACCTGTAGACACCGAAAACCCATACGAGGGTGACAAAAACAACAGTTCTACAATAAATCTAACTTTGTACATGGAAACAGCTCCCACAGCCTGTCATGTCCACAAAGTTCAAGCTCAGAAAGTAAAACTGGTTTTTGCAGTATCTCCAGTCCAGTCCCAGGTTTCATAATCTCCTGCCAGACTCCAGGTTGTCTAGATTAGGGCTGGTGTCTCTGAGGGCGATCCCGCCGTGCCCGTGCCCTTCAGGAACATTGACAGCTTCGATCTCCGTCGGTCGCATGCTGTAGGAGTTTGCATTGCCACTGTTGCGTGCCTCAGCTAGCTGGAGGGTGTATGCATGAGGCCAGAAAGCTGCAAAGGAAACGTTACCATTTTCTACGACATACCGGACAAACCCAAAACTTGACAGGTAAAACAAGGAAAAGGATGTACCATCGGCATCGTAAGGATACGGGAAAAATTGCAGATAACAAAATGAAGCAACCGTAAGACCTGCGAAGCGAAGAGGCCACAGGCACAATTAGATAAAAAAATGATGTGTATTTTAGGACCATATAAGGAATGATGTGTGTATTTAGGACCATATAAGGTCCTCTTACATGGATATATAAAACTATCAAAATAGCAAACCTATAACAGCTCCTGCAAATACATCTTGCCAGTGATGCCAGTAGTCATCCACTCGAGAAACAGCCACGAGTGCAGCAGTAAGTAGAGGCAGAAACACTATGCACAGCTTTGCAACATGGCCTCGACGATCAAAAACAGTGATTTTCCCAGCTAAGTACCACGCAAGGAAGCCTAGCCCAGCAAAAGACCCTATAGTAGTTTAACAAACGGTGAAAACGAAAATGTTAGATGATCTAACCACAGCACCATTTGACGGAATTGTACCAGAACCATAGATGTGCCTAAAAAACTAAAGAATCACAAGTCCACAACTTATTATGGTTACTAGGAAATTAGGCAGACATCGTCAATGATACAAGATGTAAAGTGGCAAAGTGATAAAGAGGGTAATTGATATACTTTAGACTTCATAAAATATCAAGTTATCAACATTCCCTCAATTTCATGAGGCACGCCTCAAGGTGCCTCAAATGTATACCAGTTTCGATATTGCTTTGACCTGAAAATTAGTTGTTTTTTCTCAGAAATATATAGAACTATCGATCACTTTCAACTTCTCAATAAACTTCACAAGGAATGCCTCGGATGACTCAGAATTTTCGGCACCTATCACAGGGCATGTTTTGACTGCAATATTGAGATAAACAATGTCTAGTTATAAGATATGTAACTCCAGTTACTCCATAATGTGGCAGACATGAGAAACCAAATGTTTGATCCTACATAGCAGTTCCAGCACTGCCTACCACCCCAACTGCTCCTACACCAAGCAGCAACCAAGCATCTCCATCAGTAGGCCCTTCATCAGCACACCACTGCACCAATTGCATGCTTGCCACTTCCGGGCTCCCAGACACAATTGCAATAAACTAGACACCGCATTGGGATGTCATCATGCCCAATTGAAGCCTTGCCACCCATTCCCAGCTCCCCTGGTCCCCAATCACATGTTTGCCACTAAGCCAGCCACTGCAAACTACCCACTCAACCACACCACTACAGCTAGTCATTACTTACTCCCAGGTCCCAGCCCACCCTGCATCGAAAGGATTTTTTATTTTATTTTTTTGCAACGACATACTTGCAAGGGCATTTTAGTGTGTTATCACTCGATGATATTAAACCTTTTTAGGTGTATAATGGGGTTTTGAATCATTCGGTGCATAATGGAGTTTTTCCTCTCTAAGATAATATACGAAGAGCTGGCCAAGAATTTACCAAAGGCAACATAAGGTATATTGAGTATTTATGTCAACGCTTACATGAAGTGTGCCCACTTGGAAAGCTCTTGTGACCTTCTTTGATGACACTCTTCTCTCCATGGCATAAAACGCCAGTAGTGACATTATCATAAACCTGGAAAGAGAGTCCTTGAATGAGTTTTGGTCCTTTTGGGTTCCATAAATGATAAAACATTTGAACAAGAGTGAAGTTTTAGCTTAGAATCCTACATCCTTTCCATCTGGGAAACAGCGCCAGAAGAAATCTGGACGTGGGCGGCCCACACCATCCTTAATTGCATCAGTGATCACTCCAGTTATGAGCACCGAATATAGAACCCCTACAAGAATTCCATTGTTCAGCATTATTTCGTTTATATATTATATCATATTTGTAGGATCAAGAATACGTAAAATACCCAGTATGCCATGATGCAAATCATAGAAATTTTTCATTTTGAAGTAAATTCCACCAAAGATGACACAAGGTAATACAATTCCAATGATCTGCAAATCAGAAAAATGGTTACCAAACTGAAAACAGATTTTTGATTGGCACAAAAATAATCTAAGAGATCAAGACATATTCAAATTTAGGACACAAGAACACACCGGAACAGCCCAAACGGGCACCGTATTGCCTTTCAATGGATATCTCAAGTCAGTCATCATGTCCCTCCCGACGAAACGGTGAAAAGGCTCAATTATATTCAACAGTCCATCTATAACAGCAAGGAGGACAAGTATTATCCAGTCATACATGTGAAATCTTGCCACTTTGGTTCCATGGGATTTTATAGTGTAACACCCTAACTGGATATCTGCCATTGTGTCCTATAAATAACAAAGGGAGAAAGACAACAAAATGAGTGAGTAAAGTTACAATAACTTCTAGATTGGCTGCAGATGTAATGCATCTATAATAAAATCAAAGATAACAAATTTCAAGAAAAGCTAATAAAAAACCAGGAAAACTAATACTTGCAACAGTTCCAAAAGAAGATGATGTTATTCTTCCTGATTGCCTTTTGTAAAGGGTGTAAATATAGTTATCCAGATCCTCCAATAGATACCATGAACACTAAAATCAAGTATAACAGCCAAGTCGTATACCATTGGACATTGGCTCTTTTTTATGAGTTTCTACATTCTTGTATTTCCTTAGTTTATTCATTGCACATAGTGCTGCTACAGTTCCACAGTATTTCCGAGCTTCAACTGAAAACGGTCATGTTTACAAGCTATACTTTTCATTTTTCAAACATTAGCACCTTATATGGCAGTAGTATAACTGCACATAATACAACATATTTTATATGATTTTTTACGCATGGACCCAGTGATTGAGGCATTTCAAACTGTAATGGTGAATATAAATAATATAACTGAAAGTTCACTTTTTTATCTACAAAAAATCAGTATAAGGCTATAAGCATTGCCAACAAAATGTTGCTAATCTTCATGGCATCCAAGGAAACTTCAAACATACAGCAGGAAATTACCGGACTCATATGAATAACATATCAACCATGGTAATGCCAAGGACTGAATATAAACTTCACCATTCTCATGGTGAAAAAAACCAAAATCTGACAGCAGTTTAACAGCCAAAAGAGTCCATCCTAGGACGCACGAAAATTCTGGACCAAGTCAAATTCCAAGAAAACTACTATTAGAAGGCCACTATTAAGATGATTTATCCTGAACTTAGTTTCATCCCTTTTATCACTTGGGCAAAATGTGATAGTTACAACTTACAAGTCAGAGTACACTGAGATGAGCAGGAGGACAATGCAAATATTTGCCGGGAAAAAGTAATATGTTCTAAAAAAATAAACAAATAAGATTGCAGAAGCTTGGCTATTCTAGAAACGCTGATGATTTATGACCATCATTAAAGATTTCACTTATGGAATGTCAACAAAAGCATCTGAGATCTGGCAAACAATTTGCAAGAATCAGCCAATTTAGATTAAATTCTAGGAAAAGCTAACTATTGCAGTTAATCACTAACTAAACCATTAAGGTGCATCCCTCCCGTTGCAATCATTTGAGAAGTGTAAACAAACGAAGAGTTGAATGTTGATAGAAGCTTGGAACATCCACTAAACTCCAATTCAGGCAATTGACACAAAATACTCATTCTAGTACAGGAATATGGGGAGCTGACATGATCACAAGCCCAGACAACTGACATATTTTCCATGTTCCCAGGCAACTCATGAGGCACACAAAAAGTAACCCAACTCCAATCAGTGGTAGTCCCCTGGTACATACAAATATAACCAAAGATTGTGAAAGCTCTATGCAGACATTTCACCCATGATTCTTCTAATCAATAAGGAACTCATGAGACCATAAATATTTTCAAACAAGATCTCAAGTCACATGCTAAGCTCAGATTCAGACTACGATGGTGTCAAACAATCTGCAAAATTTGATATTCCATTCAACTGACAGAAATCAAAAGGTTCGGAAATTTTTCAAGAATGCCACAAGCAATCTGCCGGCCCTCATCAACTCATTGCCAGTAAGCTACAAACTAGTTCTGCTTATAATCCTCTGTTGCTGTAACTGGTGTCCTAAGGAGATAAATAAATTAGAATGGAACTATGGAAGCGCTGTATGGACCTGCTACTCTGGCCATAGTAAGGAATTGACAGAAGAGACAAGCACTGCTCGGTAGGGTGGTAGTTATAGAAATATAGATGTTTTGATTTAAGCGCAGGAAGTTAGGAAGGAATTGTTATGTAACTTCAAAGTTGAAAGACTTATCATATGAAAGAATAGAGAGTTGGGATATTAATATGCAATCACAAAACGAATTTAACATCAGTCAACAACAAAGGACATTAATCATTTAGTCAACAACAGAGGACATTAATCATTTAGTCAACAACAGAGGACATTAATCATTTGCCGTGAATTTTAAATGATGCTTTGAACACAGAAGCAATAGTACAGTCAGCATCGTGGTTCTGCCAGCAAATTAATTTTAGTTTCATTTTATTTTCTTTCATCGCTTCAGCAAAAGAATTCAGAATGCAAATTCACTATGGAGAAGTCAGTGATACAGTTGCATGTGTAATGTCATTTGTCAGATGCAGACAATGCCTGAATGCTTTTCTAATAAAAGAAGACTGTAAAGACTGAAGAGAACTTCAAATAATTTGACAATCAGTATACATAAAAGACTGCAAAGATTGAAGTACAAAAGAGCCAACCAAACTAAAACAACTAGGAAATCTTCCTTGAACCAACAATGCCCAACAACTCCAACTTCAGAAAGCTAACTAAAGTCAAAGAATAAATATAATCAAGTATGAACAAAACAAATAGTTGATAAAAGCTTTTGGCTATCCACTAAACTCCTATCCAGACAATCAACGCAGACAATCAACACATTGCAAATACCTCAGAAATTGAAAAAAAAAAAAAGGATAACTCGCTGAACAGGACTCTGAAAACTTCAATATAACCGACACTCCCAAGTTACGGAATAGTAGTGTCCACCCTGACCAATGATCCTCGAAAAACGATGTGCATGTTCTACCAATGGTTCTCATTTGATCCATTAAGTCAACTAGATGTGATTCGTCAATGTCGAAATTCAAGCTAATTGGCAGTAAACACAACGCTTTGACATTTTAAAGATTGCTAGTACGAGTTGTTTGCCAACTTGACTCCAGGGACGGACTTAACGTGGGGCATGGGGATTCAGTTGAACCCTCAAATTTTTTGGAAAATAAACTGCGCCCGCACCTTGGGTATCAAATCCAATGGGATCAACTGAGATCGATCGATCTTGTCCGCGGAAGAATAAGAACCTTATCGAACCACGCAGCAAACAAACCGGCAGCAGCTAACTGGACGGACAGAAAGAAAGATTTGGGTTTGATTGCGAACTCTTACTGGAACAGTCAAATCCATCCAATCAAGCTATGGTTTACCAACAAGAGGAGGAGTCAATCCTAGTCGGGATGGATCTCCACCCGAAATTTAAATTTAAAGAACCATTCAACCCCAACTGATATTAACAGAAACATGCCCTATATTTGAGTAGCCAACAAGGACTCAGGAATGAAACCCAAGAAACTACACAACAAGGAGCACATGCATACAAGCCATTAAACACAGAGAAAGAACATATCCTTGGATAGAACAGAAGAACTAATCCAAGCAACAGCACACCACCAAGCAACAAAAACAAATTCACAGGAGAACATACGAAACGAGGAAAAGAAACCAAGAACTCACCGGACAGTTCTTCTTCCTTCCCTCGCGGTGAGAGACCAGCGGCTCCTCGAGCTCGCGCCCAGACCCGCCACAGATCCGCGCCTCCGTCCTCGCCCCCAAACAGAAGAGAGAGAATTTTCGCACCCCCGCGGTGATTATCAGCACGGAGAAAAGCAACCAAAAAAGAAGCAGAGAAAGGGAAAGAGAGAGAACCGATTCCGAGCTAATCCAATGATCTCTGGGTCAAATCTTTTTGCGAATGGATACCTGAAATCTTGCTATATGTCGCGCGCGCCTACCTACACGCTCGCTCCTCTCGCTTTCTTCCCGTGCGCGGATTGGATTCGGAGAGGGAGGGGACATTCGCTAGTGGTGGAGGTGAAACGTGAAAGGGACGGCAAGGCTCGATGGAGTCTTAGCTGGTGCGGGGCTTTTCAATCATTCTTTAATTTGATGGAGTCCGTTTGAACTTTGGAATAATGCCTTCAACTTTCTTTCCCCGAAGAATGGAGATAGTGCCAATGCAAGCTCGTTGGTTTCAGCTTTAGTTTTTGATTTCTAATTTATTTTTTACTATTTATAAATTTTATTTTTTTTTTAAATTTTTGGTTTTTTTAACTTTTTTACCGGTTCTTTTTTTATGTATTCGTTTGCGTTGTCTGTGATGAGCTAGCATATTTTTCTATTTTTATTTTTTAAAATTTAATTATGATAAATAAGCCACCTTAGCTACAGTAAAATTTCAGCCGCTACAGTGCAATTTCAGCCATAAGTCACAGCTTTTTAGCCCAACTAAGCGGGACAAATTAATTCTATGCAATAAACCATGGAAGTAACATCTTGACATAACATCGGGTAAAAACAAGCTTGAGCCGCGTGTTCTTTGAGATGTGGCTTTTGATTTTTAGTTTAAATTTTTGAATTCTGATTATTCACGAGAAAAAGAGTATGAAGAGAGATATTTACGTGTGATTTTAGCCGATGTAGATGAAGTCTCCGTATTAAAAAAAATACACCATTTAAAGATAGTTATTGTAGATAAGCTAAAAATCATAAGCTGAAAAGAAGAGAACTAACTAGAAGTCTAGAACTAGAAAACATGTGTGTTAATCGTGCAAGAAATGGCATAGGGCATGTTTGATATGGCTGCGGTTTATGGTTTTTTGCTGAAATTTTTGAATTTTAGCTGTTTACGACAGAGATTATGGAGAGAGATACTCGCTTGCGATTTTGGTTGATACAGATATTGGGCTTTTAACGTGTACTACAATTAACTTGTAGACCTTGTCTTAAGAAAATACTCCGTTTGAAAGTTAGGTACTATAGCAAAAGCCAAAAGTCATTTTCAGAAGCCATTAAAAAACAGGCTCATAGTAAGAATTTCCTTTTCTACCACTTTACATGAATTTTGTAGGAAGAAGCGCAGTAATTTGTTCAAAATTCCTTTTCGAGTTCTTCCATTCCAAACAGAGCGCACAAGAATGTCAAAGAAAATCTATAGGTGCTTATATATTTGCTTGTATTAAACAGTTTTGTTCTCCCAAAAATTAGGGAAATTTTCCATGTTCCTAACGTGGTTAATCGTGGATTTCCTATTTAATAGTGTCCTCCTATGATTGAATAAAAAAAAGGTTGGCGCTACTTTAACCACCCCTCTTCCTGGCTATAGTACATTTGTGCTTCATCGAGTCTTTCTAAGGAAGTGCAACAAAAGTTTTGAGAACCTTCTGAACTACCAATCACATGGCCGAACGATTTGTTAGTGAGGCCGCATGCGTTCCACTTCTCTGTATGCGCCATGAGATCTTTAATTCTTTATAGTCAAGCTTTATTCGTGCTTCCTCGCAAAAAAAATGTTCTATCCATACTTAAGTATGTATAAAATCTGATCACGTCCAGATATAAGGATTCGATTGGAATGCATGATTTTTTTTTATATTTTACCAGAATTGCAACATAATTTGTGAAATTGATTCAAAACTCCTATAAGATTCCATATATGTTTCAAATGAGAGCGTTTTAATTTTCTCTTAAGGTGATATCATTTGAAGTCCCAAGCTAGAGTTAGTAGGTGGGGGGCTCGTGGGGCTTATAAGCTGAAGCCTTGATAAAATGACATTGTGGAAGTATATATTTGTATCATGATGATGTACCAAAAAATATATTGTGGAAGTAGTATTTTGCCAAACAAATATTGACATTAATTTCATATAGTCAGTGGCGGACCCAAATCAAAATTTAGGGGGTTAATAGGACTTAACGATCAGTTTGCCGAATGTCGAGTTGCCGGTCTACGATAGCCTGCTGCATTGCCGGTGAGAGATAGAAAAACGCTATTGTGGTTATTATGGGCTATCTTGGAAATTATGATATACGATATATTTTGCCGAAGGAGGGCAGCGGTGCTAACTCCGCGGTGTGGAGGAGAAAACGGCAGCCGTCACGTAGTCCAGATAGAACTGGACGGTGACCACCTGGAGCAAGACGTTGGCTAGTAATTTAAACTAATTTTTGGTAAATATACCTTAAAATAGGAAATTATTTATTGAATAATATAGTTGCGAAAATATTTTTAGAAATATTATCTTTTCGCCTAACAAATTATCGTTAGTATTGCCATATAACCATTATTTAAATATGTATTTGCTTTATTCTACACAACTCTGAGCTAGTATGAAATAATTGCACATACACCAGGGCCCATTACATAATTCATGTCAATAACTATTAGTATTGACTTGCAACATACGAAATGCCTCAACCATTAGGGTTTCTTTATTTTCGAATGTCAACTATTGTCCATCGATATTTGAGTATTGAGATTGGCTCGGTCCCTGAAATTAGCGTCCAGTACTCGAAGCTCGTGCTCGACCCTTGTAGAGTTGTAGACTTGTAGATACGAGAGGGAGAGAGGCTCCACGCCAAAAGCCAAGATGTCGTTGTGGCTTGTAATCACCACTACAAATACAATTTTCTTTATCATGCAAAGACTTTTTAAGCTCGATAAGGTCATTCATATGGCTAGTGTGGAGCTGTGGAGGGTGGGGGAGGTACACATGGCTGATTGGCGGTAGAGGGGCTGACGCCCCACCTGACCCACTAGTGGGTCTGTCCCTTCGTATAGTCAATTTATACACTATAAGATATATTAATGGTTAAAATTTAAAATTTTTGACTGTACGAATCTTACAAGGACTCGTATTTTGGTATGCGGGGGTATTAAACTTCGCGAAGGCCCATCCTGGCCAATTCACGAGTTTCAGCCTAAGTTATTATCGTGCAGGCTTTCGTTTGGACATCTTTACTTGTTGTTCAAGGGAGCTGGCAGTGTTCCTAGCTAGGTGTCAGTAAAAGGAAAAAGAACATGAGTGATTTTTAAGGAATGTCACCTAGACTGTATGCAACTGCAAAGGCAAATCATGTACATGTAGACCCTTTTCCTTTGTCCAACTAGCCCAGGATGTTGGAAAAATGGAGATGGATTTCTCCTTTCCTTTGTGAGGGAAAAGATGTTGGATTTCAACGTAGCAGGTGACACTTCCATGGAGTAGTACAATGCTACTGTTTCTACAGACCAAAGCGTCCTAAATCATACTATAGCATGTGTATTTGTATGGGTGTTCATATCCATCATGCGTTGGCATTTTTGTTAGAGGCAAGTCAAATTTTCGTCTTTAGATCAAGATCCAATGGCACACGAAAATTTTACTTTAAAAAGGAGAGCAGATGCATGGTAATAATTAGCAAAACAGTAAGTTTTAACAACAGTAAGTTTGTTTGAGAAGCAGGCCAGAGGCCACACCCGAGCTCACGAGCACCTACATTATTGCACAAAAATCCAAATATCCAAACGATAATATTGTTCTGTCCAGCCTGGACACTTAGGCTTAAGCAAAGAAACGAACAAAAGATGGGGGCCACATTGCAAAATTGCCTGCAACTAATGAGTGGCCAGTAGGTTTTCGCTGGCGGCACCAAACCCGACTCCGTCGGCTCCAGTTATTGCTCCCTCCACGATAAAATTGGATCATTTCAGCTATGTGTTGCATGAAGTATATGGAGAAAATAAAATTTTGAGCTTTAACCTCACAAAAAAATTAGTTTTAAATATATTTTATCTCTGCTCTATCCTTCACTAAACATAGGTTATTATCGTAGGACATGTGTGGTAAAATGTTTGAAATTCTGACCTTTAATATATCTAAGAATATATAGAGTGACTACATAGAAATAAGATTATTAGATTTATCTAAAAAATATTTTTTATAGTATATAATAATAATTGTTATTGCTACATTATATTACTATAAAAAACCATGGTCAAAGTATTGCATGGAACACCATAAAAATAGAAAAAATATTATATATTTTAGTGATCCTTACTATTATAAAAGAACGAGTTAGTGGTTGTACGTCTATTCTCCTCTAACCACCCTATTCCTTCTACTTATTAGCACTCTCTATTTTCTAACCGATCAAAACAATCCTCTTTGATAGCATGACTATTTATATATTTAATAAATTCCGTTGCAACGTATGGACACATAACTAGTTAGTGATAAAATTGCGATGCATCGAAATTAGTGACTTAAAATTCAATTTTAAGTCCCTAGAAGAAGATAATTCTTTTACAAGTTTTTATTTAGAGGAAGATCCCTCCCCAAGGTAAAACCTAGATCTAGCGAAGACCAAAGGCTAATGATCCACCTGAAGCAAACATGATTACGCAAAGGAACATGTCATTGGATCCAAGGAACAGAATAATAATGATTGTTTGGGGCGAATACCTCTACAAAATATAACAATTCGAAGAAAAATAATCACAAACCAAATTATTCGCTAGATGTAAGAATGTGTACTGTGTTAGCCTTTAAGGCGCTAAAAGCGCCAACTCCTCGCTTGCACCACCGGTTTTTTCACGTTCCATGGAAATGCATTATTTTATGCGATTGACTACATGTTTACTCTTTTCTTCGATAGAAAGGGAAGACTTATACTTGTTTGGTTCTCAGGACAATTTTTCGTTCGGCAGCTTCGCTGATAAGGATTTTAGTGAAATTGTTTATTAACTAAATCCCATCACATTCTTTTAGAAAAACAATTTTTCATTCGCCAGCTTCTTTCATAAGGAGTTTAGTGAAATTGTTTATTAATTAAATGTCATCACATTTATTGTAGTTACACAGCAAACAATGAAGGAAGGGGTTTATGGGGAGGCTGTGAAAGGACTGCCTGTAACCTACACAGTACACACCCTAGAGATAGCAATAAAAGTCTATACTAGTGTCTTGGAAGTTGGCATTGTCTGACTCTTTGCTAAAAAGAGTGTTAGCTCTTTCTCCCATTGCACACTTAGGTGTGTGTATATATATATATCCATGGGAGCTTATTTACACATATATCCCTATGTGCTCTTTCCATTACAGGGGTACACAAGTCCTTTCTCTTATTCTGCACAACTCTGAGCTAATATGAAATAATTGCACATACACCCAGGGCCCATTACATAATTCATGTCAATAACTACTAGTATTGATTTGCAACATACGAAATGCCTCAACCATTGGGATTTCTTTATTTTCGAATGTCAACTATTGCCCATCGATATTTGAGTATTAAGATTGGTAAGGTCTCTGAAATTAGCGGCCAGTACTCGAAGCTCGTGCTCGACCCTTGTAGAGAGTTGTAGACTTGTAGACACGAGTGGGAGAGAGGCTCCACGTCAAAAGCCAAGATGTCATTGTGGCTTGTAATCACCGCTACAAATACAATTTTCTTCATCATGCAAAGGCTTTTTAAGCCCGATAAGGTCATTCATATGGCTAGCGTGGAGCTGTGGAGAGTGGGGAAGGTACACATGGCTGGTTGGTGGTAGAGGGGTTGACGCCCCACCTGACCCACTGGTGGGTCCGCCCCTGCATATAGTCAATTTATACACTATAAGATATATTAATGGTTAAAATTTAAAATTTTTGACTGTACGAATCTTACAAGGACTCGTATTTTGGTATGCGGGGGTATTAAACTTCGCGAAGGCCCATCCTGGCCAATTCACGAGTTTCAGCCTAAGTTATTATCGTGCAGGCTTTCGTTTGGACATCTTTACTTGTTGTTCAAGGGAGCTGGCAGTGTTCCTAGCTAGGTGTCAGTAAAAGGAAGAAGAACATGAGTGATTTTTAAGGAATGTCACCTAGACTGTATGCAACTGCAAAGGCAAATCATGTGCATGCAGACCCTTTTCCTTTGTCCAACTAGCCCAGGATGTTGGAAAAATGGAGATGGATTTCTCCTTTCCTTTGTGAGGGAAAAGAAGTTGGATTTCAACGTAGCAGGTGACACTTACATGGAGTAGTACAATGCTACTGTTTCTACAGACCAAAGCGTTCTAAATCATACTATAGCATGTGTATTTGTATGGGTGTTCATATCCATCATGCGTTGGCATCTTTGTTAGGGGCAAGTCAAACTTTCATCTTTAGATCAAGATCCAATGGCACACGAAAATTTTACTTTAAAAAGGAGAGCAGATCCATGGTAATAATTAGCAAAACAGTAAGTTTTTTAACAACAGTAAGTTTGTTTGAGAAGTAGGCCACACCCGAGCTCACGAGCACCTACATTATTGCAACAAAATCCAAATATCCAAAGGATAATATTGTTCTGTCCAGCCTGGACACTTAGGCTTAAGCAAAGAAACGAACAAAAGATGGGGGCCACATTGCAAAATTGCCTGCAACTAATGAGTGGCCAGTCGGTTTTCGCTGGCGGCACTAAACCCGACTCCGTCGGCTCCAGTTATTGCTCCCTCCACGGTAAAATTGGATCATTTCAGCTATGTGTGCATGAAGTATACGAAGAAAATAAAATTTTGAGCTTTAACCTCACAAAAAAATTAGTTTTAAATATATTTTATCTTTGCTCTATCCTTCACTAAACATAGGTTATTATCGTAGGATATGTGTGGTAAAATGTTTGAAATTTTGACCTTTAATATATCTAAGAATATATAGACTGACTACATAGAAATAAGATTATTAGATTTATCTAAAAAATATTTTTATAGTATATAATAATAATTGTTATTGCTACACGTATATTACTATAAAAAACCATGGTCAAAGTATTGCATCGAACACCATAAAAATAAAAAAATATTATATATTTTAGTGATCCTTACTATTATAAAAGAACGGGTTAGTGGTTGTACGTCCGTTCTCCTCTAACCACCATATTCCTTCTATTTATTAGCACTCTCTATTTTCTAACCGATCAAAACAACCCTCTTTTATAACATGACTATTTATATATTTAATAAATTCCGTTGCAACGCACGGGCACATAACTAGTTAGTGATAAAATTGCAATGCATCGAAATTAGTGACTTAAAATTCAATTTTTAAGTCCCTAGAAGAAGATAATTCTTTTACAAGTTTTTATTTAGAGGAAGATCCCTCCCCAAGGTAAAACCTAAATCTAGCAAGACCAAAGAACAGAATAATAATGATTGTTTGGGGCAAATACCTCGACAAAATATAACAATTCGAAGAAAAATAATCACAAACCAAATTCTTCGCTAGATGTAAGTGTGTATTGTGTTAGGGCATCCGGAGTGTATGAAAATATGGGTCATAAACCACCTTAAGGTCGACCTTATATATTACAGAGTTGATCTTAAGTAGGTCATAAGCAAAAAAAGTCTTAAGGCCGGTTCTTAAGCTAAAGACCTAGCCACAAGCATTAAAATATAATTTTCTTTTAATCTTGTTGTTCGCTCTCCCCCACCAGCCAACTATTAACAACCACAAGTATTAAAATATAATTTTTTTACTACCGAGTGGGTCTCTTGTTACAGCCGAGCGGTGGTCTCAAACATAAAAAATCGACCTTAACAATTAAGTGGGGCCTATATTAAAATTTATTGTAATTTATACACTCCTGATGCCTTTTAAGGCGTTAAAAGCGCCAACTCCTCGCTTGCACCACCGGTTTTTTCACGTTCCATGGAAACGCATTATTTTATTCGATTGACTACATGTTTACACTTTTCTTCGATAGAAAGGGAAGAATATACTTGTTTGGTTCTGAGGACAATTTTTCATTCGGCAGCTTCGCTGATAAGGATTTTAGTGAAATTGTTTATTAATTAAATCCCATCACATTCTTTTAGAAAAACAATTTTTCATTCGCCAGCTTCTTTGATAAGGAGTTTAGTGAAATTGTTTTTAATTAAATGTCACATTTATTATAGTTATACACCAAACAATGAAGAAAGGGGTTTAGTCTATACTAGTGTCTTGAAAGTTGGCATTATCTGACTCTTTGCTAAAAAGAGTGCTGCTCTTTTTCCTATGGCACACTTAGGCGTGTGTGTGTGTGTGTGTATATATATATATATATATATATAGGAAAAATACTAACTACTCCCGGTGTAGTTACACCCATCTCTAATATACCACCTAAACAAACTTGAAATACTCCTTTATCACTTTAGGTACATTTGTATACTAATTATAAGATACTCCAATGTGAACCACACGAAAAACTTGTAAAGGAGTTCATAGTTTTAGCGTATTTTGTAAATACCTTTATATACGCCGCATAAAAGGAGTATGTCGAAAAATGTACATATCACTTCGAAAAATTGTTCATACCACCTAGATGGTCTTAAATACTTGTATACTACACGTACATACCCTCCGTTACACAAGATACTCCCTACATTGCGAGATACGATATAGGGTGTAACTACACCGGTGTAGAAAAGAGGCTTCATATATATATATATATATATATATATATATATATATATATATATATATATATATATATATATCCTGGGAGCTTATTTTTACACATATATTCCTATGTGCTCTTTCCATTACAGGGGTACGCAACTCCTTGGTGTGTGACGGCAAGATCATGTCTTGTGACATCGTGCGCCTTCCTAATGGCGAGGAGATCGAACCGCACCTGCGGGAAGGCGAGGCGGTCATTTTTGTGGCGTACTTTGATGTCGGACTTCGCATTCAGGCTACATGCATTGTCAGAGACCTGTTACGGCTATATGAGATGGAGCTCTAATAGCTGACTCCGAACTCCATCGCCTGCTTGGCTGTGTATTCCTGGGTGGTCCGCTCGGAGGGCAGCCAAGCTCATCTCTCACGACGCCCGATGCCAGCCAAAGCACATTGGCCCTGGCCAGATTTCCAATCTAGGCAACGTAAACCTCACAGGACTTCCCCGCCAACTTGACTCGCATGAAGTGGGAGTCACATTGGATGAAGCGTTGGTTCTATCATAAGGTCAAGCATGATAGTAGCCTTCACTTCACCAGGCGTCTCGTAGACTTCGTCTTGACCCCTACCGTGGTACTGGACCACGATGATGAGGCGTGGCTTTAGAGACTCCACACGGTGGCCCTTCAATTGAATATGCAAGACTATGCTGAAGAGTTCTGCATGCTTCGCATGTCCCCTTTGGCTCGTCGCTGGGAGGTACGGATAGGCGAACCTAGATAGGATGGCATCCGGCCTTTGCTGGCATCTTTGGAGAGGCCTACCAGACATGGTGAGTTTTCTTGTTCCTAGGCGATGCCTTGTTGGTAAGCACATCTCTGCGTCGGCTAACCTATTTCATTTTTAGAGCTGCCGCTGGCGGAGGCGGAGCGCGTTGCATGCATGTTCCTGGGGCCGTACATCCTCAAGGAGCATGACCTTCGGGCTGCGGCAACTACGGGAGGTCCTCGTATCAACTATGTGTGCGATGCCCTAGGCCTTGAAGTGCCCGAGCGCCCCGTGCTAGCCCTGAGTGGTGGTCGTGAGCATAGCATGAGTAGGCATGAGGATGAAGATGCTGCTCGACGTGCGGGTGCGATCGAGGTGGGAGACCCTTCGTCTACCATGGCCAAACCTCTTTCCTCGACCCCCCTAACCTCGCCGGGTCAGAGGCCCACTCGAGCTAGCTCGGCGAGTCTGTTGACTCCACGGTGGAGGAGGGAGGTGGCGAGGTGAAAGGCGGTGACAAAGGTGATGACGATGCCCGTGGTGACGAGGATGATGTGCGAGTCCTTGACGCGTCTAGCTCCATGATGGCGGAGTGTCATGAGGTGTCTCCCGAAGCGGGGCATCCTTCAAACTTGAACGAGGGCTCTGGCCCTAGCATGGCCAATCTGGCAGGCCTTTCAAAGATCAAAGGCATGGTCATACTGGCTTTGGTAGTATCGGCATTGAGTGAGCGATCGGACCAGAGTTGTTGGCTCAGGTGTGAGTGGTCTAACCAGCATATGGGGTGTGGTTAGACCGGTGGTTGAGATGTGACCGAGCTGTGGTAGTCAGTTGCTTTTTAGCAGAGAGCATGTTTTGGAGTTGGGCATGTGCGGTCAGACCGACCTTGGTTGGTGGTCGGACCAGAGTTGAGTTGGACAGTGTGACCGGCATTAAAGATGCGGTCACATTGGTGTCCTATTACCAGGGAATGTTTAAGTCAGTTTAGATTAGTCAGACCAGTCAATGGTTGGTGGTTTGATCGGTGGGCATTCTAATCACCATGGGGAGTGCGATCAGACCGGTTGCTGCGGCCCTAGAACAGTGAGAGGCCTCTTGAGTGGTTTGAGAGTGTGCGTGGCATGAGAGCCATTGATTGGTTGTCTTGCATGATGTATTGTTTTGACTAATGTGAGTCAAGTGTGTGAAACATGTACTCGAGATGGTTGGTTGGTCTTTGCATATGCAGGTGGCTTGGAGAATATTAGCGGTCAACAACAAGTGACCAAGACTAGGCAGGAGAGCTGAGGTCTGTGCGGTTGGGTAAGTCGAGGTGAGGCTACATGGCTCAAGTGGGAACCATATAAAAAATAAGGATTATGAAGAGGCAAGTTGGTGCATGTGGTGTACTAAGTGACTTGGGTCGGTGCATGTAGAGATGATCCAAGGGGGGCTAGATACGTGAAGACTTGATGGCACTGTTTTGTTAAAGCATGCACATGTGCTTTGATGTGAAGATGAAAACAGAGTAAGGGGAAGGTGCTCGAAATCTTCGTTGGGGATATTTTTGGAGTTTACCAAAATACCAGATTGAGCCTAGAAGGCATAAAGAGGTGCAAAGGAGAAGTGGTTTAGGTCAAGGTGAGCTAGGATGGCTAAGTGGTTCTATCGTTAATGGTTTAGTGGGTTGTCTTGTAAGCGCTTTGAGAAAGTGTGTGTGAGTGTGTAAAATACATGTTAGTAGGGTTGACGGGTTCCCCCATGTGCTTAGCAGGTTGAAACCTACTAAGAGGTTTAGGTTATAAGAGGAAGGAAAGCGAAGAGCTAGGGTTGAGGGATTTTGGGTCTAAGTCTTGAGTAGTTCTTTCTCTCCCTCTTCGAACCTATACGAGAAAATTATGTGAGTAAGGGTGGTGCTTTGGGAACACCTTGTAACCATCCATGTACTCAGGAATCAACCACTCTATTGGTAATAGATCAACTCTCTAATTCCTTCTTGGTATTTCACTTGTTCTTATCTTGGTTTTCATGTTCTTAAACTAGAAATTCGAAATCATGATTAGGTGGCTTTAGCCTAAGGACATGTGAGAGTAGATCTAGAATACATCATGTCTTAGATCCCCAAGAGCAATAAGTAGTTTGGGGTTTTTGGTGTTCTTGGGGCATAGGATCAATTTCCTTCAAATCGATGGAACCAAATCCAAGAACCTCGCGTTTTCATGTCTTGATCTTATTCTAACATTCTAGATAAGGTGTGTGTTAGACCATGTGGACAGTCGTGTATATGGTGATGATGAGTAATTGACATTTGAGTTACATGGGAATTTGCGTTAATGAAAGTTTTGGTCGATCGCAATCGAAGGTTTCGAGTCCGAGTGGCTTTGCTCAGCATCCGAGTAGTTTGGACCAGTCCCAATGGCTTTGATCAGTGTCTGAATAGTTTCAGACCAGTACGAGTTCTGTTGATTGGTGTTCAAGTGGTTTTGGTCTGCTCTGAGTGGTTTTGCTCGGCTCCGAATGGTTGTGGTCGGGTCTGAGCAGTTTCGATCAGGTCTGAGTAGGATCGGATGGCAATCGAGTAGCTTTAGAGTGTCGAATGACATTCGAGTTGCATCAAGACATCAAACGACATTCAAGTGGAATCAGAGCATCGGACGTTGTTCGAGTAGCATCAGAAGATCAGACGACGTTCGAGTGGTATCAAAACCCCGAGTGGTATTGCTCAGGATTCGAGCTGTGTGATCGAAGGTTCTGAGCACGCGGTGGTTAAATCTGTACGGTTGGAGGTACAGTGCTCGGAGGTGAATAATACTCTAAAGAGTACTGTAACAATAGTGTTTTGGTCGGTATTCGGAAGAGTACTGTAGCAAAGCCCGGTAGTTGGAAGAACTTGGTACTTGGTAGTCGGAAGGATTTGGAGCTCGGTAGTCAGAATAACTTGGTACCCAGTAGTCGGAAGAACTTGGTACTTGCTAGTCGGAAGAGCTTGGTACTCAGTAGTTGGAAGAACTTGGTACTGGTACTCGAGGACTTTGCGGTCGGCTCTTGTAGATTTCATGATCATGGTTGGTGATCGGTAGTCGAAGGCTTTGCGTTCGGAGGTAAAAGGCGTTGCTTCATGGTCTGTGATCGGTACTCGTAGTCTTTGAGTACGCGTTGAGTCAGTAGTCTGACCAACTGTGTTTGGCAGTCAGACTGGTCATTCTGAGTGATTTGAAGGTGAGTTTTGGAGAACGCAGAACTTGTGGTCGTAGATGGTTTGATTCTTATCTATGGATGGACAAGGGTGTGATTTGCTTGTGTAGACTAATGACGGTCAAGTTAGGAAGAACTTGTGCCGAAAAAATATTCTTTGGTCTTTACATATGCAGGTTGGGCATGAAGATGGTCATGGTCGGTGACGAGGAGGACCGGGACTAGGATGGGTTAATCTGAGGTCCAGACGGTCGATGTTGTCAAGAGATGGTTGGGCTCACACTGAAGTACGTGGAAGATCAAAGGTGGATGATGCGTGAAGAAACTATAGGGAGGTACGGTCCTAGAGGCGTCGACACGAGAGGTTGATGCGTGAAGAAGCTACAGGAAGTGCTGTCCTAGAGGCTTCAACACGTGATGAGTTGGAAGATGTTATGGAAGGAGTCCATAACTTGAAAGGTTTAGAGATTGTGTAAAACCCGTGTTTGGTTGGGTTTCGGGTCTCTTAATTTTTGGAATCGTTAGGATTTCATGTTCATGTTCTATGAGAACATGGTTTGGTATGTTAACCTATAAAATCAGGGACATGCTAAGGGTTTATGTGTGGTTTTTGTGTGGTTTTCCGGAGTAGTAATAGAGAAGGTCCTAAG
Organism: Bonia amplexicaulis; assembly: GCA_036346245.1. Taxonomy (NCBI): domain Eukaryota; kingdom Viridiplantae; phylum Streptophyta; class Magnoliopsida; order Poales; family Poaceae; genus Bonia; species Bonia amplexicaulis. The sequence continues at coordinate 7,771,882 of CM070760.1, read as the reverse complement.
AGGGATTTTAGGGGTGCTTTTGATGGCACTTTGTAAACCCATGAAAATTCAGCAATAAAAATCACCTTGAAGCAATCATGTTCTTGATTCGCAAAAGGTGTTGAGTCGGTGCCAGTGGCATGTGTTCTGTGAATCATCTTAAGCTTGTTCTCGTTTCGAGCACATTGGTGTTGAGGCGTTCAAGCGGAGGAAGGTTACGACTACGCGCAAAGAGATTGAGCGAGTGGTTGAGCGAGCGGTCTAACGCCAAGCGGTCGAAACCCTCATCGAGCATGAAGAGATTCGACAAAGCGGGTACAATCATTCACCCCTCTCTGATTGTCATTGTCAATCCTACAGTGTGTTCAAAGTTTCAAATCATTTGGAGTTTCCTGTAAAAGTTGTGTGCCTTTTAGTTTTGTTCAGGCTGAATTGTCAGTGTAGATTTGAGGGTGTGGTATAACCGCACCTTACATGATAGTAGTATTGCTCAGTGGTATGACCACACCTTGCATGGTGGTAATATTGCATTGAGGGGTAAAACCTTGTTTGGCTTGTTTTTTTAGATTTCTTTGTGAGTGCCTAAGCCTTGATATTCATAGTTTTCCATAGCTATTGGAATCAAAGTTGGTGGAGTAATATGATTTTCTTAGCTTATGTAGCTAAATGAGTGAATGATTTGAGAATACTAAAAGGGAAAGTATGAAACAATCATTCACCCCTACTCTAATTGCCTGACCCTTGTTTAGGGCTGTTGAGGAAGAAATACCTAGGAGGGATTTTCTTTCAAAGTGATAGCAAAGGGGAATCACAATTTTGGAAGGGGTTTCATGCTATTAAGAGATGTCAAGAGGGGGTAGATTATCAAGTTAGTGATGGAAAGAAAACTTTCTTTTGGGAGGATACCTGGTATGGGAATTGTCCCTTAAAACATAAATTTCATAAGCTCTTCTAGATACCTTTAGGAGAGGTTTTTGACCTTGCTGAGCTGGAAGAGTCGGAACAAATGCAAGCTATTATATCCTCCTTTGAAATAGGAGAAGGGGTTGATGATGTGAGATGGAGCTTGAGAAATCAGACACTTTTAACATGAAGTCACTGTACAGATAGGGGTAACAAATCAGAACTTGAGCAATATTTGGAAAGCAAAGATTCCTGAGGTTAAGAGTTTCCTGTGGATGGTCTATCAGAGCTCTGGGCATATTTGGCTCCATTGGCAACCTTTTCTCCTGAAAATAGTCCCTGTGCTCCTATATTTTGAAATCTGGCCCCTAGCCAACAGCAGGAGCAACAACAGATGATATGTGTCACCTATCGTGCTCCCCGTCTGTACCAAGTGCTCCACTCAGCGATATCTCACTCGGCGGTATCTCCTCGAGCGCAGTAGGTGCATGTGCCCCACCGCGACAGCAAAGGTGCCACGATACCCCAGCTCGGCAAGTGCTGTCGTGGTTGCTTGGCTTGGTAGGTTGGTAGGGTTGCCTGTTGAGCTGGTGCTTGTTAAAGCCCCGCTTTAAACGGATTCACCTTTTAGCTTTTTAATTTCATCTTTTATGTCTTTTTGGCTTTTTTTTGCTTCCCCTTATTCGCATTGTCCGTGATGATATAACCTTTTATTTTTTTAATTTTAATTACTCAGAAAAAACTAACAACTGTTATAGTGCATTTCAACGACTACAGTGCAAAAAAGGCAGAAGCCACAACTTATAAGCCACAATGAGCAGGCATAAAGCCAATAGTTGTGTTACTGCAGAGTCATGTAGATTAGTGGTAGCAGTGGTACTGACTACTTAGCTCAGAATATTTAGGGAGACAATCATGTGATGTGATTATCCTTTCGGATAACGAGAACCTGCTAAGTCTGGTTACCGAGGCACCTGCTGCCGCGGTGAGACCCATGCACCACACCTAGGGAGATGCCGCGGAGTGGAGCACCTACTGCGGATGGGAAGTGTGGTAGGTGACACATGTCGCTGCTTCGGTGGTCAACTAGGAGGCTAGATTTAGAAATACAATAGGGGAGAGTGCTATTTCCAGAAAAAAAAAACGTCCCTAGTGGGGGCCAAATATGTCCAGGCTTCGGTCTATCTCGACAGAATACCGCGGCAGAAGTACACCTAACGATCAGGAACTGGCAGGAGGGTTAAATTGCAAATTGTGTGGCTGTGTTATAATCTATAGACCACATAATGTTTAGATGCCCCATGGCTAAATTTGTCTGGAGTGCATCTAGGTTGGAGCAGATCCCCGATGAGCATACAGTACCTCTGGGATGTTGTTCGGGAAAGAGGTGACATAAAAATAATGAATACAATGCTTACTCTATTGGGAGCTGTTTGTTGGACTCTTTGGTTAACGCGCAATGACATGGTGATTTTTACTTGAACACGCAATAATGACATGGTGATCTTTACTTGAACCCTCCAATTTTGCCGTTGTTTAAGATCATTTCCAAAGAGCTTAAGCTCTGGTTGTTGATTTTTAGCTGAAATTATAGTGCAGTGGGTGTTAGCTTTTTTTATGTCATTCAATGAAAAGAATTTTTTTAAAAAAATAAAAAACCGTTATATCGTCACAGGCAATACAACGAATAATGAAAAAAAAAGACAAAGAAGCCAAAAAAAATTAAAATTAGAAGACAACATATTCTAAATAACTTCTAACTCAAGTAGATCGCAAGCAAAATACTGAAGTCGTTTAGAGACCGTACTGTTGATAATGGCAGGCTACTGACGCTCTTGATCTGCAAGATCTAGGCTTCGTTTAGTCATTTTAGCTTTTTGTATGTTGCTGTCCTCTTTTCGAACTTGACTTCGTTTAGTCATTTTAGCTTTTTGTGTGTTGCTGTTCTCTTTTCGAACTTGATTTGAACTTCTATAGTAAACTGGTTTCCCAGTATGTAAGAACCTGTTGCTTTCAATTAAAGGCAGGGCCATATAGGCCTTGATATGTTGCTCTCAATTAAAGGCAGGGCTATATAGGCCTTGATATGTTGAACCCAAGTTTAATGTTTTCTTACCCTTAGAGGCATTCATATTGACTGTGGCGGATGTTTTTGATTAAAAATAAATAATAATATCTGAAAGAAGTGACTTTTAAAGTAAGACAGGAGCGATAGAGAAAGTGAGGGAAAGATACGTGCGTGAGACGAGAGCAAGAGGAGTAGAGTCCGTGATATGTCTGTGACTCATGTCTTATCCCCGAAGCGAGATAGAGGTGAGAAGAGTGGGAAAGCCACGTATTCATAGTGACTTTTGGTTTCTCTACGTAGAAACTAGAATCCGAAGACAATATGAACGTCTCTAGTTTCATGACAACATGTGGGAGAGAGAATCGGCACAAACTATGGGCGGGTTCAGTAAGGCTTAAAGCCGGCTTATGCTCGTACTATATACGTAACTAGCTTTTAAACGGTGTGTTTTTTTCAAGAAGGGGTCAATAGGAAGATTATAGTAAAAAATGTATTGAGTTTAGATGTACCGGCCAAAATAGAATAAAACTATTTTTCTATACATACTACCTCTCGTAAATAGACATAATTTAAATATTTAAGTTATAAATCATAAACCAACAGTCAAAAAAATTCACCCATGTACATTTATTTTTTGACCTCAAATAAATCATAAACCAACAGTCAAAAAAATTCACTCTATACATATATTTTTCTGACCTGATGGCGGGTCACTATCATTTTTCTCCCGTGTTTGATTTAGCCGCACCCCACCGACAATTAATCAGAAAGGGTACCCATACTTCACGCGTCCGCGGCAGCAGCCTACCTAGCGCCCGCCTCCGAATTTTGGACATATGTAATACTGTGGAAACCCAAAATTCTAAATTTGGCCCCTGCACCCAAAAAATTCCGCTTCTAGCCCCTGCTCGACCGCTGGATCGCGCCGAAACCGACACGCGTCCGGTCGTCTTGATGCGGCACCGCACGACCGCACTGTAGCTGGGTTGTGCGGTACCACACCGCACGACCGCACTGTACATCGCACTGGTGGCCGCACGACCTGGCTGCTGAGCGCGGGACTGAGCGCCGACCGCATGATTGAGCTCCCGACCGCACATCTCAGCTCGCGTCCCGTCCATCCGCCGAAAGCAGGAGCGCACCATTGCTTTCTCAGGCCCGGTAGAACACGCATAAGCACTCCGTTTTCATGGCCCCTCCTCCATGAGTGATGAATGGGTATTTAAATGGCTTGAGCAAGCGATGCATCTGATACAGGAAGTTCATTTGCATCTGGAGTAAAGACCGAGCGAGCGAGGGAGGCAGCGAGTGAGTGAAAAACACGAAGATTTGAGTTCTTTTCGTTTGGTTTCAGCGGATTTGGCAAGTATAAAAGTTGTAGATCGTCTCGTGAGCTTCAAATAGAGGTAAGTCTTGTGCCCGCCCAACTATATTTTTTGTATGTCATTAGTCCGTAATTAAGCAAAGCGTATTTTGTTAATGTTATTTTATGTCAATCTTTGGTACGGCATGTATTTGTAGCTAAACTTTTATATGTAGTTGTAGTGTATGTAATGTTGTAGGTTATTTTTTGTGAACACACGTATTGTAATGTAGTTTCACTTGTGTAAAAATATGAACTTGTAGATGTGTAGACATTTAGAAATACATATTTATGTTAGTATTTGTAGATGATAACAATAGTAGCAGAATTAGAAACATAAAATTAGTACGCTTACGGAAGCACTGGGTATACTGTGGGCGGTGGTAAAAATAAATTGAAAATAAAGTGCGGTAGTGGGTGTTTGAGGGTATGATTATTGCATGTTTTAAACTATGATGGTTGATTATGCTCTTAATATGTAATGGGAATTTAACATTAATAGAAAAAAAATGGAAATGAAATTGGTTAGTGGAAGACAGCGTTAAGTAAAATATTACGAAAGAAATGAAGAGAAACTATTTATTGCATTTTTTTTGCATGAATTGTAACAAGCTTAATGGAGAACAATAGTGAAAATAAAATAACGTTGTAATGCAATTTTCATTCGTATTAGAAATGAAAATAAAAATGAAATGAATATGTAATTTGATGTATGTTAGAATTTGGAAATAAAATAGGTAGAAGTAAATTGTAGATTTATAAATACCGCACTGTTAATGTTACATTGGGGTAGTGGGGGTGTGATGATACGATTGTTGCCATGTTGTGTACTGAGATGGTTGATTGTGCATTTATGTTAGGTACGCCATGGCTGACATTCAAGACTTGTTCGTATTCTACGGGAGTGATCTCGTACGCGACGGGCCGTGTGGGGCGGACCTATCTAATTGTGACCGGACCGTGATCCGGGCACCCGGTCTGAATGCCATGAGCTTGTCTGACCTACGGAGGTGTGTCCGTTCGGCGTTCGATCGGTACACAGCAAGGAAGAAGTTACGGATCTAGGCAGTCTATGCCTCAATGGTGGGTGATGCAGGGGAGAGAATGTGGCAACTTCTGAAGGTGACCAACGATGCCTCGTGGGCCAACTACATGGAGGTTGTGTGCAACCCTGATGCTGCGATATATGCCAGACCAATGGTATATGTCGAGTTCGTGGAGAGGACAAAATCATCCGCCATGGGTGGTTCTAATGCCACTGGTGCAGATGTAGTGCCTGGGTTCATCTTGGGCGGTCATGAAGACGCTTCTGCGGGAGAAGATGTCGGCGAGGAAGTGGGTGATGAAGACCTCAGGAGGCGTGCGGAGAATTTCCAGGCCAACGAAGGTGTGGAGGAGAGGTGGTGAGCCGCCTGTATTGATTGTCATGAGTACCTTGGGGACTAGGTGGAAGAAGTGGGCAGCGAGGAGGAGGAGGATGAGAAAACAGACAGTTCTAGAGAGGACGATGATGGCAAAACTGCAATTGGAGGGGTGGTAGGTGGTGTTGTGACCACCGACGTTGCGTACGTGTCATCCAGACTGGACGACAACGCAGCGGCATCCCTAGTGCTGCCACAGGCGCAGGAAGGAGAATGGGGGTTCAGCGAGGCCACACTCATTTTGGGGCAGTGCTTCCGTAATAAGAGTGCTGTCCAGCAGGCTATTGCTAGATACGCCGTGAACATTAGCCGGACGTATTGGGTGCACAGGTCAAACCCAGACACGTACATTGTGAAGTGTGTTGATGGGTCCTGTGCTGGCAAAGTTCGTGCACAACGGTTCAAGGGCACTGGCACTGAGTTCCGCATAACGGTGCTGCATGATCACAGTTGCGAGCTTGCGGGGGCAGTACATAGGCACCGCAACATGATATCAGCATATGTTGCGGAGCTGGTGAGCCACCTCATCGTGGCAGATGTATCCGTTTCTTCAAAGGTTATAATGGCAGAAGTAGCAAATTCGGAGGGGATTGAAGTGAGCTACAAGAAGGCATGGCGGGCGAAACGAAAGGTGCTGCACCGTATGTTTGGGACATACGTGGAGGCGTACGACATGGTCCCAAAAATGCTGCAGCAAATCACAGAATCAAATCCAGGCACGTACATTAACAGGCAGGAGAGGGTTCATCCTACGGAGGGCCCGGACTGTTATATTCTTGACAGAGTATTCTGGGCCTTCCATCATGCGATACAAGGCTTCAGGTCGTGCCGTCCGGTGCTAACGATAGACGAGACGTTCATATCCGGCAAGTACAAGGGTACTATCCTCACCGCGATTAGCGATGGGCGCAAATGACCGATTACTTCGATGGCATTTGCAATTGTGGAGAATGAGAATACGGATAGTCGGCTTTGGTTCCTTGCCAATGTGAAGCGTGCCATAGTGCAAGGTCGTCCGGTGTGTATCATCTCGCATCGCAATGCGAGCTTCTTTGTCTGCGTTGCGAACGATGCAGAATGGGACGCAGCATTGCTGTCTGCGTCCCGAAGTGGAATGATCTGAAGAACCGTTGGTGCATGAGGCATCTTGCAGCGAACTTCCACAGAAGGTTCCGTAGCAAGGACTTAATGAAGATGTTCAAGAAGCTATGTGTGCAGAACCAGAAGCGGAAGTTTGACACCTTGTGGAGGCAACTCGATCAGGAGGCTAGCAAGCATGTCCAAACAGAAGCTGGGGCCATAGAGGGAGGCTCCACAAGAGTTGGGGTGTTCACACAATGGGTTCAATCAAATGCACCTGACTTGGAGATGTGGTCTTTGTTGCACGACACCGGGGGGGCGAGGTATGGGATCATGACAACAAATATGTCGGAGGTTTACAACGGAGTCTTGAAGGGCGTCAGATCCCTACCAATCACGGCAATCGTGGACGAGAGCTGGAACCGTACTGTCAGGTATTTTGTCAATAGAGCCATGATGGCGAAGAAGCACCTCGACGAAAACAAGCAATACTCTGAGGTAATGCAGGCGTATATGGGCAAAAAGATGGAGAAGAGTCGTTCCCACATTGCTCGGCCCATTGATGGCCTAAGGAACAAGTTCGAGGTTCGCCTCAGGCAGAAGTACATCATGGGTCACATCAGAGGGGATCGCAAACACGTATGAACGATTGATGACAAAGCATCTTGCACCTGCAACAAGCTCCAACTTCTTCACAAACCATGCTCCCATGTGTATGCAGCCTGCGCAGTATGGCAGCAAGCGTCGGCCCAGTACATCTCACAATACTACGACATGCAGCACTTGTATGCAACCTGGAGTGTAGAGTTTCATTCATACGGGGTATACATGCACTACAGAGAATTATGGCCAGGGGAGGTAAAGTGGGTGCCCAACGATGCACTGAAGCATGTCGGTCGTGGCAGACGATAAAGCCGTCGCATCCGCAATGACATGGATGACGGCCAGTGTGGGGATCGAGTTCGGTGGCCAAAGTATAGGCTATGCAAGACGATTGGGCACTCCCTCAGCCAGTGCCCAAACAGGCCGACATCAAGCAACCCTCCGTAGTAGCAAATACAATATTTTGTTGTACTCCCTGTTGGTTCCTTCCATGTGTTGATGTGTTCTGTGCATTGCGATGCACTGCTGCCATGTGTTGCGAGGTCCCTTCCATTATTGAGGAGATGTACGATGCATTGTTGGTTCTATGTCTGTATGTCACGCACATTTTATGTTTTTGTACATTCTGTATGTTTGTTTGTGTACATTCTGTATGTTTAGATGCTGTCTGGGTCATATTTGTGTGCACATTTGATGTATGTGTTCGTGAATTTCGCACGTTTCGCTGTCGTTACGTTTGATGTTAATTATGTTGTCATTTGTTGCACATTATATTATCAATGTAGACTCACTTGTTTTCCTTGTTTGACAGGAGGTGGCTTACGAGTTGCTTGACCCCCGGTGGGATGAGCGGCACCGATGCCTATCGTGGTCGTCGGGAGACGGGCCTCCGAGCTTGATCCTTAGGAGCCCCCGAGAGCATTGACCTCTCGACCAGCGGTACATCCCACTCATCAGATGCAGTGCACGCCCATTGCTGCATGTTGGATGTACCGCATGCGTTGCGCTTGATCGCTGTTCTTGTCCGCCTCGTTGATCGCTGGAGGCCGGAGACTCACACCTTCCACTTCTGGTGAGGCGAGATGACGGTTACTCTGCAGGATGTGACGATGCTTACAGGTCTACCCCTCCGTGGTGCTGCTGTAGTGCCACCCCCGAAGGCTGCAGATTGGAAGCTCCATCTGGCTCACCGGTTCGGTCATCCGATCCCGGACAACGTAGCTGGTGTGCCACATGGATGGCTTCGTCGGTACATGACATGTCCTGCACACGCACATGAGGATCAGGTGCGGACACACTTCGTTGCATACCTGCTATTTCTGTTCGGGTGGGTCTTGTTCCCTAGCACCACTGGAGATTCCATGCAGCCTAGGTACATACATCTAGCGGAGTCCTTGGCGGATGGCTGGCCTGGTGAGGTGCCACAGTATAGCTGGGGATCAGCTGTTCTTAGCGCCACATACCGAGGTTTGTGTGATGCCTCACAACAGCACTACTACGGCCAAATGAGCCGGTCCTAGTCGTGTGCTACGTTCTTCTTCGCCAGTGGTCGTGGAACACTTCCCGTTAGCGTGCCTTACTTTGGTACTTCTGTGCACCCTTACGAGTTCAGCCCGCATTTGTACAGCCTTGCTAATGGCGATAACAATAAACACAACAATAACCTCCAACACCACACCTTAACGATAACAATAAACACAAGAAAGAAAATAGCACATAGCATTAAATTAATCTTCCCCTCCAATCTATCAAAACGATGGCGCATCTCGACGGGGTCGCTACCCCCCATGACAACTCTCTCATGCCTCGCAATGTCGGTCCTACTGCCCATTTCATCCTCCCACAGCCAGAATCGGCAACCGCCGGGGTCTTCCTGGGTTTCAGGAGAACAATATTGTCAAACATGCCTGTACGATTTGAATGAACCCGAAATAATCGTACTCACCGAGTGAAAGGGGCACTTGTAGTAGTGCCGCCCAGGATTCGTGGCCGTGTGTGAGGTCTTACGTCTACAAACCGTGTTGCATTTTAGGCAAATCACCATAGGAGCCCACGATGAGGTGCTGAGATGACTCATATCGGCGTCCAGGAGAGTGAGAAGGAATGAAAACTACACAGAATGGGAAGAACTAATTCAGGAGGTGAGGGAGAACAATGCGGGGGGCTAGGTGAGGAATGCCTCCCTCTTATAGGCTCGGGGGGCCTCAGTCATAGAGTCCACACAACAAGAATGCGTGACGCAATGCCAACACGAAACAACACATACATTGCACGTACAGACAATATATACAGTACTACACGCAAGAAATTAAATCAAAACAACATGCTCAACGCCACACCATCAACACAACAACGAAAGTACGCGTACTGGTAGAATGTATAACAGTTCTGCGCTAAGATGTGACAAAAGAGGGCAGCTTTGCGCAGTGACGTGATAAAAGATGCCAGCTTTGCACAGTGACATGACAAAACGGGGCAGCTTTGCTCAGTGAGATGACAAAAGATGCCAGCTTTCCTCAGTGAGATGACAAATCAGGGCAGCTTTGCTCAGTGAAATGGCTAAAGAGGTCAGCTTCACGCAGTGACATGACAAAACGGGACAGCTTTGCTCAGTGAGATGACACCACATGCCAGCTTTGCGCAGTGATGATGACAAAAGACACCAGTTTTGTTCAGTGGGATGGCAAAAGAAAGCAACTTTGATCAGTGATCTGACAGAAGAGGCCAGCATTGCTCAGTGAAATTACAAAAGATGCCAGCTTTCATAAGTGAGATGACAAAAGAGGCCACCTTTGCTCAATGAGATGACAAAAGCGGACAGCTTTGCTCAGTGAGATGACAAAACATGCCAGTTTTGTGCAGTGACCTGACAAACCGGGGCAGCTTTGCTCAGTGATATGACAAAAGAGGCCACCTTTACTCAGTGATATGATGAAAGATGCCAGCTTTGCGCAGTGAAATGATAAAACGGGACAGCTTTGCTCAGTGACATGACAAAAGAGGCCAGCTTTGCGCGATGACATGACAAAGAGGCCGACTTTGCGATGACATGACAAAAGAGGCCGCCTTTGCGCGATGACATGACAAAAGATCCCAGCTTTGCGCAGTGACATGACAAAGATCCCGCCTTTGCGATGACATGATCTGCCTTCATTCATGACAAAGAGTCCGACTTTGCGACCGACATCACAAATCGTGGCGACTTTGCGCGTGCCAAAAACACATGGCTACCATTCGCCTTATAAATTGACGTGCAATGCGTCTGCAAGAGAATACTACACCATCTAACACTACATCATACATTCCTTCTCCACGTCGAAATGAACAACAAAAATCTAAAGGGATGACAGAAATTCGCGTACATGTTAAATGAAGCTAGGCGGAAGGCTAGGGAGGAGTCCCGCAAGAAGGCAGAATGGGAGGAGACACGCAACATACCAAGGGCTGCGGCGGCTCGCGAGGAACAAGCAAGGGCTGCTGCGGCTCGCGAGGAACAAGCAAGGGCTGCTGCGGCTACGAGGTCAGCTCCCCGCAAAGAGCGGCCGCGTAGCAACAACCCCATCCCGGACGTCCCCAACGAGTGTTCGCCGCAACTCCCACCTGAGGGGGAGACACCCCCTTTGTTGGTGCGGGGACACGCGCAAGTTCATCAAATCGAAAGAACGCATCACCCTGGGTATGCGTTACTGGGGTTGCGCAAACTACTGCAGTGAATACCCCAACCGCCGTTTTGACACCTCATCCTATCGAGAACCGGTAACGAACACATGCACCATTTTTCCCAACATTTTCTCCTTCACGTCACGTACTAACAATCACTCCCCTCGTTTTGCAGTCTCCGGAGGCCCTATGTAGCTACCGCAAATGGATCGATCTTGAGATCCACCCTGCGGACCAATGGTCCCTCGACTTCGAGGAGTGGAATGTCACACGGGAGAAGGAGTTGCTCGAGCAGGAGCGCCGCAATAACGAGCACACCTGCGTGACATAACGCGAGACGCAAGCTCATCTCGGCGCGCACGCGTAGGGAGGCGGGAGGCTCGCGAGAGGAGCGAGAGAAAGAGGAAATGGCGGCTAAGACAAAAGAGGCCGCGGAGGAGTTCAACGTCGAGCGGGCAAGGAAGGGAAAGTGGCCCCGGTCCACACAGTTGGTCGTACGAGCAGTTGGGTAGATTAGTCGCATATCATGTTATATGTTATGCATGTAATAAAAATGTACGCGTCATGTTACTCCCAATTGTATTACGAAGTTTATTATCTCGTCTTTCGCATCCAATGATTCAGATTGCAAGTCATTTACCAATATTAATATACTGGTTCTCTCGGTACACTAATTATCACTAAAATCAAAATATCACTTACCATTGTATGTATCGATCGTTCTACAGTCAATAGCTCTTAAAAAAATTATCTCAAAATTTTTTACGCACCTACAACATACAGTGAACATAAACTTTTATTACAACTACTCCTAATTTTTTCCCAGTTTAAAAGTACAAAATTGACAAAACTCTACAAACTCACGGGGGACTGATTCAAGTCGGCTTCCTACAAAATTGTCAGTTCAACATATTTTCCACGGTCAGCAATCTACAAAAATCATAAATACATCAATCATTACTTCACACCTAGTTCAACATATTTGTTTATTATGAAGTGTATTTTAATTACCAGCATAAAATCTCCTCATCTTTTCGCATTCATTTTTTCCACCTGTTAAATATCACTTTCCTTCCTTTCGCCCAATTGTTCTTATCACAGTTGTCCTCAAAAAAAATTTCATTAAATTTCCTACAATAAAACAACATACCATGATCGAAAAATGTTATTGTCAGTTCAACATATTTTTCACGGTCAGCAATCTACAAAAATCACAAATACATCAATGATTACTTCACACATATTTCGTTCGTACTCTACCAACCAGAATTTTAAATTTTCCAAAATGCAACAAAAATTACACAAGCTATAAACTGGACTCTACATTAAATTCAAATTTTTTCAAACACCATTTCATATATCTAAATTTATTTTTATTATAAATAACTCAATAATACATATAAATTCTTATACTAAATACATATACCAAACCCTAAAAAAAATTAGCCGTGATCAGTGAAACGTGCGGTCGGCACCGCGGTCATGCGGTCGGCACCGTGGTCATGCGGTCGGAGGCGCGGTCATGCGGCCGGAGGCGGGGTCGTGCAGTGGGGCGGGCGGCACAGGGTGGTCATGCGGTCCCAGGCCGCTGGCCGATGAACAGTGCGGTTGTGCGGTCCGGGACCGCACGACCGGACAGATGTCGGCCCCGCGTGAACGTGCGGTCGGGAAGGAGTCTAGTTTTGGAATTTTTTTGCACCAGAAGCTAGATTTGAAATTTTAGGTTGCCACAGTGCTAGATGTGTCCAAAATTCCCCGCCTCCGACAGCGGCAGGGTGTTCCTCCAAGCCATCCATTTTCAGATCAACGCTCCAGATCATTCTAGTTTTTTTTTGTTTTGATTTTTTTACTTCTAGTTTTTAATTTTTAATTTTTATCTTTTTCTAGATTTTTCTTTTTTATATTATCGTGTTAAAATAACCTATTTTTTAAAAATCTTATTTTTAAAAAATAGATTATTTTAACACAGATAATATAAATAAATATAAAAAAGAAAAAATTTAGGAAAAAAATAAAAACTAAAAACTAAAAGTAAAAAAATCAAAACTAAAAAACTAGAATCTGGAGGGTTATCTGGTGGAATGGATGGCTTGAAGGAGCTAACTCCTCTACGTCAGAGAATCCCGAGCGGTTGTCGGGACGGTCACCTGAAGCGTCCGCGCGACTTCCCGTCTTCGGTGGTGGTCCATTTGTTTTTTTGTAGTCTTGTGCCGCACTTGGGCTCGCTTCCCCTTCCCAGCTCCCGCGCATGCTCCTACAACTCTGCCCACGGGCCACAGCCCGTTCGCCACTACACGCCCCATGTTCATGCAAAAACTCCTATGTTGTTCTGTTGCTTTGCCGTTTATTTTTTAAAATTAAAACCAAATAGCTTTTCCATTTCTATATCGTTTTAATTAAATTAAATATGAGACAACTTTCTACCGACACCTCTCAACTATAGCACCTTTCAACTACATGACCTTCTGATATTTTTTAACTAGACAACTTTTAACTACACGTGTCCCACTTGGACAGCTTTCAACCGCACAACTTTCTACTAGACATCTTCAATTAAACAACTTTCAACTAGATGCTTGTTAAGTATCATCAATAATAATTCAGTCTACCCTAACAACTATCTAAAGAGCAGGTATGCAAGTGTTAAAAGACTCATATAACGCTAGCTTATGGTTAGTACGAACTGTCAATGAATGCTACTACTGTCTCCCACCCAATATAAAATAATACAAAGCGACGGGAACGGAAGCTCCGTAGAATAATGTTTTCGTTATCAGAAATTATGGCAATATTTCTATTAAATTCTAAAAGCTATTTTTCTATAGTAAATAATTTTTATAATACATAGTTTTCAAACTGATTGTGTTTTAGACGGGGTTTATTAGTGAATTACCGTACACACGTAGTGACTTTATTTATATCGGTAAAAATCACACATAAATATCTCTTTATAAGTTATTACTATTTATAAGCCAAAGCTAAAAGATAATATGAATAAACCCTATATTAGGTATACATGTTTCACGAAAATGCGGATGGAAAAATAGAAGAACTGGTGTACTAAGTCAATGAAAATGTTTGCAAATGTCAGTGGCATGAACCTTCTTTTCAAGAAAAAACATCGGAAAGTCCTACCAAAGTTGTGACACAGTAATGGGCCCTGTAAAGCTTGATCTTTCCTTGCTGATAGGGTGACAACCTACAACTGACTGCCGAGGCAATGTTTGGTACGGCACCACCACCTCCTGCTCGTGGAGGCGGCGGCGGCGGCGGCGGCGACAAGGACAGGTTTGCCCCTGCCGCTGGCTGGCTGCCTCTCTGGCTGCGGCCCAGTTCGGCCACGAAATCTCCGTGGCAAGTTAAAATTTACATTTCACAGTGACTATTATGTTTTTATTTGATCTATATAAATATAAATACATAACAACCTAGAGCATATTTCTAGTATACGTTCAATACTTGGCTCTGCTCGAAACGATTTCTCCTTTTAATTTCTAAAATGTGACGTGGAGAGGTGACGGAGGAGGGCGAGAGGGGTGCGAATGGGAGCATGAGAAAGCTTATATTGTGTTAGAAATTGGCCCATTTAATTATGACCTATTTCCTTAATTCTAAAGTATGCAAGGTTTAGTACTATATTGCTAAAGAAAAGTGAGGAAGACCAATTTATAAGGTGGGGTCCTCACTACTTCTTGAATATGGATAGAGATGGTATGTGGAGGGTCTGTCTAGTCACACACACGCGCGTATACGCGTATTTTCGCGTGAAAACCGCGTAACTTGCGACGCGCGTATACGCGTATTTTCGCGTGAAAACCGCGTAACTTGCGACGCGCGACCGTGTCGTGACGTGGTGCGCCACTTGGCAGACCAAGTCCATCTCTATTTTTTGCTGAACTTTGCACCACTCTCTCTGTGTTTGAATGAGATTCAAACGTTTGAATTTGAGGCTTTATTGAGGTTTTGATGACAGATAGTTACCAGTGGATAAATGGCTGGTTAAATGTGTCAGTTACCAGTGGGTAAATGGCTGTTTTAATCAGGTCAGTTATCAGTCTGTCTATTTATATGTCTGGAGACGTCCAGAGTATGGGTGAGAAACTCACTGCCTCCATTTCCTTCTTCTCTGTGTTTTTGTGCTGTGGTACTGTGCTGTCTGAAACTCAGTCGACTTTTCTTCCCGGCGTGCACCTAAAAGGAGGGAGAGCGGTAATCTCCGAACCGTCGCCGCAGAGAGTACCTGCACGGGGCGACAATAAGATTTCTGGGAAGCGCATCTGTGCGACCGCTCCTATATTGCGTCATCTACATTCTGCACTGCGTCAAACTTAAACCCAAGAGCTACAAACCGAGAGCAAGAAAAACCTGCTGCCGAAAAACAGATTGTACACACTGAATGACACCGAGTTCTTGAAGACCAAACAGAGAATGATTAAAAGGAATGGAAGACAACAATCGGCATAAGAAATGGACACAGCTGAAAAGGAGTTGGCCTGCAAGAACTAATCAGAAAACTAAAGAAGTTGCTGACCAAACTAAAAAGAAGCAAAGCAAACCAATAACTGACTAAAAGAAAAAGGAAACAGAAAGCAGAGGTATTCAGAAACTAAGAACAGAGACAGCAAAACAGAAAAAAAAGAAAAAGAAGAAAAGCATTCAGAGGACAAAGGGGTAGATGGCAACTGAAACTGGACAGCACAGTGAAAACTGGGAAAAGATGAAAACACAAGCCAGAGAGGATTGAATGCTCATTTTCTCAACTTAAATGATTAGAACTTTCAATCCAAGAGACAGCTTGACCTCAGAAATAAGCTGAACACAACAGAGAGCAAATTTGCTCAAGGGATAAAAATGGACAGAGCAAGAACGCAAAAAACTAACATTTTTATCAAGGCAATCTTTTGCTCTCTGGGAATGAACTGGTCACTTGACCTTGAGACTTACCCACGTTCAGAACAAGATAGAATTGAAACCACTCAAGCAAAGAACATCATTCAGGAGTGAAAACCATGTGCTGAAACAAGAAACAAATTTTGCTGGACTCCAAAAGGAACTCTTAGCCAGAAGACTTCAACCAACATAAAAGCTTGACAGCAGAGACATGGGAGTCATGTGATCGCCAGACTCAAATATCTGAATCACTTGAGATTCTTGAGTACTGGGATTCGAACATGGCTATAACACGTAGCATGAGAGGCGAGGCGGACCCACGTGGTATGCCGGGGTGGGTCACAGCATACCAGGGACACCGGCAGGCGCTAATCGCTGCGGCGGTGGGAGGTTTCCGAGCGGAATATCTCTACGCATAAGGTGTGCGGTGCGTATAAAAAGGAGCCGCCTCTATAGCTTCTCCATTCACGAACAAATATCGATTACTCGCCCATCGCCAAGGCGAAGCCAATTCCATTCGGGATCCGTACTAACTCTTCCTTGTTCTTTTGTCTTGTAATTTGTAAGGTGTCTATGATGTTCTTGATTCGTAATTTCGTATGTATATGCAAAACTCGATCTCCAGGGGCTACTCGATCTCCTGTAATCCCCAACCCCCAGCTCCAAATCCCAGTCGGATCCAATCGCGCACGGCGCCCCCCACCGTCGCCCTCACGCAGCCACCGCCGCCCTCGCCTACGCGCCACCGCCGGCCGTCACCTCGCCTGTGTGTGCCTCCACCACCGCCCGCCGCCCTCACCTCACCTGCGCTGGTCACCGACCTCGCCCCCTCGCTCCCGACGCAGAGTGGTGACCCCGCGGACCGCGGTGGCGTGATCCGCCCTCCGCCGGCCGCTGTGGGCTGCTCCTCCTCCTCGGCTCCATCGCTCGGGCCGGGTGGGTCCGTGGGTGTGCCCTCCGCCTCCGCCTCCGCGGCTCCACCCTTGCCGACTTGCCGTCAGGCCCCGCCCTTGCCGTCTCGCTCTCGCCGAGTCGCCGCTCGCCAGGGCCCGGGTGGCCGGGTGGGTGCTGATGTGCCGTCTTGCCTCTCGCGTGCTTGAGCCGGTGAGCCGCTACATTCTGTATGATTTCAACAGCGTGACGCCATATGATGGCGGCAGTTCGACGCGATGCGTGAATTCGAAAGATAGCGGCAATGACAAGAAGCTAGACGTGCTATAGTGGCCACAATCCATCCATAACAAAGATTCAACTTGTTTGATGAACGCTATATCAACCATAGTTTTGTGCCTTGTGGTCAAGCTCTAATATTCTACATTCTGAAGTATCATGACCTGCGCAATCTCTCTTCATGCGTAAAAGTCAGACAAGTAGTATTGTAAGTCTCTTTTATGTACATTTGAGACTATTAGTATGGTTTTTGAACTATTTATATTGTAATTTGTGCAAGTTTCTAACTTAATCCTTGAATTTAAGGCTTATCATATTATTTAGTGCATGTATACCGAATTATGGTGTAAATTTTACAATTATTTACCGAATTGGCAAATGGTTTTACCGAATTGCATATGAAAATTTTGGTGCGGCATACCCTTTGGTAAAATCTTGGGTCCGTCACTGACAGAGAGACAAGAAAATCAGACTATCACATAAACCACAAAACTTCAAGTAGAAGCAGGGAGATGATTGCATTAACACAGAGTTTTACACTCATTCCATACATCTTTTCTCATTCTGAGAAACACACACCCAAGAGAGAACACCCATAAGCAAAATACACACACAGAAAGCTCACGCAGGAGCTCACAAAACCAGGGTATACACACACATACCCCCTCTCTTGTTCTCACCCATTCCTCAACAACTAAAGCCAAAGCGAAAACAAACTCTCCAAAGGCTCTTTTGACTCTAGTAAACCCAAACTCTCTTCCAAAGCCATAAGGGTTATGCAGCCCCTCACACCTATTTATAGCCCTTGGCTAACGGGTCTTCAACCCGTTACGCCTGCTAAACCCGAACGGAGCCCGCTCCCGCTTGCGCAGCCTCGTGAAATTACCATTTCGCCCCTCCTGCACCTTCCGGGAAGCTTCCGCGCTCCTTGTCGTCCACGACTCGCAACCACCTCGAGTTCACGCCGTCTTCGACACATCTCGACCGTTCTGACCTCGACACTGCCCGTGTCTAGTCTGGTCACCCCGTGTCTCGCCACGACTCCGTTTCGACGTCCTATAGCCAACATAGACAAGAAACACATCAAATAGCACCGCTCGATACATGTAAGCATAATAACATCAACAAACCTGTCGAATCATCATAATATGTATTCTAATCCTTTTGACCAGGTTTGACCAAGTCCGACCGAGCCCGTTGCACCACGCAACGCATGGTCCGAACCAACCAACTCGAACTCGACTTTCCTAAACCGATGTCAATTACTCATCATACACACGGGATGACCACCGCATGGTCTCTCAGCAGAAAAAAGAGAAAACTTGGACCAAAAACAGTCGATTGTATTTTTCTAGGATATGCTCAAAACAGCACGGCCTATAGAGTTTTAGTAGTTAAATCAGAAACTTCTGATATTATTGCTAATACAATAATGGAGTCTAGAGATGCTTCATTCTTTAAGAATATCTTTCCTATGAGAACAGCAGGCAGTACTTCACGAACAGAGAATATTCAATCTGATAATATTGAAAGTGAGAATAATCAAACTTCTGAACTTCCCACCATTTCTGAACCAATATGTGATATCCCTGAGGAGGATAACAATCTAGTCGCAGAAGCTCCTCGCAGGAGCAAGAGACAAAGGGTTGAGAAAACCTTTGGTGACGACTTTATTGTATACCTCATGGATGATGTGCCAAAGACTCTTTCTGAGGCTTATGCATCTTCTGGTGCTGAGTATTGGAAAGAGGCAGTCCGTAGCGAGATGGACTCTATCATGGCTAATGAGATTTGGGAGATCACAGATCGTCCTATCGGGTGTAAACATGTAGGATGTAAGTGGGTCTTTAAAAAGAAACTAAGGCCTAATGGAACTATTGAGAAGTACAAGGCAAGACTTGTGGCCAAGAGTTACACCCAGAGAGAGGGAGAAGATTTCTTTGATACTTATTCTCCTGTCGCCAGACTAACTACCATCAGAGTGCTCCTTGCGTTAGTATCTTCTTATGGTCTACATGTTCATCAAATGGATGTGAAGACAGCTTTCCTTAATGGAGAGTTGGAGGAAGAAATCTATATGGATCAACCAGATGGTTTTGTGATTTCTGGACAGGAAAATAAAGTATGCAGATTATTGAAATCTTTGTTTGGCCTAAAACAAGCACCTAAACAATGGCACGAGAAGATTGACAAAACTTTGACATCCGCTGGCTTTGTTGTGAATGAAGCTGATAAATATGTGTATTATCATTATGGTGGGGGTCAAGGAGTCATCTTATGTTTGTATGTAGATGACATACTTATATTTGGAACAAACACTACCGTAATTGACGTGGTCAAATCTTTCTTATCTCGGTGTTTTGATATGAAAGACTTGGGAGAGGCAGATGTCATTCTGAATATTAAATTGATCAAAAACAAGGATGTGATCGCTTTGAATCAATCTCATTATGCTGAGAAAATATTGAGCCGGTTCGGTTTTGAAAATTGTAAAATTTCTCCAACACCCTATGATGCGAGCATTAAGCTTCGAAAGAATCAGGGGTTAGGAAAAGATCAATTAAGATATTCACAAATTATTGGGTCACTAATGTATTTAGCTAGTGCCACAAGACCTGAGATTTCATTTGCTGTGAGGAAATTAAGTCGGTTTTCTTCTAACCTAGGAGATAATCACTGGGAGGCACTTGAAAGAGTGTTGCGCTACTTGAGAGGCACAACATCTTTTGAAATATATTATACTGGACATCCTTCTGTATTAGAAGGATACAATGACTCTAATTGGATCTCTGATGCGGATGAGATCAAAGCTGCAAGTGGTTATGTATTCACTTTAACTGGTGCTGCAGTCTCATGGAGGTCTTGCAAATAGACCATATTGATGAGGTCAACCATGGAAGCAGAACTTGTAGCACTTGACATAGCCACAGTTGAGGATGAATGGTTGAGAGAGCTTCTATTGGATTTGCCATTGGTTGAGAAACCAATACCTGTAATCCTGATGTACTGTGGTAATCAAACAGTGTTGGCCAAAGTCACAAGTACAAAGGATAATATGAAGTCCTCTAGACATGTGAAGCGTAGGCTTAAATCTGTCAGAAAACTGAGAAACTCCAGAGTAACTATATTCACACTAAGAAAAATCTGGCAGACTCTTTTACAAAGGGATTAGCACGAAAAGCGATTTTCGTTGCATCTATGGACATGGGAATAAGGCCCATTTAAGTTACATCACAATGGTAACCCATAGCATCTTAATCGGAGATCCCGTGTCTTAGATAATAGGAAAAATAAATTGATGTTGTAACAAGAGAGTACATATTTATTGTATCCATGTCCTAATAAACAATGTATTTTCGACTGTTTGGAAGGTTGGCATAAATGGCATAAAGTCTTAATGTATTCTGTTGTCCAAATGAGGAAAATGTATTAGCCTACAGTATACATAGAAATAAT
This sequence comes from Bonia amplexicaulis, assembly GCA_036346245.1. NCBI lineage: Eukaryota > Viridiplantae > Streptophyta > Magnoliopsida > Poales > Poaceae > Bonia > Bonia amplexicaulis. The sequence continues at coordinate 7,751,289 of CM070760.1, read as the reverse complement.
ACACCTACTTGAGCTTAACTCTGTGGTCGCAGTTCACGAGAACGGGGCATTCTCTAGAAAGCTTATGAGTAGATAAGGGAGCACGACCATATAACGCTCCGTTTAGGCGTGGTTCATTGGCAGGCTAGTACGAGTTGAGATTTCAAATGAAATCTGATAACGAAAATCTGTGAATTCAAGGCATAGTCCATTCATCAGCTGTCAGAAGATGAATCTTGTCATTCTAGGTGCAAGTTCAACCCGTACGAGACTTATACTAAAAGACTAGTATATTAACAGTACTTCTTTGTCATATATTTATTTTTTGCTTTGGAATTGGTGGGTGATTGTTAGAAATTGTCCCATTTAATTATGACTCATTTCCTTAATTCTAAAGTATGCATGGTTTAGTACCATATTGCTAAGGAAAGGTGAGGAAGACCAATTTATAAGGTGGAGTCATCACCACTCCTTGCATATGGATAGAGATGGTATGTGGAGGGTCTGTCTAGTCACACACGCGCATGCACGCGCGCGTGTATACGCGTATTTTTGCGTGAAAATCGCGTGACTTGCGACGCGTGATCGTGCCGTGAAAATCGCCCATTTAATCTCTATTTTTTGCTGAACTCTGCACCACTCTCTCTGTGTTTGAATGGGATTCAAACGTTTGAATTTGAGGCTTTATTTGGGTTTTGATGACAGGTAGTTACTAGTGGATAAATAGCTGGTTGAATGTGTCAGTTACCAGTGAGTAAATGGGTGCTTTAATCATGTCAGTTATCAGCCTGTCTATTTATATGCCTGGAGACATCCAGAGTATGGGTGAGAAACTCACTGCCTCCATTTCCTTCTTCTCTGTGTTTTTGTGCTGTGGTACTGTGTTGTCTGAACCTTGTCGACCTTTCTTTCCGGCGTGCACCTGGAAGGTGGGAGAGCGGTAATCCCCGAACCATTGCCGCAGAGAGTACCTACACGGGGCGGCAATAAGGTTTTTGGGCAGCGCATCTGCGCGACCGCTCTTGCACTGCGTCATCTACGTTCTGCACTGCGTCAAGCCAGTGCGGCTTCCTGTTCTTCTTCAGGCTAACAAGTAAGTCGTTCGCGCGCACGTACGACTTTGTTACTATATTTTATTGAGTGTATTCTGAAGTATGATGAGTAGCCTGCTGTTAGTAGTACGCTTTGCATCACTAGTTTATTGTATTTGTCTCCTAATAAAACTTAGAATTAAAATATTGCCCACATTTTTAACATATTGTACCTCGAAGAGGATAAGATCGGATGGCTATACTATTGCAAGTTGCAATGCTACAGTGTTTTCTAGTTTTGCTAATTATAAAAATATTCATTATGATGATCTATCATTAATTATTTAAACTAATTTTCAAAATATTGCCTTGCATACTGTGAAATGTCAAAGGCAACTTATATTTTGAGTTGGATGGTGTAAAAATTACCCATGCAGTAGATTATGTTACACTTCTGACCTGTAAGTTTGCTCTAAATGATTTGTTACATTCCGATTTTACTGAATTTTTACAGTACTTTCAAAGAGTTTCTTTGGAATGGAGGATTTTTGGAGGAATTTCATAGGATTGTATTCCTATAGAAAATTTTCCCATGTGCCCCTTTGGAATATAGTATTGTCCTTGAGAATTCCTATAGGATCCTTTCCTATCCTCCACTTTTTGGAGGAAACATTTGCTCAAACCTCATGTTCAAAATTCATTTGAGAAGTCCAATGCACAATATGTCTTTCTATCTCCCCTTCTCTCCCTTCTAAGAGACATTTTCCACAAAAACTCCCGCATTTTTTCTACGGAGCATCGAAACAGCTCTTTCAAAAACATACCTGTGTTTTCAATTCCTATAGTACGTCAAGAGACATGACATCCAATTCCTGTGTATTTCCTATTTCTGCGTTTTTAGATTCCTGCGTTCCAAAGAGATCTTAAAGTTTCTGGACACAGTTTAATTAATACAAGTCACTAGATTAATTAAAAAATTGACCTAACTATCAATAATTAATTAGTGAAAACCATAAGTGCAATCATGCAAACCACTTTGACTTGATCACACAACTAAGATAGAAACTTCCAGAAAATATTCCTGAAGGTAGTTTTTAATATAGCTCACATCCATTTAAAATTTCAAGTTCAAATTTTATTTGTGTTGGGAGAAACCCTCTGCAAAGTATAAGTTGAAAGAATTAATGGAAACGTGGAAAAAAAAAGTTTCCTACTGACAATTCTGATAACTTGTTTCGAATTTAACCTTAAAATGTTAATGGGTGATGAAAACTCTATAGGCTATATGTTCTCAATCATTTTATTTTCAAAACAAAAAAAAACTCTTCGATCTTTTTGGGAAATTTTGGCTTAAATTTGGTGCTCACACAAAATAGTTTACATGAATTACATGCACGCAACAATAGTTCATTGGGTATGCATCTTAAATGGAAGAAGCGCATTTTTGCCAAAGAACTTTTTCTGTCTTCCACCTAAATTTTCTGGAAGTTGCATTTTCCCCTTTCACCTTTGTTACTGTCTTTTTCCCAGGTCCTCGTTTCTTTCTCTTCTCCTTTCAATTAAGGAAAAAACTTGCACCCAAGATCACAGGTTACGTCCGTCCACATCATCGTAATTGAAGTTCAGTAGGTTGTAGGGAAAATGTACACTAATACTTAATTTTCTGAACAGAAACCTGAGGCCTGTACGTCTTGCATAAACCTAGGGGTTCTTTCTCCTTTGGTTTGTTTTTATCATTCGCTTTTGTTATACCTGGAGCTACCATCCAGGGAAAACATTTTCAGCCAAAATTTTGTGAATTTCAGCGAATTTTGGTTTTCTCGGTGGGGGTCTGAAAATTGGTTAAATCGATGTATTTTCATTCGAAATTTCAGATTTAAATAGAGTTTATAATTAATACTTGGAAAGAAACTCTTAGCTAGCTTAGTGGTGAGGCATTGTGGTGGGTGAGCACAAGGCATGGGTTCAAACCCTAAAATAGGTACTATTTTTTGTTTTTCTATTTTCCCTCAAAAATTCAGATTTGAAATTAAAAAATTCAAATGAATGTTTTCAAAATTTTCAAAATTTTCTAAATTTTGGATTTACCGGTGGGGGCGAAAAATTTTTCTGAGAATGTTTTCTCTGCTAGCAGCCTCAAAACATATATGAGATGCTTTCAGTTCAGGAAGGTGCATAGAAAGCCATAGGAACGTCTGGACCACAAGAAAAATCTAGTGTGAAGAGTGAAAACTACATAAGCAACCGACGTAGCATCGTTAGCACAAGGCAGGTACTTGTGATGTGGCTTCCTACATGTATACAGCTGTAGTGCTAGTAACCAACTCCGACTGGACGAGTTGTTTCTGCTTGGGGTATTCAGGGAATGTTCATGGAAGAACGTCCATGATAAAAGTGAAATTGTTATATATTTGTGTATGTGCGTATATATGAAGATATTGAGTCAATTCATTTGCAGAATCCTTTGTTTTTCTAGCTTTTCTTTCTGGGTAAACTTTGCAACAAACTTGAAGCACCACTATCCTACGAAAGATTTATTGTAAACTTTCAGTCAAATAATCAAGAGATGCTACTAGAAATCTCAAGTTCCTAGCTACTGCAAAATCAGGCTCCAAGTCTTTGCATAGTCTTTTTCCCCTACTGAAAGTATTTGAATTAAGTACGCTAACTTAGTCTCTTGTGTCCAGTCATTAATAAGGTGGGTTCTTTTGGTTATGGCTTATAACTTGTAGCTTCAATTTTTGAATTCCGGCTGTTCGCAAGAAATAGTATGTAAAAGAAATAGATGTATACGATTTTGGTCGATACAGCTGAAGTCAGTATATTTTTTACTACAATTTTTCTGTTGATACGTCTTAAAAAACGTACCGTTTAAAAGCTAGATACGGTAGTAAAAAGAACCCAGCCATATTTACCACCCAACGTGACCTAGCTAACTAGCTAGCAACTTCTCTTCAAGGTAAAGAACCGGCGCAAATACCGAGATGGGCCCACCGTTCAGTGAGACTAGCAGGAGCTTCCACCCTGACTTGAAGCGAGCTGCTCCCTCTAGTCAAGCCGGAATATCCATGGACAAAAGCTACACCGCCGTAAAGGATTTCAGCGACCTTCCAGGAACCTACCCGGAACATTCTCCTGATGTTGCAGCAACCAATTGAGAACCCCCTATATATATATATATATATAGTTTCAGTCATCAGCTCCTGTAACTGTATTGAGCTTCGCATTGTGTCCACTCTCTTCTGCAATTCTGCAGAATTTGATCCATCATAATGATGAGTGGTAATCAAAGATATGTGATGCTTGGGCAAATCTGTGCCGATGAACAAGAGGGGGATAGCGTTGATGATAGGCCTGAGGCGAAGCGGATGCGACGGATGCCGTCTTTCGCATCGTTAGTTGCCTATATATTTGCACCTCCCTTCAGTATATATTGTTAATGTTTATTATTTGAAGTTTTCACTTCCTCCATTTTTGCCCTGAATAGTTAGACAACAATTAATATGTTATTGTCAATTGGTTTTTTGCCTTGTTCTAGATTCTGTGTAATCAGATCATGGGATAGGTAATGGAAGTTAGGTAACTAACCGTATGTGTTTGCAGAGGTGTTATATTTTTGTGCATTCTACTTACATACTGTTTGGTCAATTTCTGATCTCTTTTTGCAGAGTCATTAGAGAAGCCGTGGCTGCCGAAAAGATTCAGAAAATCTGTCTGACTCTAGAGCCGTTTTTTCGGAAGGCGGTATGATAAGAAAATTTAGCTTTGAATTTCACCAAGTGTTCCTTTTATGTGAAGAAAGCATAAGATAACAACTCAGATGTGTTATTGACAAATGGCATCACCATGCAATCAGAATTAAATCAATTTACACTAAATCTATTCAATTCCTTGAATCAGACCATGTAATTGTCCATCATGTACATGTTCGTATGTTGAGGCAAGATTATCAAAGATTCGTTTAGTTTGAGTTAATTCACACCTTATTAGGCTTTTCAGCACGTATCCATCCAATGTTAATTTTGGCTTATAACTATCCATTTTATATCTTGATTTATAGGTTCATGAGGAATTGGAAAGAAGCCTTTCTAAGCATGGGAGCTTGCTATACACGTAAATAAATTCCTTCTTCTATCATACAAGTCATATAAGGAAATAGATAAGAGTCCTTATCTATTTCCTTTTCTTATACTTAACACTAGGGACGACAAATTTGGTGCCACAAGGCTCATTTCTGATTTCCCTAACAGTAATATGTTGATCTCCAGAGCTCCTTCACTACTTGTCAACGATGTCCACACATCGCCATCGCTGAAGCTTGCCTTCACGAGGCCGCTGTTGCTGCCAATCTTCACCAACAACAAGCTCGTCGACATCGAAAGCAACCCCCTCGAAGTCCGGCTCCTTGACACGTGCAAGGCCACTACTACTCATCTTCTTCGCTCGCCTGTAAAACTGGAAGTACTTGTGCTAGATGGTGACTTCAGGTACGAGGATACCACCGGTGAGGAGGGGTGGACCAGCGACGAGTTTAGTGGTGCAATTGTGAGGGAGAGAGAAGGCAAGAGGCCGCTGCTTGTGGGCGCTCTGAATATAACAATGTCTGATCATGGAGTAGCCATCGTCGACGATGTGTCCTTCACAGACAATTCGAGCTGGATCAGAAGCCGTAGGTTCAGGATTGGCGTGCGCGCCGTGCCCGGGAGCTATGACGGGCCGAGGATCCGGGAGGCGGTGACCCAGAGCTTCATGGTGAAAGATCACCGAGGCGAACGTGAGTCTGCTACTCTTAATTATGCTTTGTGAAGAATGGGTAATAACGTTGTTCATGTCAATCTCTGAGTATAATGGAGTGCTTTGGTTTAACACTTGCGCAGTGTACAAGAAGCATTTTCCGCCACTCCTTACTGATGAGATATGGAGGCTGAAGAACATAGGAAAAGAAGGGCCGATCCACAAGAGGTTGGAATCTGAAGAAATCAAGAACGTGCAGGACTTCCTGAAATTGCTCACCTTTAACCCGGAAAAGCTCAAGGGGGTAAGTAGTCTTTGGCACAGTGACTCCATACATGAATTCCATCAGATGTATCTCAAAGTATAACAGAAGGACGTGTTGTTTATCTACTTCGCTCCCCCCGAATTTTTCAGCTTGTTGGCATGTCTGATCGGCTATGGAAGGCGACCGTAAACCACGCGAAAATGTGTGACATGGGAGGGAAGAGCTACATCTTCAGGCAGGAAGAGCGTGGTGTCACATTGACCATGAACCCTGCAGGTGAGATCCTGGCAGCGATAATCGGCGGCAAGACATTTTCATTGGAAGAGCTACATCCACAACAAATGGTAACTAGCTGTGTTCGATCGTTTTCCCATTGATTTATATTGGACAATCATGCAGTTTGCTCCTTAATTTCTTATAAGTCTGGTCACACTTATTGTAGCTACAAGTGAAGCAACTGGCTGTTCAGGCATACCAGCAGTGGGATCAGTTGGAGGAAACTGACACAAGCAGTAGTACGGTCTCTGATGCAAGAAATGGCCTGATGATGACATCAAGTAATACATTATTCAGAATTGAGCATTCTGCACATAGAAACGTAGTAAGTCAGTTCAGTAATTGTGATTCTTATCTGTCTTTGATCATGCAGGCAATCTTGATCCGGCACAGAGATCAATGCCAGATAGTTCGTCACTGCTGCAGCTTAGTGAGAGCCTGAGCCAAGATCAGAGCATCAGCTCAGGGCCTCATTGCAACAGATACCTGGACACCATGGGAGGAGCATCTGTGACCTCCAATTCTGCAGATTCTGTGGCTGCCGCATACTGGAACCAATGCATGGAAAATGACCATGGCTTGATCATCTGGAACAGCAGCTCAGTGTGGGATCAAGCGGACTAATACAAGCCCTGTTTAATTCTCCATTTGCTTGGTCAAGCAAGGCCGGAATTTGTACAAAAATATATTTTCCAGCAACTTGCACCATCACTTCTTTTGCAGCAATCAACTGGTTTTTTTTTTTAGTGCGCGCGCGCGCAGTAGATAGCATGGTATATTGTCAATGCATACACAGTCTAATTTGCATTAGAAGAAGCTGTTAATCTGTCTGTTACCATCAGCAGTACTTATACATCTATCTATATCTATACTAATTAGGCACTCTAAGAAAATTGCTACGTTAATCAGAGAAAAAAATGATCTATCTGTTGTACGACTGAGTTATAATGATTCAAATCAAAACAAAGACTACATGCCAAGTACAACATGGGAATTATTAATTCTGAAATTCGGAATTGTTTTTCCTTCAGAATGAAAAATCAGAACACGCCGCCGCTCTCATCCATCAGCGAAAAAACACAAAGCAAAAACGCATCTGACTGCTCCGCGCTCGCCTTTTTCAATTCTTCTTCTTTTCTTCAATACGAGTCACAATTCAACGATTATCCATCAGCTCCAAAACATCCATCAACGACACGCATGCAACGTTTTCTGTTTTTTTTTCCCTTCGCCAATCCCCAATCGGCCGACGTCACATATATGACGTCACATACATATAGATAGAGTGTGTCTAGATATCATTCAGATGTTTTTTTTCTAGTAATCATCTAGATTTGAGACCATTGGATTAGAGATTCAACGACCCCTTTTTTTAGGATAAGGAGATTTTTTTGAGGGGGTGGGAGGAGAATTCATGGTCGTTGGATCTCTAATCTAAAGGTCACAAATCTGGATGATAGTCAAGAAGAAAATATTCGAATGATGTTTATCAACACCCATATACATATAGGCAACCCCCTATCACCCCTATTCAATCTCTACTCAAAACTCTAAACAACTCATCCAACTGGGCCTGTGCCTTTTTACCTCAACTAGGCTTTTGGCCCACTAATTTTCAAGGGATCCGAAAAACACGGGTTTTGAACACTTCTGACTTTTCAACTCATCATGTGTCGAAGCCTCCAAGACCGCACCTCTCGTATTTCTCCATGCATCATCCACCTTTGATCTCCATATGCTCCAGCGTGAGCCCGACCACCTTGTGACATCCTCGATCGCCTGGACCTCAGATTTCCCTCTCCTACTTCCGATCTTCCTCGTCACCGACCATGATCGTCTCCACGCCCAACCAGCATATGCAAAGACTAAAGAACATTCTTCCAGCACAAGTTCATCCAAACTTGACTAACATCAATCCGCACACACGCGATACAACTCGCATAACAACGCTAAACAAAATTACCAATTATTCATCATCATAAATTAACCATTGTCAATTATTCTTTACCAAAATATCCTAGACATAGCCACATGGCTAACAATATGTATATCCCATATATACTATTTCAGAATTAATAAATCCAAAAAAATAGCAAACTGATTTGTATGTGGATATGTATTTACATATATATAAATTTGGAATTAATAATTCCTGAAAATTGGAAATTGATTTGTATATGAGTATGTATTTCCATGCATACAAATTCGGAGTTAATAATTCTGTAAAACAGCAAATTAATTTGTATGTGATCATGAGTTTCCATCGATCTACATACATTCGAAACTAATAATTACATAAAACTGAAATGAATTAGTATACGAATACGAATTATCAAATATACAAATATGGAATTAATAACTCCAAACATTAACAAATTTATTGTATACGAATATGCATTCCAACATATATAAATTTGGAATAAAAATTATAGAAAAACTACTAATTGAATTTTACAAAGAATAAGTACTTCTATTTACACTAATTCGTAATTAATATACCTAGAAAATGGCAAATTGATTTCTATATGAATAAGCATCTTCATATATAAATATGTAATTAATATTTCAATAAATTCATGATAAATATTACAAAAAATAAAAATATATTTGTATATGAATTTGAACTTTCTTATCCTTTGTGAGTAGACTTTCATTCTTACCAATTAGATTGGTAACCCAATAAGAACTTTAACCTTAGTTTTCAATCCTTCATATACTTAAAATATCTATTTACAATTATGCAAGTGTTTATAATATCAATAGCCCTGTGAGAATGCACGGGTTAGCGGCTAGTACTTGTACTTGTTAGGCACTCCAAGGAAGCACCCAAGTTTACTAGAAAGATCAAACCATCCAAAGTTATAGTGGCTCAGATTAAAAGAATGAGTCTATCTAAAGTACAATCTAAATTAACTGAAATTTGGAATAAAAAATAAGGAAAGTTAGCAATTTGCTTTCCATACGACTTTCAAAGTAACATCCATAAATAATTAAAATTTAGAATAATAACGAACTAAAAATTACATAAATAAAAGAAATAGTTCATGGCAAGTACAATCTAAATTAACTAAATTTTTGAACAAAAAATAAAATAGATTAGCAATTTGATTTCAAAACAATTTCCAAAGTAAGATCTCTCAAAAAACAAAATTTGGAATAATAATTATATAAAAATTACACAACTAAAAGAAATAGTAAATGGCAAGTTCAACCTATATTAACTAATTTTTTTATAAAAATAGAAGAGATTAGCAATTTGATTTCAATACAATTGCCAAAGTAAGATCCCTCAAAAAACTAAATTTGGAATAATAATTAACTAAAAATTAGATAACTAAAATAAATAGTAAATGGCAAGTTCAACCTAATTTAACTAAATTTTGGAATAAAAAATAAAACAGTTTAGCAATTTGATTTCAATACAATTTCCAAAGTAAGATCCCTCAAAAAACTAAATTTGGAATAATAATTAACTAAAAATTAGATAACTAAAGAAATAGTAAATGGAAATTTCAACCTAAATTAACTAAATTTTTGAATAAAAAATAAAAGAGATTAGCAATTTTATTTCAATACAATTTCCAAAGTAAGATCCCTCAAAAACCTAAATTTGGAATAATAATTAACTAAAAATTAGATAACTAAAAGAAATAGTAAATGTCAAGTTCAATCTAAATTAACTAAATTTTGTAATAAAAAATAAAAGAGATTAGCAATTTGATTTCAATACAATTTCCAAAGTAAGATCCATCAAAAAACTAAATTTGGAATAATAATAAACTAAAAATTAGATAACTAAAAGAAATAGTAAATGGCAAGTTCAATCTAAATTAACTAAATTTTGGAATAAAAAATAAAAGAGATTAGCAATTTTATTTCAATACAATTTCCAAAGTAAGATCCCTCAAAAAACTAAATTTGGAATAATAATTAACTAAAAATTAGATAGCAAAAATAATAGTAAATGGCAAGTTCAATCTAAATTAACTAAAGTTTGGAATAAAAAATAGAAGAAGATTAATAATTTGATTTCAATACAATTTCCAAAATAAGATCGCTCAAAAATCTAAAATTTGGAATAACAATTGAATAAAATATGAAATTAAAATTATTATACTAATTCTATCCTAAAACTAACTGTAAATCTAAAATAAAAAATAAAAGAAAATTAGCAACTTTATTTCCATAAGAATTCGAAATTAAAATACCTATCTAAAGAGCTATAATTTGTAATAAATAAATTTTCTATACTAGTTAGGCAATGTAAGTTAATTTCCACATCAATAAAGAAAATAATATGTCGTCATCCATCTGGCAGACACGAGATATAACAACTTAGATTAAAAGAAAGAATCTATATCAAGTACAATAAAAAACTTAAATTTGGTATAAAAAATAAAATAAAATTATCAATTTGATTTTCATATAAACTTCAAAGTAAAATCCCTAGATATTTGATATTTGGAATAAAAATAAATGAAAATTAGCGAATGGATTTGCATACGAATTCCAACCTAAAACTAAAAGTCAGAATTAAAAAATAAAAGAAAACTAGGAATTTGTTTTCCATGCGAATTCAAAATAAAAATGCCTAAATAGAAAATTTTGGAATAAAAATTAAATGAAAATTGTCTTGGTGTATATCAATTCGTCAGTTAAGGGGCACTTTGTATATTTTTGTAGAACTTGGACATGTTATTTATAATTCAAAGTTAAAGTTAAAATTTAAATTACATTGTACTTTCCATTCTCAAGAAGTTTTACATTAAGTATTATTTCCATATCCTAAAATTTTCAATTTTTACCTTTGAGATGCAGACTAAGAATCTTATCTAAGAATCTAGCCCGTGCATTCACGGGTTTCCGACTAGTATATATAATTTACGATTCAAATATGTTGTTCGCATAGGTGGACGTAACTATCGATGGAAGGCTGCTTCGCTTTGTTAAGTTGGGCCGGCCCATGATGATGAGCGGTGGTCACCTGGACGAGATCCGTTTGATGGGGATACCCCACGGCTTCTAGTGTGTAGCCGAGGCAACAGAGGGCCAACGTTTAGAACCACATCGGCCAACAGTGCTCACCGTACTGTTTTTAGTGGTTTCTGATAAAATTTGGAACGGTGACTAATTTTTTTATACGCCACACGTTGAGGTTAAAATTTGTAGAAATTAATTTTGTTAGTTGTAATATTTAAATAAATCAAGGTGACACACGATAAAGTTTAAAAGAATTAGAAGATAATGTAAATAAGAGAACATCTATGACACTCAATTTTCATCAGAAGATTGTAAACAACAGAGGTAATGTGGCTGCATAAAAGAAGAGAGAAATACCATTAATTTTAGAGATTAATTTTTAATACATAAATTCATGCGCCAGTCTCTGGCCCTTCTTTTGCCCTCTCATCTTCACATTTCCTACAATCAGGTCCTTGAAGCCATTCAATTTTTCAAGTCATGTGCGTTCTGATCTTTCCCTTACAATTATAGCGGCCAAACTTTTGAAATATCAGTTATGGATATTTTTTTTAAATATTTAAATTACATACACAAATATTATTTGTATACATTCGTTTTGAAAAGTGCTTTTATAATATTATAATTTTATTGAGTATTATAATATATTTTAATAAAAATTAGTGGTTAAAAATGTGGTTTGGAACATATCGATGTCTAAAATGATATATTTTTGTGACTGAAGAGAGTACACGACGAAGAATTTAATGCCATGCTGCTGAGAAGAGTTAAGAGGGTATTAGAAAGGAAAAAACACAAAAATACATTGGACGTAGTGTGCGCCTTACATATTTCAACAGCAGCAAAAGTAAAGGAAAGAAAACACGCCCTACACAATTGAACGGAGGGGGCCAACTTAGTCAATGCAGTAATTGTGATGCTTTGTACTCGACACCACTTCCACACCTGAACCACTCTCGATAAAACAAAGGTGGAACATTGGACGATACGGCCGACGATCCTGCAAATATTGCAGAAGACAAAATATATACAAGCTGGATTTATATATTCATGTGGACAGGAAATCAAAAAGGAGAAGCCGAGAAATTGGCCAGACAAGCTAGCCAGATTGAATCAACAACAGCAGCGGGCTTCTTAATTAGTTAGATTGCAAGTGGTGAACAGATCCCGTCACTTCCGAGCATCGCAAAAAATATAAAAAAATTCACATAAAAATAATTTCAATAGCATTCAATTAAACGTGTGGAATAGTGAGATAGATATCATATATAGTGCCAAAAAGAACTGTATATATATGACCCATAAACACGACAGGAGCAGTGTGCACGCATGCATGATAGTACAAGACATATGGCATGCATGCATCTGATCTGACACTTCAATTCAACTCTTCATTGCATTATCTTCAGCTATATATGTCAGCTAAGTGGAGCTTAACAACACGTTTTGGCTGCTCAAACCTCATCATCATTAATAAAAATATGAAAAGCTTTGGAATGCAGAAAAATTCCAAACCAAATTTAAAATGTGACATGCTAGCTGTGCATCCAGAACTGCACATGCACGTCATTAACTTGTTATCACTCGTAGTAAATTCAAGACAACAATGGAAATATCTTGGCCTGGCGAAATATCTTGTTATCACTCGTAGTAAATTCAATTCAAGACAGTAATTCAGGAGAAATGCTTCAAGTCGTTGTCATCCAGGTCTTCAAAATTGTCATTACTTCCAGAACCCGCTCCTCCTGTGTTCAATATTGGCGGCATTGCAGGCGGAGATTGTTCAAAATGTGGCTGCATACGAATGGAAAAACTAGGTAAGTGATGGATGAAAAAAGGTGCTCGTTTTCTTAATTGGTTTGTAATGTTTGATCAAGACAACAACGACATACATACATACATACATACACCCCTTTATTAAGGAGGAGAAGGGCAAAGTAGTCATTTTTAGTTTTTTTTCTCTATCCTAATCAATCCGATATTATATTTTTATGGGCAAATGTTCAACATCAAAGTTTAATGTCCTTTAGCAAAGACAACAAAAAATAGTGTTCCAGAGCACACTGTTGGGTTGATCTCAGGCTAACTGCCTGAGATTTTTCAGGGAGACTTAGTCTCCACTCGCGTCTTGATCGGAGGCGGTTACCAATAGATTGTTCCTGGTCCTGGTCACCTAGCGCCATATAAACAAGAGGGGATTTCGGCAGGGGCTTCGTTCGTGCGAGTTGACTAGTCCCCAAAGAACCCCAAACAAGACCCGATCTATTTTGGGCGCTCGGGTGAACGAAGGCCGACGACCTCGCCGCCGGCCATCTCCACCACCGCTTATTTTCGGGAGGACTTGAGTGTTATGTGGGCTAGGCTTAGGTTTTTCAGGTTTTTATTCCCCACGCGCGCGTCCTCGACCGTCTGATCTAATCGGACGGTCGTGATCCCATGGGCCGAACGAATTTTTTGGGCCAGATGTTTTTCAGCCGTCGGATGAAGATCCGACGGCTCGCGTGCGTCATAGGCGGCCGTGCTTTTGGGCGCACAAGCATGAGATTCGAGCCACGCGCGGATGGGCGGCCAGCGATTTTGGGCCGCTCTCGGCCGGCCGGGCGAGCGCATGTTTTTGGGCCGGTCGCGGATGGTTTTCGGGCCGAATTTTATAAAGGGGCCGATTTTCAGCCCAATATTTCATTTAGAGCTGATTTTTTAGCCCAAATTTTATTTTGAGGCCAATTTTTAGCCCAAATTTCATTTTGAGGCCTTTTTTCAGCAGAAAATTTATATTTATATTTTTTAATTTTCAGTGCATTTATTTTTGGTTTTAGTATATTTTTTAGGCACTGTTTTAATTAATTAAATGGATAAAATTATGATGTATCATTACCTTATTTTAATGAATAATCTCAAATTTAAATTGAGCCAACGGGATATTTAAATTTGAGACTTTATGATTAATTTTGGCATAATGTATTCATATGGTTATATTCTGACCAACGTTGTTTATAATCTTATGTCGCCATATTTATTCAGTTCTTTTTCATTTTCTGCCCAACGGTGATATGAATTAGAAATGTAATTTTATGCATGTTATTAATCAGACCAACGTAGGGTTAATTACATGCAATACATATATTTATGATGTTTCTAATTTGCTATATTTTTTTTAATTCAGCACTTAATGCTTCGAACGTTGCCGCCACTATTGATAATATTGAGCGGCTCACGGGGAGCAATTTTTCCTCGTGGAGAGAACGAATTTATGTTGTCCTTGGTGTTTTGGACCTTGACTATGCCTTAAGGGTAGACGTTCCCGTTCCCCCCACCGAGGGTGAGGAGAATTTTGCTGAGAAAAAGAAGATTTATGATGATAATGCTGAAAAATGGGAACGATCTAACCGCTTATCACTTATGATTATGAAAACCTCAATTTCAGTCATGATTAGGGGAGCAATCCCCAATTCTGAAAAAGTTAAAGATTACATGGCTTCAATTGAGGAGAAATTCAAAGGTTCCACTAAAGTTTATGCCAGTACCTTAATTCAGAGGCTCTTAACCTCTAAATATGATAAGTCTGGTAGTATAAGAGAGCATATCATGATGATGACTGATATGGCAGAAAAACTAAAGGGCATGGACATGACAATTTCTGATGGTTTTCTAGTTCATTTCATTATGACATCACTTCCTTCTGAGTACACAGATTTTAAAATTAATTACAATACTCAGAAAGAGAAGTGGAGCATGAGCGATTTGATCGCCATGTGTGTCCAGGAGGAAGAAAGAATAAGAACAGAAAAGAAAGATTTTGCCTTTAATGTTGGTGGCTCTCATAAAAGGAAGTTCCAAGGGGACTTCAAATCTAAGAAGAAGCTGCATTTCTCCCCCAACTCAAATAAATCGGGGCCTAGAGTGCACAATGCACCAAAGCCTCATATTGCTTCCGCTGCAACATCCAAAGGGGAAGAATGCCACTTCTACAAACAGCTAGGGCATTTTCAGAAAGACTGTATAGGCTTTCTAAAGTGGCTCGCCAAAAGGGCTAAAGTGGCTCGCCAAAAGGGGTAATGATACAATTACTTTTATTGATGAAACACTTTACACTGATTTCTCTCTTAATGCTTAGTGGATTGACTCAGGTGCAACTGTGCACGTTACCAATTCTTTACAGGGATTCCTTACCGCGACAACACTAACAAAGGGGGAGCGAAGTCTTAGAGTCGCGGATGGAAAGGAAGCCGAAGTGAAATCAGTCGGATCTGTTTCATTAACTTTAGACAACGGCTTCGCTTCGTCGAATAATGTAGTTTATGTTCCTTCCATCAGAAGGAATTTAATTTCAGTTTCTTTATTAGACGATGAAGGTTTTAAATGTATTTTTGGAGACAATAAATGTATCCTTAAATATAATTCCAATAATGTTGGTCTTGCTTTTAGACAAGACAAGCTCTATATGCTTTCCCTTAATGAATCTCCTGTATTGAATGTATATGATGCTAAACGCAAAAATAATGATGCGACTTCTTCGAAACTGTGGCACTGTCGTTTGGGCCACATTTCGAGGGGGAGAATGGAACGCTCATCAAAGAAGACATTCTCCACCCTTTAGATTTCTCGACTCGCACCAACGCATTGATTGCATTAAAGGAAAATATGTAAAACAAATAAAGAAGGAGCTACTGCAGATGCAGGACTTTTAGAATTAATTCATACTGATATTTGCGGTCCTTTTCCTGTGACATTAGTGGATGGTTTTGATTCGTTCATCACATTCACCGATGATTTCTCCGTTCGCTATATTTTTCCCATTAAAGATCGATCTGAATCACTTGATAAATTTAAAATATTTAAGGCTGAAGTTGAAAATCAGCACAACCTAAAGATTAAAGTAGTAAGATCGGATCGAGGGGGAGAATATTATGGAAGACATGCCCCTTATGGGCAAATTCACGCCCTTTCGCTAAGTTCCTTCAGAAAATGGCATTGTTGCCCAAGATTCTATGCTGGCGAACCTCGGTGAATGGCGTGGTGAAAGACGCAACCGTACACTTATGGACATGGTACGGAGCATGCTTAGCCATTCTAGTTTACCTGTTGGTTTGTGGATGGAAGCATTAAAGACAGCTGCACACATTCTTAATCGGGTTCCCAGTAAATCAGTACCTAAAACACCTTATGAATTATGGACTGGGAGAAAACCGAGTATGAAATATTTACGAGTGTGGGGTTGTCGTGCTGAAGCTAAGTTGTTTAATCCACATATTAAGAAATTAGATCCTAAGACGATCATTGCCATTTTATCGGGTACCCTGAGAGATCCAAAGGGTATCGATTTTATTGTCCTGATAGGATAACTAAATTTGTAGAAACAAGACACGCTATGTTCTTAGAAAATAACGAGGACCTGGAGCCCAGAAAAATAGATCTTGAGGAGAAGCGGGTTTATGTTCCTGCACCGCTCATTCCAGAGATTTTTATTCCTGTGCCTCAGGAGGTTGCACCTCCAAGAAAAATGTTTGTTGTTGCACCTCATGTTGAGGTATCTGAAATTCCTAATGTTACAACTAATGATGAACCTCAACAGCCTCCTGAAATAACTAATGAACCTCTTAGAAGATCACAGCGGGAGAGAAGATCTGCCATTCCTAATGATTATGTTGTTTATATGAATGAGGATATTAATGATATAGGAAAGGTAGATGATCCCACCTCTTATAAAGAAGCCATAATGAGTGAACATTCTTCTAATTGGCTTGAAGCCATGGAGGATGAACTAAAGTCTATGAGCACTAATGATGTATGAAACTTAGTAGAAATTCCTGACGGAGTCAAAACAGTAGGCTATAAATGGGTCTACAAAACAAAACATGACTCTAAGGGAAATATCGAAAGGTTCAAAGCAAGGCTTGTAGCAAAAAGCTTTTCACAAAGAGAAGGGATTGACTATATATAATGATACTTTTTCTCCTGTCTCAACTAAAGATTCATTCAGAATTGTTATGACACTTGTAGCTCATTATGATTTAGAGCTGCATCAGATGGATGTTAAGACGACATTTCTTAATGGCGACTTGCAAGAAAATGTTTACATGGCTCAACCGGAAGGTTTTGTCGTGGAGGCAAGGAGCATATGGGATGTCGACTTAAGAAATCCATTTATGGCTTAAAACAAGCATCGAGGCAGTGGTACCTCAAATTTGATAAGATCATAAGAAGTTTCGACTTCAAAGAAAATGAAGTTGATAATCGATATACGTTAAGTTCAAGGGAGTAAATTCACCATTTTAGTACTTTATGTGGATGATATCTTATTGGCCAGCAGCGATAAGAATATGCTGTTTGAGACCAAGAGATTTCTTTCATCCAATTTTGATATGAAGGATCTCGGTGATGCCTCTTATGTTCTTGGCATTGAAATTCACCGAGATAGGTCCAAAGGTATATTGGGTTTATCTCAAAAGGCATACGTTGACAGAGTACTGAAGAAATACAATATGTATAAGTGCTCTAGCTCGCCTGCTCCTATTGTTAAGGGCGATAAATTTGGGACATTTCAATGTCCAAGAAACCAATATGAAGCTGATCAGATGAAATCGGTTCCTTATGCTTCAGCTGTCGGAAGCATTATGTATGCTTAAGTATGTACATACGATTTAGTTTTTGTAACTGGGATGCTTGGCGATATCGGTCAATTCAGACCGGACCACCGGAAAGCCGTTAAGAAAGCTTTGCGTTATATGCAAGGCACTAAGCATTTCATGCTCACATATAAGTCTTCTGATAGCCTTGATGTTATTGGTTATTCGATTCGATTTTATGGATGTGTTGATACTAAGAAATCCACGTCAGGTTATATCTTCACACTCGCAGGAGGAGCTATTTCGTGGAAAAGCTCCAAACAAACCCTTACGACATCTTCAACGATGCAAGCTGAGTTTGTGGCATGTTATGAGGCTACCGGGCAGGCTGTATGGCTTAAGAATTTTATCCCGGGACTTAGAGTGGTAGACAGCATCTCTAAACCACTCACTTTATACTGCGATAATGAACCCGCAGTCTTTTATGCAAATAACAACAAGTCAAGTGGTGTTGCCAAACACATTGACATTAAGTATCATGTTGTGAAAGATAGAATCCAGGATCAAACCATAATTATCAAGCATATTAGTACTAAGTTAATGCTTGCAGATCCGCTTACTAAAGGCTTACCACCCAGTATTTTTTGTGATCATGTTGCCGGCATGGGTTTACTGGAAAGCCTCTGATTCTAGATAAAAGGACCTAAAAACAAACCAACTCCCATTAAGAATAATGAATAACCATTCTAAGATATAAATAGTTCGCTATGGGTACTGAGGTTGTATAGTACTTTATTGACTATGCAACACATTACCTTGGTGTGTTGTTTTATCAAAGGATGGGCTTATGATGTTAGCCTTACGATCAAATGGGAGAATGTTGGGTTGATCTCAGGCTAACTGCCTGAGATTTTTCAGGGAGACTTAGTCTCCACTCGCTTTGATCGGAGGCGGTTACCAATGATTGGTCCGGTCCGGTCACCTAGCGCCATATAAACAAGAGGGGATTTCGGCAGGGGCTTCGTTCGTGCGAGTTGACTAGTCCCCAAAGAACCCCAAACAAGACCCGGTCTATTTTGGGCGCTCGGGTGAACGAAGGCCGACGACCTCGCTGCCGGCCATCTCCACCACTGCAGCCTTCTTCTTCTTCACCGGCCGAACGCTGTAGACTCTGGCCGACCCCTGAACTGCCGCAACTCCTCCTTCACCGCATCATGGCTTCCTCTTCCGGATTGGGTATGTGGTCATACTTAGACTCTAAAGTTTAATTAGGTGTTCATGATTTTGTTCTAGGGATTAGAGCTTATGATGTTTAGACTTAGAAATCTTCTATCACACACACCACAAATCTAGAGTATCATGTAGCTAATTTAATTTGCCTTTGGAGTAGTAGGACACACTACTACAGAAAGGCTAATACTAGACGGCAAATCACAGACGGTTTTATAAAACCGTCTGCGACAGATAGTAATATAGACGGTTTTAATTTGAACATCGCCTGTGTTGGTGGCGTCAGCGAAAAAAAGTATCACAGACGGTTCATACCTATGAACCGTCTGTGATACTTTAGTATCACAGACGGTCCGTATTAAGAACCGTCGTGATAATCCAAATTATCACGCACGGTTTGTTACTAAAACCGCTCGTGATAATCGGTTATCACGCACGGTTTTAGTAACAAACCGTCAGTGATAATTCACGACGGTTTTAGTAAAACCCGTCGTGATAATCCCATGTCACCGATAATTGGTGTGTAATAATACATGTCACCAATAATTGGCGTATACGTGATTTCGATCTCACCCGTCTATTCTCTCCACATCGAATGGTCGGCACCGTTCCTCCCACGGCCAGCCCTTATTAATAACTCCCCATCAACCTTTCCACCGGTACTAGTCACGCGTGAGTTCATCCACTAGCTAGCTTCCTGTATGCATCTCCCCTCCGCTGTGAACTAGCACCTCCTCCATCGCGCACGAACGGTTCATACTAAAGAACACACTCTTGCCGTAAGTGTCGTAAGTGTGTCTTGTTTAGTGTGGACCGTCGTGCCACGAAGGGTTTGTTAGCTTGTCATCCCGTAATAGATCGATCCGAATGTGTTGTTGAGTTTTGTGCTTGCCTCAGATTTGCATGTTCCTCGACGATGCCGACTCACGTCGAGATGTGATGTCCACTCCGACAATCCTTCTTTTTCTGCAAAATTCAAGGCAATTTTATTACAAAGTTCAAAAAGATATTTCAGATTCTTGGTGAGCGGTGATCGACATACCCGACTTCTTGGGTGAGCGACTATCCATCTGCTCCTTCCCACTTCTCCCACAAGAAAAGAAGTGGGAAGAAGCGATGGATAGTCGCCACCAAGAAGTCGGTATGTCGATCTCATCACCAAGAATCTGAAATGTCTTTTTGAACTTTGTAGGTGGGACCCACATGTCGTGACGGATTTAATAGAAATAGCTCGACCTCGGCGCTGCGTGAGCGGGGCTCGAACGCAGCCGAGGAGCGGGGGAGAGAGATCGCACCGATAGCCGGTGGTTCACTCGGTGTTGCTTACTCTATAAGGGTAATAATCCCTTTGAGATATCTCGATGGCGGGGTTGAACTATCACGCACGGTTGTTACTTATGAACCGTCTGTGATACTTAGTATCCGAGCATCCGTAGGTGGGACCCACATGTCGTGACGATTTAATAGAAATATATAGCTCGACCTCGGTGCCGCGTGAGCGGGGCTCGAACGCCGCCGAGGGGAGCGGGGAGACAGAGATCGCACCGATAGCCGGTGGTTCCCTCGGTGTTGCTTACTCTATAAGGGTAATAATCTCCTTTGAGATATCTCGATGGCGGGGTTGAACTATCACGCACGGTTGTTACTTATGAACCGTCGTGATACTAATATCCAGACGGTTTGTAATAAAACCGTCTGTGATAATCTGGAATTATCACAGACGGTTTTTTATTACAAACCGTCTGTCATAGTTAAAAACCGTCTGTGGTACATGATAATCACAGACTTTTTTAGTTAAAAACCGTCTGGGATTATCACATATCACAGACGGTTTTTAGTTAAAAACCGTCTGTGATTATCACCATATCACGCACGGTTTTAGTTAAAACCGCTCGTGATTTTGAGCTATCACAGACGGTTGAAAAACCGTCTGTGATGACCTCGTATTATCACTGACCCATAAATTCAGATGGTTCGCAAAACCGTCTGTGATGACGTTTTTGAACCGTCTGTGATGACCTGCTCTGTAGTAGTGACAGTCAGGGCACTAAATTAATCTCGACTCTGCTATGACTCGAGACAGTTTGGTTTATCTATTAATATGCTGAGTGAGGGAGTATGTGGTCTTTCTGGTTAGATTTGATGTACACAATCCTGATACAATCTCAGTCAACCTCACTTGTTTTGGATTTTGCCAACCCAAATTAACATCGCGAAAAGGCTCTGCGTGGATATGGGTATGTGATGGACCATGGTTGGAAGCACGTTGAATCATAACACACTGACTCAAGCATAAACAGGCATTCTTGACAGCTACATGCAACTTCTTGGACAATAGTTGACGCAAGATCACACAGCATACCGGCATGCAGCATGGGTCACCACCACACGCCTCCCACTACTCACCACCGTTGCCAAGTCAACAGTGGCACACAAGGGAAAGTTTCAAAAATACGATGGTACTGAAGGAAGGTATAGGTCACTTTGCTATGGCATATAAGAAATCCGGAACAATTGCAATCGCATATAAATTTTTTTCCTTAATTAATATGTGACTAAAACGGCGGAATAATAATAATAATAATAATAATAATAATAATAATAATAATAATAATAATAATAATAAACATGCATATAGCGCAAAAAGTTATCAGTATTTGACACGTGTTTATCCTTTTGGGACCTTTATTAATCTGTTTTTAAAAGCTTTTTTGGCACATGTTTTGTCCGTCTCTTTAAACCAGTCAACTATGCTTAAGCATGAGTCCTGATCGGGTAAGGAGTCTATGCAATATATAGCACCTTCTATCTTACGTAGTTACGTACATCATTGTAAGGCAAACTGGCTAGCTAGTAGATTATGCTAATCTTTCACTCTATATATCAATTTTCCTTTCTTCACTAAATATGTCAGAACACAATGGATTCTAGGCTCCATATAAGTTGTTTTGCTTATTATACAAATAAGAAAAGAGAGGCTATTTATGGTTTTGCATGAATAGGTAGTGATGGACCATGGTTGATCGGGAACCATATACGATATCTAAATATGCCGTCAAACTGAGCTGATCAGTACCAAGGCTCAAGGCTAGTTATGAGATGTACATTCTACTACATTGATTAACTCAAAGTAGACATACACTCCCTACCCCCGTTCCCATGTGCTGACGCCCTACGGCTCGCTCCCGACCACCGCCGCTTGGCCATCGGAGGGCGGCGTGCCAACACACGAAGCAAGCAGGCTAGGCGATGAACCTGGCGTCCACCTTGGAGCGCCAGCACGCCTAGACGACGCCTTGGTAACATAGTAATCGGCGATTATCGGTTGAATTCAAATTGGTTCAAATTAGTTGCAAATTGGCTTCAATTCAAATTTGGTCAGTACCTATTTTGACGGGTGGGTACGGGTAAAACCGAACCCTGGTTTTAGCTAGTTAATCAATATTGGAAATCAGTACTGCACTATGAATGCTCTCAAACATAATTGCTTGAAGAGGACAACACTATCAATATTTGTTTTCAATTGTCACACCTGATCCATCTAATTTTGCATGAGACGACCATTGTCTTCATCCAGAAACAAGGTCGCGAACTCAGCTTGCATGTCCTGTGGAAAAGGTACGTGCAAACAAACACGTGCAAGCAAAGACAGTTTACCAGTCCATAATTTTCATTTCAGTCTTTGGTTTATTAAATAGAGTAATACCTTCTGTGCTACAGCATCATTACGAGCATCATTATTAAATAGAGTAATACCTTCTCTGGCAGCTGGTTTTGCATGGAAGCCTCACCGTCATTCATGAAAACTGGTTGAAAACCCTGGAGCATTGTAAAATCAAGAGACAGTTAATTAGTGATTAAGCAGTTAAACCCCCAGCCGCGCACGATATTACATTCTTAAATGTTACCTCATTCCAGTTCTGTGACGACCTTGTCATCAATGCAGTGTCAGAAACGTACTTCTCGTTAGCTCTGTTGTTCATTTCATGTACCTCGTTGTTTGGCTCGTCTGCTTGATGGCTCATGCCAGTTTGTGGCTGCATACAAGTTAACGGAATATTATTACATTTATACAGTACTGATAAAAAATGGCATTGTATTCTAGAATATTAAACTGGTACCTGAATTAATTCCGAATATTCGTTGAACATTTTTTTTGCTTGCTGTGGGCAGAATTGTTTATTTGGTGTATCGTTTTCACTGTGCAAAAACTTTTCAATCTGCACAACAGAATTTCTCCGTTACCGTACATTCTGTATCCGATAAACAAGATTTGGTCTAAAAAACAAGATGGGCTAAACATGCTGATCCATATATAGTTTTGCATACATACGTCACTGGAATTACCTATGCATTGGGTCTAATCACTGCCTACCCAAACAAGTTCTCAATGGGAGTTGCACAAATCTTGAATTATTTGAAGAGGTAAGTAGTTAAACTTCATTCTTGATTTGTGCTTTAAAATTTGTGTAACTATCAAATACCTTCTGCGCTGCAGCCTGGAAACCATTTGAAGGACTAGTAGCCAGAATTGTTGTAGAATCCTGCAGACCCAGTACTTCACCGTCATTCATGAGAAATGGTTGAACAACCTGGAGCATAGTAAAATCAGGAGCCAGTTAATTAGTGATTAAGCGGTTAAACCACCAATCCGCGTGCGCATGATAATTACCTCACAAAGTGGATTCTGTACCTCGCTATTTGGCTCATCTGCTTGATGGCTCATGACAGTTGGTGGCTGCATATAAGTTAAAGGATAATATTATTACATTTATACAGTATTGGTAAAAAATGCATTGTATTTTAGTATATTAACACTACTACAGAAAAGGTCATCACATACTCTTTAAAACTGTTATCACGGACAGTTTCTGACCCGTTTGAATTAATATGTCTGTGATAACATGTGGTTATCACAAATGGCTCTCGAATCGTCTATAATAAGTTACAATACAAACTATTTTTCAAAAAATCGTCTGTGATATGTCATATATCACAGACGATTCTTAAAAACACAGCCGTCTGTGATAGTCTATTATTACAAACGGTTCTAGGTAAGAACCATCTGTGATTCCGTTCTTGCGTTCTCATAAATAGGTATCTTTCAGTTCATCAATATTCTTTAATTGCGCTATAAAACAACGTAATCGGAGAATGCAGATTTGTAATTCCAGATGTCAGAACAAAATGGATTCTGTATTCCAGATAGGATTGTGTACTCCAGAACAGTGTCTAGAATGCTCCCTTACTCAGACTAATTTGTAATGCATGATTTCTACATAAAATTTGTACAAAATTATCCTATAAAATTCCCACGTTTCAAATAGGACCTTAAACTGTACCTCATTTATTCCTACAGGAGGGAAATGCTGCACCTGGTCTTGCGTGGGAATATGCACATCTGTTGCTAATTCCTATAAGCAAAGAAGAGGCAATCCAGCAGAGTTAGTGAAGCATCAAAGGTCAATACAGTTTATATATGTAAAAACATGCATGCTCATCCATACAGCAAGTAAAATTCTAACCAGACCATGCGGATCGATTTCTTACCTCAATCATAGTAGCAATCAGCTCTGGGTCATTCTCAAGCACCAGTACTGGCTGCAGATTTGCTTGTCCAGGCACGGTGTGAGATGTGTTCCCTCCTAGAGCTGCTGAACTATCGTATCGCTTGGTGCAGATCGGCACTTCCTGCAGCAATACCAAGTACAGATATCATGTACGAATCAATAGACCACATTAGAACAGTGTGTGCTAACTATAAATAAATTTCATGCAACTCTAGTTCATCGGTATGAAAATTTGAAGAGTTAATTAATCACAATTAACCTCAGGTATTTGTACCGGAGTTATATAAAACCCTAGTATTAATTTATAAATACTTCCACTTAGCCCTATGTTTAGCAAAAAAAAAAAATTTGTGGCAGAAAACCGTAGGATACTTTCCGTTATTCCCTTATAACGGGATACTTCATGTAAGGGTACC
The DNA here is from genome assembly GCA_036346245.1 of Bonia amplexicaulis. Lineage (NCBI taxonomy): Eukaryota > Viridiplantae > Streptophyta > Magnoliopsida > Poales > Poaceae > Bonia > Bonia amplexicaulis. The sequence goes on along the minus strand of CM070760.1, from coordinate 7,726,242 downwards.
ACGTGTTGCTACCTCGTCTTTCCACTCTCTCCGGTCCTCTCAGCTGCCGTCGGCCTGTTGCAGCCTCGACAGTGCCGTCGTCAAAGTTGGCTATCTGTTGTTCTGCCCCTGACACGGACACGGTAAGAACAAAAGGCCATATGCAATTAACTTGTGCATTTAATTGCTCTACTGTCTGCGTAGGTAGGGATGGGCTGTAATGTGTAGACCTTGGACCATGGGGTGTTACAAGTTAGATTTTAAACATCGATAACATAGTTATGACTCTCATCTCTATGTGCATGATGAGTTAATGACCTTATTATCTCTCATCAATAGATTCTGGTTTATAAGTAGTTGTATAAGAGGAAAAATCGTGTAGATGAACATGTATAAGGAGTGGGTAACTTCACTCAAACTAGCATCCTTCTTCAAGAGCCCAAAAAAATAAGATCCTGTCAAATGGTCCGGTTTAACTGGTGGGGTACCTGTTAGTTGATTGGTTCCTCGATCTTATCCATTTTTTTGTGGGCAATCAAAGATGCTTTTGGCTAAATAATGGGTGATTAATTTGTGCTAAATTGTTTGGTTGACGTTTATTGTTTCTCCCATCACTACTACAAAAAAATTATTATACTGGATGCTTTATCACAGAAGGTTCAAGAGAACCGTCAGTGTTGCAATTATCACAGACGGATTTAAAAACATGACTGTCTACATTACAAACGATGGTTAGAACCGTCCGTGATACATAATTATCATAAATGGTTTGGATTAAAAACCGTCTGTGATGTCTGCATATATTACATACTATTTTTAATTTGAACCATTTATGATATTGCCACATCACCAATCCGTGGCATCTCTCCTATCCATTCTCTCCACATCAAACGGCAGACACCAGTCTCCTCTCACCTTTCGCCCCTTATTACTCCCCCTCTCCTTTTGCTCCAATTTCACTCCAAGAACCAACATTGATGAGGATATTTTCTGTTGCTCATAATTCATCCACTCCATATTCCTGCTTCCTCCCCCAAACCGAAGTGCTCCGTTCTCTCAATGACATCGACTACCGCTGTGAGATCCTCCGCCTCCAGTTGTGACGCCACGGCTCACTACACAAGGTACTCTTATACTAAGTGTTGTAGAGTGTCTTGTGCAGTGTCACCATCGTGACACGACGATGACGCTGTCGCCGCCTCTCCTTCATCGCCTATGATATATCTCTCATCTGAAATTTTTAGATGGCTAGGGTTTCGGCTATGTAAATCTTGATGCTCGTGCATGTGAAAATTAATTATTGATACCTTAGTTTTTGTGATGAGTGATGGATAGCTAGGGTTTCGACTCTTATTGAAATTCATGTTTTATTGTAGGATGAAGACATAGCACCAAATTAAAGTTTATTGCATGACAATTTTGTGCTCATAAATAGGCCTACTTTGGTTCATCTGCATTATCTGATTGCGTTGTTTTATACTGTAATTAGAAAATATTGACGAACTGAAGAAGGCCTATTTATGAGGACGCGAGAATGCAATTACAGACGATTTTTAACTAGAACGTCTGTATTGTAAATTATCATAGACGATTTGAGAGCCGTCTATGATAACTATCTGTTATCACAGATGATATAAATTCAGATGGATTAGAAACAATTTGTGATGATGATTTTGAACTATCTGTGCTGATCTTTTTCTGTGGTAGTGAGTTCTACATTGTATTTCTGAAATTTTACCATAAAATAAGATAGTGGTATGTGTTGTTGTCATGGGTATGTGTGAAGCAATGATATTATTTCCTCCATTCATTTTTACTTGACTTCTTATAATCTATACCATAATTTTTTTAAAGTTTGATCACAAATTGATTTAAAACTATCTAGATTAACTATACAAAAATTATATCATTAGATTTATTGTTAAAATGCTTTTATAATATTACAATTTCTAAAATGTAGCGGTCAAAGTCGTATCTCGAAGATTGTGAAAGGTCAAAATCAAGTAAAAAAGAATAGAGTGAGTACTAAGTCCGCATGATTTTTCTTATTATTTTATACAAAGTGAATCTCAGTAGCAGGGTTCAATGAATGGTATTATTTACTAGACTCATAGGCGCGGCGCCACGCCGCGCCAGCCATCGTACGTACCCAAAAAAAAGAGGCGATAATTTGTGAGGAGTTTTTCAAAAAAAACCGGGGGCAAAAACGTATTTTCGAAAAAGGTAAAGGGCTTTTTCGAAAACAATGAGGACCTGTTAAAAAAACCGGGGGCAAATACGTATTTTCTAAAAAGGCAAAGGGTTTTTTTCGAAAAAATCGAGGACCTGTACGTAAAAAAAGGGGACCCGTGCGCAATTTCGAAAACTACGGGGGGCCATCCTGCAAAGTGGAGGGGTCAAAAAAAATTCCAGGGACCTTTCCGTGAGAACGAAAGACCTGTACGTAATTTCGGGAAAACACAGGGCTTTTCTGCAAAATTGCTCCCCCGACCGTACTGAAATCGGCCGGGACACGCGCCGGACGGAGCGAGGCGCGGGGCGACGTGGAGGGGCTCTCCGCGCGCGGAGGCCGCGAGGCGTAATAGGTGGTGATTTGCAAATTGAAGCATTTCTTAAACCTCTGCAGTTTTATGCATAAACTTCATATGAATCCTTTGTGATCTTGTGGTTACAAATTATTTAGGAGCCTGCAGTGGCAAGTACTCATTGTATGGTACATACTACTAAATTTTGGGGCCCTTGATTGTTACCTATTTATCCTGTCAATAGAAACTGTTAATTTAAAAATCAGCATCATGGTTCAAGCTTGAATAGTTCACATCTTTAAGAAAGAGTTGTTTTCATTTTTATTCTTTCTAGAACACAAAACATCAGATAGGTCATAGTATTTCTTGTCTGGTGTATAATTCCTTGAAAACTTATTGTCGCAACATTACTTATTACACCACACCAGAGTTATCTAGGTGGGATATGTAGAACAAGGCACTAATAATTTATGTTAAATTCTACACTTGCAGACTGCAGACAAGCTAAAGTCAAATTGTATAATAGTACAGTATAGTAGAAAGTTTTTTTATCAAACAAAGGCAGATGTAGAAAGTTTTTTTTTATAAAAAGGCAGATTCTACATCACCTTAATTAAGTTTTTCCTCACAAAAAATCAGTCTATTAACTTAGATAATATATATAAGCTAGGTGACTAACTATTTTAGCAATGTCAGAAATTAAACATAATATAGAAAATCACTGTAAAATTGATTTCGTGTTGTGGATATCACTTACTTCATTAGAAATGTTTGCAGCAGCAGCAGCATAATCATGTTCTACAACGTTCCCACTACCAGTATTAGCTGCATGATAAATATACATAAAATAAATATCAGCAGCATAAATTTGATGCTCCATTTCCATTTAAGCACTGTATAAATTCCAATCAATATTGCTCAAGAAAAAACAAAAGCTACAGCGTCCAACTTTAATTTGGAAAATTTTTACAATTTGCCACTTATCTCTTGCAGTCAGATTTATTATTGTTATTATTATTATTATTATTATTATGAAATTTAAAACTCCGCACTTCATACATAAAGATAGCACCGGTGTACATACTCGCTATATAAATGTTTAATTGCGAAACCTTATTTACTACATCCTTTACACAGACTAACCATGTTAGAACAAGAAAGCATTGAAGCAGAACCTACGTGAAGACATTGATCACTTACTGGTTTCAAGATTCTCCGGAAATCTGCGGAAGAAGCATGGTTTTTTGTTATTCTCTTGTTGGTTCGAGCTCTCCCCTAGTTCACGTTTTGACCCAGTGCCAGTGATCTTAACAGGAAATTTGTTATTAACCTGCATAGAGAGGATGCGCAACGTATAGTCAGTGTATGTTATGCCACCATATGGTCTAGGTTTTATGCTATCATTTATGCATGTAGTGAGTGTTATACTACTACTATTACCTGTGGGACACCTTGTGCAATTGTCTCCATAAGATAAGTTGTAGCGGCCTCTATGTACCCTTTATAAACCAGGCATAAGCTCACTTTTGGTCGCTGTAGGTCCAACAATAAAAAGATCATCTCAATTGGTATGATTGTGTCATTGGAAGTTGAGACATCTGCATTAATTGAGAGTGGTACATGCATGGACGAACGAAAATATGCAGATTGCATGCATGATTTTATTGGGCGGGAATGAAGGGTTTGCTATATATATACCGGTACGATGTCAGTCTTCAGGGTGACCTCAAGCATCGACATACTGATTTCGCCATTAGGTTTTATGAATTTGAGTGTTTGTCCTGTTAGGTATTCTGATGTGATCAGTTCCTTCATCTTGGATTTAAGCTCCCATGTTCTGTCATCATAAGCAGTCTTGCGGTTCACTCTGTGCTTCTTCCCAGCTACTTCGCTACCGCGACAAAGTTGTGGCAGGAATGCGAAAAATACCGTGTGATTAATATCGTACCGATCAGGTGCTACACGGTGCATCACTAACTCAGGATTCCATGGTTCATTCAGAAGCCCAGCTGCGGATTAAAGGAAAATCACAGAGATGAGCCAGATTGAGAAGGACGCACACAAACAGACGAGTTGGGGTTAGGATGCAAAGGGAAAAGATTACGTGGAACCAAAATAGGAGTTAAAAATCAAAGTAAAGGATACCAAATTAAGAACCAAAAGAGAGGGCGAAATTGAGGTAAACATACTGCTCTTCTGCTCTTCGGCTTCACCTTCGAAGAGGCGAATCCAATTTCCTTTACCATCCTGACAATATCGTCGGACAACAAGTCCGAGGGCGACGATTGCCAGGTTTGGTCTTTCCTTCTTGCCTTCTTCCGTCGCGTGGTCCAAGAAATGGCGACATAACATCTTTCTCTCGTCAGTAATCATCTCTCTCATGCTACTCGGCAAGCTCGTTCTCGCCCTCTCAGCCCCTCTCCCCGGAGCCCCCTTGTTCCCCAGAATGTAAGACTGACCCATTTCTCTCTCACTCTCTCTCTCTCTCCTGCGCGTCTGGAGCAAGGGGAAGGCTGATAATTAATCTTTAAAGCAGATGTCCTTCTGGCTGTCCGCTAAAGAAGAAATCATAAACCCCTGTCCGCCTGGGAGAAGGAGGTGGTTTAGATGTCAACGTCGTTAATTTTGATGCCATCGCCATGTATTCCGACCAAAGCTTCCACACCACATTGCTGCTTTCCAGCAGCCCGCATTGCCGTCCGCTAATCAACTGCATAACAACTTGTAATGGGCCTTTGGCCTGCGCTCCTCCCAACAAGCCTACAAATTTGGACCCAACAACGAGATTAGCCTGATAATGGGCCACGTAACGACACAATTTGTTCCAAACGGACCGGGCAACAGGCCGACAACTGGAAAAACTACATCTTGGTCCTCTCCCAAAAAAATGGAATTCGACTTGGTAAACGTAAAGTTGATTAGGCTGCATCCCCGGGGCTGAGTATGGGCCGATCATGCGGCCGCCCCACCTAAGCGGTGGACCACAAAAGAAGAAAGTCTATGTGACCTTTTTTTTTTTCAAAAATTCAAAAGTATGTATCTTTTGAATTGAATATTTATTCTGTGATCCTTTCGAACCATGACGTTCCTTGCGACGAATCCTACAAAATAAGACCCATATTATATATATTTGGGCTAGTGAAATACATAAAAAATATTGGAGCAAATCAAAACTATTAGTAGAACAAAGGAAAAATATCAGTGAAATATGTCCAAAGCATGAGTGGAATGCTAGTGGAACAAATAAGAAAAACTAGTGGAATAAAAAAAATACTCCCTCTAGTTTATAAAAATAAGTCGTTTTAGCATGCGAGCAGTCAAACTTTTTAAATATTTAAATTATATACATGAAATCATGTGAGTAGATTTTCTTGAAAAGTACTTTTATAATATTATAATTTTATTGGGTTTTACAAATATATTACAATAGTAATTAGTAGTCAAAGTTGTATTTTATTGACTATGCCGATGTACAAAATAACCTATTTTTGTGAACTAGAAAGAGTTGTAGCATAACAAATTAAAAGTATATGGCAGAACAAATCAAGAGTATTAGGTAGAATAAACTTACCAGTGGAACAAACAAGAAATATTAGTGGAACAAATAAAAACTACTGGTGCAACAAATCCAAACTGTTTATAGATAAATAAGACTTCAAGTGGAAAAATCAAAATCATTTGTACAACAAAGCAAAAGTACTAGTGGACAAATCAAATAAAGTGCTACTACAATGAAATTAAAATATATACAAGTGGATTTTGTTTTAAAGATCCTGTAATAATAAACATGATGGTTCAGACGGAATCGGATATTTAGTTTAAAAGTTATGAACTTTTGAATTTTTGAAATTACTTTTGAGGTGTACTTAAGTGAACTAATTTGTCTTTGTTATCAATAACCATTTAATACTGCGCCAGTTTCTTATTTAGCCATTATGGAATTTCGGTTTTCAGTCATTGTTTACATTTCAGCTTTCAGTTAGCACTTGCGTTTCAGTTTTTACAGCCATCATGGTTCAGTTTGTAGAGGCACTAAATGTGATAGTTTATGGCTGATGTAAACTTTTGTTCTTCTATAAATAAAGAGAAGGCAAACCAGAAAAGCGGCAGCCTGCAAGTTCACGCAGCGCCAAACATTCATTGTTTCACCAGTGTTCATCAAATCCCAATTTATTTTCATTTGAAGCAAGAGCTAAAAAACTGAGAGATTCACAAGGGCGGCTGGCAATTGGTATCAGAGCACAATGTCGGCTCCCGCCTTTGCCGTAGGACACTCCCGTACACCGCAACGACACGGCCGTGGACGCTCGCCGTCCCCATTGACGCGCCGCTCGCATCGACGTGATGGCGGCCAGCGTGAACTCGTTGTCCAACGGATCGTGAAGGAGAGTAGTGGCTCCATCTCCTACCCCACGCTCACACGCTCAAATTACTCCGATTCGGTGGTGTTGATGCGAGTCAACCTGCAGACTCAAGGCATGTGGGACGCCGTCAACACCGGTGATGTGCCATACCAGGAAGACCGCCAGGCCCTTTCGGCGATCCTGCGCGCGGTGCCTCCGGAAATGCTCCGGCCGCTCGCCGAGAAGGACAACGCCAAAGAAGCCTGGGATGCCCTCAAGGCGATGAGGGTTGGTGCGGATCGAGTGTGTGAATCCAAGGCACAGAAGCTACGCCAAACATTTGAGTCCATGCGATTCAAAAATGGCGAGCACGTGGAGGACTTCAGTCTCCGGCTCCAGGGTGTCGTCAGCGACCTTCGCCTCCTTGGGGAGGATTTGTCGGAGGAGAAGGTGGTCCGCAAGTTACTGCGTGTTGTTCCCCGCAGCTCCACGCTGTCGAGGACCGTGGAGAGTCGGACGATGAGGAAGGAGACCAGGTCCTACTCACGGAGAAGGAATGGTTGTCGTACAACACCAAGGAGACCGGCATGTTCGCCTCTCGCGCTGCTGCGAACAACGGGAACACGTCGCACTCACGCCAGCGCGGCTGACGCAGCCGCGGGCGTGACGGGGGAGACAGGGAACCAAAGTCTGGGCCATCCCAGGCCGCGTGCCACGACATCTCCAAGGACCAATGCCGTTATTGCGGCAAACTCGGCCATTGGGCCAAGGACTGTCGAAAGGCGAAGCGGGATCGTGAGAGGTTGGCTCAGGTGAATCTTCTCCAAGCCGAACCAGAGCAGGCTGAGGGTGAAGACGAGCCCACGTTGTTAATGGCTCAGGTCTGTGATCTCTCTCCCGCCATCAACATCGAACCAGCAGGCGCCAAACTCGTTATAAACGAGGAGCGCGCCCTTGTCACTCTCCGCGACGAGGGAGAACCAGTTGATCCAGAATGGATCCTGGACACCGGCGCATCGAATCATATGACAGGTGCACGGAATGCATTCTCCAAACTCAACACCAGCGTGCGCGGCTCCGTCAAGTTCGGCGACGCTTCGCGAGTCCGCATCGAGGGGTGCGACACTGTACTCTTCGCCTACAAGAACGGTGATCACTGCGCACTCACCGGCGTCTACTACATCCCACGTCTCCGCAGCAACATCGTCAGCCTCGGCCAGTTGGATGAATCTCGCTGCAAGACGGAGATAGAGAATGGCATCCTCACACTACGCGACCCCCAACGCCGACTGTTGTGCCGGGTTTGGCGGAGCGCCGGACGTCTCTATGTGCTCAACGTCGACATTGCACAGCCCGTTTGCCTCGTGACGAGGGCCAAGGAGGAGGCCTGGACATGGTATGCGCGTTTCGGCCACGTCAACTTCGATTCGCTTCGCATGCTCGCTCGGCGTGGGATGGCGCGAGGTCTACCGGAGCTTGAGCGCATAAATCGAGTTTCTGCGGCACGCTGATCGCCAAGCGGCGAACGCTATTCCCGCCGCGGCGTACCGCGCATCGGAGCGCCTCGATCTCGTCCACGGTGATATATGCGGGCCTATCACGCCGGCAACCCATGGCGGAAGAGGTACTTCCTGTTGTTGATCGATGATCTAACCTGCTACATGTGGCTCTTTCTGCTGGCGGTGAAAAGTGATGCTCCTGCAACCATCAAGCGCTTTAAGGCCAGCGTCGAGGTTGAGACCGGCCGCAAGCTGTGTGTACTTCGCACGGACCGAGGAGGGGAATTCTCCTCCGTGGAGTTTGGTCTGTACTGCGCCAACGAGGGTGTCCAGCGGCACCTCACGACGCCGTACTCCCCTCAGCAGAACGGCGTGGTCGAACGCCGCAACCAGACGGTTGTGGCCATGGTGCGCTGCATGATGAAGGCGAAGGACATGCCGGGGGAGTTCTGGGGTGAGGCGGTGTCCACTGCCGTCTTCATCCTAAACCGTCACGACGAAAAGTGTTTGCAACAAGACCCGATGAGGCATGGCACGGTCGAATACCCATCATGCATTACTTCAAGACGTTCGGGTGCGTTGTTTACGTTAAGGACGTGAGACCGCATTTGAAGAAACTCGATGACCGAAGCAAGGCCATGGTGTTCCTCGGCTATGAACCGGGAGCCAAAGCATATCGCGCTTACGACCCAGTGTCCCAGCATATTTGTGTCACCCGCGACGCCGTGTTCGATGAATCGGTGAAGTGGGATTGGGCGGCTTCAGTAGAATCCGTTGTGGCCTCCTTGGGCGATTCGTTCACCATCCACTACGAGGTGGTTTCCTCCTCATGCCATCCAACATGGCGCCGGAGGCGAGCAAAGAACATCGAACACTTGGAGACGGCGGCTCCCAACGACCCTGCTTCACCACGCACTCCGGATCCCGCCATCGAGTTTGTATCGCCCCCAGCTGCTGAACCCGACGTCGACGACGATCACGGGGCACCATGGCGCTACAGAAGCATGGCCAACATCTTCGCTACTTCGAAGCCGGTGGAGCTCGATTCCGACGAGCTTCATTTAATCGCCACTCGAGCGCATCAGGCTTCATGAACTTTGCGAGAAGGCGGGCATCGTCGAGGTCGTCACACGGCAATAGGATTAGGGGGAGAATTGTTATCAATAACCATTTAATCCTGCGCCAGTTTCTTATTTAGCCATTATGGCATTTCGGTTTTCAGTCATTGTTTACATTTCAACTTTCAGTTAGCACTTGCGTTTCAGTTTTTACAGCCATCATGGTTCAGTTTGTAGAGGCACTAAATGTGATAGTTTATGGCTGATGTAAACGTTTGTTCTTCTATAAATAAAGAGAAGGCAAACCAGAAAAGCGGCAGCCTGCAAGTTCACGCAGCGCCAAACATTCATTGTTTCACCAGTGTTCATCAAATCCCAATTTATTTTCATTTGAAGCAAGAGCTAAAAAACTGAGAGATTCACAAGGGCGGCTGACAGTCTTTTAGTAGTATGTGGGCGGACCGCAGTATAGGGGCAGTGCTTAAGGGCATGTACAATGATTGGTCTCTAAAGTTTGTCTTTAAGAAATACACTTCACCGTAATCTTATATTATTTTCACTATAACTTCTCTCCTTACACTTGCTCATAATTCTCTCTGATATGTGATGGTTTGCGTGCTAGGCTGTCTTTTGAATAGGACATGGCATATTCTATCCTTCCTCACCAACTCTTATCTACGTAGGACTTTGTTGCTGTAGTAAGGCTAAGGGCATTTCCTATTTGTTACGAGATTTGTTACCGCATCATTCATCGGTGAGCTTGTTACTATTAGTTCACTGTGGGAGCCTCTAGTAATAAACTTTAGTAAGAAGCTATTGGAGCAGCTTGTTTCTAAAATCTTCTCCCAGCATTAATTCTCTCTTCTTCGTAGCAAGATATATATAATGAACTATTGGGAGCGCCCTTAGACAGCCACCCATTCATTCCTATCCGTATGTGCCACCATGATTATCCTTCCCGTCCAGTCGTCAGCGTCAGGGTTTTGGTTACCGGCCGGTTAGCTAACGGAAATCTCGGCTGTGTCCGGTTACTCCGGCCAAAAAATCTCGGTCCAATTTGAACTTTCGACGATGAATATCAAAGCAAACCGCAACACATTGTAAATACTAGTTACGTACTCGTGTATTGTAACAGAACTCATTAAATATATAGATAATTGTGCTATAGAAGAAAGTTGTTTTGATCGGTTGGAAAGTGGAGAATGGTGAGAAGTTAAGAGAATAAAGCGGTTAGAATTGAGAAAGTGGAGAATGGGTGTTTTAAGACCACATGTCAGCGCTGCCTTTTATGAGAAGGGGTGAGAGAAACTGGATCAACCACCAACTTCTTTTTTTATAATAGTAAAGAAATAAGATCGACCGTCACATTGGATATGTCTGCAGGTGTGCAACCAACCAGGCTCTAAAACCTTGGCACTCATCCACACATACATCCCAAGCTAAAAAAAAAGAAGAAAGAAAGAAAATGAAAAAGAAGAATAGAAAGAGAGAAAGAAGAGGGTAATATTGGGAATAGTCCCATATCAGTTATGGGAAAAAGAAAAATATAACTTATAAGTGTGAGGGAGACCTCACCCATTGGATTAGTATTTTAGAGGAGAAGACCCAATACCACTTATAGCGCTGTTGCTTTAGGGTTTACATGCGACAGCCCGTGGGTTTAGTTATGTTCAGCTCATCTGGACCTATGACCCGGGGAGTAAAACCAGTTGAACCTAGGCATGCAGCCAGTCCGATCTAATAATTAGTATCAGAGCTCAGGTACCTAATATCTCCTTGAACTTCATAGTTGTCGAGGCAGGAGTGCACACCTAATGTGTGAGGGGGGAGAATATTGGGAATAGTCCCACATCAGTTGTGGGAAGGAGAAAATCACAACTTATGAGTGTGAGGGAGACCTCACCTATTGAACTAGTCTTTTAGAGAGAGAAGGCCTAATACCACTTAAATGATGTTGTTTTAGGGCTTGCATGCGTTAGTATGTGGGCTTAGTTGTGTTCAGCCTATTTGGACCTACGGCTTGGGGAGTAAAACCTGTTGGACCTAGGCTGCGGTCAGGGTCCGATCTAATAGGTAATCCTAGAGGTGGGTATTGGGACATGCCATGTCGGCATGGCCTAGGCCCACTGCGCTTTGGGCCACATTGTGCCGTGCCAACTCGGCCCGGTCACCCCACTGTGCCAGCCCACCTCGTCACCGGCCAGGCCTAGGCATGGCCCAAAGCCCATCGTGCCAGCGTTCGTGTCGTGCCAGCCCAAGCCTAGCCCGAAGTAACTATACACAACGAAGACGACAACGACGATGGTGATGACAGCCGCCATCTTCATTTCTCTCGTACCCGCTTCTTTAAAAAATAGTTAAAATTCCATACTATTGTCTCGTGCCATTCTACCTCCAAACATGGCCATCTTGTCCAACGGCATGTATATCTAGGTGCAAATCGGACTGTGGCGTACGTGGCCATCTAGCCCATTGCCCGGCACAGGGCTACCAAACTGGTCAAATAGAAAAGCTCAAGCAGAGTCATGAGTGCAGTTTACTGTAGTTAAGAAATCAATTTTAAATAGTTTCTTGAACGTTTAGTAACTACTTAGAATAGACGCACTAATAACAGACTGTCTCTATTTACATAATGGTTAATTGCAATATACATGGGGTGGTTATCTCATCAAATGCTAGAATTAAAAAGGCCGTCGTTAAAGGGAGCTATGTTAGAATTAGTAGCGTATGCAGTGGTAGTTTTCTTACATAAAATAAAATCACAATAGGGTGAGCTATATTGTAAAAATTATAAATATATGTTAGAATATGTTGATTTGTTTGATCTTATAAATATATGTTAGAATATGTTGATTTGTTTGATCTTATAAATATCACGTGAAGAAGCAAGAGAGCTGCGAGAATGTGACCTAGGGTTCAGCGATGGTGACCTAAGGAGGAGCAATGTTGAAAATACTCATTATTTTTTATGATGATGTTTCTTAAGAAAGAACAACAAAAGATGACTTATATCACAATATACAAGTGCAAAAATAAAGAACAACAAAAGGCACCTCATATCACAAGTGCAAAAATGAACTCGGCCTAAATCATAGCGTATTTCAGTCACTTTTCAACCATTGGATTAAGATCCAACCATCCTCGTTTTTCTCCTCATCTCGTATATATACACCGCACATTCACACCTCCAAAACGTAAATCAATCTTAAAATTTGGTATTCTAGGGACTGCTCCGTACATATGTACGTATATGTCATAGCGAATGTGTAGGATCTTTCCATGATGAAATCAGAGTTTCTGAGGGCTAGAACAGAAGAAATCAAAATGGACAATAACCTATTTATAGATTTCAAAAACTTGGAGGGCTAAATCGCAAAAATGGCCAAATCCCCATTTCATAAAATCCCTTCGTCGCCGATTGGAGGACTCGAGCCCTGTTCATTTCTTCCTTTGCCCCTTTTTTTCTCTCCCCCCTGTGCAATCTTCTCTACGACCGGCAGCGGCGAGGCTAAGGCGGGTGCACGGGAGGCCGAGGCTAACAGCCGCGCGGGCCACAAGGTGAGCGCGCGGGAGGACGAGGCCCAGGTGGGCGCGCGGAAGGCGGTGAGGCCAAGATGGGTGGGCGCGTGGGAGGTGACGAGGCCGAAGCGGGCACGCGGTAGGCGGCGAGGCCAAGGCAGACGGTCGCACGGGAGGCGGCAAGGCTGAGACGGATGGCGGGCAGCTGTGCGAGAGGCGGTGAGGCTGACATGCTTGCCTTCCTTGCCGAGGCCAATCCGACAACTAGCGGGAAAGCGCTGACGATGACAGGGACGACCTGCAAAACACCCTTGGCCTCACTCGCGACAACATCAAGGCTATTCGGTATACTCCTTCGGTCCTTCCTCTCTACTCCTTCTCTCTCTGCTCTGTGATGGCTTGTGGGGATGACCGTGAGATGGAAGTGCCTATGGGATGGCGACAGGAAGTGATGCCGAAGCCGAGGCAGCCGCCAGCATTGGCATGTTGGTCATGCCCCCTATGCCGGCCGTGCTCACCGAGCTGGGCCGGCCCAAGCATGGCACTATATGCCTGCTGTGCCTCTTGATGGGCTAGCTTTCCAGGCCCAGCCCCACCTACCATTCGTGTCGTGCTAGCATGGCCCGTCACGTGGCGTACCCGTGCCATCTTTGAGTCATGCCGGGTCAGCCGGGCCTCGGGCTGGCACGGATAAGCCCGGCCTGAGTCTTAGCTCTAGTAACCCCAACCTTTGTAGGAGGGCGCGACAGCTAAGCGTCATGAAACCACGAGGGGCGGCGCCGTGGCTCCGTGCGCCTGCTGACTTCTGTGGGAGGGGGTGTCGAGCGGCTGCCTGAGTCCAACGGCGGCGCAGCAGTGGTTCCCAGTGGCCGCGGTAGTGTTTCCGCGTGGCGACAAGAAGCACAACGAGTCCGCGCGGCGACGTCAATTGGAGCAGCGACCATCTAGACGGTGAGAGGATGAGAAACAACAACGATGATCAAGAGGAAACGCGATTAGCACCTGTTTTGGGATGGATTACCATCTGGCTTAGATCGTGCCGGAGCCAGGCTACCCATTTTGGACGCCTAAGCCTGATTGAAGGTGCCTGTGTCATGGAGGGTACTATAAGGACCCCAACCAAACACAAACACAGGCATGTTCCCGGCAAACTGACCCTTAGTCCATCTGTCCACTATAACCATCCTTTATTTTGAAAAGAATTGAATATGTACCATAATTATTTGCCCACTTTTGAAATATACAGCATATGTTGAGAGGTTTAGAAATTTACCACGGACGATGTTGACAATATATCAGAGACATACCACCCCTGTTTGGGACGTGGGAATTTTCTAAATTCCTACTCCAGTTGAGCCATTTCTTGTGAAAATCCTGCATCCCAAACATGTGTTTTGTCTCTTCCACCTTCTCCTTTTGCTCCAGCCACCCGGGCTCGCTCTTCGGTGGCGTACGACGGTGTTCGGTTCCCTGCATGACGGGCCTAGTCACGGCCGTGAATGTAGCATTTCCTGAAAAGGCATGTCATGGAGGAACTGGACTAAGAAAATATTTGGAAAAAAATCAATATGCTTCACTTCGACCACCGGACTTATCTCCCGGGTAATCAGTGCTTTAGCGGCGGTGGTGGTATCACCGGCTATCGAGTTTAGGGTGAAGCAGGGATTTACTCAGCGAAACACAAGTTCGTCGTGCATGTGGTGCAGGAGGGGAAGGGAAGGGCTCAGCAGTATTCCGGTGAAGCCAATTAGTTAGGTTGGAAAAAGGAAATGAAAAGATAGAGAGAGAGAGAGAGAGAGAGAGAGGTTAGAAGGTGGAGGATCGGAGAAAACAAGCATGGAATCTTACGATAATCTTCTGAGGCTATACGGGCATCGGAGCATCGCCTTGTCATTGTTTTCCATTCAGAACAAGAAACTTGCAGATGTGAGAACTGGAGTACTCGAAGCAAACCATGCCTGCGTGAATCATGATAGATTATAGCTAGCTTGAAGAAGCACTCTGCCAATCCCGCCCGTACACGTCTATAAATTACATGGTCAAACGGACTAATCAAGGGTGGCAAGCGCCACCCCCCGGGTCACCACAGGGGTGTCAGCAAATGCCATTTCTTTACTATTTCCTCCGTTCCTAAATAGATATCCTTCTATGACTCTCACAACAACCAGGTCACATACAATAAAAACAAATTACTCTCGTTCAATGCCTTCATTAGATTATTTATTGCTTTTGGGATGATGCGTGTTACTCTAATCATAGTAAAAGAAAGAAAGTAAATTGCAGTATGCACCATCTAATTTGACCAAGTTGTACAAAGCACCAGGGTTAGGATTTTAATGCACATAGTGCCTGGTATATGACATTACGTACATTAATTGCACTTTGCACCAAGACTTGACTTCGATCGGGTCTGTCCCACGATCCTGACTACATTCATCACATATATTGTTGCATGCAATCAACAATATTCCACCTGTAGACTCGGTACATTCATCGGCTTGAATAACTAGTTCATGAGCAATCAAACAATTTCATGGATTACAAGTTTCCCAGCATGGGCGGCCACCTCATCCGCGTGCGTAGCGCCCGTAGGCGGGCTCGGCTGCCTTTCAAGGTGATGGGTCAAACCCGGTTGGAGCTGTTAGCCACTGAGGGCAGAATGGGAATTTCCCACATGAGAAGGGGGAAATGAAGGCGGGCCCACCTGGCGGTGAGCCGCGTCTGTTACTATTCCCGTGTGCGTCTCTTGTGCTACCCGAGCGAGTCTCGCGCGGCCGTTGCGTTCTTCGCCCAGATCCGGTGATTTCGGCGGCGCTTGGAGAGGTGGCGAGCGGAGGGGCTGCGGCGGAGGCGTGGGCTGGCCCGGGTTCCTCGGAGCCGGTCGCTCACGCCACCCCGCAACTAACCCTCGCCCTCTCTATTTAAGGCACGGCAGCTCCGACGGTAGGCGGATCTCCTCTTGATCCCCAGTTGCCTCTCGAGTTTTGATCCTCTTCTTTGTTCTTCGGTTTGGCGGAGATTCGGCTTTCGGGCCATCTCCGAGCGTCGGCCTGCGTCGGTCCCGTGTGTGAACCCTAGTCTGAGTTTATGCATCCCGGGATTTTTGAGGGGTCTAACTGAGGAAGAACAAGGCGGCGGCGCATCTCCCTGCTGTGTTTGATTGCTCTCGGCCAGAGCAATCTGCGGTCTTGTGCGGCATACCCGAACCTCAACTTCTTCTTTGGTGTTCGGCTAAAAGGAGGAGTGCGGCATTGTATCTCCGTGAATCATCTACTTGCTTGCAATAGCGAGTTGATAGATTTTCTGGGACAGCGAGTTATTCGTGCCTTGCCATATTATCTGTGATCTTCATTTGGTTTCTTTAGGTGATTTAGAATATTACCTCTACTGTGAGTATCAGTTAATTGGCTCTTGGCAATTTGTGATCCTTTTCACTTATCTGTGAGCATCACTAGTTGGAAGATTGCAAAGAAGTTTCTGTTCTTTAATTGCTCTGTGATGAACTAGTTGAATATTGAGATTGATCTAAGCTATTTGTATTAAGATTGAGCTCTATAAGACTTTTTCACTGTCTGAACTGAAAAATTATACTCTCTGCTGATCAGGTTGGTTTATTAGCAGTAAAGATTGTTTTTTTTTGTGTAGTAGATGATCTTGAGTAATTCGGTCCAGAAGTAATTGCTCTATTCTGTTTGTCTATTTGAGACTGTATTTCTGATCTACTACAATGCATTGTTATTGCTACTTGACTGGGAGGTCCTGATCCGAAAGTATTTAATTATTGTTCACTGGATATACGAGTTTTGTTAGTGAAAATATGTTTTAGAGCTCAAATCTTAATTGATAGCTGTTAGATCTTTGTGATGATATTCAACATTGACATGAGAAGGCCAAAATCTTTGATTTTGTGCGACTCTGTTCTGAGAGCTCTAAGAATAAATAAATCTGTTGCTATTATGTTGTTTTTAGTCTTTATTGCTAGACTTTACTTGATGGCAGCATGCTATAAATCTGTATTTCTTCATGTACTGATCATATATGTTAATTTTTCAATAAGAATAGCATGCAAATACATTAATGTTATGAATGCCATGCTAATGCTGAATTCATATATGATGTTCATATTGAGTTTTCACTCATTCTGCAATGATTTGAATGATGCATATGTCAATATGTTGTTTAAGTCATTCTTATGCCATGCTTGGGTGATTACTATTATCATAATTATTATTGGAATTAAAATAGAAAATATGCTTATACCGCAATATTTACAACAATCCAGAAAATCTACACTTGAAAGAATGACTTCCTCATCTGACGTCGTAAAGCCCGAAGTCTTTGACGGTGTCAACTTCAAACGTTGGCAGGCAAGGGCCAAGCTTTGGCTGACTGACCTTAGGCTCTTCTGGATCATTTCAAGTCCTCCGGCGTTTCCGCTAGAGATACCTGAAACGATGCGTTGGGAAGAGGCCAATAATGCAGTCTTAGCCCGTTTGCTAGCCATCCTGTCTAACCGTTTGTTTGACGTCTATGTCAACTTCACAAATGCCAAGCAACTCTGGGACGAACTTGATGAGAAATACTCCGAAGGAGATAATGGAAACGAGTCCTTTGTAACGGCCAACTACTTGAACTATAAGATGGTGGAAGGACGGTCGGTGATGGAGCAGCTCCACGAGCTTCAACTCTATGTACGTGACTTAAGTCGATGCGATCGCGCCTACCGAGAAGTTCCAAGTAAACGTCATCTGGCGGTTACCGCCCTCGTGGCGTGACTTTGTGACCGCTCGTGACATATAAAGGAGCGCTTGACGCTCAATGAGCTGTCAGCTGCTATCAATGTCGAAGAGCGAGCCAGATCAGGTGACGGTATGGGAAAGGCTCAAGTCCAAGCTCATCAAGTGGAAGTTAAAAGAACTGGAGGCCCTGGGAAACCCAAATTCAAGAGTCAGCCCCAATACAATGCTCCAACCAAAGAAAATGAAGAAGAAAAAGGAGGACATTGTCTGTTTTGTTTACGGAGAGGCTGGCCATAAGGCCAACCATTGCCGCAATCGTAAAGGCAAGGGTCCAGCTCCTGGTCAGCACAAAGGCCATAAGGCCGAAGCAAATGTCGTGCTGGCAAGCTCCAGTTTGGAAGAGTACGTACCTCAGGCCTTTATGGCAAGTCCATCTATTGATTGGTGGATTGATACAGGTGCTACTAGACATATATGTGCTGAACGATCTTGTTTCTCTTCATTTCAGGGTGAAGGTGGTGGATCCGTCCTAATGGGCAACGGAGCCGCCGCAACAGTACGTGGGATTGGATAGGTTTGCCTGACGCTTACCTCGGGCAAAACACTCATCCTCAAAGACGTACTGTATGTGCCTGCGATGACTCGCAATCTTCTGAGCGGGTCAATGCTATGTAGGCAAGGAATAAAGCTTGTATTCGAGTCAAATAAGGTCATCTTGACCAAGTTTGGTAACTTTGTGGGCAAAGGTTATGATAGCGGAGGCATGTTCCGCTTATCAACTCTTGATTCAAATAATGTAAACATCTTTAATGTTTCCCATTGCAATAAAGTTCATGATATCTGGCATTCACGGTTGTGTCATGTTAACTTTGAAGCCATTATGCGGTTAAGTAAAATGAGTTTAATTCCAAGCTATAATTATGAGAATGGTTCAAAATGTGAAGTGTGTGTGCAAGCTAAGCAGCCCAGAAAACCTTTTCATAGCGTCGAAGGGCGAAGCACTTCTCCACTTGAACTAATACATTCTGATATTTGTGAGATGAATGGAATATTAACTAAAGGTGGCAAACGATACTTCTTAACTCTCATAGATGATGCAACTAAGTATTGTTATATCTATCTACTTAAAACGAAAGATGAAGCACTTGAACATTTTAAAATCTATAAAGCTGAAGTTGAAAATCAACTAGAAAAGAGAATCAAACGGTTAAGATCGGACCGAGGAGGTGAATACGTTTCACATGAGTTCTCTCAATTCTGTGAAGAAAGTGGAATAATTCATGAAGTTACTCCACCATACTCACCCCAATCAAATGGAATAGCCGAAAGGAAGAACCGAACTCTATGTGACTTGGTTAACGCCATGCTTGAGTTCGTGTATGCTTGGGACTATTGGTGGGGTGAGGCATTTCTCACAGCTAACTATATCCTGAATAGGGTTCCACCTCGCAATCAGGAGGAAACGCCCTATGAAGGATGGAAGGGGAGAAAACACAACTTATCATTTCTTCGGACTTGGGGATGCCTTGCAAAGGTTCATGTACCATTACCGAAGAAAAGGAAGATTGGTCCTAAGACCGTTGATTGTGTCTTTCTAGGATATGCTTTACACAACACCGCTTATAGATTCTTAGTGGTCAAATCCGAGGTGAGTGACATCACTACAAATAAGTGATGGAATCTCGTGATGCGACATTCTTTGAACAAGTGTTTCCTATGAGACCAAAGGAAGTCAGTGACTACTCTGGTTTAGATGATCTCTCTATTCTTCCTAATGTGGATAACACTACTTCAGATTTGGAGTTGAGGAGGAGTAAGAGACAAAGAACCGAAAAGTCACTTGGAGATGACTTTGTCACCTATGTCGTGGATGATGAGCCACGAACACTTTCGAGGCATACGCATCTCGGATGTGGATTCTCGGAAGGAAGCAGT
This sequence comes from Bonia amplexicaulis, assembly GCA_036346245.1. Lineage (NCBI taxonomy): Eukaryota > Viridiplantae > Streptophyta > Magnoliopsida > Poales > Poaceae > Bonia > Bonia amplexicaulis. The sequence continues at coordinate 7,706,645 of CM070760.1, read as the reverse complement.
CCGTAGCGAGATGAATTTCATCATAGCTAACGGAACTTGGGAAATTTCAGATCTCCCGCCTGGTTGTAAGCCAGTAGGCTGCAAATGGATCTTCAAAAGAAAGCGTAGACCTGATGGTACTATTGAAAAGTACAAGGCCCGTTTAGTGGCTAAAGGTTTCACGCAAAAAGAAGGAGAAGACTATTTCGACACATACTCTCCTGTGGCTCGTTTACCCACAATCCGAGTGCTTTTAGCAATAGCTGCTGCATATAAGCTCATAGTACATCAAATGAATGTAAAGACCGCTTTCCTAAATGGAGAGTTGGACGAGGAGATTTATATGCAACAGCCTGAAGGATTTGTGGTTGAAGGGCAAGAAAAGAAAGTATGTCGATTGATCAAATCACTGTATGGTCTAAAGCAAGCTCCTAAGCAATGGCATGAGAAATTTAATAGTACGATGACGTCGGTCGGCTTTTGTGTAAACGAAGCCGATAAATGTGTCTAGTATCGGTTTAGTGGAGGCGAAGGTGTTATTCTATGTCTTTATGTAGATGACATATTGCTTTTTGGGAGGTCCTGATCCGAAAGTATTTAATTATTGTTCACTGGATATACGAGTTTTGTTAGTGAAAATATGTTTTAGAGCTCAAATCTTAATTGATAGTTGTTAGATCTTTGTGATGATATTCAACATTGACATGAGAAGGCCCAAAATCTTTGATTTTGTGCGACTCTGTTCTGAGAGCTCTAAGAATAAATAAATCTGTTGCTATTATGCTGTTTTTAGTCTTTATTGCTAGACTTTACTTGATGGTAGCATGCTATAAATCTGTATTTCTTCATGTACTGATCATATATGTTAATTTTTCAATAAGAATAGCATGCAAATACATTAATGTTATGAATGCCATGCTAATGCTGAATTCATATATGATGTTCATGTTGAGTTTTCACTCATTCTGCAATGATTTGAATGATGCATATGTCAATATGTTGTTTAAGTCATTCTTATGCCATGCTTGGGTGATTACTATTATCATAATTATTATTGGAATTAAAATAGAAAACATGCTTATACCGCAATATTTACAACAGGAGCCAAGTCCTAGCGCAAGTGTAACGAAATGTCATATTACCTGGTATTAAATCCTAACTAAGGTGTTTTGCACAATTGGAATCAAATTAGGTGGTGCAATCTGCAATTTAATCTAAAAAATGGTATGTAAGGAAAAAAAAGGAAGTGGGAAATGTCACCTTGAGAAATCGTAGAAAGCCATGTTTTCAGGAACAAATGGAGTGCAATGTTTACAAGAATTTACCTATTCAGTATATACATCACTACAACTCAGCACCTCGGCGCTAGCAGCTGCATGCACCACACCGCTGGAGAAAATTTTAATTGCCAACGGTATAACAGGTTTGATCTGATTTGTATTGTTTATGACAGGTCGCATCCCCTAGAAACAGTCATAATTGTGAACGTACTGAATAGACCGAAAACTAACTCCTGTAGCGAATTAGGCCGTTCGGATCACGATCCTGCGGACAATTTCTGCTTTTTATCCAAAGTAGGATCGTAATCAAGATAGCGGTGTCATGTAATGAAGTGTCCAGGCCTTGCAATATTGAGAAACATGATTTTTTAAGTACATCTGACCATGATCCCATTTTTTAAAAAAGAAAACCATGATCCTATATTTCATCCCGATCCTTCCTGTTAAAGTGTGATCTGAATTTGGTTCTGTATCCAAGCTGGAGATGTTCATCTAGCCGTATCACACATGGCAATGGACATCACAACTGACTCTAATTCGTTTTCTTTCTCTATTAGGGACTCTTGTTCCCTAGTCTATATGTGTATTCCTATAGTCACATAGTTTAGATACGTTGAATAGCCCTATGCTGTAATATCTCATCATATAGTGATTTCCGCATTCGTACATCCGTGATTTTTTCTACAAGGGTTTTTCACGTTAAATCCGTATCTCCCGTTGAGTGGTATCAGAGCTGGTTCCGCTAACATCATCGCCTAGCACCATGCCATGGCATCGTACTACGTCATCTCCGTCAACAATCTTCTGTCTCAATCGATAGTCATTTTCTATCAAGAAGTTGTGTTGTCAGTTTTGCATGTTTTTTGTTAGAGGTGGAATTCATTGCAATTCAAACTGTTGTGCGTATTATTAATGGTGTCCATATGGGATTAATCACTAGCGATTTCTTCAACAATCTGTTGTCTACTACGAGTTACTACGCAAGATCCGCATATATAGAGTCTAACATGGAGTTACATACTTTCAACACAATAAGTTAATTTTGGCTACACTTTATCGAGAAAACTTTAAAAAAAATCATTGTCAGTTGTGGAACAACTGAATTTGGTGTTTTATCCACAGTTTGGATATGTTGCAATTTGGGTCGCTAGCACAACCATTATGAAGGTTTTAGCAATATTCTATTTCAGAAGTTTAATGACACCCTGATGGCAACTAGCATGATCTCTAGAGTTTTGCTATTTGAAAGTGAAAGTTTTGCTCTAATTTCTATTTGAGATGAAGGATTTAAGTGCAAGAAGTTTGTTTTTTTGCGTGGATACTACCACATTTTCTAGTTGTTGTAGCTTGATATGAGGGGTCTACCGTAGTTTCTACTCCATTTATGGCATGAGAGTTCTTTTCATTCAGACAATTCTGCAGGAGTAGTTTTAACCATATCATGGATTCTAGTTACTTTTACAGCTGTCAGTTTGATGTACGTGATGGCTACATGTGCAACTTACTCTTTCAATGATCATTGTTTGCTAAGTTTTGTGTTTCAGGTGGAGCACGTCAAATTCTATGATATGAGCTCTTTGTTATCTATCCAGCACCATAGGTGATGTTTTGGTTTATGTCGTTTGATGGTTGAGCATTTGTTTAAGGAGGCCATTTGCAAAAACTGAAATTTTACTAGGGTTATGAAGTACTAAAGTCTAGATTTATTCGTCTGCTTTGTTGATAGCCGTGTGTTTGAATCTGTTGATGGTTTGCTCAATTTTACTTCGCGAGAGGTGTTTGGATAAGACTATTCCATCCTTTCTTGTTCAAATTAGTCCTATGAACTTCCAAGATACAAGGTCAATTGATGAAGATTTATTTTGTGCACTCTTTTCAAAGAATCAAGCTCATTCTTCAAGGTAATGCAAGTTGTGAAAGAGATTGAAGATGCATTGATAATGTACATGGAATGCAAAGCATCAACATCATTTAATAAGCTAGTACAATTCTTGCAAAAGAGTAAACCACCATTAAGCAATTTCTTAGTTTCTAAGCATACAAGAGAAGTTATTAAATTATCATTATCCACAAGTAATGACTCACAAGACTCACATGGCAAAGACGATTTTAAATTAGAAACTTCCAAGCAAATCATTCATTTCTTTCACTAGGCTCCTCATCTCGAATTTAAGAGCAAGTAATTTTGAGATGAGTTTTTCCTTACCCACCATTCTTAACATGAGTCGATCATAAGCTTTAGAGAACTCCTCATGATCATATTCCATTGTTACTCTGCATAAGCCATCGGGTTCTTTCTCCTTCTTAAGCCTCCTCATCCCTGTCACAATACCAAGAAGAGTGGCCAAAAACACCATATAACTTACAAGTACCACGATATGCCCTTTTGTATTTTCTCACAATTCTGTTAATGAATTCACAATCACCAGCCTCATCAAGGTCATTGCCAAAGAGTCACAAAAATATGAATCAAATACTCAATAGACCTCACACTAGTTGTCATACTCATGATCGGTTAAGATCACACAACGAGCAAACCTTGCTCTGATACCACTTGTAAGACCAAAGATGGAAATAGAGGGGGGAGGGGTGAATGGTGCCTAAAATTTTCCCAAAAGTATTCCCTAATATTTACTCCAATAGTTATGATAAGCTATGAAGATTAAAAGTAAAGAATAAATCAACAGAGACTAATTTGACAGAGAAAACCCAATGTGGTCGTCCAAGACCAGTATGGTCGAGGGAAGACCAGTGTGGTCGGAAAGACCAGTGCGGTCAAACAAGACCAAAGTGGTCAAACATGATCTTAGAAAAGACTAGTGTGGTCGAAGACCAATGTGGTCGAATAAGACCAGTGTGATCGAAAATCAGTGTGGTCAAACAAGACCAATTGGTCGAAATAAGATCAAAGTGTTCAAAAATCAATGTGGCTGAAATAAGACAAGAGTGGTTGGAAACAAATGCGGTCACATAACAAAGCAAGTTAGATTACAGCACCAATTCAAACCAAAACGCCCACAACATCAAAACCCCAAAATTACCCTTTCTTGAGCCAAAACGGGGCAAACACAAGAGCTTGCAAATACAAGTGCCTAGATGGATGAGATCTGGTGTCCAAGACATATCTTCATTACTTATACATTCTTGGCACAAGATTAAGGAGAGAAGAGGAAACACCAAAAAACAAAGCCAAATCAAGATTTCATCACTTGAGCACAAAAGGAAAAACTTGGACGGATTTTAATTTCTATTGATACTTGGAGAGGAATATTTATAGCCAATCCCTAGACACACACAAAGCCGAAGGATGACAAAAAGCTCAGCCACAAGAGCATCTCATATCTCCCGCAAAGTTATCTCCAAGAACCCTAACTCCTCTCAAGGCTAGGCATAAATACCCCAAAAGCCTAACCTAGCCACCTCTCTCCCTCCTTATATACGGAGGCTCACAAGAAAAACCCTAACCATTACCTCTATTTGGGTTTCATCCACTTACATGGGCTAACCCGTTAACCCAACACCATATCAGGTTTTACACTTACACATGCACACTTCTTAAAGCGCTCACACCCATTAGCGCATTAGTGAATCAAGAAATGAAACAATCTATGAGTTGATTTCAAAACATGAAGACCACCACTCAACAATGCCAATGAGGAAGCACTCTACTATTTCAAAAGAAAGAAGTTTCTGAAGCAATCAAAGGAGCTAGCTCCATACCGGGTGGTAACACATAAATGGTATAGGCTTTTTCTGAAAGTTTATTATGAAACTGAAAACTATGGAATTGACTCAGTTGGAAGGAGGGGGAGGGTTTTCTCCCTACGAGGATCGACCTATTTCATGGCCTTCCCTCCATACCCCCCTTTCCTGGGATAAGGAACGCTTAAAGGCGATCTTTCTTCTAGTTCCCTTACTTGCTAAGCCAACTTTTATTAGTAGCAAAGCTGAGAGACTTGACCTTTATCGATGCTTTTTTTGGGTGACTCACCAACCGACCTAGCAGTGATCGATGACAAAATGGTACTTGATCAACTTTATTTTTTTTATCACATACAAGACCTAAACCACTTAGACCAATATTGTAGTTTCACATACTGCTACTTTTCTGGTATTGTGTAATTTACCAAAATGCTCATCTACCGCTTTCCATGAAGTTTCCCATGTTCTTTACCACGAAGTATCGCCCATGCTTCACCATCTTCCATGTGGCCTAAATGCCTTGCCACCAAGCCTCTCACGTATTTGGATCCCACCGAGCCGTCCTCGCTAGCAAACGACCCAAGTCACTTGGTACACCACATGCTTCTTCTCGCACATGACGGCACCCGGCTTCCTTGACCTTATAGGACCTCGACTCCTCCCTGAGCCTAGTCCCGGTCGACCTTGTCATTGCCCCTTATGTCCACCACCAGTAGTTCCCACTCCGGTTCTTTGTTGTCCCAGCTTATAACCACCGTGCAAGCCTCGGTCATCTTTGGCGGCTCCTTGATCATCTGGACCTCGTCTTCTCCTGAGTGTAGTCTCGATCCCTTGGCCGATTGGAACCTAAGCTCTCCTAGCTTAGTCCTAGACTCGTCAGCTTCACCATGACGTAGTTCCAAAGTGCTGCAACTAAGACAAACAAGCAAACCGTCATGTAGCACCGCACAATACACAAAGTTATTAATTAACACTATTCATCCATACAATACACAGTACAAAAATTATGCAACCAAGTTACTGATCCTAAGCCTAGGACCAAATATTAACCCCTGTGCACACAAGCAACAATACCCATACTATGACCACACTCCAGCAACTCGATTCAAACAAATGCACGACCCAACAGCTCCTTGGCCGGTATGATCGCCAACCAAAAGCCGGTCATACCACCTCACTTCGGTAGTACCGTCCGTACAATACCGATAGTACCACTGTTCAAGACCGGTACTACCGCACCTGACCGGTATACCATCAGCAAAAGAATCAACTGAAGAACTTGCAAACTCTCAAAAACCAAACTCAAACTCTGCAAATACTCAACTTTTGCAAACTCTTAAAAACCAAACTCAAACTCCACAAATACTCTAATCCAAAAGTTAATTACTCATAATAACCCTAGAATCTTCACATGGTCTCACATATGCTCACAATAGCCTGCAGCGAGCCAAATTTAATATTGAAAACTCTAGCGTTCCGCTCTTTCCAAAGCATCCGAGAAACCAAAGTTATCTGTGTCAAACCCCCTTCGTTGCACCTTTGGTACTGCACGTCTTGCACTTAACTACCAATCAGTCAAATGGACAATAGCACCTGGTGCAAGCAATCCCATTTCCTAAGACTCAAAGCACCAACCAAATTTGCCTCGCCAACGTGCAGTTAACTAAAAGATGAGGCACTGTTTCCTCCTCTTGATCACACATGGCACAAGAACTCGGATGTGGCAGCCCTCTACGCCGTAATTTGTCGGCAGTCCACCATCGTCCCTGAATCGCTAGCCACATAAAAAATTTGCATTTCATAGGAGCTCTCTTGATTTCCAACTGGGGGAGGTCTGCTCGCTGGCTTGACCAATAAACTCTAAAACTGCTACTCGAAAAGAACAATGATATATATTTATGCTACTACTCTAGCCAACAATATATTAAGGTAACCTAGCTTTCTGGCTCTCCGATTTAGAGATCTGCATCTCCCGGTGATCAAGTCAGTTGCCACCTTCATGATGCCATCTAACTTTATTTTTTTGAAGATGGTCCCCCATCTGAATTAATTTACCGCTGGGGTGAGCGTACGGTTTTGAAGGCAACAGATCAAGGCAATAAAAATTACTTTCACAAGAGGTCCCTAAGGCCGTGTTTGTGTAGTGGTTCCACTTAGCCTCTGAGCTTCAAAGTCGTCTTGACAAAACCCTAAAGTTTATGAAGGTTCGGCTAGGGTTTCTGCTCACGAAGGGGTCCTACAAGATCCTAGCATTGAGTCAATGGCGACAGGTCTTTGTTTGTGTGTAGGTTGCTTATGATCAATGGCGAGAATATCAGAGCTAAGATAGAAGAGTTGACGGACGAGATATTGGGTGATATCGCGTGCCTCAAGCATAGCTTGAAAGAGGACAAGAACCATGAAGAGATAAGGTTGGTGCATGTGCATGTGCATGCATGGTGCATCAAGTGGTTCAAACTGGTTCAAATGTGCAGGTGGTCCGCTGGCATCCGGAAGCGGAAGAGACATGTAGGCCGGTTACGTGGCAAGCTATTGATGCAGCAAGGACACACATGAAGACATGGAGATTGCTTCCAGGTGAAGAGACTGAGTCAAGTGAAGGGCACTTTGGTAAAATGCAGGTACCGGAAAAGCTATCAACCGTAAAACTGTGGCGAAGACCGATTTGAAATAGATTCAAGAGAAAATGGGCTTTGAAAAACGTGCGAGTCCTAAGTGAGTCGAGTGAAATATTGTATTTAGAGATAATAATTAGAGGCAATTTAGTTATTTTCAATATTTTTTGTCTATATGTAAGGCAAAATACACCTTATATATTTTTTTGACAGAGAGTACTTGCTTGTGCAACGAAATATTGCATCCAAAAAAGACAATGGCTTGTAGTTTAATTAATAAGTTGCTGTTCAAAGTAATTAATGCACTCTGCCCTTAACGATGTTTAATATTTTGTTCTCTTTTTTACTTGACTTTTTAGAATCCGTGCCATCAAAAATTTTAAAATTTGATCGTCAATAGACTCAAAACTATTTAGATTAACTATACAAAGTTATATAATTAGATTTATCACTAAAAATACTTTTATAATATTATAATTTTATTAATATATCTTAGTGTAAAGTTATAAAAGGTCAACGTCGTAACGCAAAAACTGTAAAATACAAAAAAAATAAAGTAAAATTAGGAGGGAGTAAGATGGTATTGAAATAATCAAAGTAATATAGAACTGTTCAAAGTAATTAATGCAGTTAGTCAACTCAATCCAAGCAACTTGCCAATAGTCGGAGGCACGCACATTCTTGCGAGCAATTACGTGGTCCGCCTAGTATATATCTAACTCATGCCACATTGAATTTTGGATAACATGTAAGGGAGTGGATCGAAGAGAGGTGGGAGTAGTATGCTAGACTGGGTTTAAGAAACTACAGTAACTTATTTTTTAAATATAGAGTTTATATATAAATTATACTAGATATTGTATCGATTTTAGTTGTACTAGTCAGAATCATATACGGTTTTTTTCTCTTTGTACTATCTTTTATAAATAACCAGAATTCAAAAATTATAAGCCAAAATCACAGCCTAAAAGACCCACCTCTAAAGACATATATAATGGTATGTCTCTTAAATTTATCTCTAAAAAGTTCACCTCATCAAGTTCTCGAAAAGAAAAAGAAACTCATCTCATCTACAGATAACGTTACATACAACTTCTTCAATAATTTACCTCTATTATCAATGTCATAACTATTTTTTATTATTTCCATCGAGTCCTCGAAGCAAAACCAATGCATGCACGAATCATGATAGCTTATAAATTACGTGGTCAAACGGACTAATCAAGTGCCCCCGGCGCGCGGGGTCCCCCACGTGAGGTGTCGGCACATGCCATTTCTTTACGATTTCCTCCGTTCCTAAATAGATATCCTTCAATGATCTCTCACAACAACCAAGTCACAGACAATAAAAACATATTACTCGCTTTCAATGCTGTGTTACTCTAATCATAGTAAAAGAAAGAAAGCAAATTGCAGTTTGCACCATCTAATTTGACCAAGTTGTACAAAGCACCAGGGTTAGGATTTTAATGCACATAGTGCCAGATAATATGACATTATATTGCACTTTGCACCAAGACTTAAGACTTCGATCGGTCCGTCCCACGATCCAGACTTCATCACGTATATTGTTGCATGCAATCAACAATATTCCAGCTGTAGACTCAGTACATTCATCGGCTTGAACAACTTTGTCAAAATCTTCGATCACAGTTGGAGTCAAAATTCTCCACCGCTACCGGTGTCAAGACCTTCAACCGCTACCTAAGTCGAGACCTTCAACTACTACCGAAGTCATGATCTTCGACCGCGTTAGCCGTGATCTTCGACTGCGTTAGTCATGATCTTCAACTGCAGTAGCCCAGTCGATTACCTGTGGACTATGGTAGCATACCTCGGGAATCTTTTGCTTACTTACTAGTCTTCCGCATGCCACTATAGCCCATAGACAACCTACAGGATTTAGGCCCTAGAAAGACCCATCATCGAATTCACCGGTGCCAGGGGCAAAGTACGCATCGTCGGGCACATATTCTTCTTTATTCTCTGGTCAACAATAATTTAGGAAAAATTTAGTACATTGTGTACTCAGTAAGACTTGTAGTGTATCGCAAAATTATACATATATACAAGGCAAGCAAAGGATGAGGCTCTATGCTAAGTTATTTTCAGTATGAGGTAAATTTTATTTGCAATATCAATAAGTAATAATTTGCAACGGAATTGTAAAGAGCATTTGACATGTAATAAAATAACATTTATACAACTTCCACAACAATAGATCAATCAATCCGCAGCCTTCCTTGACTATGAACATCACACAATTCCCACCTATGGGTATGGCACAACTTTACTCACATGAGATAATCAATTATACAATTGGCAACTTCACGCTTCCTTTGGGGTGTGACGAAAGTGATTATCATATAGCCTTTAGATTATCTAGTCATAACCTTGCACCAGCCCATTGAACATCGAACCTCTCTTAGGTCCATCCCCTAAGAGAGCATTCGAATCCTCGTGGTTCATCCCCCAAGCAAAGACCCTCACTTAGATCCATCCCCCAAGTGGGCATTCATCGTTGTATTAGCAAGCTTTAGCCTCAACAGCTCGATGAAAGGAGCCCTAACGAGCAAACCTACCCAGAATGCCCCCACTACATCTGCGTCTATCACAATGCAAGGTTAGACCTAGACAACTTAATCAGCTAAAGCCAGAACCCATATAGAACATGTGGTTGTATGGTGTGACTTAGATGTGCGGCAACAGCGCTCGTTCCTTAATTGACCCAGGTTAGAATCTTCCTGTATCTATATGTGAGATATCCTATCACATTTGACAGTTTATCATATAACTCGCCTACATCCAAAACTAGGTTTTTCATTTTGCTTATACCAAACTAACAGAGGTTACTTCTCTGGTCCAACATTTTGAAATCTCCCATATCTATGCGCAAATTTGTTTAAAAGTTCAAACTTAGTAGAAACTGGTGCATGGCTAAGCATTTAGAACATGTACTCAATGTAATATGGACAAATTTTGACATTAGCTATTGTCTAACCATGTCCTAAGGGTTTCAACAATGAGGATATCAAATCTGCAAGGAGGTTCAATGCATACGAGCGGTTGTAATTACCTTTACCCACAATATAGCAATTTTAATGGAACATACAAGCATGCAAAATAGATTTTGCAAACAATATACAATAATGGAAATACTGGGATCAATATGGTCAAAGGGGTGCTTGCCTTGCTCTTGCTATTTAGAGAATGTTTCGGGTGCATTCTCGAAGTTGTTTGGAATGACGTCGTCTAATTGATAAAATCCAGATAAATACAAATAAGAGTCGAATAAATTTAAACAGAGACAAAAACTTAATTATTTTTTATATATTCAAAAAGATCATGATTTTAGAAAAATTTAGGAATAAGGATCACTAAATTTGGAGTTCGTGTGGAAAAGTTATAAGTGTTTGAGTTTTGGTTAGGTCTGAATTATCTCTTTTCGGCTCATATAGTACTCTTTTTACGACCTCTAATACTTTCGGTTGCTACAGTGCATTTTACAACTACTAATACTCTTCAGTTGCTTTTGTGTTGTCGTTACCATTTGTTGAGTAGCATTTGTGGATTACGAGTACCGTAGCACTCGTGGAATATGACAACTATAGCAGTCAGAGGTTACGACTATTGTTAGCAGTCCAAAGTTATGACTACAGTTAGTAGCAGTCCAAAGTTATGACTACAGGTAGCAGTCCAAAGTTATGACTACTGCAGTCAAAGATCACGACTACCACAGTCGAAGATCTCGACTTCGGCAGCGGTCAATGGTCTTAACTTCGGTAGCGATCAAGGATTTTGACACCGACAGTGGTCGAGTTTTTGACTTCGACTACCTTGGTTCTCTTTTCAACTTCGACTACACATAATCTATGAGGGGGGAGGAGCTCACGGGAGGTGTGGGCAGAGCTTGAGCAGGAGCGGAGGAGGCTGGATGTTAGAAACTAGGGGCACCATGAGCCATGACTATGGTTGAGCTGGCGTAGGCACGTGAGGTGGAAGACGATCACTGTAATCAGCCCCCACATAGCAGTGAGATGGAGTGAGGTGGGTCTATCCCCCTTACAAAGAATCTCATCCCCGAGATTCGATGGGTTCAGTAAAGAAATTTAGAAATTCGATTCTAAGTCAATCTTCCTATTCCTATGGTTGTGAGTTTGTCACTCAGCTTGGTCTAGAATGTGGATTAGATACTCTCAGTAAGAAAGATCGGGTTGCAAGTCAATGTTATCCAATGGGTGAGCTCACTCAGAGTATGGAGGCACTTCTTGAATTGGGAAACATGGAAGATATCATGCACATATGAAAGTTGAGGTGGTAGCTCCAATTAGTATGCCACTTCAACTTTCTTTGCAACAATTTGGTATGGCCTGATGTACCGGGGTGCCAATTTCCCATGGACATGGAAACGGCAGATGCCATGGAGTGGTGAGATCTTGAGATAGACAAATCACCTATCTCAAAGCTCAGCTCATAACGACAATGATCAGCATAACTTTTTTGACAAGGCTATGCTTCCTTCAATCGGCTTCGTATCGCATCAACTTGTTCTTGAGCCCCTTGGATAATAGTAGGTCCAAATAATTGTTTATCACCAACCACAGACCAAAAAGAGGGGTTCTACACTTTCTCCCATAAAGTGCTTCGAACAGAGACATTTAGAAGCTTGATTGGAAACTGTTGTTGTAAGAAAATTCGGCAAACACCAATCATTTCTCCCAATTCGTGCTATAGGACAGCACACAAGCTCTTAGCATATACTCCAAATGTTGATTTGTCCTTTCAGTTTGGCCTTCCATTTGTGGGTGGAATGCCGTGCTAAAGAATAGGTAGGTCCCCATAAGCTCATGTAAGCTTTCCCAAAATCGCCAGGTAAATTGAGGACATCAACCGGAAGTTATCATCTTTGGCACTCCGTGCAATCGGACGATATGATTCATGTCAAGCTTAGCAAGCTTAGCTCCATGATATGTGGTGCTCACACTACTACATAAAGTCTAATACTAGATGCCAAATCACAGACAGGTTGACAAAACCGTCTGTGACCGACACTTACACAGACGGTTTTTATTTGAACACCGTCTGTGTTGATGGCATCGGAGAAAACTAGTATCACAGATGGTTCTTACCGATGAACTGTCTGTGATATTTTAGTATCACAGACGGTTTTTATTAAAAACCGTCTGTGATAAGCTGATTATCACAGATGGGTTTGTATTAAAAATTCGTCTGTGATAATCTCAGAATTATCACAGACTGCTTTTAATAAAATATCGTCTGTGATAATTGCGCTAGACATTTATTGCGCCTCTCAGAACCGCATCTTTCTTCATTTCGATCCAGATCTGGCCGGTGATGCATTCTTTCGCTCAGGAGGCAAGCTAGGCGATTTCAGGCCAATTAATTTGGTGGGAGGAGGCAGAGATTGAGCTTTGAAGATTCATACGTTCCAGGTTGCTCTAGATATGGTTAGTAATGAAATTTATTTTTCTTTGCATTACAATTTAGATCTATGTTTTGGTGAGTGCTATTGAAAATGGTTTGCATCTACTTGACCATACATGATCAGTTCCCATCATGTGGGAGGCCAAATTTGTCAAAATTGTTGGTTATATACCTTCAGCGATCGCTGGGGAAATAGCTGTTGTGTTTATAATATGAATTAAGCTAGCAAAGCCTCAATGCGTGTGGTATATATGTAGTAATAATTAATTAATATAATTTTTAATACTAAGTTGTTATATATATACATAATGTAGGACCGAAGCTGGATGTATGCTGTGAACCGTGTGAGTGAAGAGTACATTAATGGCGTGTCTGCTTTTACAGGAGTTGCCGAGGAGGATATGTTGAATAAGGGGATAGAATATATGTACTGTCCATGCACTGACTGCGAGAATTTAAAGATGTTTAAGAACCGAGGGCAAATTGAAGCGCACTTGATTCGGAGGGGTTTCAAAAAGGGTTATACGTGTTGGACCAGTCATGGCGAAGTCAATGATCATATGCCGCCGAATGACATTGCCGGTGAAGTGAATGATATGCTACTGGATGACATCGCTGGTAAGGTGAATGACATGTCGCCGGATGATGTCGATTGTTGTTCGGATTCTGATAGGTTGCATGATGACAATCTGGATCAGATGCTTCGCGATGTAGAAGAGAGCTATGATGAGAGAAAGTATGTTAAATTCCTGGGCTTGATGGAGGACTCGGAGAAACCTTTGTTCACGTGCTGCATGTCAATGTACACGAGGTTGTCGGCCGTGCTTGAATTGTTGAAATTGAAGGCAAGCAACGGTTGGTCCGACAAGAGTTTCACGGCGCCACTAGGTCTTTTAGCGGACATGCTTCCAGAGGGAAATGAGTTGCCTAAAACCACGTATAAAGCCAAGAAGGTTATTTGTCCATTGGGAATGGAAGTAGAAAGAATACATGCATGTCCGAACGACTGCATCCTCTACCGTAAAGAGTATGCAAATATGCATGTATGTCCGGTGTGCAACGCATCCCGATACAAACATAACAATCAATCAGATAACGGCGAGGGAACAAAGGTGAAGAAAGGACCTCCTGCTAAGGTGGCATGGTATTTTGCTATAATTCCCCATTTGAAAAGGTTTTTTGCAAATCCAAAGAAGGCACAACTACTGCGTTGGCACTCGGAGGAGCGCAAGAAGGATGGAATGCTAAGACACCTTGCTGATTCCGCCCAGTGGAGAAACATCGATAGGAGTTTTACAGACTTCGGTGCAGAACCAAGGAATATGAGGTTTGGACTGAGTACAGATGAAATGAATCCTTTCAGTAGCATGAGCAGCCGACATAGCACATGACCTGTAACTCTCTGCATCTATAACCTTCCTCCTTGGTTGTGTATGAAGCGAAAGTATATTTTTCTGTTGATACTTATCCAAGGGCCAAAGTAACTTGGGAATGATATCGATGTGTACCTAGCACCGTTGGTGGAAGATCTAAAAATACTGTGGAACGAAGGGGTACAGGTATGGGATACATACAAACGAGAGAATTTCACTTTGCGCTCCTTATTGTTCTACACCATAAATGATTATCCTTCCCTTGCTAACCTATCGGGCCAGAGTACAAAAGGTGCCAAAGCTTGTACTCACTGTTTAGATGGTACCGAGAGTGTGTGGCCGAAACACTCACGCAAAACCGTCTACATGCGTCACCGCCGATTCCTTCGGAGGGCTCACCCATACCGCAAGATGAAGAAACAATTTGACAGAGAGAAGGAAGACGGTTCAGCTTCAAGGCATTTAAGGGAAAAAGAGGTTTATGGTATGGTTAAGGATTTAGATATTGTCCTCGGAAAGGGACGTAAATTGAGGGCTCATGAGAAGAACACCTGGAAGAAGAGATCGATATTTTGGGACTTACCTTATTGGGAGTACCTAGATGTTCGACACTGCATCGACGTCATGCACGTAGAAAAGAATGTATGTGACAGATTGATTAGTCTCTTACTGAACATTCGTGATAAAACAAAGGACGGCGTCAACGCACGGCTTGACTTGGCTGATATGGACATCAGGCCCGAGTTAGCACCGACTGAAACATATAATGGACGAACGTACCTTCCCCTGCGTGTTACACTCTGTCCAAGGCCAAGAAAACAGAATTGTGCCAGTGCTTGCGTGGTGTCAAAGTTCCGTCTGGTTACTCCAGCAATGTGAAGAAATTTGTTTTGATGCAAGATTTGAAGTTAAATGGCATGAAATCTCATGATTGTCATGTGCTGATGACACAGATGCTCCCTATTGCAATTAAAAATATTTTGCCGATCAAACTCTCAGAGACAATCATGAGGCTATGTTATTTCTTTAACACAATTGCTCAGAAGGTCATCGATCCCGAAGGACTAGATGCTCTGCAGGACGAGGTGGTGATGACTCTATGTCATCTTGAAATGTATTTCCCTCCTTCGTTTTTTGATATCATGGTTCATCTCATTGTTCACATTATGTGGGAGATAAAAATATGCGGCCCCGTATTCCTACGTAGCATGTACCCATTTGAAAGGTTCATGTGAATTCTCAAGTCCTACGTACGGAATCGACCTCGGCCAAAGAGCAGCATCGTCGAAGGTTATGCAAGCAAAGAGGCCATTGAGTTTTGTGTCGATTATATGGCTCATATTCAACCGATATGTGTGCCTCAATCTCGTCATGAGGGAGGCTGAAGGGTATCAGAACTATCGGAAGGAAAACAATCACTCCAGATATGGACACGTATACTCAAGCTCATTTCACGGTCTTGCAACACATGACTGAAGTGACGCCTTATGTCGACCAGCATAAGGATGTGCTTCAACAACAGAATCCGGAGTGGCCGGATGTTTGGATCATGAGGCAACACAACAGTCGGTTCAACCAATGGTTGAAGGAGCAAATCGCTAGGAGCTCGCCAAGTGAGATGCTGACATGGTTAGCAAAAGAGCCAACATTTACAGTTGTGATATGGCAAGGATATGACATAAATGGGTACATATTCTATACACAGTCGCAGGATGTAAAGAGCACTAACCAGAACAGCGGTGTCCGCATAGATGCGTTCAGTACCGATGGGTTGAGAAACTCATACTATGGGTTCATAGAAGAGATTTGGGAGCTCGACTACGTGGTTTTCAAGATCACCTTATTTCGCTGCCGTTGGGTGCACTACCACAGGTGAAGGTTGACAAGTAGGGTGTCACTACCATGGACCTCCAACATGTTAGGTACAAAGACGAATCATTCGTACTCGCCAACCAAGTTATTCAAGTTTTCTATGTAACCAACCCAGCGAATAAGAAACGTCGTGTAGTTCTTCATGGAAAAAGGAAAATTATCGGAGTAGAGAATGTAGTGGACGAGGAAGAATACAATCAATTTAACGAGTTACCTCCTTTTCGAAATGGCATAAGGGTCAATGACGAACAACGTGACAAAACTAGTTACGTACGCATTGATCATCATGAAGGGCTAATTTTGAAAGGAAATAAGCAAGTGGAATGAGAATGTGTGATATATATATATGGGCATTTGCATTTATGTATATAACAATGCATGTATGTGATGTATATGTGAATTGCATTTATGTATATATAACAATGCATGTGTGTGATGTATTTGTGAATTTGCATTTATGTATATGTGAAAATGTGTGATATATAGGTGAATTTTGAGAATGGGTCATACAAATGTATCTCTATGTTCATTGGGCTGTTGTAAGGAAATACAAATGTATCTCTATGTTCATTGAATGCTGGCTGGTGTAGTTATATTAATAACTACAGCCTGGGGGGCAAAGACTTATCACAAACGGTTCTTAAACAGAACCGTCTGTAATAATCCTTTTTATATAACACCCCGCTAGGGTTTTGCGCTTACACTGCAGTTATTAGCAACCACTTAGTCGCTCTCCCGATCGAGCCCGTCGCCGCCGCCGTCCCCCCGAGGTCGTCGCCGTCCCCCTCCCTCGGGCCCGTCGCCGCCGCCGTCCCCCCGAGGCCATCGCCATTAAGAGGGATCATGACAAGTAGCTCGATAACATATTATTGTGCCATTGGGATCAATTTAGGATCATGCATTCATTAAAAATTAAAATTGATAGCCAAATATGTGCTCTGTTTGGAAAAACGGAAGTACCAGATATTTAACGTGGAACTACCATTGAGCGGTAGTAACGCAGCCTACGAATGGTACTTGTGCAATCGGTGGAAGCGCAACCGGCGGAAGGTCAAGCGTCGCGGTGGCATGTGCGCACGACGCACCAATCATGTCCTGCCATGCGTCCGCTCCCTCGGGAATGAACGCACGACTACAATCGCGCGGACGCCTGACACGGTCCAACTCCTGTCGTGCACCAGTGGCCGGCGCGATTCTCGGGACCATTAATGCATTGTCGGTGGGCCACTAGCCGGTCATCCCGACTTCGCTCTCGACACCGACTCCGCCTCTGTAGAACCCTACCTCCGCAAAATGACTCCGGCCTCGACTTCGACATCGACTCCACCTCCGTGGAACGAATCTGGCTTTGAGCTCGACTTACCATCGGGAGTGCCGCGAGGTTGCATGTGCGCGCACACCGCCTGACACACAACGACTCGCCAACCGTGTCCTGCCACGAGTCTGCCCTCTCGGGAAGGAAAGCCGCCTGACAACCCATGACCGGCCACCGACCAATCGTGTCCTGCCACGCGTCCCGCCTTCTCGGGAAGGGGCCTGACAGCGCACGACGTACCACCCATGTGCAGCCACGCGTCCCACCCCATCGGGAAAAGTGTGCGACCACGGCGGGTGGCCGACACCGTGAAGACACGCGATCGCTGGCGTCGCGTCGCTCGATTCCGCACACTAGGCATCATTAAAGCACCGCCATTGAGCCACGAGCCACCTGGCTGAACTTCGACTTCGAGTCTGTACGGCGACCCCGGCATTGAGACCGCACGACGACTTCGGAGCACACTTCCACGCCGGGTCCGCGGGTTGAGCCGTCCACCCGATTCGGCCTCGAACACGAGGGCCGTCTCCACACTCCGCTTCGCCTGCATATCCGCGGAGCGAAGTCGGATACCGACTCGGCTTCATCTTGATGGACCGGCTCCGTTGGAAGCACAACGCGCGACCAGGAGATGCCTGCGGCAGTAACTCCAACTCCGTGTCCATGCCACTAGGCCGTGCCGCGCCGGCAAATTCATTTCTGTCCAAGTCCACAGAAGGTCACAGGCCGCAGGGACGGAGGAGGCCAAATGGCTCAGCAACATGGCTTCGGCCTGTGAAGCCCTTTACCATGAGAGGCTCCTATTGTAGGGGTGACCCCCACCTAAACTCAGCTGGCCTGTTAGAAGGTTGTAAAGCCCAAAATGGGATATGTATAATGACATAAATGCCCCTGAGAGGGATATTTGGGTGTAAGGGCATAATTGTAAAATACCCCATGTGAATATATATAAAGCTGTCCTGGGCATGGAGAAAGGCCCAAGCATTGTTCACCTAACATCTCCACTACTATTCTACACTGTTTGGTCTGTAACCACAACAATTATAATACGACTAATTAGTTGGACAAGTTTTTTTAATTCAATATTAATTCATGGTTCTTTAGGTGAAGTAAATGAATTAGAATAATTAAGCGTAACTGTATGAGGATAAAATACCATTAATATCTTCATACTATATAAGTTATGAGGATATCTATATTTGACCGAATTAAGTAGATATTTTATTCAAATTTGTATTTGTTACATATTCGATTCGTATTCGAGAATATTTGAATTATATCCATTTACAAAATATGAATACAAATATGATAAGAACATTATTCGATTCGTATTCATCCCATTTCCACCCCTACCTACAACGCAGCATCAACCATTTAAGCAACGAACATAAGCTTCACTTGCATCAAGACAAACATAGTTTTTTTTCCAGTCCTATGCCCAGACAGCATCTACACAGCATAAACGTTTGAAGCTCACGCACCATTCGTGGTGCTGCTTGCGTCGGCAAGACCAACCTAGCTTTTTTACAGCCCTACGTCCAGCCAACTTGTCGATCTGAATGGAACGAGCGCTTGCGGCGGCTCGAATGATTGAACAATTAACACCACTAGTTTGGCTCATTTTCCGAAATTACCCTCTAGTATGAGTGGTAAAGTTTTTTAGATTGTTGTACGGTGAACCTTCACCAGTTTACTAACTAACCAGTGAGCAATTTCTTTTTCTAGTATTAATGAGTTAAAAGTTGAAACTTTCGACTTAAAACTAAGTTGTAAATTTTAAAATATATGTTGAAAATTCAAATTTTCAAGTTGAAAGTGTTGTGTTTCTGAGGTTTTTTTGGTAATTTCTCATTTTGAGGAAAAGAAAAAGGGAAGTGGGTCCCACCTGTCAGTGGGATAAGGGGAGAGATAAGGCTAGAGATTTAGTCTCCAGCCCTATCCGTGCACGTGCTGGTGGTGGTCTTTGGGCTTGACCGCCTCTCTCGACTTGACTTGGGCGAGCTCCTGGGCGACGACGACAGTGGCGCTGAAGGCGCCAACGGCCTGGGTGCTTGAGTGCCGACTATTAGTAGCAACTGCGCCAGCCACCTCGCCTCTTCTCCCTTCAAATGTCGGCACATCGGTGAGTTCTCTCTAGTTCTTTATCCTCTTCTCCAGTGGATTTGTGTTGTAGACCTGCCGTTGCGCCATGCTCTTCCCTGGCATGGACACTAGCAAGGTCCGGATTCCTCTCCTTTGGGCATCTCCCGTGTAGGCCCTGTTCTTTTCAGCTTCTAAAAACTGCTTTTCGGCTTTTCTACAGTAACTAGTTTTTAAACGGAGTATTTTTTTAAGATAGGGTCAACTAGTTAATTGTAGTACATACTTTACTGACTTCATTTATATTGGCAAAAACCGCACGTGAGTTTCTGTTACTCTGTAATCTCTTGTACAAATAGCCTAAAAACCACAAGCCGCAACCAAAAACCACAAGCCGCAGCCAAAAAGAACATGCCCGTAGTTCCTTGCGCCGTCACTTCTTGAAGAGTGATAGTGTGAAGTATTGGGGATTTGGCCTTTTGAGATCTGAATCCGGCT
Source organism: Bonia amplexicaulis (assembly GCA_036346245.1). Taxonomy (NCBI): domain Eukaryota; kingdom Viridiplantae; phylum Streptophyta; class Magnoliopsida; order Poales; family Poaceae; genus Bonia; species Bonia amplexicaulis. The sequence continues at coordinate 7,686,487 of CM070760.1, read as the reverse complement.
AACTCAGATTGATTTGGGAGACAAGAATGTGGAGTTTTGCGGTGCTCTTGGCTGGAGCATCCTTGTTGGTCTTGTGCGGCATACTCCTATACCTCGACTTTGTTCTTCGGTGTGTCCCGATTTGTAAAGATTGGCATTGTATCTCCATCAACCGTGTCTCAGATTCGCGACACAGTGAGGCAATCAGTTTTCTAGGACAGCGCTATTTGGCGTGCCTTGCCAGTTCTACTCGGTGGCTTTGACTGTCACCGGCTTTGTGAGTATATTGGTGTTCATCTCTTTGCATTATACTATTCTGGTTAGAGATTCTTGATGTGAATAATTATCTTGATATCTCTACTGAACGAAATTTGCAAAGTGATGTTGAGGGGCTAGGTTCATTGCTCAATTATGATGTTTGTCTAATACTAAGTTGGTCTGATAATCTAGCTTAGATTTGAGTTCTAATTGCATTGTTAACTACTGTCATTTACTCGAGCCTTTCAAGCTATTCTGTCAATTGAACATAGCTATATTTAATTGTCAAGTTCTATGAGGTCTAGCTTTTCATTACTTGTAAGCTGTCATTTTGGTTGGCCAAAGGGCTTTATATCTAAAACTTGAATTCAGAGATCCCTTTTCATTGTAAGTTAATCAAGTTTGTTGGCTGACTAAAACTGCTGCATTGTGATCCAAAGGATTGATCACCCTTCTGTCAGCCGAAAACAACATTATCAATAAAAGTAAATTGACAGATTAGTAAAACATTATTAGAGCTTGAAGTCTAGATGCAGATTATTGTATCAAATATGATATAGACACATGCATTGAGAAGCCAAGAACAAATCTTGTGTAATTCTACATCTGATAGCAACATTCAATTCATAATTATGAGCAATATGCCGGTTTACCCCCTGCACCTGCTATTTCTTTTGAGTATATCATCCTATTTAAATGACTTGATAGATTTAGATGTTTATATGTCAATGTTGTCATTTAAATGTAGCTGGATATATACTTCAATATTGTTTTATACTGCTGGAATTATTTCTAAAAAGTTACTAAAACTGCACATTTTACTACAGAAGGTTGGATTTTCGAGTTGAAATTTTCATTAGCTAGATAATACTAACTAGTTAGTCAACACACCTAGTTTTGGTCACCTTCCAAAATTACCCTCGTGTATGTGTGGTAAAGCTATTAAATTTAATGGAGGGCATCTTTCGTCCCGCAATATAAATCCAAAGCTCACTATATATACAGATCAAGAAAACATTAATATTATTGGACTATGCATACCCCTAGTAAGGGGCTGCTCCAACTGGATTAAAAGCCTCAGCTTCTGGCTTCGGCTTTTAACTTTTGGTTGCAAATGTACTGTAGCGACTATTAGTTTTTTGAAGTTAAAAAAGAAAAATAAGAGAAAAAATTATATTGTTGTGGACAATGCAAATAAATAAAGAGAAAAAAGCAAACAATCCAAAAAACAAAACGCCAAAATTAAGAAACCGATTTGTTCTAAGTGGAAGCCGAAAGTTGATGCTCTTTGGAGTAGGAATGGCATACTATAGCCACCCACTTATTTTTCAACATTAAAGTATAGGTATACCCCGCTCGGTTGAGCTGAAAAGTTGTGGCTTATAGCTGAAATTTCACTATAGCTGAAGGTGGCCTATTTAGTGTAATTAAATTTAAAAAAATAAAAATAGAAAAAATATGCCAGCTCATCACGGACAACGCAAATGAATACGGGAAAAAAGAACCGGCAAAAAGCTCAAAAAAGCCAAAAGTTCAGAAAAAGACGAAATTTATGAATAGTAAAAAAGAAGTCAGAAGCTGAAGCCGAAACGAGTGGGGCTTTATATTGTAGGACGATGTTTTCTGAGAATAAGGACTTGTATTGCGGGATGAATGGAGTCTTTTTGTAGCACAAGCAAGAATCGCCTAATCCCTTTGGTTTACTAGGTAGTTTACAAAACAAACCACCAATTCACTCGGTTTTTTCAAGTCTTTATTAGGGTAAACCGAACCGTCAAACCCATTTTTTTCCCGTTTTTCCTTGCTGGACTAGCGCACGGTCTTGTGATGTCTGTGGTCTGATGTCTCCGGCTCACTCTTTGCTGAGTTTCTCGGAGAGTCAGTGTACGGGGCATTCCTTTCCAATTTTCGTCTCGAACATACATGGTTTTTTTGACTGTGGGTTGACTAAAATTTTTAAATTTTAGATTGTTTATGAAAGTAATATATAGAGAAAAATAGTCATATATAATTTTAGCCGGTATTACTGAACTTGATATAATTTATGCTACAATATACATATAGATCCCGCTTTAAAAATACACTGTTTAGAGGCCAGTACTGTAACACGTATAAACCAAAACCAAGTGAATAACATGGGGTCCTGTTATGCCTGCTCGACTGAATAGTCATGGGGTCTTGTCATGCCTGCCATTTTCGCCTCAACCAAACCTTGCGAATGTTGTCAGCTGCTCGCTGAGTTGCTTACCTGCGCAGCCAGCTGCTCGCTCGACCTATCGGAGGAACTCCATGACATGGATCGGCGGCAACCACGAGTTGTTCAGTAAGCACCCGTGTTGTGCTCGCTGCCTTCACAATTCCTCCTTAACACAAGCAGTTTCGTTTGCTTCAAATTTAGAATCTTTCTTCCTTGTTCTGAATCAAAACCCAAGGTGTTCGAATGCCCTCTCAGTCTCTTTCATGGTGGCCGGCCGGCTGCTGTGAGCGGTGCTGTCTGTGCCGTTCCACCGGATGCTAATATTACTTCAGGAGATTAAGGTATACGTTTCTTTCTTGCTCAAAGCTAGATTGTGTTTTCCATTCCTTCGTTTTAGGTGACAGAAATATAGCTGTCCTAAACTTTTCTTTCTTTTGATATCAATCCTTTTTTGGGGCTTACACCTTTCTTATGTCTTCTCTAAGAAAAGCCATGGCTCAAATAGAAGCTATAGCTAGCTTCCTGTCGATATACCATACCAATTAATTATTTCATTGATTTTCTTAAATCAACATTTTAACACAACAACGTTCTTCCAAATTCAAAAATGATAAAGCGTGCCCAATGATTAACTCTTCATTTGGCAACTGCATTTTTTAAAAAAGGAAATGGGTAAATTAATGCATATAGATAACGATCTTTTTTTATGCTTACCATCATCTACCCTGAAGGCCTGAAGTAGAGCCTCGGGCACTGCTGAAGTCCCTTTGGATGCTTGTGGTTCATGGCGTCCTGCAGCGGGCCTTCCGCGCTCGCCCGCCCACCTGCGGCTTCTTCACGACCACCACGATGGTCGCATCGCCCGGCCATTGCCTTCTTTGCAAATCCAGGTACGACGTTAGCTATTCTGATCTCTCGTGTTTCGTAGCAGAATAAAACATTTTGTACGATCGATAGCCATTCTTGTTTTGGAGCTTTCTAAAATTTATGAAGATATATAAGGATAAATATTGTTTTGGACGTCCCTCCTTCACTCTACTTTAAAACAGGCCGCTTTATTACCTCTGCCTCCTAATTTCTCTTAGTTTGGTTCGTCCATTGTAACTTAGTAGGATGAGGATCCATCAGAGATTGAGGGTGAGGGCAGGATTTTTTTTTTACTTTAGTATTTGCCAACAGAGGGGGTATTGTAATTGCCTGGTGTTAATTGCTTTTGACCAAAATAAAATAGTAACAACCGAAAAGGTTATTTTTTTTGAAAAAAATCTGGAAAACGGCTTTGGGAAGATGTGGGCGTGGAGGCAGCGATGGAGGCCGGCTAGCAGCTTTTGGAAGCGGTTTTGAAAAACCGCTTTTACAAGCCGAAGGGTTCAAATCGGCTTCCGCTTCTCTAAGCAAAATTGGAAGCTGAAGCTGATTTGAACACCCATAGAAAATTGCTCGCATAGCACTTTTTTCTTTCTACAATAGCATTTTGGAAAATTTTTCCTTACCTCCTGTAACATCCCAAATTTGGGAGTGTCTGAAAATATAAAGAATTTAAAACTTGTGTTGCTTTTTGGTGTTATTAAAAAATTCTCGGCGTTCATTTGAGAACCTCAATTTCGTTTCTCAATTAATAAAAGTAAAATCATGGATCAAGAACCAAGGCATTTGGAAATCAAATCAAGAAAATATGAATCTAAAATTCAAGCGAAAATGAATTTTAAAAGCAAAAGCAAATCAAGATTAAAATTTGCATGCAAATAAATTGAGCCAAGAATTCAATTTCGAATTCAAAGACAACTTCAAAATTTGAAAATGGAAATCCGAATCAAATCTCAAACTTTGCTAGGCCCCATTCTCTTCCTTTCTCACTTCCTTCATATATATGACAATTGGGCCCCACCCTCTACTTCTATAACATCCCGAAATTTGGTTATTTCAAAAATATGAAATTTTAAAATCATTTCCTGCATTTTGTTGGCGTTTAAATTTCTTTTGAATGTTTAGTTGAAATCTTTTTGAGATTTGTGGTATGCAAATTAAATATCAAAGAGTAACCCCGAGTTTAAATAAAAGAAAACTAGAATTTTAAATACGAATCTGAAAAGATGATCCAGTATAGGAAAAGAGGAACCCGAATTAAAATATGAAATCTCATAATTGGGAATAATGACATAAAAAGCAATAAATGTGAATAATTAAAATACAAGCACTTATACATAGATATATACATATATATATATATATATATATATATATATATATATATACATATATATATATATATATATATACACATATATATATATACATATACATATATATATATATATATATATATATATATATATATATATATATATATATATATATATATATATATATATATATATATATATATATATATATATACATACATACATACATACATACATATATATATACATACATATATATATATATATATATATATATATATATATACATATATATATATATATATATATATACATATATATATATATATATACATATATATATATATATATATATATATATATATATATATATATATATATATATATATATATATATATATATATATATATATATATACAAATTGTGCAAAGAAAAGTTTAGCAATATAAAATACAATATATGTATATATATGTGCACATATAACCTGAATAATAATAATAGAAACTCATTTAATAGCTAAAAATTTAAAAGCTTAACATTTAAATGTCGTGCAAGAATTGAAAATTATAATTGTAAATGTGGAAAAAGAAATTTAAATTAAATCTAGAAAAATCAAAGCAATAATTTGCTTGAGCCTTCCTTTTTCCTTTTTCTCCCTTTTTCCTTTTCTTTCCTTCTCTTCCATGTGGGCCCTCTTTTCTTTTCTTCCCTCTTCCCCCTGGCCGCTGGGCCCTCCCTCCCTCCTTCCCCCCCACGTGCAGCGCTTGCTTCTCCTCCTCCCTCCACCGCGCGCGCCCGGGTCCCCCTTCCTCTCCTCGGCTCTGCCGCGACAAAAGCCGCGCAACACGGCCACTGCACCCACCCCGCCGCCCGTTGTCGCCGCTGACACCGCCGCCTGTCCTCACCGGCGTGCCGCACGGACTATCCCGTTGCCAGCCCAGCCCGCTTGTCCATAAGAACCGCCGAAGCCCCCTACGAACTCACCACACCCCATACTTCCTCCCTCAGCAAGCAATTGGGCTCACATTGCTCGTAGCTCGCCGGCGCCCCCTTCTTCCCATGGCCGGCCGCCAGGCTCGCCATCGCACCAGGCCGCCACCGCCCAATTCCTTTGCCCTCGAGCCCCCTTAGAGCACGCTGAAGCCATCCCTGGCCTCGCCGGAGCCCCTCCCCCACCCCAACTCGCCGGCGTCGTGCGCATGCCCGTGCCGCCGCAGGCTCACGCCGCCGACTCACCTCGGCCTCCCTCCGATCACGCCAACCCCCTGGGTAAGCTCAACTGGTCTCCCTCATGCTCTTGCGCTCGTCAATTTTCCCCTTCTCCTTCTCCGGCGCCGCCGCCCCGTTTCCACCGCTGGCCGCCTGCCAGCCCCCCCCACCTCGCCGTCGCTTGACCACCCGCCACCCCTAGCTTCCCACTCCTGTGCAACCCATTTTAGCGGTCATGGCACCTCCCAGCCGCCCCCGCCGACGACGCCACCGCCTTACCCGGCTCCGGACCGCCTCTGCCCCGCCTCCTTCCGCGCGATACCTTATAGGGTATTATTACCCTTATAGGGTAAGTAACACCCGAGCCTCCCCCCGGATATCAGCGCTATCCTTCCCCCCCGGCTCCCTCGGCGCGTTCGAGCCCCCGCTCACGCAGCGCCTGAGGTTGAGCCTTTCTTTTAATTTTCCGCACTGACAGGCGGGCCCCACCTGTTAGCGACCGGTCGCATGCGCGTTCCGCTGACGGCCAGGTCCCACTTGTCAGCCGTGGAAGGGGACGGAGCCGCTGCCAGCGGGCCCCACCTGTCGGCGCCCACGTGAGCGCGGTCACTGACAGTGGGCCCCACATGTCAGATTTTATTATGTTTAGGATTTAACCAAACCGAAAAGCTTTAAATGTGCATAACTTATTCATTTTAACTCCAAATTGAATGAAACAAATTTCTAAATTCATCTAAATTTAAGATCTGTCCAATGGAACCAAAATTATAATTTTTGGAGCTCATTTGAATTTAGAAAATAATTTAGAAAAGTTAATAAGTTTTAACTAAGACATAGATGAGGTTGCCCAAGATTTAGATTTCGATTAGATCATGTATGGTTAGTTAGTTAGTATGGCTTGAATAACCATCCAAAGGACTAAAAATACTGATTACAGACACTAATAAAGAAAAATGACTTTCGTTAAATGTCCAAATTTTGATACCCTTAATTATAATTACAATATAGACGTTAACATTCAACATGCTATCATTAAATAAATCTCGGTAGTGGATTTAATTAAAACAGCAATGCTAAAATATGACCATGTATGATAAATCTTGCCTAGTTGAAATAAAACTTAAAATTAAAAATGGTGTACATTACTTAAATATAACATATGTCCTAAATATAACGCTCAACGAAACAATACTCCCCAACCTCGTACACCAAATCGTAACTCTAACCTAACCCATGGAACTTCCTAAATAAATACGAGAATAATAAAAGAAGATTATTAATAAAAAGGCCGAGTCGTTATATTCTACCACCAACCTTGTCTCAAATCACCCGAACCGACCATAAACTCATAACAAAACTAAATCACGAATATTCGGATTTATTTTGGATCTTCTGAGTTGTTTGCCTTTATTTGGATTCAGTTGTTTAACACGTAATTAGATATTGAAGTCATGAAGAATCAAGGGATCGAGCGTGAATAAGAGTGAAGTGAAGATAAAGACCAGAAGTTCCAGAGAAAGCATTGTGTGAGCTCAAGACCGCGGTAACCCGCGTCAGCGAGTCAATACTTTGATCATGTTGAACCTACTTTTCTGCAAATTATTTTTGTTTAAATTATCAAATTGCATGCTATTATTTTATATGCAAGTACATGTTTAATTTAAGATCCTAGTTATATGACCATGTTTACCTTGACTAATATTACCCCCTCTTTTGAATACTTGATTATGTGAACCTTGTCACCCTAGCAAAATTATAATAGTAATCTTTCGAAAATAAGTCCGTAACTATATGCCATGCTTAGTATTGCTTAGATATTCATGGGCGTGAGAACGCCCAAGCATCACTTTCAAACATGTGAGAATTTGGTTGGGCAGTCATTGTGATGATGACTGGGATATGTTGGTATAAATATTTTATGTTCCCAAAAATCCTACTTGCTTGGAAATCTGGGCGGATGGTTCGAGGGTGTGAATGTGAAAGTGGTGCAGTGGAAGCACAAAAAGGGATAGTGGCAGAACCGCCCAGATAACCCTAAGGACCGAATCTTGTGATAGCCTCACAAGGTACAACAGTACAACCACATGCTGGCAAAATGTAGGCAGGGCTAACTAATTTGTATAGCTCTAGTGTGGTTACGTGAAGGTGTGAACACGAGCAAAGGGATGGATGGTCTCATCCCCGCCTTTGCCCGTGATGGCTCATGAGGGACTCTTCTCGAGGGATGGTCGCATCCTACAGAAGATAGACCTTAGCGGGCGTAACCACAAGTAGGATTATGCATTGTAACAGTCCTGTGATAGTCTACTCAACTGCATGGCTAAGGAATCATGCGGGGCAACGAGCAGATTTATCTCTTGTGGGTAAAGTGTACAAACTCTGCAGAGTCAAAACTATTCGAATAGCCGTGCCCACAGTCATGGGCGGACAAGGGAATCTAACCGGATATAGTTCTGTTGCAAAATTCTTTGTGGGTGGAAATGGAAAAGTGGAGGGCAGAGAAATGCCCTTATTTGAGTTGTCCTGGGTGTCGTCCCAGTGGTAAGTTAAGCGGTTATAACGCTGAAAGGTTAAGCATATGGTGCAGAGACTATGAAATGGTGGATGGAATCTGAATCGCTATTACTATTGCATTCTATCACAATATGTTTTTGTTTAAATGGCTAAGTCGTAGGAAGTTTCTATGTATTATATTTCCAAAAGTAAACATTGGCAATACTTCTCCTAAAATAAAAGGCCAGAAAGAATAAATAGGGTCGAAAGAAAGGAAGAGAACTGTTGTGGTAAATACTTGACAATGCTTGGTGGATTCATGTCGATTATAAATAAGGTAATGATAGAAAAGAGTCTAGGAGAAATAAATTAGTGGTGTCTAAATGAATAGATAGGCTAAATAGATGATTTAAATGATTTCGGAGGATTAGAAGGGTGTAAAGGTAATTGTTGGAATTAATGGGATTAATAGGATTCGATCTAGATGTATGAATTGAATTGGTGGAAATTTGAAGCTATGAGAATTGGGGAATAAACTTGATTAATGATAATCTTGGTGGAGAAATACCGGTGAATTAGTTAGAGTTAGATGATGAAAAGTAAGGATTAATTATGGAAGAGTAAATTTCAGAATTAGATCATTAACAGAAAGGACTGAATTGTTAGAATATTTCTGATACAAGTAATTTCGATGGTTTAAAAAAGTAATCATGTTAGAGAATCATTAGAATTCGGAAGTGAAGAGTTGGTGAATTGTGATTGCAAGATTGGATTATTAGGAATCTGGAATACAAAGGTATTAGTGGATTCGAATAGAGAATAGGTATATAGAAAGTGTATGTTTGGTGGATTAAATAAATGATGTCACCTGCTGTTTGGAGTCTTAGACAGCAATCAGTAAAGAAAATATCTCTCTAGTGGATTAAGTCAATTATGGCAATCATCGTGTGGAGTCCTAGGTTGCAACCATAACACTAGGGTTCAAGGATGATAATGCTACCGAAGAGAAATTGCTGGCAAATAAAACAACCCAAGCCTTTCCTTTGATAATCCATGCATACTATTTAATTGCATTTTGTGTATTGGCTCGCGGAGCACGGTGGTTAGTGTGCTCACACTCGCTCTCACAACAAATCCAGTGTCAAGGATCAAATCACTGTGCATCAGCAACACTACAGATCCTGATGACAAAGAAGATGAAGATGTCAAGGACTAGGTCGCGAACCTCCAGTTGGCTGCCTGTGGGCAAGTCCTGAGGGTTCCCCTGTGTGCTTCGTTCTTCCGCTGCTGCAATTTTCTGATTTCGGCCTAATCGGCCCATGTGTAAGTTCACTAATATATTTATGCTTCCGCATGATATGTTTTTGATATTCATTTTCTGTATCTGTGAGCACTATCTACTGATCCAGGGAATAGTGCAATAAATCACAAATGATTTCGGATGTAAAATCTGGGGTCTGACACCTTCTCTCCTCTCTCTCTCTCTCTATGTTTTGTTTCCTAGCCAGGCCGACACGGCCCTGGACGCGCCGCATGCGCATGCTAGCACGACTGTCGTGCCGTCCATGTGTTCGCTTGATATCGTGCGTGTCGCATGCGTCCACGCACCACCCACGCCTACAGCACGCCGAGCTGATCGCAACCTGGCCACAGAACTGTCGCCGTGCCACGCACGCCCGTAAGCACACCTACATGTGCCGACCACACCACGCACGTGCCCTCACCCAGCATGCCATGTCACCACTGCGTCGCACACTACTCACACCCATGCATGTGCCATGCCCACGTGCGGTCCACGTCACACCACTCAGCCGCACCCAGCGTGTCCCAGGCAGTCCATTTTTGCCATTACCATTGCCTCCTCAACTGCCCCTATCCGGCAATGCCGTCGCCTTGGCCGTACGCCGCCTCCCTCCATCCAACCTCCCCTGTTCTGCTGTGATTTTTATTCTCATATGTTTCCCCTCTATCTCCCATCTTTCACATGGCATGCTCCCCCTATTGCCAAGTGTTAGTTTAGTTAATTAGGATAATTAGAAACTAAGGGGATTTAGTGAAAAATTAAGTTGGGAAACTAAAATAATTAACAAAATTTCAAGTAAAATGATGGTAAATAATGTAGTTGTAAATAAAAAATGAATGAAGATAAAGTTGATTTATGATTGTGACTGTGATAGTTACCAAGTTTGAATCGCACGAACATGAATAAACAAAACAAAACTAGAAACAAGAGCCAACCGAATCAGTATCCTCCTACACAGGCTCGGTTAGACTGCCATTGAAGGGCCAGTTTGACCATAGGTCTAGGGCCGATCCAACTAGTCCTCTGTTCTCAGACGTAAAAACCTCTTGAATCAAAAGCTTAAACCATAAGAACTTGCCCAATTCTCATCCAAACACATCCAAGTTTTTCATGAGTCTTGTTCATGGCAATAGGAACCAAATCCAATTATGAATCACAAGGTTCTTAGGTTTGAATTCACTAAATTGAAGAGAATCGAATCTACTTCACAAGAACACCAAATACCCTAAATTCTAAAGTACTTCTTACTCGTGAGGATTTAAGACATGAGGTCTTTCAGATCTATTCTCATATGTCCTAGCAAAATAATTCAAGCAAGAGAGTGGGGCTAGAACTCCCACTATTCCGAAATCACAAATCTAACTCAAGGTCAACAAAAACAAGCAAGAACTCAAATTAGAATATGATTGAGACAAAGCTTTGATTTATTTTAGTGGAGGATGATATTTACATACCTATAGATGATTACAAGGTACAGAGAAAGCACAACTCTTTCCTCTCTCAAGTTCTCTCTCTCACAACCATAGAAGTAGACAAGGTGGTAGAGCAAAAACTAAACCCTAAAATCCTTAGATCTACCACCTCCTCTCCTTCCCTCTAAATAACCAGCACAACCCTAATTGGTCCAACCTATTTAGCTTACCGAGAAAACCCATCAACCCTACTGACACGTGTTTTATACACTCATGCATGCTTCTCCAAGTGTTTACAAGACTCAACTCGCTAACTCTTTAGTGATTGATCGATTTATCAATTCAACTCTCATCGACCTAAACCACTTTTTGTTTGTCTCTCCGTATCGCAATTTTGATCAAGGTACTAACATGGTATTTGGCCAATTACCAAAATATCATCGACGAAGCTTTCGGGCACTCTCCTTTGACTCTATCTTCATCTTCACCTCAAAGTATCTCCCTGTACTTTAACATGCAGTCCGTAGTGCCCAATGACTAGCTGTTACATCTTCACGCATTCAGACTCTCTCGAACCGTCTCTATGTGCATCATCCTTGTTAGCTGTCGCACCATATGCACCAACTCGCCTCTTCATGATCTTTATCTTCTTTGTGCTTCCTGTTTGAGACACATAACCTAATTGGACATACACGACAGCTCAGACGTCAGCTCCCCCACCTAGTCCCGATCCATTATCGTCAACCACTATGTCCTTCAAGCCACATGCACATCCAAAGACCAAGCAACCATATCAAGTATAAGTTCCATGCACTTGACTCACGCTAGTCAAAAACATGCATCATGCAATGCAACACAAACTTTGATAGCTCCCAAGCCATGAACCAACCTCAAACCAACTCAGCTCAACTCAACTTGTTTTTTGGTCGTAGCCTCTAGTCTGACTGTTCTCCTCAGGACGATCGGACCGCTAGCCACTGGCTAGTCTGACTGGGCATCCAGTGTGATCGTATTTTTAGTGCCAGTCAGACTAGCTAACTCCTAGCTGACCGCCAACCATGGCCAGTCCGACCATATGTGATCAACACCAAAATACAGTCTATAGAAACAAGTAGCCACCAACGAGAAATTGGTCACACCACCCCAATGGTCTGATCGCCACCCAACATCCGGTCACACCAAACCACCGATCAAATCGTTGTTCACAGGCCAGTCCCATGATTAGTGGCGAGCACACATATATAACAACATTCAAATCACATCCATACATGATTAAATATACATAGTAGCATTATATAATTAACAACCAAAATTAAGTCATACATAACTAGTTTTAGGACAAAAGGCCAACCGGCCAAATAGTACTCATTACATAAACGGTTTAGTAGAAACGAAGGTAAAAGAGGTATAAAGCACTAGCAAGTGTGCCTTAGCCCATCCATAGGCAACTAACTAGGGTTAAACTTTACCAATCAACGTCATCATCGCCAAAACCCATGGCGTAAAAGTAACCATACGACAGGTCTTCTTTCTCATCCTTTGAATATATTCAGCAAGCAATCGTTAGTACGAAATCGTACTCCACAAGACTTTTTTAAAAAGTTATATAGTTTGCAAGTCTATGACACGAGAGATGACTAACCTACCAAGGTTTCCATTTTGCATAAAGTGATTTTTCATTTGCAATAATGAATAATTGGTTCAACCAGAATTTGTAAGAGCATTTGACATTGATAATCAAATATTAGTAAGGTATAATTAACAACAATTAAATGATAGGCATGCTGCCCTAAAGTAATAAAACAGTGGAAAACCCTTTGCCATCCAAGTGATGCATGGATTTCCCCATCCATATGAAACCCAAACAGTTTTGCAATGCTTGAAACTACAAAGGTGGAGGATTCACCAAGTTGTCCATGACCGACAACATGTCTATTTAAACAGTTTTACACTTTGCAAAGATTGTACACTTTACCCACACGAATAATCGACCATTACACGCTTCCATGGCAGTGCGACTAAGTGATTATCATATAGCCTTTACTATGCATCATCCTAACCCGATTCCACCCGCTAAGGTTTCACCGCTGAAGGGTTCCAACCACCATGTCGAAAGCCCCCTCTTGCACATTGTGGGAGTAAATTGTCAACACCGACACCCACATTCAACACATGACGAAATCATAGTTGTGACTTTGCAAATTATTCAGGTCCATCCCATTTTAGAATATGTCGTTGTACTTTGTTCTTGGATCTAACTACACCATAGACGATCTGTCCTTAGTGCCTCAGGTGAGACTACCACATACCAAGGTCTTGTGAAACTACATCGGTCTCTACAACTGCTCGCTCAAGTCTAAATCAATTTTATATTTTATTTACTAACTAAAATAATAGAAATACCACAACTTGGCAATTTTTGATAGTTTTACCAACGTAGCACAACTATTATTGATGAGCATGGCTAAGCATCATCTACTTCGTTTAATCTACAAGTTCCACATTTTACCATAATGGATAATAAGCTAAGATGACAACAACAATGGTATCAACTTATCAAGGTGGAGTTAATGCAATAATCGGGATACAACTACCATTCTGACAAACATAGCAATTTTTATCGAAATTACACGCATGCACAATATTTTGATAAAACAACAAACATAATAGTAAAATACGGGAACAATATGGTCAAAGGGGGTGCTTTCCTTGCTCGTTGAACTCTTGGTCTTGCTCTGGAGCGTCGTTGGGGATTTTTGTACTGTCGATATCTAATTGGTAGAAGATAAATAGCACAAATAAGAGCCAAATAGAGAAAAAAAAATCCAAATATTATTGCATTTTATGAAAGATAATGATTTTACAAAATTTTAGAGATAAAAGTCACTCAATTTGGTGTTCGGATACAAAAGCTATGGGCATTTGAACATGGTTCGGTTAAGAAAATCCTGGAAAAAGAAAAAAGAAAAAGGGAAAGGGGTGATGTGGAAGGTGTATTTTACCATAACACGCTTTTCTATGGAAAAAGCGTACTTTACTTAAGACTGAAGGCGGCTTTTCCTTTTAGCTAGTTTTCAAAAATCTTTCTTACATGTGGGCCATACATGTGAGTGAGTCTCACAATTCTTAAAACATATCTTAATTATAAAATTGTAAGTAGGTCCCATCTGTCACAGGCTCATTAGTTGCTAATTACCCAATTAATGTTTAATTAACTTTTAAACTAGATTAGCATCCTAACATGTGGGCCTTATCTATCAGAGAGGGAGAGAGAGAGCAAAGAAAACAGAGCAGGGCACGGCTGAGCTCGTTGCTAAGCTCGCTGGTGATGAAGTGACGATGGCGTGGACATGAGGAGTGGAAAATGGATTGGTGGGACCAGGGCGAAGCTAAGGGTAGTGATGGTGAGGTCCGCGGTGGTTTGGCACAGTGGCTTGACAGTGAGAAGCGGCAAGGTGGGCTCGGGTTGCGACGAATTCTGCAGGAAAGGCGACCTTTCGCATGGGGATTTAGCATTCTAGAAGCAGGAGACAAAAACGACATTAACGGGCTTGCACAGGGACCAAGGGTCACCAAAGTTGTGCCGACGACATGCAACCATGGTGGTGCCATGGGTAGCTACAACAAAGTCTAGGCAAAAGGAGCAAAAATTAAATTCTAGCTCACACATTAGCTCTAGGGGATATCAGGAGCTCACCATAGTGGTCGGCGGCGATGAAGACTACCGGAGGTGGTGGAGTGACAGCGAACAGGGATGACAGCAATGGCTTCATGGTGTCAGCGGTCCTCGGCGGAGCAGTGTCTACAAGGGGACATGCATTACCTTTCCTGCAGGCAAGAGTTGGTGCACACAAAAGGAATTGGTCAGGGGCTCACTAGATTAGTACAGAGCGGCAAAGATGGCGGTGGTGGCCGAAAACAAGGGATAAGCTCAAATTCCGGCATGAGACTGCATGGAAAAGAAATTGTTCTAAGATGTTTTGAAGAGCAAATAAAATGGTGTGATATGACGTGGAAGCCACAGAGTGAAACTCACTCGAGATGGCAGCACGTGGCAGCTATTATTGTCGAGCTCATTGGTCTTGGAGAAGACGACTTGGGCTTGGCTTCACAGAACACCAACTGCATCATCAACCGAGGGAAAAGCATTAGGGAGGCTCAGGAAGAAGAAAGACGCACACATTGTGTGGGACCGAAATGACAATAGAGGGGGTGAATGGTGCCTTCAAAAATAAAATCTTCCCCTCAAGTATCCACACAGCAAAAGAGCACTCACTGGAAATCACAGATTAGAGAATAAAGCAAATCCAGAGAGAAGCCAAAAGAAAAAGCAGTTAAAGAACGTTACGCGAAGAGCGGTAGTACTGCTGTGCTAGCGATAATACCGCAAGCGGTAGTACCGTTGAGCTGAACGGTAGTACCACGGAAGAACTCAGCCGCTGAGTCAAAGCTTGGTCTGACTGCGAGCGGTAGTACCTATTGAGTCGAGGTAGTACCGGCGAGCGGTAGTACCGGCGTGTAAATGACGGTAGTACCGCGCGAAGAACAGCAGGCGACAGCAAATCAGAAGAGGAAGAAGAAATCAAGAACACACCCAAGTCACAAGAGAGGGGGAAAGGGCAGAACAACAGCTGCTCTTCTCCCATCAACTCCTCAACAACCCAAAAAGAAAAGAGAAAGAATCACACAACACATGGAGAGAAAAGAAGCCCTAACTCTCACTTTCTCCACATGCCTCTCACTCTCCTTTTATAGTGTCCACTAATGGGTTCACAACAACACTTTACCCATTAGTGCCAACAACCCTAATGCTTTATCCACTAACTCCAACCAAATCCGCTTCCACTTTTGCAGTCTTGCGATTTTCCCAAAACGCCCCTGCTGCACCTTCCGGGAAGCTTCCTCGTTCCTTGCTGTGCACGCCTTGCAACCACTTCGAGTCCACGTCGTCTTCAGTACATCCCTACCGTTCTGACTTAGCACCGCCTGTGCCTAGTCCGGTCATCCCGTGCCTCGCCACGACTCCGTCTTGATGTCCTGCAACCAACACAGACAAGAAACACATCACATAGCACCTCTCGAGATAATGGAATTACCACATGCAATAGTCACACAACCAACCAAATCAAACTCAAGTTTTATGCGCTCACTGTTCTGTCTACGCGCACACGGTAGTACCGCTCCCCATGTCGGTAGTACCGCCGAAGTAGATAATACCGCCGCAAACAAGCGGTGAGTTCTGATAAAATCTGGAGACAATGACATAGCGGCGATCCATTTCTCAAACTTTTCAGCATACGTGTCAATTACTCATCACAAGTATGGGAGCACCTCTCATATGGTCTCTCAATCTCTCCCTTGATGAGTATATTGACAAACACCGAAAAAGCATATAAATTTAAGTTTGAAAGTCAACCATGGTCCAAGGAAATGCAAAGAGGCTTATGACCATGTTGACAAAGAGAAAGCTAGAGAAAGAACTAGAAATAGTAAGTTTTCCTCAAAATGCTCTAGAAAATCTCATGAACTATCTTTTTCTTCAATATTCTCCCCCTTTTGGCAATAATACCGTCAAGAATGTAAGGAAGAAAGTAGGTCATGTTTTGGGTGAAAGGGCTATATTTTATTCAAGTTAAGCATTAGAGCCACGAAGATTATCCAAAATGACTTATGAAGTATTACACCAAGCCATAACACCATAGAATACTATCTAGATCATGACAATGTGTGTATAGACAAGTTAAGCCAAATAAGTCATAATATGAAATTTGATCGAATTTCTTAGCATGTCAAGTTATCCAAGATTATAGTCTAGCTAAAGGTATCCAAAGATGATGCAAGTCATGTCAATTATTCTAAGTGGAACCAAGAAGTTAGAATTGAGCCAACTTAGAGTGCTACAAGTTCAAGAATGAACACATTTGTTCAAGTACTTGGTCTTATTGTAATTAAGCAAATTTAGCACAATTAACTTGTTTTTCCTTTTGCAACTCATGATTGTTTCCAACCAGATTTTGTTAAGTTGTGTGCTAGATCTCAAGCCTTATGCGACCATTCCAAGCTCAAAGCTTAAGGAAATGATCTTGGTCATCCAAAACTCCTCCTGAGTTCATGCCAAGTGCAATGGCAAGCAGTCTCATGAGAAATTATTGGTGAGATCAGTTTTTTCGCACAAAAGAAATCATTTTTGCTTATGTTGAATTTAGTTCAAGAACAACGAGTTAAAAGCTAACTCAAGCTTCATAAAAGAACTAACATAGCTCACTCTAAGGCTCAATAAAGATTCAAGACTCAACTCAGCCTATTTGACATGGCTTGAATCATAAATGGATAACTAAAGACAGACTAGTCACATAAGCTACCATGACATGAATTAATTCAAGTTGTGCATTTTAATCAACTTATCATGCAAAGACTAGTCTACACATATAAAGTCATGATAAATCTAGCAAGTAAACACATATCATGGCAAGATGTAATGCATTGTAAATATATCAAAATAGGATAATAGTCAAGGCTCCAAGTAGTTATATTACAATGCAAGAAAATCCAGTTTTCTCTTAACATATGAAACCCCTTTAGTTCAAGTAGAGTTATATCAATATTAAGATCCAGAAAATCCCAAATGAACTCCCCTTGAACCAAAGCAATAAGACGAGAAACTGGCAAGAAATCAAAAAGGCAGTCATTAAAGCATAGACAAGACATAGAGGGAACTATGGCTCAGAATGACTCCCATCTACCCCATATAGATCTAGGACTAATAGCTGGTCTACTAACACACTAGGGAGTAAACACGTACCCTACCTACCCAAAGGTGGTCCGACCCTCGCTAGATCGCAAGAAGTGAGTGAACTCCACCTAGTGAGAAGAGAAGCAACTAGAAGCAGCAACCTAGAGACACAAGATGGGAGAAACAATCTAAGCAGCTACGCAAGACAAACACTCTAACCTATGCTAGAAGGACTAACCCAAATGCATCCCATGAAATGCATCAGAAAGGAATTGGCAAGTGCCAGAAGTGCTCTTCCTATCTATCCTACAACCAGCAAAGTCTGCATTGGAGTAGGCTCTAAGGGAAAGACAGGAAGAGGAAGAGTACCAGATACCATAGTCAATGGTAGCTCGAAGGTACCAAAAGATGCGCTTCACCGCCAGGCGGTGAGACACGCGAGGAGAAGCCTGAAACCGAGCACAAAGACACACAAAGAAGTGTATGTCTGGTCTTGAGGTAGTGAGGTACAAGAGGGAGCCGATCATACTATGATACTCCTTCTGATCAACTGGCTCGTCGTCCTCATCTGGGTCAAGTGGAACTGATGTAGCCATCGGAGTGGACACTGGCTTACCATCACTCATGTCAAATCGTCTCAGGAGGTCACGAGTGTACTTACCCTGATGCAAGAAAGTACCCTCCCGAATCTGCTTGATCTGGAAGCCAAGGAAGAAGGTCAACTCACTCATCATGCTCATCTCAAACTCGGTGCTCATAACATCCGAGAACTGTGAAACCAGAGCATGAGAAGAGCCGCCAAAGATAATATCATCGACATAAATCTGGACGAGCAGAAGGTCAATGCCATGCCTTACGAATGAACAAGGTCTTATCTACCTTACCCATCTCAAAACCATGACTCAATAGATATGACTTAAGCCTCTTATACCAAGCTCTAGGAGCCTGCTTAAGTCCATACAAGGCTTTAGAAAGCTTGTAGACAAGGTTTGGGTATTTGGGGTTCTCGAAACCTGGAGGCTGTCTCACATAGACTTCTTCCGCAATAAACCCATTGAGGAAGGCACTCTTGACATCCATCTGGTAAAGCTTGAAACCCTTAGAAGCTGCAAAGGCAAACAGGATTCTAATGGCCTCAAGTCTAGCTATAGGGGCAAAGTCTCCTCAAAATCGAGACCCTCAACCTGGGAGAAGCCCTATGCTACCAGTCTAGCCTTGTTTCGAATGACTACCCTATCCTCACTCTGCTTGTTTTTGAACACTCACTTAGTCCCAATGACATTGTGACCTCGAGGGGGCTCAACAAGTGACCAGACCTTGTTTCTCTCAAAATTTTCTAATTCCTCATGCATGGCATTGACCCAAGACTCATCAGAAAGAGCATGACAAACATCCTTGGGCTCAAAGGTGGCAACGAAGGCAGAGTGGAGACAGAAAAGTGACATGCCAGACTTTGAGCGTGTGACTCGCTCAAAGAGGTCTCCAATCATCTGCTCAGAAGGATAAGCTTTTCGAATATGTCGGGGAGGTCCTGGATGAGATGAAAAAGTAGCCTCTACCTCATGAGCTGATGTGGTAGGAGCAGAGCCACTAACTCCAGAAGATGTGGAAGGCATGGGCTGATCTCCTCGAGGAGCTGTGGAAGAAGGAGGCTCCTCGGGGAGGAAGGACTGGCTCAGGTATACAACCGTCATCTCCATCCTCCTCATCATCCACAAAGATGGTCTCGGATTGCTCTAAAAAACCTGAGATATCGGGCCTAATCCCCGGACTGGCCTCATCGAAGGTCACCTTACATGTTTCTACCATTTTGCTAGACTCACAGTCCCAAACCCTATAGGCTCGCGAAGAAGTCGAGTAACCTAGAAAGATACCATCACAAGAACGTGATTCGAATTTGTCTAGGTTTTCGGACTTCAAGATAATGCACTTGTATCCAAACACACGGAAATGAGATACACTGGGCTTTCACCCATATCTCAACTCATAAGAGGTGCGATGCAAGTGTGTCCTGAGAAAAACTCTGTTGGAAACATGGCATGCGGTGGCTATAGCCTCAGCCCAAAACTTCCTCGGTGTAGAGTACTCATCGAGCATCGTCCTGGCCATCTCGACCAATGTACGGTTCTTCCTCTCCACTATGCCATTCTGTTGAGGGACATATGGAGAAGAGAACTGGTGCTCTACATCTGTCTCACCACAAAACTTCTCAAAGTAGGAATTCTTGAACTCCGTGCCATTGTCACTACGGATCGCTCGTAAGGCACCCGGGAGCTCAACAGAAAGCCTACCAAACTAACCCCGAAAATGTGTAAACGTCTCATCCTTCGAGGCTAAGAAAAACACCAAAGAATACCTCAAGAAGTCATCGACCACGACAAGAACATACCACTTCCCTCCTGCTGACTGCACTCTAGCTGGTCCAATAGTGTCCATATGGAGCAGCTGTCCTAGTGCATCTGTCATAGTCACTATAACTGGAGGATGTGAAGCGGCAACCATCTTGCCGTGCCGGCATGGAGTGCAAACAAGATATTTGACCATCTTGAGTTTCGGCAGACCACGAATGAGATCATAGCCGCTAACTTGGGTTAAATGGTCAAATCCAATGTGACCAAGTCTCCTATGCCAGAAGGTGAGGTCGTGGGACTCAGAAGCAATTAAACACCTGAGAGGATCACTAGAAGACTCAACAAAATCAACACGAAAGATCCTCCCGAATCTAGAGATCCCGCAAACAAGACTCCCGAAGAATCAAGAATTTTGCAAGTGTTTTTCTTAAAGCTCACCTCGAAATCGTCATCAGTAAGCTGGGAAACTGAAAGCAAATTGTAATGCAGCTTACTTACCAAGACAACATCTTTCAAAATAAATGAATCATTAATGCGCACAGTACCTTTCGCGATGACGCGCCCAGACGAAGCGTCTCCAAAGGTGATAGTCTCATCACCTGGAGCATGGGCTAGGGAAAAGAACCAACGGGAGTCTCCGGTCATATGACGAGAACAACCGGAGTCTACAAGCCAAACCTCTCCCTTCCCGCCAGTGAACACGAGTCAAGCAGTGAAGACTCAGCACTGGGATAAATCAAAATAGATTTTGGCACCCAATACCGAGTAACACGTGGAGTAGAAGAAGTAGCCACATATGACTGACCTCTATCTACCCTACGCTCTCTGTCGCTCAAAGAAGCAGAAGGTCTATGTGTGGACCTGAAGCTGTTGCTGGGTCCGACCGCTATGGGAGAGCGAGTCGGAACACCGGCAACATGCTGATCACGCCGTGGGTAGCCATCTCGACGGGGGAAACGAGGTCTACCCTCAGAACGACGGAAGTCACGACCGGGGGCGTATCGAGGACGAAAATCGAAAAACTCAGAAAATTCAAGTTCTCGATGTTGCCCAAACCTATCATCTGAAGCAAACCTAGACCTCGTGTTGGTCTTAGGTGCACTCAAGGTCTAGGGCTAACCCTGAATACGCCTAAGAGCCTCAACACGGTCTCTATGGGCGATCTTGGCGCGCTTGAAGCATCGCTCGACCGAATGTCCATCCTTCTGACAGAAGGTGCAATGATACTTCACCTTCTGAGAGGTGGAAGTAGCACGATGAGGCTTCACCTTCTGAGAGGCCGAAGCAACATGTGGAATCACCTTGATGTCAGAAGTCCCTTGGACAAAGCCCGCTGACTTGAATTGAACTTTCTTAGTTCTGGGCTTGACCTCGATTGCACCTGCTGCTGTGGGTCTAAGAACAGCAGGTGGATGCTTCCTCACATCCTCAGAGAAATCGTATCCTAGATCTTGATTAAATTTGTAAATCTTTGATTGGTCTAGAATAAGATTAAGCTTCTTCTTGCCTCCTACAAATCTCTCGAGAGTGTTCATAAGATACTGATACTCCCGGAAGAGAGAGGTTCAAGAAGACCAGGGGAAAGAGAAACAGCAGAAGGTAAGGGAGTAGAGGAAGAACCAACAGCAGAGGAACGAATGGCTTGTGTACGCACAGTCGACTTGGAAGGGACAGTCCTACTGCTAGCCAACTGCTTCACGTCGCTAGGTGTCTCTACCTTACCCTTGGGCTCCTTCCCAACATCAGCACAAACATTTCAAGCATATGATGGCTTCTCTAGAAGATCCTTAGTTAGCTTCACGTATTTTTCATCCAATGCAATCAAGTCAGATTTTCGTTTGTTACAACTATTGCATGGTGAGCTAACGGGATCCTTAGAAGCATATTGAGCCAATTTGTTATTGTTGTTAATCATCTCTTGAGACTGTTTGGAAACAGCTTCAAGTTCAGCAGTCAATTTGGGACAATTCACACATGAAGCAATAGGCTCAAGTAGAAAAGCTTGTAAATCAGCAATTTTATGATCTGCCTGTTTTTGGTTCATCTTCAAATTATTACAACTTTCACAAGTCTCGGGTAGATCTAGAAGCAATGTATAAAGATCTCTAAATGCATTGTCCTTATCCTCACATAAGGTGCAGAATGTAGTCTCAACAGTAGATGAAGGAACATCAATCCTAGTCATCTCTAATTCAGCAAGAAGACTAATATTCTCTACCTTAATTAAATCAAGTTCAGAGGACATACTACCATGAGAGGTCCTTAACTTCTCCATGTCTCCAATAAAGGCAAGGCATGTATCACATTCGTCACGGGAGGGAGCAGATATAAGTGAGGAAAGCTCCCGTGACAGTCTATCTACTTCCTTCTCCAACTCGCTACTCCTAGCTTTAGATCTAGCATGGAATTTCCCTAGCTTAAGAAAAGCATCATTAAGCTGGTCATAGGAGGGGTATACCTCGTCAGAGTCGGAGTAGAGCTCGCTGTCGCTCACATCGCCCTCAACGGCCATGAAACACATGCCGGAGAAGTCGGCGCTGTCCTTGGGTTCTTGATCACCCGTCCCATCATCGTCGCTCCACCCCTCCACCTCGCTGAGGTCGAGGTCGTCGAAAGCAATAAGACGCAGTGGAAGAGTTTCTTGGCCTTCACAAGATTGCGGAACTTCTTCTTGCCTTGGGTATGAGCTAGAGTCTTCTTGTTACGGTTCGTGTCGTTGTGGTCGTTTTTGCTCGAACCGTCGTAGTCACCTTTGCCCTTCTCCAGCTTGGGGCAATTCGCCCGAATGTGGTTGGGGCCACCACACTCAAAGCAAATAATCGGTCCTCCTCTCTTTCTGTCTCTCACTCTCTTGTATGCGTGGGAAAATTTTCTAGCTAAGAGAGCGAATTGGCTTTTTGGAAGCTGCTCTAGTTGATCATCGGCAATATCACACAGAGCAGCAAGAGAGAATCCCGAAGAAAAGTTAGAAGGTCCAGAAGCAGAGCTGGGATTGGTGGCTAATGCCATCGACTGCGACTTCGACCTACGAGAGACTATGTCAATCTCGTGAGTCTTGAGGCGTGAGTACAACGCGTCAAAAGTCAGGGTCGAGAGGTCGGTCGTGTCTTTAATCGTGGTCACCTTCATTTCCCAAACACGCAAATCAAGAGCAGATAGCATCTATCGAGCGTTGTCCGAGTCGGAGTACGTGAGACCGACGGCTCGGAGGTTGCTCAGAATCTTGTGAAAACGCGCAAAAGACTCATCGAGGGACTCTCCAGCGAGCATTTCAAACTTGTTGTAATCTCGCTTGAACTGGTCCTGTCGAACCGTCTTGATCTGGGTGGTGCCCTCATGGTATGCATCGAGGTCACCCGGATGTCAAAGCCGACGTCAGATGAGAGATGCGATTAAATTCGCTTCTGCTCAGACCTTGGGTAATGATGTTCCTTGCCTTTGCATTTGCCTCAACATCAACCATATTTCCGGCATTGATGTTCTCATCGGCAGGAACAGCATACTGGACTTTGACCTTGCGCCAGATGGCGTAGCCCTAAACCTGGATGTAGGTCTCCATCCGGCTCTTCGAGAAGGGATAGTCAATCTCATCAAAGATCGGAGGCTTGGTGGAATACTTGTCCATTGTCATGGCTCTAGAGACCGGTTAAGATCTATGAGGAAGAGCTAACCGGCTCTGATACCAATTGTGGGACCGAAATGGCAACAGAGGGGGGTGAATGGTGCCTTTAAAAATAAAATCTTCCCCTCAAGTATCCACACAACAGAAGAGCACTCACTGGAAATCACAGATCAGAGAATAAAGCAAATCCGGAGATAAGCCAATAAGAAAAAGATATTACGGGCATTACGCGAAAGAAGCGGTAGTACTGCATTGTGGCTAGCGATAATCTGCTGAGCGTTAGTACCGTTGAGCTGAACGGTAGTACCGCGGAAGAACTTAGCCGCTGAGTTAGAGCTTGGTCTGACTGCGAACGGTAGTACCTATTGAGTCGAGGTAGTACCGGCGAGCGGTAGTACCGGCGTGTAAATGGCGGTAGTACCGCGTGAAGAACAGCGGGCGACAGCAAATCAGAAAAACCAGAAATTCGTAAGATTCTTGGATTCTTGGCTTAGGAAACTTTGAGGACAACAAAGGAACAACCTCAGAAAGATAAGCCAAGAACCAATTTCAAGATTCCTCAAGAAAATCAAAGGGGGCACAAAGAACTCTAAGTTCTAACCCTAGAAACAGTCATGAGCAAAAACCTACGCCCGATCTGAAGAAAAAAGAAGAATTGATGACTCTTCCTTCCGATTCTGAAAATGGGATGCTAAGGTGATCTTGATAATCTCTCTAGTTCATAGCATCAATAAATAACAACTCAAAATCAAGAAATCACCAAAAGATTTAAGAAGGGAAGAAAAACTAACAAGAACAGAGAATGAAATGTGCAACTCAAAATCATCTCAAATCAAGATTTTTCGTATAGACAAACAGAGATGAATGATCACAAGAGTTGCTACAACCAATTCATTCCAAGATACGTCCCCATCTTTTCACTTTTGCACTTTTGCACTTTTGCAACTCAAAATCATCTCAAATCAACCGCTTCCACTTTTGCAGTCTTGCGCTTTTCCCAAAACGCCCTTGCTGCACCTTCCGGGAAGCTTCCTCGTTCCTTGCTGTGCATGCCTTGCAACCACTTCGAGTCCGCGCCATCTTCAGCACATCCCGACCGTTCCGACCTCAGCACCGCCTGTGCCTAGTCCGGTCATCCCGTGCCTCACCACGACTCTGCCTCGATATCCTGCAATCAACACAGACAAGAAACACATCACATAGCACCGCTCGAGATAATGGAATTACCACATGGAATAGTCACACAACTAACCAAATCAAACTCAAGTTTTATGCGTTCACTGTTCTGTCTGCGCGCACACGGTAGTACCGCTCCCCATGGCGGTAGTACCGCCGTGCAAACGGCGGTAGTTCCGCATAGTAAAATCTGGAGACAGCAGCAGCGATCCATTTATCAAACTTTTCAGCATACGTGTCAATTACTCATCAGAAGCATGGGAGCACCTCTCACATGGTCTCTCACATTGTGAGGAGTGGAGCTCACCAGTGAAGATGACGCACAAGGGCATGCTCACTAGTGTCAAGGACGATGCACGCGTTCCTGGCGAACCAAGGAGCGAACAGCTCTTGAGGGTTTTTAGGGGCATGGCCAAGCTTAGGTACTCACAGCAGAACAACGGGTGGATGAGGGGTAAAATCGAGATCGTGGCCAGCTTGGGAGAGCGTGCCCTCGCTCTCTCATTTTGGGTGCGCCAAGCGGAGAGCAACAAAAAGGAGTGATGGTAGGGTTTTGCGAGGGGACGAAACAAGGCGAAGATGATAGCTCGCCAGGCATACAAAATCATGGGTAGACACAGATGGAAATGGCAAACGAGCAGAGACCGATGACAGCTGCGTGTAGCGAACAGAAGATAGGCGTGATCGATCGAGCCATGGACGGTGAGGTAGAGGATGGGTCTACGGCATGGTCCCAGGGTCCACTAGACAACGTCTCAGCTGAGGGAAGGCGTCGTGCTGCGGCTCCACGCGAGCGAGCATGTGGCCACAATGTCACCCTACCATGGTTAGAGGTGGAAGAAGCCACCTGTAGGTGGGGCCCACATGGGTAGTGAGAGAAGGTGAGTGAGAGGAGGTGGGCTGGAAGTGGGCTGCGCCAGGAGCAATGGGATATGGGTCAAGGCTGGATTCGAACATTTTATAAAAAAATTAAAAAAACCTCAGAAATGCATAAGTTAACACTTCAAACATGATTCAACAGAAATTATAATTTTTGGGCTGTTACAACCGGGAATAGTGATAGCAAATCATAATTTGTTGAAACTATTGCAAAATTCAAATTCAAATTTAACTCAACCAAGTATCAATTATTCATCATAAATATGTATTATACTCTTCTTCAGTCTCAACGTGAAAACCATTTGCACGAATATCCTTAAAACTTAAGAGAGTTCTAGTCGATTCTGGGTACAATAAGGCTTCTTCAATGACCAAAGTTGTGCCCATGAGGAGTATAATTGTGACTCTTCCTGAACCAATAATACATGCATCGCTTCCGGTGATTGTCGTTAGGCTGCCAGCATTCTTACGGATTGACTAAAAATACTTAGTCTCTCTTAAGATGGTATTTATTGTGCCGCTGCTAGCTAAGCACACTTCCTTTATAGGGCGCTACACGTGTTCTAATATAGGGTATTTTATTAATATGCATAAGAAGGCAATCAACACATAAATAAAATGCTCCAGCATTAGAACATATCATTCCATTATAAACTGAATAAATGAATGAATTCTTCAAAATATCATCCAACCATCACAAGAAAATTAAATGCTAAAGTACCATTCATGCAAGTTCTAACTTGTCCTTTTGACACAAAATAAATGACAAAGTCTAAATGCATTATGTGCATTAGACTTAATATGCTCATAAATCTGAGGCTTCTTCTGCTATTTTCTCGGGGTGATATTCTCTTCAAGAGAAATCATGGCGTTGGCTGCTTCTAGGTCAAAAAGCGGGTGCTGTTGTCGTGATGGTCTCAACCTCCATCAGTGCAGGCAGCTGCTCCGAACTCTCCCCCTCAACCGATACAAAGTGGGCTTCATGCTGCCCTTTGCCATCTCATTTTGGCTTGCTAGCCTTACTCTCATGTGGAGCGTCTGATTGTACTGTATTGGGATCGAAAGTGGATAGGGTTTTCTCAATCTTCTACTCGTCTGTGATGTGCTTACCACATTGTTGAAGATTGGTACAAATCCTGTGCAACGCAGAATTGTACTCCCCGACCGTCTTGAAGTCAGCAAACCTCAGTCTGATCCACTCTTGCTCTACTTGAGAAAGAATGTAACACCCCAGGACCCACATTACCCTGGGATGCTACTAAAACTGCTCTACAACTAGCCAATTTACAAGATAATTTAAACTGGCAACAATTACTAAACAAGATAATACAAGATAATACAAGCAGAAGCATAAATAACTAAGAGATAACAGAATATCCATAACAATTTAATATTCATAATCAACTTCAACATATTAACCAAAGGAATGGTTCCAAATTAAACAATAATGAGATGAAACATTCATCAACAAGATAGCTAAGCAAAGACTAGAGTTCTTTCGACTTTATTTCAGCATTAAAACAAAATCTATGTGCATCAATGTGGTGCTGCTCTACCCTTCCCAATGCATGCTCAAAGTCCACCTGTAGGGAGGGGAAACAAGGGTGAGATAAAAATCTCAGCAAGCAAACTGTTTAACAGGCTATTCAAACTATAAACAATTATACATCATCATTTATAATTCCATACAACTACAACCACAATTCATGTCCATAATATTAATCACCACAAACATCCATGAATCATACCTCTTCAATTTCAGATTTAATTGGCATATGAATGCAGTCATTTTATTCACAATTAAATACAAATGAAACATTTAATCTTCCACAACTACAATAGATTAATCATCAACGTTTAATCTTCCACAAATAACAATGTTATATCCTCAACTTCAAATCATCATGTATGATCATCTCACTACCTTATTGATTCTCGCATCCACAAATGCTATCAACAATTAATGCAAGTAAAAACAATCTCATGCCACAACCAAAACTCTTACCATACACAAGGGACGAACCCCATTTCACGACCACATCCACAATCCTCATACCACAAATAACTCACATGAGTAAATTCCACATTACAACTATGAAGCTGAATATTTCACAAAATAATTTCTCCACAATATATTGCATATGTATGCAAATGATCTTTCCACAATGCAATGCATATGAATGCTTCATGCTATGCTCCACATCACTCATGCGAGGGCAGGAATTGCAATGCATCGTATTACGGCAATATACGATGCTTCCCGTGGGCGAAGAGGTGCATCGTATTATGGCAATATACGATGTTGTACCGGTACGGTCGCGGCTAAGTGCGGCGACATCCACATATGCAAATGACATGATATGACATGAATGATATGATAATTCATTAATCACATTAATTCATCCACAAGGAGCAATATCATGCTTTCAACATATCCACATCCACCATATGTTATTTTCATGTCAACATTATATTATTAAGGAAGAATTCCACATGTCTACTAGCAGATTATCAACATATCAATGGATAAATACTTGTTATCATCTCCACAATTAAAATATCATGCAATCATGGCATAATGTATCAAATCACGATAATAATGTAAATTGCAAGTAGAAGGAATAACAAGTTAAACGGTAGCAACCACCGCTACGTTCACTTGCCTTAATCCGATGAAGCGAAGTAAAAATCAAGAGCGCTCAGGGACAAGACTACCTGTCCAAAAGACAACTCTCAGCACACAGCCACAGCATACAAACACGACTAAAATAATTAAAGACGTCGCTAGAATCCCGAACTCGCACAAACTCCTCTCCGCTCAACAATTCAACAAATTACCCTCTGCAGCAGCGCTGCTTCATACAACAAATGATACCTCTTTGGATTCATTACTTAAAAGCCTACATTTTTCATGTAGAGTACATATTTTTATTTTGATCACTGATAGGGGTAATTTAATTCCCAAAACAGAGGAATAACTCTGTTCTGGCAGTTCGGACGCAGTGTTCAATTGCGTCCCAGCAACACTACAGAGGTCCAAAATTATGAAATTTCTACAGAAGCTATATTACCAGATTCTATACAATTTTCTCAATTACAGCCATGAGCATAAAAATAATTTACTACCTCAAATTCCTGAATTACCGTCGGTCTGTACCAATCTGCTCGTCTGGCGAACAGCGGTATTCCCGACCTCATATCTCCCAGATCCCACAGAAAAAAATTATGAAAAAATTACAGGAGACATATCTGGAAGTCCTCTACAACTTTCCTTTTGGGAGAGTCCTCATGAAAATTCGTTTACTAGGTCAAATCCGTGAGGACAGACGCGCTGCGCGAATCAATCTACAGGCAGACATCGGCTAATCTCTAATCGGGCAATTAATCTATTAACTACCATCAAAATCCATGCCAAGAACGCTAATTATTCTGAAAAACAAAGGGTTTGGGATGAGAAAAAATTACCTAAATGAAGAATTACCCCACTTTTTCGCTCCTCTTCTTCTTCCTTCTTCTCCTTCTCCTTCCTTCTCCTTTCTTCTCCCTCCAATGGCAGCAGCACTTGGAGGCACCAATGGCAGCAACCGGGAGGGGAGGCACCCAAAGGGTGGGGTGGCGGCTGTGGGGTGAAAAGAGGGAGGGCCAAGGGAGGGGTTTATAAAGGGGTGCTAGGGTTTGGGAAGGTGTACGGGCCCCCATTTGGGCTGGCTGGCCCAAAGCGGCAGGCCTACCCCTCCGGACAGTCCAAAATATTCAAATTAATTGTTTTAATTTATTTAATTTATTTTACAATATTCTACAATTCATATTTTTTCCTTCCAGTGATTTACCGAAAAACCGGTGATTCTGCGATTGTTTAAAAACTTACACCGTAATGACGTTCGAGATATTACAAAGAATGATGTACTTTAGCCTCTCAAACCGCTTCTTGAATGCGGTCCAGAGTGCTAACGCACTCTTCTCTACGATGTACACATTCTTAAGAGTGAGACAGAGGTTGGGCGTCATGCGGTCCGCCAATCCCAATAGCTGCGCGAAGTTTCTTCGCTCCAGGTACTATCTCGACATCGGAAGCCCACATCAGATATTTTTGGCCGTGCTGGGCCAGCTCCTCGAACTCCCGGTTCGTGATGCTAGTCATCTAAATGTATACATAAGTTTACTACTGGTAAACATGCACAGAAATAATATACTGTGGGTAAATAAATGGAACAAAAGATTCTCGTGATGTTCCAGAATTTTCTGTGAATTTTTTATAAATTTTACTGCTAATTTCAGTGATTAAAAGCAATTTAAACAATTACAATTAACCAAAAATATTAAATAAATACATAAAATAATAATGGCAGAAATAAATAAGCTTCAAATGCTAAACAATAATTCAAAATGCGGATTACCTAGGCCCTTTTATGCTAGCATATGAATTTTCAGCGAATTCTGCAATTCCTGAGGTTTCTACGCATATTTTCAGTTCAGAGAAAAATTTGGCGTAATTTCCTGATTTTTCAAAGGGTTTTCTACAAAATTCAGTACCCGTTCGTAAATCTGAGGACCTATTCATAATTTTTGAAATCACAAGGCCGTTTCTGCAAAATTCAGGACCCAAATGCAAGATCTAAGGGCTCATCGGTGATTTCCCGGAGTCGGAGGATTTTTTTGCAAATTTCTGCATCCCCACCAGTTCGGGCCCTTTTCTTTTTTTCTTTGTCCACCCCTCATCCGCCCGGCCCATCTAATCAGGCCTGCTTCGGCCGAACGGCCCACTTGGCTAGGCCGGCCGGTCCGGTCAGTCGGCCCACCCGACCGACTTAATTCCCACAGGTAGGGTTTCCCCCTTTCTCCTTCCCTTCGTGACGGCGGCGGCAGCACTCGACCCAAGCGGCGATCGGGCAGCGCAAGGGATGCGGCCAGCTCAGGCGACGCCGTGCGGGCGGCGAACGACCGACACCGTGCGGGCGGAGAGCGGCCGACAAGCTGCCGGCGCCTTGCGGGGTGGTGGCGGGCGGTCGGCGCGTCTGGCGCGGGCGGCAGGTTAGGCCGATGAAACGGCGCTTCACGGAGGCTAAGGGCGGCACACATAGGAGACGAGGACGGCTGAAGGACCGAAATGGTGACAGAGGGGGGTGAATGTCAACTTTAAAAACTTTCCCCTCTTAGGTTCCTCTTCATGAATCTCCTCAACAATAGCTACAGAGAGCTAAGATGGAGTTCAGAATATCTCTCTGGAACCTTGAACAACCAAGAAAGGGCCTCAACAGAAAATAAAATAAAATCTACCGAGAACAACAACAAAACACAAACAAAGACACCTGCTCGGGGAGGCGGTCGAGCCATTGCGCAAGAGCCGGTCGGAGATCATTGTGGTGCGGCCGGTCTGACCGCTCGAGGCCGGTCTGACCGCTCGTGTGTAGCCGGTCTGACCGTCGTTCGTTCTCCGGTCAGACCGCCAATGGGGTTCCGGTCAGACCGCTCCCCTGTTCCTGAGACCCCAAGAGCAGTCTGAAAAATTCATACAGCCGAAAACCAAAATCCAAATTCCCGATGATTCTTTGATCCTTTGGCCAAGAAACTTTGCAGATATGTTAGTAATAACCTAAGGAATCTGCAAGTCAAGAATCAAGCCATCTCAAAGAGGGAATCAAGATTTGAGGCAAAACCCTAGAGGAAGAACAAGAGGGGCTCAAAATGTGATTCTTGCAAATTGATCAAAGTGCTCTTGGAATAAGATGACCAAAGGGTCTAGAAATGAAATTCCAACCAAGAGCAACCCATTTTGCCACTCAAACACAAGAATCAACAAGGAAATGAAAATCTCAAGAATCAAGCCTACAAAGCATGGTAGCAAAAATATAACCGAGAAGAAACTTCAGATTTTCATTCCAAAGGAAGGATTACAAGGAGTCCCGATGGGCATGTACATTCGAACAAGAAGAAATGATACAAGACTCTCAATCCATCCTCACCCTCTCCATCCTCAAGATCACCAAGAACCACACATGTTCTTGGGAGGAAACACACACACACTTGGTGGAGGGGCTGAATGAGGGAGGCACCCCTTGCTGCCCTCTTCTAGTCTCCAACCACTAAAGCCTAAAGCAAAAGGCCTCTCCAAAGACTCTTTTGACTAAAGCAAACCCTAATCCTTTTCCAAGTGCCTGAAGGGGTACGCGGCCCTTCATCTGCTATTTATAGCCCTGGCTAACGGGTCTCCCACCCGTTACGCTGGCTAAACCCGAACGGAGCCCGCTCCCGCTTGTGCAGCCTGCGAAATCACCATTTCGCCCCTCGTGCACCTTCCGGGAAGCTTCCGCGCTCCTTGTCGTCCAAGCCTCGCAACCACATCGAATCTCCGCCGTCTTCGACACATCCAACCGTTCTGACCTCAGCGCCACCTGCGCCTAGTCCGGTCCACCGTGTCTCGCCACGACTCCGCCTCGACATCCTGCAGCCAACACAGACAAGAAACACATCAAATAGCACCGCTCGATATATGAAAGCGTAAATAGCATCAATGACACTATATCAAGCCTAAACCCGTCAAATTACCAGAATAAACATCCTAATCCCATTGACCAGGTTTGACCAAGTCCGACCGAGCCCGTTGCACCCCGCAACGATATGATCCGAACCAACCAACTCAAACTCGACTTCCCTAAGCCGATGTCAATTACTCATCATTCACATGGGTTGACCACCACATGGTCTCTCAACGGCGCATCCTGCGGGGAAGCGGGTCGAGACCGGGCTGCTAGAGGCGGCTGCGGGCCGGCTTGGGTACGGCGGTGGCCGAGCACTTCGTGCGCAAGGCCGGGCGTGGTGGGTCCGACAACCGGCGGCTTTTCACGTGCACGGGAGGCGGGCGACAGTGCGGGCGGCGGCGCACTCGGGCCGGCCGGGTGGCGATGCGGACCCGACCGGGCCAAGGCGGACCAAGCGGCTACGGGCGGCTTCAAGCACGGCCGACCGGCCGGCCGGACCGATGCGACCGGCGGCGAGCCATGCGGGACGGCCGGTGTGGCGGTGCCGGCCGGCGGCGGCTAGTGGTCGAGAAGGACCGTGGTGGCTGGCGGCAAGAATCGCCGACGGCAGACCGGTGGTCACTTTACATGCGGCGGCCGTACGGGGCCGTCCGTGCACATTTTTCTTCTTTTTTTTATTTTCGATCTACAGCGCAATCAATATCTACCCCGTAATTCAATCTACCGATCGACATTGTGCCGGCGACTTCAAGTCTACTCGCAATAGATTAAGGTGGATTTGCACCGTAGAAAATCAATCTAGAACGCGAAAACTATAAATTTACAACGATCTAGATAATTCAATCTATTCAGGCTTCGATGATTACCTTCAATTCACCGGAGCAAAGTCGTGCTGATAACGTATTGAGGAACCGTCGTTGGCGACCAATCCAATCGATTCCTCTGCATAGAATGAATCGAATCAATCATAGAAGCTAGAATAATAGATTGAAAACACACAGAGAGATAGAGGAAACTCTTAGTCTTTCTTTATTGTTTTCTGATTCATGTGTACAAAATCTACTGGTATGGCTTTCTATTTAAAGTCTATTGGTGAGGTGTCTACCATGGGCTAAGGTTTTAGGTCCAGACCTAGGTTTCTTAACATAAATAATGACACTGAAAGAAGTAAGAGCACCAAATGTAATACAGTGCAGTTAGAAAACCGAAGTAAGTAAATAACCACCACTGTGAGGATTATCGTAGATGCTGTACAAACGGCCCCATCAAATGGACACCTGGGATTTCTTCTTTTCAGGCTATGAAATTGCTGACGATAGAAATGAGGAAACATGGTCACAAAGTATGAAATTGACTTACCTTGATGCTTTCAAGAAGAGGTAAATTAGCTGAACAAAGTCTGAGATTTCTGCCTTGTCTCAGAACAAGCACCACATGAGAATCACAAAAGTCAATATCTTCAACAATTACACCTGGTTCCTCAAGGAAAGCATTCTGGTTGGAACATCAAAATTCAGAAGTGAATCAAATAGATCGTATATGAACTGACCAATTTAACAGAAATATTGATGACCAGAACCAAGACCTGTGCCACTAGACAACGTGGGGGGAGTTTAATATGTAGGATGGGGGAGTTTATATATAGCTTCTTTTAAAGTTATCCACCAGGTCAGCAAAATTCCATGTTATGTCTGCACCATGACCAGCACTTTGCGGAGATCAACAGTAGTGTTTTCTTTCGTGATATGAAAGAAAAATATTTCCAAATACCTTTCGAGGGAAGTGCTGAAGTGAAGAAAAGCCCCAATTTTGGAGAGGATTGCATAATTGGAGAGACTGCAAGAATTGGAGCAAAGCCGTGATCTGGTAGGCGACTGGTACAAGTGCTAGACTGGAGCTAGACAGAGGGAGTGAAAAGGTTATTGATGTCAGCCGTAACATGGGTAGAAGCTCCAGAATAAAAAAAGAATCTGAAGTGCAGAACATGAGTAAGGTCCTGTCTTGAGTTTTTGATTTTTGACATATTTTTTTATTGTTTCTAAATTTTATCTTTTTCTAATTTTTTAGTTTTTTTGCTAATTCTTTTTTCTCGTATACGTTTGCATTGTTCGTGATGGGCTAACATGTTTTTTCTATTTTTATTTTTTTTAAACTTAGTTATATCAAATAAACCACTATCAGTTACAGTGTAATTTTAGTTAGTTACAGTGTAATTTTAGCCCAACCGAGCGGCACCTAAAGCTCCAGAATCAAAGAAGAATCTGAAGCGCAAAGGCATGCTAGCGAGTAGCAACTCTCTCTCTCGCTCTCTCTCTCTCTTACTTTTAATTATTCTAATACCGGCCGCATAACATTACCTATTTGCTTTTACGGGCGTGTTTGATATAGCTACGGTTTATGACGTTTGGCTGAAATTTTTGAATTTTAACTGTTTGCGACAGAGATTACAGAGAGAGATACTCGCTTGTGATTTTGGTTGATATAGATGTTAGACTTTTAACGTGTACTACAATTAACTTGTAGACTCTGTCTTAAAAAATACTCCATTTAAAAATTAGGTACTATAACAAAAGCCAAAAACCGCTTTTAGAAACAGTTAAAGAACATGCCCTACATCCGTGTGAAAAGAGGTGATAAATAGATATTGGCTGGGTTTGTATATATGCACTCCCACTTTAGGTTTATTTACTGTAGCTATAGTAACTTTTCAAAAACAATATGTTTTTTAATATAGGGTCTAGGAGTTAATTATAGTACATATTATACCAACTAAAATCGTATAGAGTATTTCTCTCCATAGTAAATAGTCAGAATTCATAAGTCATAAGATAAAAAGTATAAGACACAACCAAAAACTAAAAGCTGCTAGCTTGTGAGGTAAAGAACATGCCCATAATATTAAAGTTGCTCAAGGGGTTTTGCGTAGGGCAGAGAACCTAGGGCATGTCGTATAACCCAAAATTTCGGCCGTTAATTAACCGTCTTTACCGGTCACCTCTAGTGTAAAATTTTGATTCCGGTAATACTTTTCGTCATTGCGGTCACCTTAATTTGAGGTATCAATTAAGAGAAATATTGATGACCAGAACCAAGAATTGTGCCACTAGAAGAACAATGGGGATTGGGGATAGCATAAAGTACCTTTTCTTTTAAAGTTATCGAACAGGTCAGCTAAATTCCATGTTCAAACTCTTTTTTAAATGAGATATGCAAGGAAGACAAATAGAGAGAAGAGGAGATGGATTTGTATGCCACATATCGTGGCGGTTATGTCCTTTTTTGTTTTTGTCGTTATGGAACGCGTTAGTAACCAAAACATAGCAAGCACTACCATAGTTTTTTACTATTTAAACGAAAAATATTTTTTTATTATATAAAAGCTTGTGACATTCTTTTTGTCTTCTTCTTCGCCGAACAATCCTACTTTGCACTAGTTACTTCCCCTATGGTGAGAACTCATGATCCAGCTGGTTTAGCAGGTGATTGAGGTAACTGGGACAAACGGGCAAAACCTGTATGGCCACCTTCGTGGACAGCCGCCGATTACCTTCATTGCCACGCCAGTTATGTCTGCACCATGATCAGAACAAACACAGGTAATTTTCAGTTCGCATCTTGCAGAGATCAACAGTGGTGTTTTCTTTCGTGATATGTGTTGGATTGATCTTAGTTAACCACCCCGAGATTTCAGGGAGACTCCGTCTCCACTCGCATCTTGATCGAAGGCGGTTACCAACAAGTTTTGGTTCTCAGTCCCGGTCACCTAGCACCAAATAAAAACGGGGATTCGGCAGGGGCTAGCATACGCGTGATGTTCTAGCCCTCACAAACCCTAACAGACCCGATCTACTAACGGGCGCTCAGGTGAATGTAGGTCGAAGCCCTCTTCCAACCCGTTCACGGCTTCAACGACGCCGGCCGACCGCCTTCACGTCGTCGGCCACCTCAGCATCTCTGCTTCACCTCCACATCAGCACTACCCTCATGGCCTCTCCGATTTTGGGTACGCTTCCGCACTTATGTTTATTTTGTGTTCATGTTTGATCTAGGGTTAAGCCTAATGATTCATGTTTAGACTTAGATTAATGCCTACATTTGGTATCAGAGCCATCCCTAGCTCATCATGAACCCTAATTAATCTAACCAAACTCGGATTCACTAATTAAAATTTCGGATCTAAAGTTTTTTAAGGCTCGGCCTAGAAATTAGAAGGAGGGGATTAACAACTTTCGCAAAACTCATATGAAAATCCCCAAATCCTGTTCCTGGAGCCCTCAAACCCAAATAGAAATTTAGATCGGCTGCGGAAAAGACTTACGGCTTTTGGATCTCGGTTAACTCCGGTCATGGGCACCACCGTTGCCCCACTCGATGGCCGCGCGCGCAACCTTGGTCGCACGAGCGCACCGGCGAGGAGGGTTGTGGGGGCCGCCGCCTCATGTCGCCGCTGATGCCGCCGGTCTTCGCGTGGGCGCCGCCGCAGACGCGCATCGCCCCTCCGTGTGCGCCGTCGCCCACCCGTGCTTTTCGGGAGGACACAGTTGAAATGAAATTAGGGTTAGGTTTCGAATCCTTTTGTTTCGGCTCAGCGCGCGTTCGGACGGTCCGAATAGATCGGACGGCTTCGGCTGTTCGATCGAAATCTGACAGAGTGCACGCATGCGCGTTTTTGGACGGTCTGAACAGATCGCGTGGGCACGACCGTTGGATGAAGATCTGACGACGCGCACGTGGGCGTCCGTTCGGACGATCCCAACAGATCGGACGGGTCCGAACAGATCGGACCGTCACGCTCAGCCGTCCGATGAAGATCTGACGACGCGTGCGAGTCGCGGACGTCCACGTGCTTTTGGGCTGCGCACGCGCGTGTTTTTTATGGGCCACACGCGAATTGCGCCGCACGGGAATTTTTTGGGCCGTTTTGGGGCCCGGCCGAAATAGTGTTTTTCCTTCTTTTTCTTTTGGGTGCATTTTCTTATGCTTTAAGTCTATTTTTTATGCAATGTTTTATTTATTTTTCAGTGGCCCAAATTATGATGTACCATTACCATATTGTTATGTATAATCTCTGATTAAAATTGAACCAACAAGATATTTTAATTTAAGATTTTTATGCTTCATTTTGGCATTATGTATGCATATGGTTATATTCTGACCAACGTTGTTTATAATCATATGTCGCCATATTAAATTATTAAGTTCTTTTTCATTTTCTGCCCAACGGTGATATGAATTATAACTGTATTTTTTGCATGTTATTAATCAGACCAACGTAGGGTTAGTAACATGCAATACATATCTTTATGATATTTCTAATTTTTGCCTTATATTTTGAAATTCAACACTTAATGCATCAAACGTTGCTGCCACAATTGATAACATTGAGCAGCTCACGGGGAGCAATTTTCCCACGTGGAGAGAACGAATTCATGTTGTCCTTGGTGTTTTGGACCTTGACTATGCCTTAAGGGTAGCCGCTCCCGTTCCCCCCATCGAAGGTGAAGAAAATTATGATGAAGAAAAGAAAACTTATGAAACTAATGCTGAAAAATGGGAGCGGTCTAACCGTCTGTCACTAATGATTATGAAGACATCTATCTCCGTTGGGATCAGGGGAGCAATCCCCAATTTCGAAAATGCTAAGGAGTACTTGGCTTCAGTAGAGAAGAAATTTAAAGGCTCCACTAAAATTTATGCCAGTACTTTGATCTAGACACTCTTAACCACTAAGTATGACGGGTCTGGCAGCATAAGAGATCATATCATGATGATAACTTATATGGCAGAAAAGCTCAAGGGCTTGGACATGGCGATATCTGATGGTTTCCTAGTCCATTTCATCATGACTTCACTTCCTTCTGAGTACACGGCATTTAAGATCAATTACAATACTCAGAAAGAAAAATGGAGCATGAGTGATTTAATCGCCATGTGTGTCCAGGAGAAAGAAAGAATAAAGACAGAAAAGAGGGATTTTGCTTTTTAAGTTGGTGGCTCTAATAAAAGGAAGTTCCAAGGGGACATCAGATCCAAGAAGAAGCTGCAGTTCTCCTATAATTCAGATAAATCGGGGTCTAAAGTGCACAATGCACAGAAGCCCCATGTTGCTACCGCTGGAGCACCTAAAGGGGGATAGTGTCACTTCTGCAAGCAGCCAGTGCATTTCCAGAAGGATTATGTTAGTTTTCTAAAGTGGCTCGCCAAAAGGGGTAATGATACAATAACTTTCATTGATGAAACACTTTATGCTGATTTCTCTCTTAATGCTTGGTGGATTGACTCAGGTGCAACTGTGCACGTTACCAACTATTTATAGGGATTTCTTACCGCGAAAATACTAAGAAAGGGGGAGCGAAGTCTTAAAGTCGCGGATGGAAAGGAAGCCGAAGTAGAATCGGTTGGTTCTGTTTCATTAGTCTTAGATAGCAGCTTCATGTTTCATCTCAATAATGTAGTCTATGTTCCTTCCATCAGGAGGAATTTGATTTTGGTTTCTTTATTGGACGATAATGGTTTCAAATGTATTTTTGGTGACAATAAATGCATTATCAAGTTTAATTCAAATGATGTTGGTCTTGCCTTTAGACAAGACAAGCTCTATATGCTTTTCCTTAATAAATCTCATGTATCTTTGAATGTGTGTGATACTAAGCATAAAAAGAATAATGAGATTTCTTCGAAATTGTGGCACTGTCGTTTAGGCCACATTTCGAGGGGGAGAATGGAGCGTCTCATTAAAGAAGAAATTCTCTACCCTTTAGATTTCTCTGACTCAGACCACTGCACTGATTGCATTAAAGGAAAATATGTAAAGCAAATAAAGATGGGAGCCACTCGCAGCACGGGACTCTTAGAATTAATTCATACTGATATTTGTTGTCCTTTTTCTGTGACATCAATGGATGGTTTTGATTCATTCATCACATTCACTGATGATTTCTCCCATTATGGTTATATCTTTCCCATTAAAGACCGATCTGAATCACTTGACAAATTTAAGATATTTAAGGCTGAAGTTGAAAATCAGCACAACCTAAGAATTAAAGTGGTAAGATCGGACCGTGGGGGAGAATATTATGGAAGACATGCCCCTTATGGGAAAATTCCTGACCCTTTCGCTAAGTTCCTTCAGGAAAATGGTATTGTTGCCCAGTATTCTATGACGGGTGAACCTCAGCAGAATGGTGTAGCTGAAAGACGCAACCGTACACTAGTTTACCAATTGGCTTGTGGATGGAAGCACTAAAGACAGTCGCACATATAATTAATCGGGTTCCCAGTAAATCAGCACCTAAAACACCTTATGAATTATGGACTGGGAGAAAACCGAATATGAAATATTTACGAGTGTGGGGTTGTCGTGCTGAAGCTAAGTTATTTAATCCACACATTAGAAAATTAGATCCTAAGATAGTAAGTTGTCATTTTATTGGGTACCCTAACAGATCCAAAGGGTATCGATTTTATTGTCCTGGTAGGACAACTAAGTTTGTAGAAATGAGGAACGCCGTGTTCTTAGAAAATAACGAGGACCTGCGGTCTAGGAAAATAGATCTTGAGGATAAACGGGTTTATGTTCCTTCACCGCTCATCCTAGAGACCTTTATTCCTGTGCCTCAGGAGGTTGCACCTCCAGTAGAGAATACTGTTGTTGCACCTACTATTGAGGTATCTGAAATCCCTAATATTACACGTAATGATGAGCCTCAACAGTCTCCTGAAATAACTACTGAACCTATTAGAAGATCACAGCGAGAGAGAAGATTTGCTATCCCAAATGATTATGTTGTTTATATGAATGAGTATATTAATGATATAAGGAAGGCAGATGATCCCACTTCTTATAAGGAGGCCATAATGAGTGAACATTCTTCTAAATGGCTTGAAGCCATGGAGGATGAACTAAAATCTATGAGCACTAATGATGTATGGGACTTAGTAGAAATTCCTGACGGAGTCAAAACAGTAGGCTGCAAATGGGTCTACAAAACCAAGCATGACTCTAAAGGAAATATCGAAAGGTTCAAAGCAAGGCTCGTAGCAAAAGGCTTCTCACAAAGAGAGGGGATTGATTATAATGATACTTTTTCTCCTGTCTCAACTAAAGATTCATTCATAATTGTTATGGCACTTGTAGCTCATTACAATTTAGAGCTGCATCAGATGGATGTTAAGACGGTATTTCTTAATGGCGACTTGCAAGAGAATGTTTACATGACTCAACCGGAAGGTTTTGTCGTGGAAGGCAAGGAGCATATGAGATGTCGACTTAAGAAATCCATTTATGGTTTAAAACAAGCGTTGAGGCATTGATACCTCAAATTTGATAAGATCATAAGGAGTTTTGGTTTTAAGGAAAATAAAGTTGATAACTGCATATATGTTAAGTTTAAGAGGAGTAAATTCACCATCTTAGTACTTCATGTGGATGATATCTTATTGGCCAGCAACGATAAGGATATGCTGTTTGAGACCAAGAGATTTCTTTCATCTAATTTTGATATGAAGGATCTCCATGATACCTCTTATATTCTTGGCATTGAAATTCACCGAGACAGGTCCAAGGAATATTAGGTTTATCTCAGAAGGCATACATTGACAAAGTACTGAAGAGATACAATATGTATAAGTGCTCTGGCTCGCCTGCTCCTATTGTTAAGGGCGATAAGTTTGGGTCATTTCAGTGTCCAAGGAACCAATATGAAACTGATCAGATGAAGTCGGTTCCTTAAGCTTCAGCTGTCGGAAGCATTATGTATGCTCAAGTATGTACACGCCCTGATTTAGCTTTTGTAACCGGGATGCTTGGCAGATATCAGTCAATTTCAGGACCGGACCACTGGAAGGCCATTAAGAAAGCTTTGCGTTATATGCAAGCTACTAAGCATTTCATGCTCACATATAAGTTTTCTGATAGCCTTAAAATTATTGGTTATTCAGATTCAGATTTTGCGGGATGTGTTGATACTAAGAAATCCGCGTCAGGTTATATCTTCACACTCGCTGGAGGAGCTATCTCGTGGAAAAGCTCCAAACAAACCCTTATGGCATCTCCAACGATGCAAGCTGAGTTTGTGGCATGTTATGAGGCTACTGGGCAGGCTATATGGCTTAAGAATTTTATCCCGGGACTTAAAGTGGTAGACATCATTTCTAAACCACTCACTTTATACTGCGATAATGAACCCGCAATCTTTCATGCAAATAACAACAAGTCAAGTGGTGCTGCCAAACACATTGACATTAAGTATCATGTTGTGAAAGATAGAATCCAGGATCAAACTATAAGTATCAGGCATATTAGTACTAAGTTAATGCTTGCGGATCCGCTTACTAAAGGCTTACCACCCAGTATTTTTCGTGATCATGTTGCCGGCATGGGTTTATTGGAAAGCCTCTGATTCTGGATAAAAGGACCTTAAAATAAACCAACTCCCATTAAGCATAATGAATATCCATTTCAAGATAAGATAGTACACTATAGGTACTGAGGTTGTATGGCACTTCATTGGCCATGCAACACATTGCCTTGGTATGCTGTTTTATTGATAATGGGCTTATGATGTTAGCCTTACGATCAAAGGGGAGAATGTTGGGTTGATCTCGGCTAACCACCCCGAGATTTCAGGGAGACTCCATCTCCACTTGCGCCTTGATCGGATGCGGTTACCAACAAGTTTTGGTTCTCGGTCCCGATCACCTAGCACCAAATAAAAACGAGGATTCGGCAGGGGCTAGCATACGCGTGATGTTCTAGCCCTCACAAACCCTAACAGACCCAATCTACTCACGGGCGCTCAGGTAAACGAAGGCCGAAGCCCTCTTCCAACCCATTCACGGCTTCAACAACGCCGGCCGACCTCCTTCACGCCGTCGGCCACCTCAGCATCTCTGCTTCACCTCTACATCAGCACTACCCTCATGGCCT
This sequence comes from Bonia amplexicaulis, assembly GCA_036346245.1. Lineage (NCBI taxonomy): Eukaryota > Viridiplantae > Streptophyta > Magnoliopsida > Poales > Poaceae > Bonia > Bonia amplexicaulis. The sequence continues at coordinate 7,644,284 of CM070760.1, read as the reverse complement.
CTTCGACTTCGGATACGCTTCCGCACTTATGTTTATTTTGTGTTCATGTTTGATTTAGGGTTAAGCCTAATGATTCATGTTTAGACTTAGATTAATGCCGACAATATGAAACAAAAATATTTCGAAATAGCTTGAAAGCGCAGGGACCAATGCTTCTACAGTGTTGTCCAATGCTTCTACGATGGTATTTCAATTTGGACCAATGATTGTATTATTATAATATTTGTTTGGCGCCAGTCTTAGAACTTGTTTGGGTGGCTTATTCCCAGCCGAAATCGGATGGACCGGTAATTTAGTTTAAAATCCCCACCTATCCACATACATGCTGGTCAGGAATGAGTCTCCTAGACAAGGCCCTTAAATGTATCATAGAACAAGATAGCATGTGCCTTACTCTTGCTGAAACCATAGCCTCGTAGCTAGATGGCGAGGGCGACTAAGCAGTAGAAGGGGAGAGCTGTCAGAGAAACCCTCCCATCCCCTCGCACGTGGTGAGGGAAGCAAAAGAAACCTGCCTGGCCTCGATCAGTTCACGTAGAGAACAGGCGATTCCAGTTACAGCCTGTGAGCTCTCGTCTGTCACTGATTTTAATCGGACGGTTTGCGCCTTCAAGAGTCGAGTCACTACAGGGCTGAGCTGAAACTAAACCCTCCTAGCTGGCGACAAATTTTTTTGTCTTAAAGAACATGGAGAAGCAAAGCCTCTCTCTAACCCCTTCCTTCTCCTCCCCTCCCCTCAGTGGTGAGGGAAGCAAGCCTTACCTGCCTGGCCTCGATCAGTTCATATAGAGATCAGTATCCTTACAAGGCCTCAAGCATCCCACTCCAAACCAACACACGACACAACTGGGGAGAGGGAGAGGGAGACTCAGAGGAGAGAGAGAATGTCTCAGTATGCCGCCGCAGGGAAGAGGACAACAGTTCGATCTTATATGATTAAGGAAAGAGCTGAGATAAGCAAGTGTTTATTAGGCTGCATCGGCAACGAGGGGGCCGAGAAGGCACTTCATCCGGATGTCTCCTCCCTTGGATCTCTTCTCCGAGACATTCCGCTTGAGATTGGGTGGAAGCGCGTCTACATCAACAACAGCAACGAGCAAGACAGCAGTACGTAATGTAACGCTAAATACAGTTTAATCGTTTTATTTACCTGTCTTTTTAACCTCAGATTGTTCATCTTCCCCTTTCCATAAAGCTGGGCTCCTGAACGATCACTGGGACCGCGACATGGTCATGCGTCGTCCTGCAACTGCATGCGCTCTTAATCACACAGCTTTTTTCACATACCTGCCGAGGGGATCTGCGGGCAAAGTTCAGAGAGACACGGTTTGTAGAGGCAATTGGAGTAATAGAGATACGAGAAGTAATGATGGCATATTTAGTCCTGAAGGAAACCTCGTCGGTCGGAATCTATCGTACTCTCGGAAGGCTGACAAAAACTATGAAAAGCTAAATATGCTTGAGATCACCTTGAAGACAAAAGATGCTTCGGTACAGTTCATTCTAAATTAGCCAATCATGGCCAGAATCTGCCTTTTACCATATCCAAATGCACATATGAACCTAATCTGCGATATCCAATTGATATTTGATCATCTTTTTGTTGGCTTTAACAGGAGCCGAAGCCACTCGTTGCTCTATGCCTGATATATAAAGTGAACAGTTCTGCTCCGGTCTACATAATTGACTCACTTCTATGTCGTCTACAGGTACTCCCATAATTTCACTCCGCAGCCGAACACATTTAATTATATTAATGATTGCTCCGAGTATAGTAATATTACTTACATATTACAATAACGAAGTAATATTGCATGTGTTTTGTTTTTTTCCTTGAACCAAGGACAAACGAAATGTATGATTAATGTATTTTGTAATCTTTTCTTTGCAGAATCATGATCCAACAGGACAGCACAATTTAGGTACACATGCTTAAGTGACACAAGTATTTTGAGTGCGTGCAAACTAGCGGGCAGCCGTGCGAGCATGCACATGCAGCATCCTCTCTGTGTGTCTGCAAGTCCGTGCGTGTGATACTAGTGCCTTTCTAATTGCATTTGTGTGGGGATTACAAGGTTTTTTCTTCTTTTTTGAGTGGGGGGGTTACAAGTTACGTAATGGAAAATTTCTCAAATTACCCATATTACCTACATTACCCATCTCAGACTGCACACGTTCTAAAATATTTTATGTATATTAGTGATCAAAAATTTAATTGCACGTATTCTAAAACAACATCTAAAGTGAACAGGGAAGGTTACTATGTTTCTTTAATGTGGACGCAATGGATCACGGGCAATACCGCATCGGGAAGAGCCAAATTACTAAAATTCAAAAAGTATCTGTGGCATATGCAAAGCTACCAAATTGGCATTATATGTGATGAATTATCAAGAATGAAAGTGAATGTAGGAAGACAGAATTAGAGGAAAATAGATTTTGGTATAATTAATGCAATTTTGTATTTAGTTTTTGGTTGATTTGATAACAGTATAGGGCGTTAAGTTGATTTGGGGATTAGTCCAAATACCTTAAAACAAATGGAAGTATAATTACATGAAAACATTCTACTCTAGTTTTGATTCATTATTATGTTATCGTTAACAAGTACATTTATTATTCATTGCCATATTATTTGTCAGGTACTGCTACTGATCAGAACAGCTCCGATGGTGCAGATGATTCAAAGTCTTCACCCCAAGTATTCAGTGAGTGATAATTCTGTATGTCACCGGGTTGACATTTGTTCAGTTAATACCTTCATTTCCTGCATTTATCTGAGAGTTCAAGTAATTTTAATTTCTAAACAGTTAACCATATTTTATGCAAACAGTGATCGTTTGCAACCAGAGGTTATTTTGTGTTTGTGTGTGTGTGAAGCTTTTTCGGTACCCTTAGAAGTATACCATTTAAATAAATATTTTATATCTCTTTATCACTTTCAGTATATATAAATACTAATTCTAAGATGCTCTAAAATGACTTAGTTGAAAACTTTTCATCGGAACCCTTTATTTTTGCTATATATATCTTTTTTCATAAATAAAATGAATATATACGTAAATTATGCTATAAAAAGTGGATTTTTATGAATTTTTTATAGAACTCACTTTGGAGTATATTATAATCATTATTAGAGTATGCTCAAATAGATAAAGAGGTATAACAACACCATTAAAATAGTATGTGATCTAAATTCATTCAAAACATTGAATTTGAGTATATTTTTTCAAACTTATATGTTTTATTTGAATTATTATTGATGAATATATACCCTAAAACTGATATTTTCAAAAAATACACCTAATTTTAGATGGAATTGATGTATTTGAAATCATGGTACCCGGGCACCATGATGCCCAACGTCATATATATATTCTCCTCTGTGTTACACTCTTTTAATTGGAGTGACATATGTATAGTTTCAGGAGGCGCCAAAAAATTGTAAACAGATGGGCATCGGCAATGTTGCTTACTCTAGTTACAACATACGAAGCAAGAGTGTACGTGATTACTTAGTTCGTGCTGTGTCACGCCACGTGGATGCATACCTTCAAGATTGCCCACTGGAGGCAACAGAAATTCCTGACCTATCTGAGGTACATGCTGCTATTATATACTTGCAATAAAAGTAGGATTGCATGTTGAGTTGGCGGGTTTCTTGGTTAGATTTTTTTAGAATTTGATTTGTGAACTCTTGGTGCTAATATTAAGATAACTCTGTTAACCAAGTCATCATCACCTCTTTCTAAAAAATAATAGTATTAGAACAACGTTAAAGTTTGAAAATAAAAAACTGTTGCAGTTATAAAAAGATTCTCAGCATATAATTAAAGAGATAAATATTGTACAGAAATAAAATGGAAACATAAATTGTTAGTATCAATTCAGCGTTAATTAAAAACTAACTTCAGGACCCAACATTGAGTACTTTTAAAGAATTGTTGTGGTACATATGTTTATATTTTATGCACTTCACATCGAAATGCAGTTGTCCACAATCCACTATTCTTCGTACACGTAGGAATGGGGGAACGTAGCTTGCTGTTTGTACATTTTACCATAGACAGCTACAGATGTCAACTCAACATATTTGACCATAACATGTAAATTAAATTGACATGCATAATTTGGAAAAATGAAACAAACTTGTATCCAGGCCCGTATTATATATACTCATATTCTAACCATAAATAATGCACCATTCCAATGCAGGATGACAACCAATTTATTGAGGGAAGTGTTGTGCATATGCTAGTGGGATTGGGAATACTTCCTCACATAATGGAAAGCAAATACTCGGTCGAGGAGAATAAAAGGCTTGGAAAACGGAAAGTTGGGCCAGATGGCAGCTCCCAGGTGTTTGAAGAGAACAAAAAGGCATTTATCTGTGAGGCGCCAATTAATATTAACAACACTGTTATGCACGACTTCACTAATCGCTGTAAGAAGCTCCTTGATCACGAGCTCAAAGGGACAACTCTGTTGTTGAATTTATTCTCTATATAGTAGCCTTATTACTCCAAGGAGCAAGCTAACTTGCCAATCAAATATTAATTACAGGTACCACTTACAGTTTTGAGTCCTCAAAGTTTCCCGGGATATCACAAGCGCCACATGTAGTAACGACTCGTCTAAGTCAGGTATATATTGATGATATCTCTGTGCGTAAACTTCCTTTCTCCATCTTCCCTTTTTTAAGCTCGGGAAGTAAATCTAGAAGAGATACTTAGAATTGGATGATGCATATGGAAACGTGTGTGCGTGGACTTCTATTATTTGTCTAATGCCACACTTATTATCATTTCATAGAGGCGAAATTGCATCAAACATATTCTAATCAGTTAATCCATGTAGCTCACAATTTTTAGTACCAGCTTGCCACTGATTAATTACATTGCATATATAAAACCTGTTTGGACGAGATCGGCTTCTCTTTTTTCGGCCTCCGAGCCTCGCTTCAAGAGAATTTAGGAAATTGAAGCTTCAAATTCCTAGTTTATTTTGGACTCGGCTTCTCCTTGATTTCTCTATGACTTAACCTCGAAGTCCGCACGTTTGGCTAAGAAAATATCTTCGAGGTACAAAAATCCTGAATTGAAGCTGGAGCCCGGCCAAATAGCTTGGACAAGTGTCTGCTTGTCCAAGCTCCGGCTCCCCGCTTCTAGGGAGAAACCAGAGCCGGCTGACCAAACACTTTCGGCTCCAAGCATTTTTTGGAGCTGGAGGAGCTCTTAATCTGGAGCCCAGATTATACTAGGAGGACGTAGCTAGCTAGGGAGCGGTAAGCTTCACTGGCTCTGGGAAGTTGTCAAATTATTGGAGCTAGTTTTTCTTTAGTGCTCCACCCAACAATTGTACAAGTAATTTGTGCTTTTCTTTAGTACTGATCCACACGCAAAAAAAAAGCCTTATATAACTAATATCTTCAAGATTTGTAAACTTTTCAAATAATATAAGGTGCTGAGTTTCAGGAAAACTCTTTTAGAAGATTCAAATTGGGAACTTTTCTTATCTTGTATGTTCCAGGAAGACACAAACTGCAATTTTTCCAGCAACAAATCCACGCTTAAGTTTTGCCATTCTCTTGTTTGCAGCCTAAAGCACTTTGCACGAGTCAAGGCTTCTGGTCAGCTTCGACTACTGATCATACAATGGGAGGAAACACATCTCAGACTGTGCCAGAAGATGGCGCGGAGCTGAATGGTATGATTGAGGTAAAAAATTTCATCTCCATGCATGGTCTGAGAGAATTTTACCTGCTGGTGTACGGATGACCATGCATTTTCATGCATTATTTTTTAGTATAATCATATATACCTCTAAAATTTTGCCTACATAACTAGTAGTATTAAACATAAACATCAGATTCTATGGGAAAAAGGCAAAAAGCTACAGATAAACCGCACTGACCTTTGGTACCTCACTAATTCTGCTGGATGCCTGCTTTTTGCCTATACTAATTTAAGTGATATTCTTGGGGACTATGATGTCATATTCCCATGCAATGTTGGCACAGTGAAAGATCAGTTATGGCGACTAAAGGGAGTGAATAGACGCAAAATAAATCTCTTCTACTCAAGTATTTGTTCTCGTGAACTGTATTGCTATTAGAAAGACACTAGGTTCAAAAACACCAAAAATACACTAAGAACATAATGAGCTAAACAAAAATCTCAGCAACTTGATCGCCAAGAAAAATCAAGAACTCAAAATCTACTCAACCAAAATTGATGAAATTTTAACCATAGCAAAATAAGGTCCTTAGAGTCATAATTCAAAAAGAAATTGCAGAATAAAGCCCAATGGAGAGACCTATCTTGCTCAAGATCCACGTTGTATCAAATCTGAAATTTCAGCAACTTGATCGGCAAGAAACACCTAGAACTCTTGATCTATTAATCCAAAATTGATGAAACTTGAACCATGGCTAGGAAATGATCTTGGGGCTATGTTTCCAAAAGGAATTGCAAAAATATGCCTAAAATATCAATCCATCATGCAAATAGTTCAAGCTGCACCAAAAATAGCAATTTCAACATAAAAAGTCGGTAATGCAAACACAACTTGAGTAAGAATGAGTTATAATAGATCTTGCTGGGTTGGGACATGTTCCAAATGGACTCCTCAACCTTTTACATGCCCTAGATCCAATAGAACTACAACAAGTAGGAGGAGGGGAAGAAAAGCTTAAGTTGCAACAAAGAAAAGTTAGAAATTGCAAGAAATAAAATAAACTTTAGAACATGAATGAACTTGAAACTTTTATTGCTTTGAGATAAAGGACTTTAAAGCCACACTTCTTGATGGGTAAAGCTCAAAGGAGCATAAGAAAAACCACCAAATCCTTCTCAAAGATTTGGTGGTGGAGGCATACCTCCGCTCCTCTATTTTATAGCCTTTTGAGAGCAACCTTAACCCATGGATCACCTCAAGGGTTAAAATTAACCCTCTCTACTCACTCATATTCACCTAGGGTTCAGTCAGCCCTTTCCTAGAATATCCCTCTAGGCTAATTACAATTACGTCAATGTCCTTAGCACGCATTACAAAGCGGCTATTACAAAATCTGAGCCCTCGGCTCTACACAACTCAATGCACCTAGTTTATCTAGCCCTCAAATATCTCCAAGAATGCGTTGTACGTAGCAGTGGCGTAGCCAGGATTTGTAGCTATGGTGGTCCGTTGTCTAAAATTTATTTAACCGCTATAAATTTAACATGTCGGTACACAAGTATATAAGTTACGAAATGCAATTAAGGTAAAAAGGACATACAAACTTCATAAAATAGACGAATATAGCTTTCTTAACATAGCTTTGTACCAGGGTGTCATGGGCTAACTGACTTGCCCACTGCATAATGGGCGGACTTGTCAATGTCATGGGGGTGAGGTACAGCTAAATGAACTGGTACAAAGCTGCAGGCCACAAAAAACTTCTCTACTTGAACAGCTCTTAACTGAACCCCTTAAACTTCCCTACCCATGGACGAACTGAAGCTTCATATGAACCCAAGCGCAGGGTGGTCCACGGCCCACAGGGACCACCCTGTAGCTCCGCCCCTGGTACGTAGTATTCGTCATCCCAATGATTCCCGGTAATATGTCAATTACGTTGATTTTGGTTAACATAAGCAATCTGGAGCTGCCACGCTGCTCCACCTTGACGATCTTGACTCCTTGTTGACTTGTCACGTCTTAAATACTATCAAATACGCATCATAATATGAAGAAGATCTCCACATGATCTCACACATAGCCAAGGAGAAAACTCATACATAGTTCTCTAGCTGGAACACACGCACTAACGTGTTGGAAGCAAGATGGAACACAGGTCCCTTGTTGTGCCGCAACTGCCTACCACATTTTCTTGTTCTCTCTCCTATTATTCTCCAATTCTACGTACAAGGCTCTACAAGCCACTTAAATACAAATGCTAAGCACCGACTAATCCTGTCATGCATTGCGATACATGCGCACGCCTAACGACCTGCACACAACGATCAACAAACTAGATCCTTAGTCTTGTACTAATTAATTAACAAACTTCTTAACCACGTTAATACAAATCTACGAGCAAACTAACAAACTTGCCGTGCATAACTCCTCTAATGTACATGTACATCCAACCATCTAAATGTGCACTAACTAGACAAACTTAAGATTAATTTCCAACATGCAAGACCAGTTGCAGCATTTCCCTCCTCGTCAAGGAATACATGAGGTACTGGCCACGGGTGTTCAATACGAGAACGGACTAAACACTGCATCCAATAGTCTGGTCTATATATGAATAAAACATTAATTAAACTGAAGCTGTATAATTATTACTGTCGACGAAGCAGTCTAGTTACCATGGATAGGCATCAATTAATGCATAAGCAAGTAGTTCTAGTCAATATGACTTGAGAGTGAAGCGCATTGGCACACAGCATCTAGCCAGATCTGTTTTAAACATCATTCTCTAAACTTTTGCCTCCTGATTATCTGCAGCATGAACCGCATGCCCCGACAGATCTAACTTCCACACCCATGGGACGATATCCTCATTTTGGTGCACCTGCTGATCATGCTGCGGGAGGAAACGTAGGACAGCAGCAGGACATGCTTGGTGAGAACGGATTTCACAATGGAGTATCCAATTTACCAAATGGTCCTGAAAATGGAGCAAATCCGACAGGGTTACTTGAAGAGGTAACAGTACATTAATTCATCTTCACTGTGGCTGATTGAACTAATTTATTGTTAATGAGTATATAGGTGTATTACATTCATTTTTAGGAAGTTTATACAGCAACTTTCCTACTGTTTAAGAATTTACGTACTATCACCACTTGTGACGTACACAAGAGGGAAATTAACACAGCTGGCTTGTTTTAACTATGCTCCAGGTTGTTGGACCATTTCTGATCAGGAAGGTCGATGATGTTTATATTCAAAAGCAGCGGCAACAGCTCCCTTCGCATCCAATTCTTACAAGAAATGAGGTATTGCTTTTAAATGATGAAACAAGAAAACATTATTTGATGAAACAAGAAAACATTATTTAGATGATGAAACATATATAATGTAATCTTTATTGTTTGCTGACCCTCTTCTTATTTAACACTGCATATAAACATATATAATCCCTTGATTATTTCATACTAATCCATACAAGGATGCTGTATAACAGAAGGAAGACTATTTGATACACAAACAAGACTGAGATGAAAATTATGGACTGATAATTGTTTTTTTCTTTCGTTTCTGCAGAAACCTTGTCCACAAGGCATGCAAGCTGATAAGTTCACGACCTTCGACGATGTCTCTAACCCCATGCAAATACAGATGGACCAGGTGTAGTGACCATTAAGAAACAATTGATAGTGTCCTGTGTGCAAAATTATAGTTAATTAGACATCCATCGTGCATCACTTATTTGCAGTAGAGCACATTTCATACAACTATAATTTTTTTATCAAAATTGTCAAGGTACCGTATGTTTAAGAATCCATTTTAACAAAACTGCAGGTACTTTGACAAAAAAAAATATCACTAAGCTTCACCCAATTGCTTTGGATGGCGCTTGACACCTTAGAGTCCACCAGGCAACCCCACATAACTACGGAATGGTTGAAGCATGTGTGTGTCGCTGGGTGGTGGGCCCGAGCTGTCAAGCGCGTCCGATGCAATAGTATGTAGCTTGGCGATACAAACAGCAAAAATAGCTTTGGTTTGTGAAACTAAATATTAAACATGTAGTTCATTTACCCTTTTGTTAAAACATGTTGTTTTATGAAATTTAGTCTTTCCAATGTTGATTAACTAGCTAGAACTAGGATGTTGCCTGCCGATATGCTTTCGTTAATTTGTCCAGGTAATGTAGGTGAAGCTTTCTGTAGTATATCTACTTAGTTAGCCTATATCTCGTTACTAGCCTTGAGCAACCCTGATCAGCTCATTTAGGAGAACATCCTTTCATAAAGATTGATGTAGATGCCGATATCGATACTCGTAAGTTACCATGGAGAGGCATCCATGCATAAGCAAAACAAGTGGTACTCCTCACTTCTTTTCTATTTGATATTTGAGAATCTCCGCGGGCAAATTTTCTAAAATTTAATCATCAATATGTTTAAAACTATCAAATTATATCATTAGATTTGCTATTAAAAATACTCTTTCATAATGTTTATAGGTTTATTAATTTTTATAATATAAAGTTATAACGTCTCACCTCTAAAAAAATCAATAACACCAATAAAAAAAGAATGTAGAGTACTAATCTATATGACTTCGGAGTGGAATTGTCACAGCATCTAGCCAGATCTGCTTTAAAGTTCGTTCACTAAACTTTTGCCTTGTTGTTATCTGCAGCTTGAACCACATACCCTGACAGGTCCAGCTTCTGTTCCCATCGCAAATCATCATCTAGGTGCACCTACTAGTCATGCCGCGGAAGGAAACGAATTAGAACAGCAAATGAGATCAGATTTCACAATGGAGGACATGCCGCTGGACGTGCTTAATGAGATCATATTTCACAACGGTGTATCCAATTTGCCACAGGATCCTGAAAATGGAGCAAAGCCGACAGGGCTACTTGACGAGGTAACACACTGATCTGTATGCAGGCTGGTCGAATTAATTCGTTATAGCTTAGATGTACTTCACGCATTAAGGGGGTGCACTATAACATGAGTCTTCTACTGTTTAAGAATGTAATATCACTACTACAGAAAAGGTCATCACAGACGGTTCAAAAACGTCATCACAGACGGTTTTGTGAACCGTCTGAATTTATGGGTCAGTAATAATACAAGATCATCACAGATGGCTTTCGAACCGTCTGTGGTGCAAATATCACAGACGATTCTTAACTAAAAACCGTCTGTGATAATTATAATCACAGACGTTTTAATTAAGAACCGTCTGTGATTTATAAATATCACAGACGGTTTTTAGTTAAGAACCGTCTGTGATATTTACATATCATAGACGGTTCTTAACTAAAAACCGTCGTGATATTTATAAATCATGACGGTTCTTAATTAAAACCGTGCGTGATTATAACTATCACGACGGTTTTAATTAAGAACCGTTGTGATATTCTCTTCTACTCTAAACATATTTATGTTTATTGGCTAGCCTCAGGAAATGCTAGCCATGCCTTCTGAAATAAGCAGATCAATATGTACATGTATACATCCAATTCACATCTCAATTCATTTCACAAACATAAAACATCCATTTTTATTAAGATTAGAGCCTACCATTACAATATCTCAAAACAACGAGCAGGTTACACAACAAGAATAGAGAAAAAGCAAAGATCATCTATGCCTTCTCGCCCCTGATGCAACGCATGAGTCGCACGGTTGGCACGAGCTAGTTGCTGCGATGTCTTGCCTTCCGTAGACTTATCGTCGTCGCAAGGAGGAGGATAGCAAGGAAGAGGAGAATAGCAAGGAGGAAGAGAACAACAAGGAGGAGGACAACAAGGAAGAGGAGACCAGCAAGGGGAGAGAACAGAAGGAGGAGGACAGAGAAGGAAGGGAGAACAGTGGAGGAGGAGGACAGAAGGAAGAGGAGACCAGCAAGGAGGCTGGGTTTTGGTTATATTTATAGGGAGGGAGGGAGGGCGGAGCTACGATCCGTGGGGTGAGGATTGGTCGATTTCTATTGGCTATGATTGGGTCGAGTAGGATCGACGGGCCTGATTATCACGAGCGGTTCTATATAGAACCGTCTGTGATGAATGAATATCACGACGGTTCGATATATAGAACCGTCGTGAATTAGAGCATAAAATTTTATATACCGATGCAATATAAACAACTAGTCTGAAAAGATAAAATAGAAAAATTTTATATGGCTTATATATACTCATTTGAAAGGTTTCGATGAGATCTACAACTTTTCAGTTGAAGCAAAATCCAAATTCCTAAAGGAAGACCAAGAAAAAAGGCAAAAACAGACACCAAAAACTTGCAACGCAGGTTTAGGTCCAAAGATGGCCGATTTTGGAGGTCTTGGAGGGCGACGAGCGCAAGCTGGTCGTTATTTTTGGATCGGGCTCGTCGTTAGCTTTCCAACGAGTACAAGAACGTCGAAAACGGACACCGTATACAAAAGTTATGCCTGTTTTACTGAAGGTGTCTCAAAACTGAATCATACTCAGACTTAAGCGGGAAAATATGAAATTTTGAGGAATTGCAAGGCGGGAAACATATCACAGACGGTTTTTATTATAAAATCGTCTGTGATACTAGAATATCACAGACGGTTTTATAATAAAACCGTCGTGATATTCAATATCACGACGGTTTTATAATAAAACCGTGCGTGATATTCTAGTATCACGACGGTTTTATAATAAAACCGTGCGTGATATCTGAATATCACAGACGGTTTATATTATAAAACCGTCAGGATATTCCGATCACGCACCGCTCAGCGGTAAGAACCGTCTATGATACTTCTTTTTCTCGCCACAAATACCACAGACGGCCTCCAAATGAAAACCGTCTATACTAGTATACATCATAGACGGTTTCACAAAACCGTCTGTGATTTAGCGTCTAGTATTAGGCTTTCTGTAGTAGTGTATCATCACTTTTGATGTAAAAGGAAGGACTAACTAGCTAGCCTGTTTAATTTTTACTATGCTCCAGGGTGTCATAAATTTTTTCAGGAATGACGCTGATTTTTCCAGTCAAAATCAGCTGGAAGAGCAAATTTCGTCAAAATTCATGAAATTTTAGCCAAAATTTGTTTCCTTGGTTATGAGAGATTGGCCGGTTCTTTTCAGCTTATGACATGGCTTATAGTATTCCTCAAACAAACAAATAACACAGTTTCTCCAGCATAGTTTTGAAGCGGTTTATTAGAACAACCTTTTCAAAATAGTTTGTCGACTTATTAGCATTTTGTTCGTTCATATAAGTATTTACATTAAGACCCAAAATCATAAACCGCGGGTGAAAAGAACCCACCCAATATTCCAATATTGATCACAAGGATCCAAACATACAACATTTAAATGATGTACGATAATGTATCTTTGTTGTTTCTGGCCCTCTTCTAACTTGCTATGCACGGATGAACATAAATGTGCAATCAAGTAATGCATTATGAAGAAATGGCATGATAGCATTAATTAGAATGAATTCGTTTCCTGACTATTTTAACACATATCGGAGCTGTGTTTCCTAACTGTGACTTCATCTACAGGACAGGGCAACATTTGTTGCTAGTGAAACAGGGAACCAGACTAACTGCGATGATGCTGTACGACAGAAGGTACTACTGTTTATTATGCCTAATTAAGACTAACTGCTGCTTGCTACTGAACACGTGGCAGATGTAATTAGACAAGCTTAATTCATGAATATATACACAAAATTGAAAATAACGGACTATATTTAATAGATGTGCTTATGATCACAAGCTTACTTTGTTTGTGCTTGTGATCTCAGATACCTTTTCCACAAGACAAAGCTTTCCCACAAGACATGCAAGCTAACGGCACTGAATTATTGCGGGAATCTGGTTATTCCAGGGAAAACCAGATTTACCAGGTATTATCCTCTTTGCGCAATTATGTCATCTTGCATCAGCCTAATGTCACAGATGTATAATATAGCATAAGCATTCTGTAGTATGTGCTACTTATACGTGTATCTTTCTGATCAGCTAAGTTTTATAAGGTAGATAGAAGATAGCGCTAAACATGGTCCATCATAAACTTTTTTAAAGGCCATAAAGCCATAAACAAACCGAACCTATATGCAGTCTACGATCTAGGATCCAGTTTGTTCTGACACTGAATTTGTAATCTATACTTGCACCCCAACACAGACTACAAACATATATATGCATTATCCACTTGTTCCTGAGTCTTGATAGAGAAAACTTATATACATTAATTCATTATTTGTTACTGATATGAATTTTCTTTTCCCTTCTAAATTAAACTGTATTGTTATTGTCTTGATCAAACATTATTAGGAAACCAAACATTTTTTCCCCATATATATCTCATCTATGTAGTTTTTCGATTGGTTAGCAGACACCACTTGAAGAATCGCCTTTGCCTGTGGAGCCAATACTTGGCATTGAAGGAGAGGTTTATGGAAATCTTGATGAAATTGAACGCCTCGGTGATATCCATTTTTGGCAGTTCCCCTGAAGTTTTGTTTCAGATTAGATCTGAACACAACTACAACAAGGATATTTTTTCAGAAAAATGGGACTAGTGTCTTTAAAAATAATCGGACTCTACTATTACAGTGTAACGTTTTACATTTGCATGGTTTGGAAGTGTGCTGTATTCGGATGTTTGAAACATATTTTAATGATGGTAATGATGTCTAAGCTACCAACATGTGCATGTGTTCCTCGCAAAAAAAAAAAAGGTGTACATGTTATTGATCTACAAATAAGCTGGCATATGTAGCATTTAGCTAGATGAAGATAAATGTACAAGCCACGCGCTGGTGCGGCCCACCGGATTGCTAAGTTGGGTCGGATGAGGAAGATCCAACCCACGAGCTGGTGCGGCCCACCGGATGACGGGATCGCATCCCACTGCTGCGAGTGCTTGTGGGATGCAGCAGACTAGCAGACAGGCCATGTTTAGTCCCACATCGTCCAGCCGTCAAAGCGTTGACGGGTCTATAGGCCGATCCGGCCGACCAAGTCAGTAGAATGCTACAGTACAACCTTCAAATAGCTAGTTTTTAGGGGATGTGACATTGTTAGCCGTTATTTACAAAATAGCAGTATCAAATCCGCTATAAGTCACAAATAACAAACCGTAGTGATACAGTGCTAACTACGTGCTTTGCCGTTCACTGTGTACCACTGTAGCCCTCTGCCTTGATACGTGTCCTATAGCTCTGTACTTTCATACCGACTTCTTGTCGTTACACGCAGGATCTTCTGGTATTATTTTTTTCTTCTTTTCTTGGGTTCAGTTTGCATATTGCTAGATGTTCATTCTCCTATGCTAGATGGTAGGCCAAACTCTGGGCTGTTTAGGTGTAACTGTGACTTATGGTTTTTGATTGAAAATTTTAAATTTTGACTGTTTACGGTACAGATTACGAAGAGACAGATACTCACTTGCAATTTTGGCTGGTACAGGTGTTGAGGTTTTAACGTGTAGATCGTTTAATTTGTAGACCTCGTCTTGATAAAATACTCCGTTTAAAAGTTAGGTACTGTAGCAAAAACCAAAAATCGTCAGTTTCGAAGGAAAAGATAGGCCCTCTATATCTATGGTCTTGTCACCGTTCGATTTGTACAACATAAACAGTGACACGGGTACTCCACAAATTTTGTGTATAACTGTATATACTCTCTCTTTTTTGGCGATTTACGACTGTATCTAGCTTGACCCTCGTTACATAGACACATTTCTCTCGACTTAAGCTTCTATTCGCGTTATACTACATCACAATAATTTGTTTGGCAAAAATAACGCTTGATTACTTACCTAGCTCCGTTATCAGTTGCAACACCTGACTAACCTGAGAGCAACTCTGTCGTCCACACAAGAAAGCAGGGACTCATATACACCAGAATGGTACATCGTTGCTATGCAATGAGAATTCGATGTGTTCCATAAGTTCATAAAGCAATGCCGTCAGTAAGAAAACCCAGCTTAACATATATATAGACATCCAAGCAATAGCATTGCTTTTTTCTTTTTAAAAAATTGAGTCTCAAGCTGCAACTGCATGCTCGCTATCCTGAGAGCAATAACTCCGTCTCAAACTCTGAACTGCGCTTAAATGCTACCCAATCTAATCTAGCAAATCATCGGATAAATTCGTCCGAGATTTCCATGTCCTGAGCTCCTCCGCTTCTTGTCAACGATGATGAAGTCGCCGTGTCGCCATCGCTGAAGCTCGCCTTGGCCAGGCCGCTGTTGCTGGCAACAACAAGCTAACTCTGGCTCCTAGACGCAAGAACCATACTACCTGGCCACACCAAAATACATACAGCATCCTGGCAACTACCTCGTACAAAATATCCTGCTTTTTGCAGCATCCTGTGCCTTTTTTGTTGTGCAGCTAACTGCATGTCCATGCATGCATGCATAAATTCATACAGAGTCTAGCTAATTTGCATCAGAGAAGAAGTTGGTGTTAATTTCTGTCCACTAATACAGCGGCAGTTGGAATTACCGCAGTATATCCTTGTGTGCAAAAAACCTAGCTAGTTAGGATCGACTCAGAGGCGTTTCCTGTATCTGCTGTTGACCTTTTGTCGCGGTTAAATTCTCGGTTGCTGCTTGTAACTATTAGTAACATGTTGGAGCTCGATCAGACGCTGGATCGCGAAACAACGGCTTAGATGGAACGTAGACAAGATGGGCCGGCTGAGGAACATCCGACCCACGGGCTGGTCCTGTTTTTTGCTTCAGCTTTTGTTTTTTTTTCCTCAAAAGTTAGAAAGATAAATATTGGAATGGGATGATTTTTTAAGTAGATTTTTCAAATGATTTCTCCAGCTTAACAAAGTGTGTGCTATTCACATCAGCATCTTTATCGTCTATTGCTGTATCGAAAAATACAGATAAAAATTATCAGCTACAGACTAAAAAAATACTCGCTCTGAGATAAAATTTGCATAGCCCTTACGCAAGGATGACATCTACAAATTGAAAAATGATACCATCATGCATCTAAAACCTTTGCATTTTTGGAGGAAATGTACTTGTTATTCCCACTTAAGTACTTGTCTTTACTCTTTTTTGCTTCTTAATGTACCACCCCCAACAAATATGCTCCTAAAGCTCTCATTTTTTTCACCGTGCCGCTTAGATTATTGCATTTGTTGCTAACATTGTGCATAAGCTCATCTGGTTTGCCAATTAGCCCTGGATCTTTATCTTTCCATACAATTATACAACTTGGTCGCTATGATTGCATTATTTCATCTCCCCCTGTAGCTTTGGAAGCGTCCACAGTTACAGTGCCTTAGCGCCGATCTCGAACGCCGGATTCGACGCGAAAGTTCCTGACGATGCTACAGTAGGAACTCTAATTAAAAACTCGTAGTGGCTACAGTGCTGCCTGCGGTGCTTTGCCATTCCTCTCTTGCTAATCACTATGAACCCACTGTAGCCCTCTGCCTTCGTACGTCTCCTATAGCTTTCTACTTCCATACCAACTTGTTGTCCTCTTAACAATTGCTTTATTTGTACAAATAAATAAATAAATAAAATATCAATAAATTGATAAGCTTTGAAAATATTATTCTGATAAGTTACTTTAAAAAGATGAAAGGGAAATTATTTCATTTATTTATTTAAAAAAAAGTCCTAAACTATAAGCAAAAACAATTATTATGTCTTTGTTTTTATTCTTTTTGGCTTCTTAATGTACCATCCCTACTCCTAAAGCTCGTTTGTGTTTCACCTGTGCCACATAGATTATTCCATTTATTGCTAACATTGTGCATGGGCTCATTTGGTTTTTCAATTAAGCCATGTATCTTTATCTTTTCATAAAGTTATACTTATACAACTTGATCCGTATTTCCATACCTACTTCTTGTCATTACACAGGATCTTCTTACGAGGCAAAACCAGTTTTGGCAATTGTTTATGACAGTATTTACAAAATAGCGATATCGAGAGGTATTGACAAAATGTCATTTTGCCACCGTGACGGAAGGCGGCGCCACGAGGCGACACGTGGCACTGTCGCCGGCGGTAGGCCGCTTGTCACCCAGCCACCCAGCGGCAGGCAGGCCTGTCGCCAGCCCCCAAGGCGGCAGGTAATTGATCGGCTAATTAGTCGGCCTAATTAGCTATCTAATTTTTTTTCCAGTTTAGTATTTGTTTGAATTTTTAAATATATCAAATAAGCTCAAACAATTACAAAAATTTATGTACACCCTCCTGACACAACGTTACTCATAGTGTAATTTTTTGGCAAATTTTATACATGGCGAATGTTGCTCAAAAATTTATAAAATTTTGATACTTTTACAAGTTTTTAGATATAGTAAATGAGCTCCGAAAATTACAAAATTTTATGTGAAGCCTCCCGATATAGTAATAGTTATTACATAATTTTTTAGGAATTTTATGTGCTCAAATTTATCATATTTATTCGAAATAACTTAATCATGAATTTAACGATCCTCACACATGTTTTGAAGTGTCATGTGTCAGCCAATCATGGTATATATTATTTGTTGCTATTTGGTTTGCACAATTGTCGCGCTTTCTGTATGTTCCCCTCTCGCGCACTGTCTCGTTACTAATGTCATTTGGACATGTGTTGGCTTGACATAACGGCCCCCTCGCCCGCTCTCTCATCGGCACAAATGTTAGCGCAGCCATGTCGCCCCGTCTCGCCCGCGGCGTCGTGCGCACATATGTCACTTTTACTGTGGTATCTGCTGTCACCTATGGTGGTGCACGTCAACAACGCATCCATAATTTTCGGTGGGAACACACCGGATTCTTTTTTTGCTCGCTTCAAATACAGAGCTCTCGTAATCGCTCATTGCTCATGTAAACTTCATTTCTCTTCTTGTAGGAAGAAGAACCTTCTGCGTCATACAGTAACATTGCATGGTAGAGATCGAGGGGTGAGTCGGAGCGGGGTATCCAAAGGAAGACCTTCCCCTAGAAAGGAGGGAGGATTTCAGCCGTAACTACCGCTTGAGGCCAAACGGAGGGCTCAACCGGTATGGCCAAAATGCAGACATAGGAAGGACGTGGTCATGCAGGTCCTCAATTAACCAATAATTTATTTTGTCTTACTGGAATAGCACTTTCATGTTAACCCTCATTTCGTGCAGATGGCGAAATGCGACTTCGCCCGCTGGATCGATCCTCCCATGAACACTATGTTGTGAGGTATGTGGATACACTATGGGAGCGAATCTTAGTGATGGAGGCGCAGATTGACAGCCTCAATGAGGCGAACGATGACCTCCGGCAACAGATGTAGCGCGAAAGGGGCAACGAGGAGGTCATTAATATAGAAAGTTCGTATGATCCCACATGTTATTGCGCAAACCCTAACTACAATGTGTGTGCGCCATTACAACGACGGCCAGCCACGTCCGAGGTGCCCCCACAGCAACACTCTATATGGGTACCACGAGGCACCTTCTAACAGTAGACACGCACAAGAGAAGGTTATAGCATGTAGCTCATGGTTATGTTCAGTGTTGTAAGGCATGTAAGTGAATGGTGTACGTGTCGTCGCGGTTGTTGTTTTTTGAGTAGACTGTTGAGATATTGTGTCATGTGCATTAAACTAGAGGGGTCGATATGCATTGAACAAACTTTATGAAATACATCTCAAATGGGTACAAATATGAATTAATGCGATACAGTAAAAGATACATGAGATTATGACACTAAGTGGCGATCAGACGAGCTCAGTCTGTTGGATCAGTCCTTCAATGAGTGCCCGAAGGTCTTACATATTCGCATTTCACTATGTGGAAAATGCTGGTATGTTGACTCACATCCATGTCATTCTGGAAGCGCCGTGTGTGCCGACGTCCCTTCTTAGTTATCTTCAACTCCTTATTGGGGGCCCATTGCAGCATGTCTGGCCAAAGATCTCTGTAGTTCATATCCAAGCCATACGAGCGAAACTCTGCTCTCCATATATTGAAAAGGTGTTGTATGTCATAGTACTCTGAGCTATATGGCTTGGACATCTGCCTCATTTGCGCACATGCGTTGTACACATGTGAGCATGGTTTGTGCAGGAGCGTAGGTTTGTTGCAGGTGCATGTTGCCACATCACCTAGGACGTATGCCTATTTTATTTCACCTCTAGCATGTCTGTTCACATATTTTTGCCGAAGCCTTATCTCGTACTTCCTCCGGAGGCCATCGATTACCCAGATGTCGTGCATTCGGGCTTTCTCCATCTTCAGTTCCATATGTCTCTGTATGTTCTCAGACCATTTGTTGTCTTCGTCTATTTGACGCCTGGTTGAGGTGGCTCTATTAATGAAATAACCAACAGTGCGAGTCCATGTCTCCTCCACGATCGCGGTGATAGGGAGGCACTGCATGCCTTTTAGAATGTTGTTGTACACCTCGGACATGTTGGTCGTCATAATCCCATATCTCGCACCATCCATGTCATAGAGAAGGGACCATTTTTGTAATTCAGGAGCGTGCCGACGAATCCATTTGGAGAAACTTATGACCACCATATGCCCGACCCCTCATTCCTCACGAAATCAGGGGCGACTGTACCCTCCGATACAACACATTGAGTGGTACCATCTTGAAGCTCCGCTTGTGGTTCCCCGGGTGTCGAGGGGCCGGGCTCATCAACGTTTCCAGACTCCCAGTGCGTGAAACTTAGGTACACCATCGGCCTCCCGTAAATGGATACCTCAGGCTAGGAGGCAATTTGCATGTACTGCCTCCATGCTGTTGTGCCATTCACCTTCACGAGCTCCCACACGCTATTGATGCAGGTGATCCCCTCGATGGCAACTTTCATCGCCATTGCATCTGTGGCGAACTCTCTTCGGATGCAGCTTCGTAACTCATGAATATTCATGATGCCGAGTCTCTCGGTCTGGAGCACTTTATATTGGCATGTTGATAGGTCCAGCCCATTGGGTCTAGCCCGTACAAGACCATCACCGTAGAACATTACCAAGTGTTCCATGTTTGGGACTACCTGAAGCCACAACAACCAGATCCGCAGTAAGCGTTACAACAAACATAATTACATGCGTGTAACTACATACGGATAGTTCATTTAATTACTGACAATTTGAGTACCAATTCAAAAAAAAATTACCAATCTTTCCGCGAGCGATGAGCGACTGAGATGACCGATGACCAACTACGACAGGTTCGTATTTAAGCGGAGCGCAAAGCAAACCCGGTGCACTCAACCCACAAATTAAAGACTCCTTGTTGATGCGCAGCACTTCGGCGAGGGGGGAAGGCATGCCAACACTGACAAATGTGCAGACGAGGGAGTGGACGAGGGTGGACGGCACGGACATAACGACATCAGTGCGGACGAGGCAGCGTGCAAGGCAGGACGACACTAGCAGACTAATATTTGTGTGAAGCACGCAGTGGAAAAGAAAAGATAGCAGCAACGGGCTGATATATGTGTGAAAGACAGAGATCACGCACTTCAAAGGAGGACTGAATTAATATGAAACGATAGCACCAACAGGCCGATAATTACAATAAAATTATCATGAATAAACGTGGCTAATTAGGACAGCATAAAATTCCCAAAATATTACATAATAACTATTTCTGCATCGGAAGACTTCACATAAAATTTCGTAATTTTTGGAACTCGGTTGCTATATGTAAAAACTCATAAAAATATCAACATTGTATTAATTTTTGAGCAATATTCGCCATGGACAAAAATCCTCAAAAATTACACTACGAGGAACGTTGTGTCAGAAGACTGTACATAAATTTTTGTAATTTTTTAAGCTCATTTGATATATTTAAAAATTTAAATAAATATTAAACCGAAATAAATTAGACAGGTAATTAGGCCAGCTAATTACCTGCCGCCTGGGTGCTGGTGACAGGCCTGTCTGCCGCTGGGTGGCTGGGCGACAGGCAGCATGCTTCCTGCTAGCTGGGTGATAGGCGCCTGCCGCTGGCGACAGCACCACGTGTCGTCTACTCCCGTATACTGCTATTTTTATAAATACGTTACGAAACAGTACTAAAACTGGCTTTTATTCTCTTCTTACATTCTTGTTTTTTCCGTCTCAGTTTGCGTATTGCTGAAGGTTCATTCTCGTCTGCTGGCAGGTAGGCCTAACTCTATATCTATGGTCTTGTCACCGTTCTATTCGACTCATGGTACAACATAAACAGTGACACAGATACTCTACAAATTTTATGTATAACTGTATATACTCTCTCTTTTTTTGGCGATTTACAGCTGTATATAGCTTGGCCCTCGTTACATACACATATTTCTCTTAAGTTTATATTCGCGTTATGCTACATCACAATCAGTTGTTTGGCAAAAAATAACGCTTGATCACTTACCTCCGTTATCAGTTGAAACACCTGACTAACCCGAGAGCAACTCTGTCCTCCACACGACGATGGTACAACGTTGGTATGGAATGAGAAATCGATGTGTTCCATAAGAGCAATGCCGTCAGTAAGAAAACCCAGCTCAACATAAGACATCCAAGCAATAGCATTGCTTTTCTTCTTTTAAAAATGAGTCTCAAAACTGCAATTGCTTGCTATCCTGAGAGTACTAATCTTGCAAATCATCGGATAAATTCCCAAGCGTATCAAGCATCCACCTGATCTTAATCACTTCACGATATGCCAACAGGTGTCTAGCCTTACTCTTACATAGCGTTAAACACGGTCCCAGGGTGAACATACGGATGGAGAAAGAGCGGTACATACTCTTTTTTTCTAAAAGTCCAAAAATATAATGTTCATTGTTCATACCAAGTCATCTTTGTTTAGACGATGAAAATAAAAAAAAAAAATTGTTGGTAAACCTGTGTTGCATTTATCTTGGCTGAATTGCGACCTAATTCTGATTTCTGAGTTTCTAAATACCGGTGGTTACAGAGTCCAGACATGCATGTACAATGATAGGAGCCCCCATTTGTTAATGCAACGCAAGCTAGATGCGGTTAAGCGTCGGTGTCACGGCCAGCACACGTACGACATACGTAGGACGACGCCGGCATCAAGAGACGCCGGCTTAAGTTAGCGTTGATTGTGTCTCAAACTTGTAGTCAAGTCGATATCATGCCCCATGAACTGCGGTCGGTTGTTGCGTAAGTCTCCTTGGAGACATGCCTGGACATATATTTATTATCGAATATTTATGCTTTCTTCGGTACAGAATAGATGCCAGTTTTTGGGAGTTAGTTTTGTTGGTTTGCAGGTACTTTCGTTTTAGGTTTTTTGGACAGCTTTTTTTGGCCAGATACCTCTATCAATTGCTTGTTGGTAAATGTCAGAGATATAAGCAATTTTTTTTTCTTTTTTCCCTCAAAAGGGTGCTTTTGCACCGTGCACACACCTGGGATCGAACCCGAGTCGTGTCGCTCACATGAGCCTCCATTCTTCTACGTGTTATTTGTGCATAGAAGCTAGCTAAAATGACATTTACCTTGGATAGAATGAAATATAGGAGTATACAGCTATTAAAGGCAAATGATCAGTACATGTATGCGTGAGCTTTAGTTAGAGTAAAATTCGTAAAACTACAGGTTTCCTGTATAAACTATTAAAAAAACTTCAGGTTTTATTCTCTATTTCAGATAACTCTATATTTTAGGAGCATTTATTTGACAAAACTACATATTATAACATTCATCATAAGTTGTTACCGCTCTGATAGATGAGGCCCACAGGGTAGTTACACAATTCAACTTGGCCAAACTAAGGGATGGAGGGGGTTGTGTAACTGCCATGTGGGCCCCTCTGTGAGAGCGGTAGCAAATTACGGAAGATGATACAATATATAGTTTTGTGAAACAAATATTCATAAAATCTACAGTTATCTAAAATAAATGTTAAAATCTATAGTTTTTGGATAGTTTGTATAAAAAATCTATAATTTTGCGAAATTTACTCTTTTAGTTACGTGGTTTATTCGTAGCACTAATAAAGGCTTCTGGCTACCCGATTTTCGGTGCATCTCCAACTGATGGTGCCATCAGGCTCAGGAAGATGGGCATATTCCTCTCAACTTTGGCCCTGTTATTTTCAGCTTCTAAAAACTGTTTTTTAGTTTTTCTATAGTAACTAGCTTTTAAATGGAGTATTTTTTCAAGATAGAGTCTACTAGTTAATTTTAATACATACTTTGCTGACTCTATTTATATCGGCAAAAACCGCACATGAGTTTCTGTTACTTTGTAATCTCTCATACAAACAGCCCAAAAAATACAAACCACAGCCAAAAATCACAAGTCACAGCCAAAAGAAACAGCCAGCTCTCTGTTTCATCTATCCTACAGGAGCTCTCCGTCCCATGTGCTCCTATTCCTCTTTCGTACTCTAAACATTGTGGAATTCCATTTTTTTGGTACTTTCGCAGTATAAAGAGATGATTAATCAAGCACGGAACTACTAAAAGCATGTCTCTTTTTAGAAACATATGCGGAAGGTGCTTTTAGCTTCTGGCTTATTTTTGCACTATTTATAATTTCATTTTTTCTGAATTTTTGATTTTTTTTGAGCTTTTTTGCCGGTTCTTTTTTTTCCGTATTCGTTTGCGTTGTCTGTGATGGGCTAACAAATTTTTTATATTTTTTAATTTTTTTAAATTTAATTATGTTGAATAAGCCTCTGTCAGCTACAGTGTTTTTTTCAACCAGCTACAGTGTTTTCAGCCATAAGCCACCAAAAATAAGTCGAACCGAACACCACCTTAGAAGCACCAGAAAAGGTTGGAAGGACAGTATTCACTGAGACAAACAGCCTGCTGCCAGAATTTAACTTTACGAGGTAAAGTAGCCTAATACGAAAGAGCCATACAAACTTCATATATGGACGAGCTACATATGTTTCAAAGCTGATGACACCTAACTTTGGTTTGGGATAAAGGTAGAACATGATCAAGTCCTTAATCTTCAATTTGGTTGACCATAATATAGAGGACTAAATAGGGTTGACCAAAACCTGAAACACTGTACCCCTCTAGCAAGCAGCACTATGGTTCTCACGAAAGATCAGCAAACTTTCACATCGAGATCAAATATTTCAAAAAATTAGAGTTTTTTTTTTACTTTTCTGATAGAAAATGATAGCTTAATTATCAAATGAATTTATGCGAGGCACATTACGGTAATGCAAAGTGTAAATTTATCAAATGAATTTTACAGCTTCAAAAAAATGGAATATGCTACGAACTATTAATTCGATGTAAAAAACTTGAATGTAATATTGATTTTCAGGATATGTGGTTTACAGATTGCTTGCAAGATAAGGTCGCACAATTAATTAATGCGCAAGCAAGACACATTGCATTGGATTGGTTAGCATGCCAAGAAAAACAATTTTCTTCGCATCCAAACCAACTAATAAAAATGTCCGCTCGGTTGCCATGCATCCAAACTCTTGGCCACCGCATAGCCTGTTCCAGCTTTTCCCTTCTGACTAGTTTTAAGAAACCAAAAGCTGTTTAAAATGTGTTGATTTTTTAACATAATTTTTTTCGTATTATTCATGAAAATATAACTGTGTTTTTTATTTTTCTTTATTTTTTATTTTTTTCTTTAATTGAATGTCTTATATAAAGATAATAACTACTATTGTATCATTTCAGTTAAAAACTACAAACCAAAAGTCAACAACCATTAGAAAAAACGAATTGAACAGGGCCATAATCAATTCATGTGGTCCATGTATGACCAAGCTCCACCACCTTGATTTGGAGCGTGTCTCATGGTGTAAATGTACAACAACGGTGCAAGCAAAATCAAACAAGCTAGATTCCTATCTTTTAAAATACAATAAAACAAAGTAACTTTGAACGGTTCGCGTAAAATGCATATGGGTCGAATCACACGGGGGTTGAACGAAGATTGCACTTTGGAAAGCATACATACATGTGCCGGTTCTACCTTAATTCCTATCCAATTACACCAGAGCAGACGTACTACGTACCTAGAGAACTAAAGAAAAGCTGACATCAAATTTACGGTGTAAGTCTTGCAACACACTAGATACAGCTACGTAGGAGTATTTATTTAGATGAATAGGAAAAGATGATCCAACCAATCGATTTTTGCAACTGCTTAGCATGTACATTTTCATACCCGCAACCACAGTTCAGCCTACAAGTGATAAGGCGAGGGCAACATGACGGTGAAGATTCAAGCCGCAAGCAAAGCTAACCATTAGCAGCCAATAAACTGAACCATATCCAACTCCGTGCAGACGTGTACGCCGCAGCACGGATCAGAACAGAAACGGAGAGCAGCTTGAGCTCCTACGTGTCAGGGAACTAGTGGCTGAGGATCCACCGGATCAGGAGCATCTCCGCCACACGATCCGGCGAATTGCCGCCGCAGCCGTCCGTCCCGATGAGGCACAGGCCGGGCGCACACGCGACGCTGACTCACCGGTCACCACAGCCCAAGTCATTGCCCTGTTCTTTTTTGGAGTACTGCCATGGTTTTTTTACTGCGTTTTTTGCTATGATAAAAAATAATATAAAATAATTAAAAAATAATTTAAATTATATCTAATACTATCTTTAGGTAAGCTGAAAATTTTAGGTACAATCTTAAAAGTCAAGACTACTGTACACGCTCTAGGCGCCCCACGCGCGTCTCACGTGCAACACCCCCGCTGCCGAGACAGAGCAGCTGACTCACTGCGCTCATCCCGAGACGCCACCGTGTTGGTCGTGTCCACGCATGGCTATCGTTACACTGTCCATGACACGTGGGGTCAGAACTACGTGACCCACATGTCATGGAGACCCGGCACGTGCTTATGTCTACCCACGTTTTAACCGCGGGTGCACGCGACCACACGTCCGTTCTTCCACCCGCTGCTGCTGCTGCGGCTACTTTTCTCCCCTACGCGCCTCGCGGCCTGCCCCACTGACATTCCAGGTCCACCTCGCTGGCCCCCGACCAATCAGCATTAAAAATGGCCAGCTCGTGTGGCTTTAAAGCGGAAGGCATCGCCTCGTCCTCGCTACTTCCCCCACCATTTCCTCTCCACTCCTCTGCTCATCTCCCTCCTCTCGTCTCGCGATAACGTCTGAGATTTCTTCTTCTTCTTTTAGTTTATTTAGAGGGGGGTTTTGATCGATGGAAACAGCCGCGGCGGCGATGCTGGAGGCGGGGGTGGGCCGGTTCCAGGGGCCGAGCCTGGCGGCGCTGATCACCGAGATGTGGGCGCCGCTCGCCGTCGCCCTCGCCGCGCTCGCCACGCTGCCCAGCCTGCTCCGCAGGCTGCAGGTGCTCATCCTCCGCCTCCGCTCCCGCGGCAAGGAGGTCATATCGTCGCACATCTCCACCTACTACTCCTCCGGGGACGACGACGACGACTCCGGCTCCGACGGCGACGACGATGAGGAGGAGGTGGAGAGCTCCGATGACGACGCGGCCACCAGCTCCTCCTGCGAGGAGGAGGAGAGGAGGATCGGGTACTACGAGGGGGCGCACGACGGCGGAGGCTTCCCGTGGAGCGGCGCCGTCGTGCGGACGTGGCAGGGCCTGCCGAGGCGGTTCTCCGGCGCCGCTGCCGGAGGAGCAAGATTCGCGTCCGGAAGGATCCCGGCCGTCAGGCTCTGGGGCGCCAGCACGGCGAGCGGGGAAGCAGGGGGCGACGACGCGTGGTGGGACGCCGCTGATAGCGGCCGGGTCGCGGCCGCGGAGGCTCCGGTGGTCGTCGGGTGGCGGCGCGACCACGTGCGGCGGCGGCGCCTCCTCCCCGCCCTCTGCTCTTCCCCCAAGTGAAAACGGAACGGCAGACCAGACCGCCGGTGGGAACGGGACGGGAGGGGTGAATATGCTTATCTGGTCGAGATGCCGGCCGGGCCCACCTGTCAGTGACGAATAGGGGGATGATTAGCTGGCGGGATTATTTTTAAGTTGCTTACCTAGAAAGAAAGAAAGATTAGATCAATTGGTTCATGTGGGCATTATCAGTAAGATAAAAAACGCGTCACTCTTCCGGCTGAGCATCTCTGTTTTATTTGTCCTCGGCAAAAATCTGCTTTGCAATTATGGAGTGTATATCCATTTGGTTTATGAAATGAATCGTCGTGAACTTTCACTTACTGATATGTCTCACATATAAACGGTATGCCTAATTTAAGAGAGCCTATCTGTCACCGACACACGTATCCTTTTTTGGATGAGAGGGATCGACCTGAGATTTTAGTACCAATTCCAGATAAATCCCGAGCAAAATCTCGGCTGGGAACACACCGAGGCTTTTCCCCGGAGAAGCTGGTTTCCCAGCAGCATCAACCAGGATTGGCTCCTCCCGCAACGCAAATTAAATGAGAACTACTATTACAATAGACAAGCAATTAATGCCTAATTAATTTATGACCCAACTCAAAAAGTGATTTCCAACCTCTACGTAAACGCCTTGTAAACCGCGCGTTAGCCGCAGCCGATGCTGACAAATGACGGCGACCAAACCTTTCTTGCTGCTGCCTAATTAACTACTCATTTCATCACCCGTATGGGCATATATCTTAGTTATATTGACTAATTAAAATCTAACATAGAAGAAAAAAAAGAGATGCGTAGAAATAGTATGTAGCCTTTTATATAAAAGGCCTTTTATATAAAAGACGATTTAAATCTATAAACTAGCGTAAATAGTGAGAGAGTATGATACAAGAAGTCATAGTGAAAATTGTTGAATTGATCTCAGGCTAACTGCCTGAGATTTTTCAGGGAGACTTAGTCTCCACTCACGCCTTGATCAGTGGCGGTTATCAACAAATTGGTCCCGGTCCCGATCACCTAGCGCCACATAAAACCAAAGAGGTGTTCGGCAGGGGCTGTTACACGCTTTGTCTAGTCCCTAAAAGAACCCTAACAAGACCCGATCTATTTTGGACGCTCGGGTGAACGAAGGCCGACGACCTCGTCGCCGGCCATCTCCACCACCGCCGTCTTCTTCACCGTCGTCGGCCACCTCGACCATCGGCCACCTCAACGACCGCACCCCCTTCTTCACCGACCGCAACCACACAACGCTCTCATGGCCTCTCCTGGATCCGGTATGTGCTCTTAATGTTTCCGCATTCTTGTTTCGTTAGGTGTTCATGTTTTGGATCTAGAAGTAAAGCCTTAATAGATTAACACTAACAAAAATATTATAAAGTAGTTGGAGAAATAATTTACTGTTAAAGATGTTGCCTCATGTACTATATTTAGATAATATAAAAGCATTTGAGACAATATTATTAAGAGACGGAACATTATACCTACCCTAAAATACCAATTTACCTCTCTTTTTTTAACTTTATTGACCAGCCGTCGCAGTCCAAACCCTATCAGCAAACCACCACTTTCTCGCGTCGAATAATTTGGCCTTCTGAAAGCATCACTTTCTCCATTGCTAGCGCAAGCGTCGTGTTCAGAAGATGATGATCCAGACTGCTAGATTCTTCCGAGTAAGCACATTAGGGGTAGTCACGTCTCCAGAATTCTCGGCGAACAACGTCCTCATAAACATCTCGTAATTTCCTTGTTTGGAGACTTGTACTGTGTAGTCTCATCTACAACCCTCCTATCAGTGGCGGGGCTAAAAAAATTAGTAGGTATGTGCAAGCCGTCACCGCCGCCCACGCGGATCGCCGCCGGGCACCGCCGCTAGCCCTCCTCGGCTTTGCGCCCCCTTCTCGCCTCCAGGAGGAGCGCCGTGCGCACTGCGTTGCCTCTCGCCTGCTCCGCCTGCGAGCGCTCCGGTCCCGTCCCCTCGCGCCGCCGCCGCCCCCGATATGCCTAGCTCCGCCCGTGCCTCCGACCATAATCTGCCCAGAAAGGCGGGCAAACAAAGCTAAGAACAACCACAGATGATTTGATGCGTGGAAAAGAGAAGCATGTAGCATAAAGAGGATACGGTTAACAGTTGACACCAATTGGGTAACTCATTTGCTTTTTTTTTTTAAAAAAAATGTGTTAGTTATAAAAGAAATAACTAAAAGAAGCCAGTTGGGAAAATCCTTTATCGCCCGTACATAAAGATGGTTACAGGGAGCCGAAAGTGCACTACCGGATCATAACTGGACCCCAACGTGTCGTAGCAACAACTGGTGTAGCGCATCATCCAGCATATTTGATTGCAACCTCTCCACGAACACAAGATGCCTAGCTCCAGTGAGCTTCAGCCTCTAGCTTCGTAAATTTGTCCTTTTCTAGTGTTTTTGTTTTTTTCTCTTATTCTTTTACATTGTCTGTGATTATGTAATATTTTTTCCCATTTTTAAAAATTAATTATACAAAAACTCACAATAATTACAGTACAAAAATAAGTCTTAAACAGTGCCAAATGGTGAAATAAGCTTAAGCTATAGGCCCAACGGAGCAGGGTTGCAATTATGGTATTAGTTAAGGTGCTTGCTGTTTGCCACTAGTCAGACACTGTAGCACTTTACACACTCGCAGACACGAATTATTCTACTAAACAGAAGATATAGATAAGGGAATCTCTAATAATGCTATCTTAACTGTTAAATAAGTACAGTCCTATGTGAAGAAGAGAAGAGACGATGAGAGATAATATAATATCTCTTGCTGTCGCTTATGCAAGAAATATCTTGAATCCACAAACTAACACAAATAGTGAAAATGTGTGAGACGAGAAGTTATAATGAAAATAGTATAAAATAGTTAGAGAAACAATTTACTGTTGAAGATATTATCTCTAGTGCTATCTCTAGGTGAGACAACCTATTGTATATACCCTAACAATCATCTGAAGTATCAACCAAATGGAATGGTGAGGTAAAATTTCTGTATTCTGCATCTCTCTCTCTCTTCGAGAGAGAAAAGAAAAGGAAAGAATTTTATTCCATAGACATGGTGGTGGTGTGAGGAGGCAATTTTTGACACCACGTCTTCTTCAGTTTTAAGCCTGTCGGGTTTCTACTGTTCTCTCTTTTTTCCTCCCGCAAATAAGCAATAACTCCCCTTGAAAAACAAAACACATGGAATTAAAAAAATTGCCTGAATTTTGGAACTGTTCTTACAATTGACTATGGGCCTGTTCTTTTCTAACATGGCTTATGACTTTTGGTGAAATTTTGAATTTTGGTACATTTACAGTCAGATTACGGAGAGACAGATACTCACTTGCGATTTTGGATGGTACAGATGTTGGGCTTTTAATGTGTAGATCGTTTTACCTGTAGACCCCGTCTTGAGAAAATACTCCGTTTGAAAGTTAGGTACTGTAGCAAAAGCCAAAAACCGCCGGCTTCGGAGGAAAAGAACATGCCCTATATCATCTGAAGTTGTTTTACGAAGTGACGTGTAAAGAAACAACAAAAAAAAAGTTGCGAGAACAGAATTTGATTGGCACAAAGATTGAATTCTGATTGAAGAAATACTTCGCCACCAAAGCAAATTTCATGAATATATATGCTGGTCCTGTAGGCGGTAGGCCTGTGGCTTCAGACCTGCAGAAAAACTGTCCACATGTTCCCTGGTAGCCTCAGTCCTCAAGCAATGGAAAATTATGGAACAAACTGCCTCAGTAAACTACTCAACTTGCAAGGAACCTTTTTAAGGACCAGTAAACTGCTGGCAGATAAGACAGAATCAAAATAAGCCATAAGCCACAAAAAAAAAATTCCCAAATGAGCCATAAGCCACAAAAAAAATCCCAAATGAGCAGGGTTGAAATACTACATTGATCATTTGATCTAGCTTAACCTGCCTCTCCAAAGAAGCAAAAGAAAGATACTCCTTCCTGGTCACAGAAGAGTGAAGCCCTAGAACGCGTAAAGTCAAACCCTATAAATTTTGATCAAAGACATTGTTTAAAATATATAGTTATGATATATCAAAATAATACGAGTGAATTTGTCATAAGAATAGTTTTTTTTGCGTCGCACTTTTATAACTTTTTTTGAAGTATATGATAAGAGAATTTAGTGATTAAAAGAACATCTTATTGATTTTGAAAAAGTCAAAACGTCACTCTACTGGAGGGAGTATATCTTAAAAACGGATGCGACTTCGCTGTTCCCGTCCGCGTGCGCCCATCCGTGTTCCCCTGTTAATCAACGGCTCAGGTTACTTCTGCGACGGGTGGGCTCACATTTCCTTAATTGCTTTCGTCTCCATCGTTACAAACGGCATCCATCAAGAAAACCAAGGGAATTATGCCAGGCTCACCGTGCTGCCTTAATTAGGTGGTGATACCGGGAGCATTTGTTTGCATCAACAACGAGTTTTTAGAGTGTGTTTCTCCTCTTCGTCGGTTCAATCGGAACATGTTGTAAGAGCTGAACATGTTCCAAGTTTCTTTCAGTTGATACTTGATTGCATCTACAAGTGCACTAGGTTCATCCATCCTTAAAAACAGTTGATGTCCATCCTAAGAAAAAGCTACACAAAATTACTTCTAAGCTCATGCTGCTCTGGAAAGCTGCATGTGCAGAGGATTCAATGACTGCAAATGTATTTTCAGAGACAAAAAACGCCGGTAAATGTCACGCCTACTCTACTGAATCATAAAACAATCCGCAGAAAACGGCATGTCAAAATTCTAGTGTCAACTGGTCACGACTAGCTCGCAGCACAAGCATGGCCAACCTAAAAATCACTGCAACCAATTCACCCTGCAGACCGTAACAATCTAATACCCTTCCTAACTCCTACCAAAACTGATGAAAAATTAACCAGAACATCTCCTAAATTAACACCATCTCACTACTTAAAGCCCCCCCTGAAATGCCACCATAATCATCCTCCAAAGCCACAGAACAGCATCAGTGACAACCATTTCCTACAGCTCAGAAGAAGTCACCATGGAGAAGAAGAGATCGCCGTTGCTCGCCCTCAATGCGCTGTCCCTGGTGCTCCTGCAACTGTTCATAGTCATGGCGAATGACACCAGCCACCGGGCCGCCGCCCAGGTCTTCTGCCGGTCGCAGTTCAACCTGGCCAACGAGGCCTGCAGCCTGAGGACCTTCTCCGGCGTGAACCCGACGCTGCCGATGCGGCGCAACGAGTCGACGTCCGGCGACTACGAGCTGCAGGAAGACCGCGGCGGTGACGACCACGACCACGGTCACGGCCACCGCCACCACGGCCACCGCGCTGACCCGTACGACACGGCGTGCTGCCGGCGCCTGATGGGCATCGACAACGCCTGCATCTGCCAGGCCATGTCCTTCCTTCCGGTGTTCATGAGCAGGGTGAAGCACGCCATCAAGCTCACGCCGGTCCCGGGCTGCGACGTGTCGTTCGAGTGCGCCGCCGCGTACTGATGCCGGCCCGAGCAGTGACAGTTGATTAACTGAAAGTAGTTTTTTCAGCAAAATTTCATTTCCTGGTTGTCTGCCTGGAAAGAAAGTAACAGCAATTGGAAGAAAAATTATATGCTTCATGCTTGCTACATTAGACTATTGAGTACCAGACATTTGTATTTCCTACTAGCAGTAGTGAGGCTGCATTCTGAAAGATTTTTTCTCTCAAGATTATATATTGTATTGGAAACAAGTCATGCCAAACTCTACTAGAAAGCTTTACTATGGTGTCTCAGAAAAAAAAAGTTTTACTATGGTACTTTCAAGAGCAATTCTGGCATCGAATAGGGAATTGGCATTCATCACACACTGCGATGTAATTTGAGCTCTGTCTTGATAGTAATCACACGTATAGCGGAAACTTATCTTTCAGTGCATTATGTTGCGGATTTATTTGGTATTCAAAACTAAAGACTTAACAGTTCTCAGACAGCCGTCTTAGGTAAAGAAATTGTGATCATGCCGGTTTTACTAGATAACAAGAAACACATTAATTTGGGAAGACTGATATCTTTCAATAGTGTACTATTCTTAGTTGTTTATATTCAATATTAATTACCTAAAACTAGCTACTTTCTTTACATGGGGCACTGAAATATGAGACCACATGACATTTCCACACTGCTACAGATGATCTAAGACGATCCATCACAACCATTTCATAACACTCCTGGCCTGCTCTACCGCTTGAGCACAGAATCTCACAGATCAGAAGGGGTTCTCTCCAACTTCTGATTAAAAGACTGGAGAAAGGAAGAGTTCTTCTCTTCCTACAAGGACGTCTCCGAGAAATTCGAATTCTGGCTATGCTTATGAACTTCAAGCATGACAGGATGGAAATGGAGAAATGCTATACTCAATCCACCCAAACCAAACCTACTAGCAATAAAAAATGACAAGGTTATGAGATAAGGCCCCTTCAAGGTCATAGGAAAGTTTCGGAAAGAGCAGATATTTGCTGTGTTTTTGTATGTCCATATACATTTCCTTATAGACAGTTAATACTTACCAAGTTTATTGTCATGTGGGGGATTCTTGAATTCTTATGACTTCACGTGCGGCACAGTGGGTAGCACCGGTCTAAATACAGAAAGCCAGAGTACTTCACTCCAAATCCAAATATAAAACCACTGGCAAGAAAGTATGACTCGTCATCTAGAATGCCCCGATACACGATACGGGCACGATGATACGGATACAGCGATATAGTATTTTTCAAAAACAAGGATACGATATTATGGCAATTATGTATGCATTTGAAATAAAAAAATTGTAAACATGCTACGAGAGAGAATATTAAACTTACCAGTTGATAGCATCATAATAGGGATGAAAAGCATATTCTTCTTCAAAGGACTTCTCTCAAATCCTGAGTCCGTCCTCACTTGAAGTACTACGACTACTGCTCTCTCCAGGGTAGAATATAACGAAGCATTTTTGGCAGTTTGCATGATCATATAATAGGTGGCAAATAAGTATGTGCTTGAAGTAAATAATAAGCATAACTTTAAATCTAAACATCCATTGAAAAGAAATCAAAGAATCTAGAAATTTTCTCAATAATCTATAAACAACTAAAGTCTAAGTAACAACCATCAGTCTGATGCACAAAAGATCATACTACCGCATGCAACGTGGTCGAAACCAACATGGTCGAAACCAATGTGGTCGAAACCAGCGTGGTCGAAACTAACGTGGTCGAAATGAATGTGGTCGAAACTAGCGTGTTCGAAACCAACATGGTCAAAACCAGCATGGTAGAAACTAGCGTGGTCGAAAACAACGTACCATGCTTACCAAGAGTGGAAATTATGATGCTATAAGAGGCCATGCATGGAACCTAATTGGCTATATCATGCAAGGTCACAAATTTGATGTGGTTGATCTTATTATTCGGCAAATAGCATCTTCCAAAAATGATAGAATCAAAATGATAAATTACCCTCCATACATCATGGCCCTGATCCTTCAGAAGATCGAATTCCATGGTGGTTTGGGCGGTGTCCACAAGGCTTACAAGCCTCGAGTAGATCCTCCAATTCCTTTAACTTTCCGTCCTCGAGCTCAACAATAAGAAGAGCCTACAACAGCACCATGAGAAGAACAAATATCTCTCTCAGATATACTCGGCTATTATCTAGATTCGTGACTCTCAGGCTGAGGCGTTTGCTTCCCTTTCTCTAGAATGGACTCTATTGATGAGAGAGACATCTCTATTGAGCATGCCTTGGCTCATCCTCCATCTCCAGTCCGGTTTGGTCACTGTCGTCGTCGTGACCCTTCCTCTCAAGGACCACAAGAGTAGTCTTTTTGGTCATTTGATGCCAAAAGGGGAGAAGACACAAAACGGGAAGCACAATAAATGAAGAGAAGAAGCCAAGTCTATCTATCTATATATTTGAATATCTAATGTAATGATTTTATGATAATGTAATGACCTTATGCACTCTATCTCAATGTTATGCCTATATTGAATTGAATGTGTATGCATCTTGTGCTCAATTGTTACATTTTTTTTATATAATTTCTCTTCTCCCTCAAGGTCAACAAACAAGTGAAACTCCGCCAAATGTTCCCAAAAATCATTACACATGCTTGCAAAATTTTCTCTCATTTAGATGCACATGTTTAGGGGGAGTTTTTCTTGTATTGACTTTAAAAGCAACTAATTCTTTAAAACTCATGTGAGATCATTGCAAGAATCACTTATTTTCAAAGTCACAAAGGAATATACAACTAGTTTTCAAACAAGTGGTATATTTAAAACTTTATTCACCTCACATAATTTTTGTATTGTCATCAATTACCAAAAAGGGGAGATTGAAAACATCTAGGCCCCTAAAAAAGATTTTCGTAATTAATGAATTTATGTGAATATGTGACTAACATGTTTATTATGTGTTTAAAAGGCTTAGTCCCTAAAATGATGATGAGACACATGCTAAGGGTCAACATGAAGATTAAAGTGGCTCAAGACAAAGGTATATGCAGACTAAGATCCCTTTTTCGTTTTCACCAGTCTTAGAAGAAAGGGTGAAAGATTGGATTGTAGGATAAATGTTGTACCATTAAGAGGGATCATGGTTAGTAACTTGATAGCATATTCTCATGCCATTTGGATCAATTTAGGATCATACATTCTCTTAAAACTAAAATTGATAGTCAATCTTTGTCTCTGTGGACAGTTGAAAGTACCGGAGTGAAAAAGGGCAGATTCCCCCATCCTAGTCCCGCTCTTCCTCGTCACTGATCATGACCGTATCTATGCCCAACCTGCAAATACAAAGACTAAAGAACATATTTCAAGCATAAGTTCTCCCCCAACTTGATCAATATCAGTCTACACACGCAAACCACACCCTTAACAATCAATAAACACAAACCAGATCATTCACAATCTCAACTTCCTCACGTTCCAGAAACCAGTCTCAAACCACTCACAAAAACAAGTATGACCGTCACGCACAGGACAATCATTCCGTTCGCCCAGCACGAGTACTCGAAGATTATAACCACTCAGAGCACTCAAAAGTCTACAACTTCTACCATCAATAAGTCACTGTAGCTATGACTACCGACCAGATATTGTAGCTACAACCACCGAGTACTAACCTTTCATTGTATCTCCAACAGCCGCTATGACCACCAAGTACCGACATGGTACTGAAACACCGCCTGCCGAGTACCGACCAGGTACTGTAGCGTGGACTACCATCAATGAGTACTGTAGCATCGACCACCGTGTACTAACCCGGCATTGTAGCAATGACCACCGAGTACCGACCTGGTACTATAGCACAATAATTGAAATACTCGAAGCCTACGAGTATTGTTCGTGAAGCCTATGATAACTAATTGCAAAGCCTAAGACAACTGAGACAGATCGCGAAGCCTACGACTATGACAACAATCCGTGAGCTCTACAACTATGACAATAGTCTGCGAAGTCTATGACTACGATAATAGACTACGAAGTCTATGACTATGACACAAGATTGTGAAGTCTACGGCTACCAATCACAAAGTTTTTGACTATCGACCAACAAAATCTACGACTACCGATCACATATCATGGTCGACACCTCCAACTACTAACTGTGGTCGTAGTCTATTGATCGACAAGCCCAACACAAGGCTATGACTATCGATCATTCATTGTAGCTCATGACCGGTTTATTGTAGCTCATGATCGGTATATTGTAGCTTCGATCGATTCACTGTTCGAGGTCAAAGCCTAACGATTACCTGCCGTGGTCATTCTGCCATGATCAAAATGCTGTGGTCGAAGCCTGCTAAGGTCGACCTACCTTGGTCATCTACCGTGGTCGGCTATCATGGTCGATCTGCCATGATCGATGCCTACCGACCAGAGCTGTTATCCTAAAAACTCTAGCAACAATAGCGCATCGATCAGAACTTTCATGAACACAAATTCTAATGAAACACAAATGTCAATTATTTATCATCACTCATTGCACGACCACCACATGGTCTAAGAAATATAACAAACTGGTTGTCTCTTGTGGGTAAAGTGTATGACCTCTGCAGAGTGAAAAATATTCAAACAGCCATGCCTACAATCATGCGAGGGTATGGGAACTTACTAGATATAGTTCCATTTCCAAAATATTGTGGATGGGAATGAAAACCTGTCGGGTGGATTGAGCACTGGATTTGAATGGAACCCTGCAGTCAAAAACTAGCATTGGTGGATGGAACCATGTAACAGGTGGATGGAATCTACACCGTTCATATTATTGCACATTATGATAAATGTTTAATAACATGATTTGGTTAAAATTGCTAAGTCATAGGGCTTTGTACTTATAGTAGTGTTAAACTAGAATCTTAGCACATAAAATAAACCAAGTTGTTCCTTGATAAGCCATGCATCATAGATAATTGCATTTTGTGTATTGGCTCATGGAGCATGGTGATTTGTGCTCACACGAGCTCACTCAATAAACTCGAAATTAGGAGAGCAAGATCACTATGCTTATGATGACACACCAGGCCCTGATGAAGGTGAAGACGAAGGAAATTAGGACAGATTTAAAAGGTCTTAAATCTTAGTTGAGCCGACTTTGATGGAGATTGTGTGAACACATATTATCCTAACCAAGATAATATATGTAGTTCATATTTTACCCGCAGTCACTTGCCTATGAATTCCCAAGGTCCTACATTTTGGTTTACTACTTCCGCTTCTAGTTTTGTATTGTAAGTATTTGGCCTGATTGGCCCTTATATAAATAGTCACCAGATGTGGTGTATTTAAATTCTGATGTGTAATATTAATATATGGTATGGTTCATATGATGTATAAAATAATTCAGTAATGTATCTATGAGCACTATTTACTGATCTAAAGAATAGTACTGTTGAATCACAGAGGATTCTGGATTATAAAATCCGAGTCCGACACATATTTATAACTGACAGCAGGTGGTGGGACCAGTCTACCTCTTTCCCTCTCATGTCATTTGAAGTTTGAAATTTGAGTGGAATCATACATGTATTGTATGCTATACAATTACAAAGACCTTTCATTCTACTAATATGTACAAACATGTGCAAATACACAGAATTTGCAAACAAAAAAAATTCCCTTATGCAAATGAATACACAATACATTGGTCACATATATGTACTATACGGTAATATACTAGTGCTTTTGCACAATAAAAAATTCTTTTTTTGCGATGAACTACTTCCAGTGGCTCGGTAGAGTACCGCTGGGTTACTACGGTGCTGGAATACTCTGTCAACCCTGTACTCGAGGACCTCCTCCATCAGCAGTCGGTGGTATATAGAGAGAGATGGGATGAATGGTGGAGAGAGTGAGAGGAGAGAGAATACAGGTGGCATTTTGTGGGTGTGGGTTGTACCGTGTGGTCCACCATATGGGTATGTACCTTGTATTTCTCTGGTATTTTTGATTTTGCACATGTACCTCGCATGAATCTCGATGCGCATGTATGGTACAGATTTGCCCTGTTCACACAAGGTGTTGCAGATAATCTGTTAAGGTGTTGCAGATAATCTGTTCTCTTCGGATGATACACATCAATCTCATGTACTAACAACACATTTTCATGCGCACCATTGTCTCATTCATATTGGCTTATTGCATTGTTGCTTCAACAATTCTTCAACCTACAGAGGATAAAATAAGTTCCTGATGTTGAAGTTGTGGTCATGTTGATGATCAAGTACATACAAAGTAAAAGTAGACAAAAACATATAGT
This sequence comes from Bonia amplexicaulis, assembly GCA_036346245.1. Taxonomy (NCBI): domain Eukaryota; kingdom Viridiplantae; phylum Streptophyta; class Magnoliopsida; order Poales; family Poaceae; genus Bonia; species Bonia amplexicaulis. The sequence continues at coordinate 7,605,052 of CM070760.1, read as the reverse complement.
CCCAATAGTCTCAACTTTATTGCTCTTACCTATAGACGATGTATGCGTATACAATAAACAACCCCTCCACTCCTTTATATAATGGAGGGACAAAAAAATGTAAGTCCCAATAACCTTTCTTGTACTCGTGTAAAGGACTGTAATATATTAGAACTCATTGTTTAGGTAAGTGTCTACATACCATAATATCACAACACTTCTCGTATGCTATGCTCATGCCTCATTAAAAACTCCTCCAAAAAATCTAGTGGAGAAATCGGTTAGAAGAAAAGAGTACATAACTTACGTTCTTGCCATTACACGTGTTGTCTCATAAAAAACCTTCAGTTCAGAAAACACAATGGGAAAACTTAATAAAGGGAAAAGGAGTGCAACACTTCATCTCAAAAGATGAACACATGTGTAAAGATTAATCTCCCCTTGAAGGCATCAACTCTTTGAGCTTTCTCATGCCAATACCATGAACATGTTTCCAAAGGTAGAAGCTGGTAATGCCTTAGTGAATAAATCCACAAGATTTTCATTAATTTGAATTTTCTATATTTCTATATTCCCGCTCTCCTGCTGCTCATAGGAACAGAAATACTTTGAGAATATATGCTTTGTCATAGGAGTTTGACATAGCTATTCTTTATTTGTGCAATACATGCAGCATTATTCCTATAGAGGACTGTCGAAGTTTTATTCATCTCTGTACCACATGACTCTTGGATATGATGTGTCAATCTTCTAAGCCATGTGCACTCACAAGTGGCCTCATTCATATAGTGTTATTATCTCCGAATGATTAGTTGATGTAGCAACTATTATCTGTTTGATAAACTTCCAGGAAATAGTTGTATTCCCACTTATAAAGACATATCCAATCTGTGACTTGGTATTATGGGGATCATAAAAATAGCCAGCGTCTCAATACCCAATGATTTTAATATCTTGACCTTTTGGATAAAAGAGTCTAATATCACAAGAACCCTGTAGGTACCTAAGAATGCCTTTAATCCCATTCCAATGCATCTTAGTAGGTTGGAAACTATATCTTGCCAAACAACTCACAACAAATGGAAAGTCAGGCCTGGTAAAATTTGATGATACAAAAGTCTCCAATAGCACTTAAGTACGGATATGTGGCCCCAATACTTCTTCATTCTCATACTTAGGTCCATATGTATCTTTCTCCACTTTAAATGACCTAACGATCATTGGAGTACCAAGTAGATGAGATTTATCACGATAAAATCTCTCAAGTACTTTCTTGGTATAAATGGTTTGGTGCAACAATATGCCACCAGCCAGATGTTCAATCTGCAAGTCAAGACAATATTTGTTTCCTCCCAAATCTTTTATCTCGAATTTCGTCTTTAAGTATGAGCTTGCTTCAAGTATGACCTATGTGGTTCCGATGATGTTCAAATCATCGGCATATACAGATATGATACATAATCAATGAGTGGATTTCTTGATGAACACACACACAATCATACTTCATAATTTATGTATCCCTTCTGTAGAAGGAATTCACTCAATCAGTTGTACCATATGCAATCTGACAGTTTCAATATGTATAGTGGCCTATGCAATTTCACACTATACATGTTGTGATTATTATTCATGCTCATACATGGGACCTTAAGTCTCTCTGGAATCTTCATAAAGATTTCAGAATCAAGTGACGCATATAAATATGCACCCACAACATCCATGAATTTCATATTTAGATTCGTGCTGCTGCCATTAATATGAAGTAACAAAAAGTAATTCTGTAATATCCCAAAATTTTGCCGTCTTTAAAATTAATTCCAAATTAAATATTTAAATTTTTTAAATTTTAATTGAATTTTATTTGGATTATTTGTGTAATATTGAAAGAAAATATCAAAATCAGAATTCTAATCCAAATTCCCAAATTTAAATTCCAATTCCGAAAATTCAAATCTCCAAAAAAAATCCAAATCTCTAGAAAATATATGTTCTAATTTTTCTTGGTCAAAGCCCATTTTTTCATTTTCCTTTTTCCGTTTCTTCCTTTTCTCCTCTTTCTTTCTTCCCTTTCTTCTCTTCCTATTCGTTGGTTGGTGCTGGCCGAACAGAAACCCCCCTCCTGGCTACTTGTCTCTCTCCTCCCATCTCTTCTTTTTCAACCAAGCAACCCAAAAAAGCCATTGCATGCCAACCAAAATCAATTCTTTCCATCAAAATTAATTTTAAAGCAGTGAGAAAGTCTTCATTACTCCTAGACATCAATCCCTTTTCAATTTCGTAGCCATCAGTTTTCAGTTTTTATTGCTTTCAAAACTGAAAACCGCCTCCATAAATTCCGGTCATGACTTCGGCATTCAATTTCGACCATTTCTTTGATCCTCTCCGCCTATAAATTGTTCTACAGGTTCCTCACACAATTCCCCACAATTTGTTCTCTCAGTTTTGTCAAACACCCATCGGAACACCACCGCCACCATCCACATGCGTTGCTCGCCGCTCCCATCGGTCGCTGTTCACCATGCCGCCACCTCCCACGTGTTGCTCGAGTCCCTAGCGTTATGTTTTGCTAGTTCCCTATGCTGCCCTCCCCTCCCCTCACAGATGACAAGGCCAAAGCCGTGCGCCTATAGCTCTGTCCAGCAAAGGAATACTCGTTTTTCCAATTTCAGCATTTTCTTGTCTAGCAATCTTCCAAAAGCTTGTTCTTTATCATCCAAACTCCAATCCAGTGATTCAAGTTTGTAAATTCATCTAAAATCCTAATATTTATTCCAATATATATTTTATATTTTTGTGATTTTATTTATTTATTTATTTATGTGAGTTTCTCGTTTTACGCGTAGAACCCGACGTCGCCGAAGAAAATTCTCGTCGACCCACAGCAAGAAGGTCCAGTCAACGTACAAGAAGGCAAGTCTCCTTTGATCATTTTATACCTATGTTTACCAAAATCATTTTATTATTTCAAATTTAAATGCATTGCTATGTTACATAAAATGATAATTGCTGACTTAAGGATATTAGTTAATCCAATAATTGTTATACCCTCCACTGATGTTAACAACCACGTATCTTTATTGCCCTAGATTTCCTTTGTTTCAGTATTGAGATTATAATATTATTATATAATTTTAGAATGCTAGTAACAACTTAGACAAGCTACTCGGTCATTATAACCCCTAGGATGGAAAAATTATTATCATATGTTTTGATCATTTTATTCAATAACTTAGTAGCAATAGGTATTGCTTCTATTTTAAAATAAAATAAAATGGTAAAAATTATTTTAGACTTGGGCGGATGGTAAGATTGGGTTGGTGTAGATTTAGCACGAGAACTTGTATTGTGATTGTGTCGCCCTAGTCAATTAAGGACCGATGCTTGTGACTGTCCAAACTGAGGACTACCATACAACCATAAGTCTAAATGGGTATGACCTAGCCAAATAACTCACAAAGGTTTAGTTTAGATATCACTAGTGGTAAGTGGGTACCAGGGTTACTGGAGTTACTCACAGTGAGGCACAGGGATTTATTGTACTCATACAGCGCAAGAGGGGGCTTCTGACTGTGGTGGATTTAACCCTTCAGCGGTGAAACCTCAGCGAGTGGTGTCTAGCTAGATTGGAGTGAGGAAAAAGCTTTGTGATAAATTATTTGCGTCTCATATCTAAAGAAGCATATTGACTATTAAGATGACTTATTTCTTGTGGGTAAAACTGTAAAATCTCTGTAGAGTGTAAAACTATCCGAATAGTTGTGCCTATAGTCAAGGGCTAGCAAGGTGCGTTTTCACATGGTAAATGTTTGGTTTTGGTTTAATTTTGGAAACTCAGGAGTGGATGGAACTCTCAGAAGTATGTCCTGGCAGATGGAACTAGTGCGGATGGATGGAACTCGTAGTCTTGAATCTTGGTGGTTAGAACCTGTCTATTAGTGCTGATGGTTGTAACCTTCACTAGAAAATGTATCTAGTTTTAATTATTATAATTACTTTGTTAAATTGGTGCTTTCAAAATTATATAATGGTATTTGAAATAAAATACTGCTTTGTGCAAAAGAACTATATTATCCTTCTGTTGTAAGCCATGCATATAATTATATTTTTCTAAGACTTACGGAGTACTCTATGTTCTCGCATGCTACACTAAAAATAAATCTCAAAGGATTATGAAGGTCAAGAAAGAGACCACGATTACTTCGCATGTAGATTTGACGAAGGCTTTCTAGAGTTCTAGGTTGTGTTTCCACAGCCCATTGTCTGTGGTGTATTGATGAACTATTGTTAGAGGTTCATTTTGCTTCTGCTGTGTTTTGTAAGTTTGAGAAGTATTGTAACATCGGTTGTAACAAAGTGGCCATAAGACATGTATTCTTTATTATTGTAATAAAGAATGGTTGGTTATGTAATTATCACCGTTTCATTGTGTGCACTAGCTTTGATCTGGGACTAATGTGGTAATACACAGAGGGTTCGAATTTGGAAATCTGGTCTCTACAAATGCCATCCATTATAGGAGGTATGTTTCATCGTAATCGATGTTGGGTCTTTGCGTGAACCCTTGTGTTGTTAATCTTACTTTTTGTATCACTACTTCATTGTGTTCATCCCACTTTATTATGAACACTCATTTGTGTCCAATAGGGATGATGCCTTGAGATGTCTTGACCACAGGTCCAAAGACTTTCATCTTATTTAGCGAGTTTAATTCTACTTCAATTGCATTCTTCTATTTATCCTAATCAAAACGACTTTTGGATTCATCAATAGTCTTCGGTTTAGGATCCAAATTCTTGATATGGAAAGTAATTTTCAAAATAAAATAGCTGCTATTAGCACATACTTGTCTCAAGTATATTTCTCTCGTCTCCACGTAATTTGTGGCAAATTTTTTATCCAATTCATTTGGCATTTTATTGAGATCAATCAACTCTCCATGGTTTCGCAATACAATAGAGTCTGAGTGTTTTGTTGCTCTAGTATCAGTGGGTGCACTTTCCCCTGCACTAGGCATCTCCCCCTATGCTGCCCCTACCTGAGCTCTTTGGTGGGTGCCATGTCCATCAATGGACATTCTTCATTCGTGTATGGTTCATGGAGTGTCTCTCCTTGTTCTATACATCTCTTCTGCAAATGTCTCCGTAGTTTGAGATCTTGAGATCTTTCGAACCAAGAGGTCTCCCTCTCTTACACAAGGGAGGAGATTCATGAGTGGAACCCAAAGCTTGGGGTGGTTCGATTTTGACAGGTGCATTCGTTGCTGGTATATGCAACTTCATCACTCATTTGTGATATGTGAATGATTCTAGCAGCTTGTTTGCAATAATTTATAAATCAATTATCCTCTGAACCTTTTGTTTAGATTCTTTAATGCGTGGATCTACATTATAAAGACTACTATCATTCCATAATAGTTCCCAGCATTCTAAATTAGGGTCCTTTCCTTTCCCTAATGCTAGGAATAGTTCTTCATTAAATGTATAGTTAGCATATCTTGCTTTCAAGAGATCCCCCATCATGGGGCTCTAGATATTTGATTATAGACAGGGATACAAATCCCATGTAAATTATCAACTTACAATGGGCCCATTGACATACACTGAGGTGGTGAGATTGATACATATACAGCACAGCCGAATGTATGCAGATGGAAAATACTTGCTTCTTTCCTACATACTAATTGGAAAGGTGAATACTCATGGTATGCAGATGGCTGAAGTTGTATTAATGCTGCGACATGTAATGCGGCGTGTCTCCAACACCTAGTGGGGAAATTGCTCCTCATCAATAGAGGCCGAGCAATCAATTTGGTCCTTTTGATCAAAGATTCTGCAAGTCCATTCTATGTATGAGCATGTGGGATAGAGTATTCCACTGTTATGCCTAAGGCCATATATTAATCATTAAATGCTTTGGAGATAAACTCACAAGCATTATCCATACATATGGATTGAATCCTTTGATGTGGGAATTTGTCCCTTAGTGCAATAATATGTGAAATCAGCTTTACAAAGGCATGATTTCTAGTGGATAGTGGGTACACATATGTCCACCACGTGGATGCATCTATTAGTACCATAAAGTACCTAAAAGGCCGATATGGGCTCAATCGGTCCACAAAATGTTCCCTTAAATCCTCTCCAGGAAAATCAGGCAATTCATCCTTAAGTTTTTGATACAAGGGTCTAGTTATCAGTGTGCCTTGAGCACAGGCCTCACACACAAACGGGTGTGTTTTAATGATGTCATTTAGGTTTAAGTGATGAGCAGCAGAATGCTTTATGATCCGATGCATCATATTTTCTGCAGGATGTTCCAGAATTTCGTGCCACATTCTAAATAAGTCTGAATCCTTTATGAGTGTATTCATCACAACATATTGCTCGTCACATTGATAAATATGTAGTACAATCTCAATGAAAAACTGTAGAGCTTATCTAAAATTTCCTTTTGATATCCCGTTCTTTTAGTGAGAAGGTACTCGTAACCATTCTCATCCTCTTTTTCCGAGGTGAAACCATTGTAGTAGATATCCTTGAAACTTAGGAGATTCATATTGATTTTGAGAACAATAATGCATCCTCGATGATTATTCGGGTTCCAATCGGTAAGACAACCGTAGCCCTTCTAGATCCGACAATATTATCACAATTGCCAACTATGGTTATCACATTGCCAGTTTTCTTACTCAAAGTTTAGAAGTACTACTCTCTATCTCTAAGGATAATGTTCATGGTACAACTGTCAATAAGATAGATTTTTTGCTCCCTCTCCATTGATGGTACTGGCGATGGGCTCCAGACAACGCTGTTGAGCGGCGCTAGTGGTTCAGGCCGACGATGTCAGAGATCATGGCGGTGGCACCGTAGGTGTGGGCAATAGGGTTGGACAGGAGGGCCATGCGGTTAGGGCGGGCGGCACCGAAAGCGGGGACTCGCATGCTGGGGAGAGATTGGGAGGAAAAAATCAAACTAATCAAATCTACTAATTTGAACTTAATTGATTAGTAAAATATACCAGATGGCCTATGGTAGAGTGTTATCATGCCAATAACGTATTGAAATAGCGGTTGCATTGTCAACTATCAAGCACACACAAAGTAGAAGTAGACAGAAGATATAGTTCTAACAGCCTCTCCACTTTACTGCACTTGCCCGTAGGCAACATATGTGTATACAGTATGCAGCCCCTTCACCCCTTTATATAGTTGTTGGAGGAAAGCCTTTATTACATCTCAAGTAAAGAGACTACTAATCTATCAGAACTTTTAATTTAGGTATTATCTACATATGTAATATCACAACACCTGAGACTAAGTTGGTATTAGTTGCTCGACCTTGCACATGTTTTTTAGCTCCATTCCAAACAGCGATGGCTTATTCTTCCAAAAGCTAAAAATTATTTTGAACGTGCTGGGCTTATCAACGCATCTTTTTCTTTTTTTCCTTTTTTCTTTGCATTATCTGTGAAAATATAACGGTGCCTTTTAATTTACATGCAGCTCGCACCCTTCCAATGTTACATTGCATCAGGCCGCAGCTGCCGAGAGACGGTAGTAATTTCCAGGTGAACAGGATTTCTCTGTTCACTGATAATTGCCCACTGATGAACAAAAATACATCCACCACCATGGATGGATCAACTAACAAGATATTAACATTGGCTCCTCTCAAAAAAGGGGAAAAAAATAGCTCATGTTACAAGTACACATGACGAGCCGAGCCTTTCTTAAGTTATACAAACCAGTTAATTCAAGCAAGGACCACTTCACCACTTCAGTTTTGCTATTCAAAATGTAGGCCAACACTTAACCACTTCAGTTTTGCTATTCAAAATGCGGACATATATAGGTCTTGCCTCTGGCTCTTTCTGCTCTGTTCACAATGATCCATCTTAGTAGGGATAGGCGCAACAGATGATCCACAGGTCTATCTCAAGCCCGGGTGCATCACAGGCAATAATCAACCCAGCAGTGCGAGTGGTAGTAGATTGCAGTGAGCCATTCAGCCGTTGTCATCAGGCGAATGCAGCACGGCAAACAGATAGCTACTGCAAAGCAATGAGAGGCTAGAAAGACCTTTAATTCGGGGCAGGGTTTTTTCTAGTTCTTCTTGAATCACTGGACTTGCGTTCAGCACCTGACTGTCCCTGCTGCGTTTTAGAGCTTCTGGTTTTGGTCCGGCTAGGTTCACTTGTGCGAGAAGTAGGCAAACGTTGGTTTGTCCTAGATCCTGTGCGCCTTGCAGTTTCTGACTTCAACTTTGCTCTCACAGTTTCCGACTTCAGCTTTGCTCTCGCTGACCTGGAACTTGAAGACCCCTGCGGTTTCTGCATTGAACTTGTACCCTGTTTACCCACCTGTACTAATTCTTGTTCGATCTGACACTGGTCATTATTGCCTTGGAACTCCCGACAAACAACTGATGTTGAATTGCCCTGTACAGGGAAATATCTATAGGTGTCAGCAAACCAAAAGAACAATAAAATAAAAAAAGAAAGAAAAAGTAGCATGCAGAGAAGAAAGATTCAAACTTCAAAAAATTGAGATCATTTAGGAAAAATTGTGTTTCTATCACCAATCATTTATCGTTTTAATATTACAAGGAGCATGTGAGCAGCACATGATGCTTCTCTTGTTATCAGTCCAAGAAATGCAAAATCAATCATATAAAATGAAAGCAACACACTGCAATGAACATATTCAACTTTAAATGATACCATGGTCGAATAGGGGAAAATCACAGTACAATGCTGCACCAAAATCATGAATATTACAATGCAACAAGACATGTGCCGAGCATTACCTTATTTTGAGTAAGAGAGGGTTCCCCACCCTGAACATGCTCCTCTTCAGAATCATCCATTTCCTCACATTCAAACTCGACATGCTGGCTATCATCCTCGGAATCACTCAATTCTTCTTGTTCCATTACAATGCCTTGCATTGATTCTTCGTTAGGCTCCTCAATGCAATGATGGGAACAAGCATTTCCAACCTCGAGCTCTGAAATACTAGCTCTGTCCTTCACAGACCTTTCTGCCTGAATGCTGGATTTACTAGAAGTGCCTCTAAAATCCTTTGCGTTCCTGAAGTTCATGGAAGAACATAAATGAATGTCCAAATCAATATTGTTCTCCCTCTCACAAGGGCTTGTGGATGCTTGCCTAGCTGTTGATTGGTCATCTACTGGGGTTCCCCTCATGTTACACTCAGATTGACTAAGAGACTGATGGCAGTCATTTTCTGGTGCTTCACCATACATCTCAACTTCAGTTCTTTGCAGTAGAGGATGGAAATCGATAGTATTAGCATTTACAGGAATTCCTTTTTCAATGGAATCTGCAGTCTGGTTGTTACTTTTCTCAACTTGAACTTTCTCAAAGGGGAAAAGATCATATTTTCTCGAATGGTTAATAAGATTTTGAACCGGATGACTATATGATGAAAGCACTTCTCGAGGATACTGAAAAAGCAAAGGGTGCATCTGAAAATCCTGCTCAGCACCATCTTCTATCGTATTTCCATTAAAAATCCCATTCTGCTGCAATCTAACACTTGAACTATGATCAGGGAACAGATTTAGCTGTCTATGCACACTTTCTGTAAAGGTTGGAGGTGGTACAGGAAACAGGTCCTTTGCTGCATTATCTGGGGTTCCATTAAAATGTGTTGCATTCTGATGAAATGCCAGCTGAGATATCACACGAACGGAAGGAGGAAGGTTTACAGGAGGCAGATCTGGGGCCAACTTGACCACACGGCTACCATTCTCTTTGCACAATTGTGAAGCTTGAAGTTGGTCCAAAGAGCTACTTGACACCCTCTTGGATGAAGGGCCATCAGAAGTGCAAGAGCTAAAAGGTATATACGAGGTGTTCACGTCAAGTTTTGTAGCATTTCCTTTCTGTTCAATGCAGCCAACTGCAACACCACACCCATCATTGAGGCTGGTGCCTGACTGCATCATGATGCTTTTTCCAGCATTCATCGATAATGACAGCTGACAAGGCATCATGTTCATGCTCCTATTCTCTGTGTCTGCCAAAAATGCTTCATTGATATACGAATCATCATCATTTTCAACACCCTCAGAAGCATTGTTATCAGCCTGTCACAAAAAATTATGCTCAGTGACATCACTGTACATGGACATTAAAATATCCTACAGATGTCTTGTGAGTTCGAAAACGCACTAACCTCCTGCCCACAAACTACTCGTGAATCAGGCATCGAAGCTCTCAATTTTTTTCTCCTCTTTGCTTCATATGATCGTCTCTTTTCTTTTGCGGCTTCACTTTTACTGTAGGATCTCTGGACTCCAGTGGCAACCCTCCACTGACGTTGAAGCAGGGAAGGATCTCTATGTGGCACGACGAACCTCCAAACTGACATCCAATCATTTTTGAATATCTTGAGCCCCTGACATCAACAGTAGGTAAAAATAAAGGTAAGCAAATACCAATTAAACAAGGAAACAAAAGATAGCCTCTAATCACAAATATAATCACCTCCTGGATACGCTGTATTTCCTCAATTGTCAAAGGAGAGGTCTTAATACGGCGCACATCCTGCGTTAATTCAGACAAAAATATGCTTAGTTTGGAAGACTAGTATGTTGACTCTTGCTGAAGACTTCTATTCCAAAAGATAGCAGTCAAAGAGCTCAACATCTACTTCCTAATGGCATTGACCAGCCTCTACTACATCACTGAGTATCTTGTCATCCCAGTACCAAAACAGTATTGGTATTTGTCACAAGGGAACATGCTGACCTACTCTTTTACAGCACACAGGGCTACAGGAGTGCTCTTTGAAACTTTCAGTACCCAGAGGTGGAATCATAAGAGTACCCCACCCAAGCATAGTAAAAAATTTGTCATGGTGCACTAGCCTTTTCAAAGACAACTGGGCAAAAATCATCTCCCCAGTTTGTTTCTGAGTATGGTATAAAGTAATTGTGATATGGTCCGTAATATATAATTTTGTCAAGTAATTTAAATAAAATCGTACTAAACTGTTGGGCTGTTAGCATATAAGTAAAATGACATAGACGATGCACAAAAAGAAAAATTATCAAAATTATCAGCAATTCAAATAGTGCCAATACTGCTGCAGGAACTTCACTACCTAAACTATCACTATATAAATACGATTAAAAAAAGATCTCCGCCCAGTATTTACAGATCAATTTCAAAACCAGATGATGAATGAACTGTTACACCATAGTATGCAAATCAGTAAACACCTTGAGCACATTCTCTAACCCTAAAGGCTTACAAAAATTAATTCAGCATCTTATCTACCAGTAAAAGGAAAGGTCAATACTTACCTTAATCGGATTATCAGAAGCTTTGGAGGAGCTGCGGTTCTTTTGTCTCACAAATATCTACACTCAAAAAAGTTATGTTACTGGAGCATACGGCGTACCACAACAACATACCTCAAAGATTTTGAGCAACTGAAAATTCACTAAAGTGACCAAACTAAGCAGTGGACAAAATCAGAATTTGCCCAAATAGTCTGGGGTTGTGATTTTCAGCAGAGATTAGAGGATCAAGAATTTGATCCAAGCTTACTAGAAGATCAAGAATTTGATCCAAGCTTACTTGCTTGTGTAACAAAACAAAAAGCACAACAAATTGGCAACCACTGGCCTTCATTGAAATTGAACATCTATGTGTTCAGAATCTTTATTTAAAAAATAAAGCAACCCAGTGTATCAGTTATTAAGAATAGATGTCAAAATTTAGGCCACCAGTAGTGCCAGCAGAGTGAAACAAATCACTGCCATGTCCATGGTAATTAAGGCGTCGCCTAAGCGTCGCTTAAGCGACGCTTAGGCGGTAAGGCGGCGCAGCAAGGCAAGGCGTCGGCCTCGCCTTGCCACCATGCAGTATGGCGTCCGCCTTAGGGCTTGAGGCGGCGCTGCAGCGTCGGTGAGGCGAAGAAACTCAAGGCGACGGCGAAGGCGGACGCCCTAAGACCCGAAATGGCAAGGATAAGAGACGGGATGAGGGGGGGCAGTGGGGAACCTGTTTGGGGTCGCTTAGACTGAGGCACGCCGAAGCCTCCTCCAGCGCCGCGCCGAACCCTAGCGCCGCGCCGAAGCCTCCTGCTGCCCTCAGAAGAGACCGAGTGAGACGGCGCCGGGAGGCTGAGCCAAGTAGGCCTATGGCGTAGAAAGGCCAGCGAGCAGGGGCCGGGGTTGAGCCGAAGAGCCGAACCGAGGCGCCCACCGAAGCTCCCATTATTCGGCTGGCTGGAGTGAGCAAGAAAGGAAGCAAAATGAATCAAGCATGCACGAGAGAGAGAGGAGAGAACCAGAGAGCAAGAAGAAGGGATAAGGCAAAGGAAGAAGAGCCAGTGAGTGGATCTGGACGCTCAGCCGAATGGGAAAAAGTAGAGGAGAGAGAAAGAAAAGGAGAGAGAGAGGAGAATGGAAAGAAGGAAAAAATGAGTGGCCTGCAGTATTCGGCTGCACGGGAAGTATAGGAGAGAGAGATTAAGTGGAGAGAGAAGAATGGAGAGAAGGAAAACTGAGTGGTCTAGAATGTTTGACAAAGACAGAAGTAAAGGAGGAGAGAGAGATTAGGTGAGGAAACATTAATTGTGAGCAAATAAATTAGTATAATGTTGTTAAATCATTTTATTTGCTACATAGATTCAAGAATTAGCAATAATAAGATACATATGTGCTACTAAAATACTTATTTTATTTGCTACCCTTTAACGCCTTAGGATACATAAGGCGTCGCCTCGCCTCGCGCCTTACCGCTTAAAAGGTGTGAGGGGGGTAGGTCGCCTTACCTCGCCTTACCGCCTTAATAACCTTGGCCATGTCAATACAATATATGTAAAAAAAAACCCTCCTAACACTGATTCTTTAAAATGTATTTCATTTTCTTCATATTTTCAGATAATTGGATAAAGTCTTTTGTTAGAAACAGTGATGCAAGCAACATTGGCATAAAAAATGACAAAAATACTAAGTTAGTATGTCTATCCAATCAAAGAAAAGGATGGATTACTAAGTTTTTTTAAAAAAACTTTTGAGCCTTGAAGTAAGTTTTGCAACAAAAAAAACTAAGCAATAATAATACCTGATGCTTCGATTTACAAGGAAGAAAGCGTTTTTGAATCGCTCCCCAGTCATTATTATATTCCAGAAGTCCTAGAGCTAATAATCTGCAGGCAGAATGAACTTAGATTAAAATAACCGTGAAAACAAATTATAGCACTCATGTGTTGAAGCAGGTATGTTATACATCATGCACTTGAAAAGGGGCAATACATGATGTCTTGTTAAGCAAGTGGAATAAAAAACATAGCAAACATAATACGATTAACCACCCAAAGGAGATCTTAGGAAAATAATATAAACATGAAAGGGATGTCCATAATACAACAATTAGTAAGTCACACACAAATTGCATAAAAAAATGGATAGATTAAAAATAATAAAAAAAGGAAAAAAATACGATGTACGAATTTTTTAAAAAAAAATTGGGGAAGATGTAAAGCATACCCATCCTCTGCATCAGTGAAAAGCACTCTATTGGTCATAGCTGCAGGAGGTGGTTTATGAGGAAATAGTGAAAAATTGAAAAGTGGAAAGAATCTATGTGCTAATCTTGCAATGTCAAAAGGAACAAGAGCAACCGACTCCTTTTTAGTACTCTCAACAAGGGTAGCAGCTAATGATTTCTTGTGCTGTGACTGCCCAGATGAAACTGGTGACGCTGTGGACACACTATTTGATCTGCCTTGAGAAACATTGTTGGCATCTTTGCAAGTGCCAAGTACTGGTGAAGGAAAAAGAGGTTCTTTCCTCAAGCAGTTTTTGTCAGCAGTGCCATCCACATGGCTTCTTCTATACTTGATGACAGCTGTCAATTAAGTACAAAAATGATGTTTAAGCGATGACGAACAAAATGAAGAGCAGTGTATGCAAAATTAGATCATGTAGCTATCTTGCGGAACTTACCGGCCGCAACATCACTTAAATAACCAAGGGACAAATGAAGCGGTGAGACATCAAGGATGGACATAACAGGACTCTTAATTAACGGCACCCATTGGCGTTCCGAGCTCTCTGAAGAAGCAGAACTAAATGATGATAGGAGATGCTGCGATTCAAAACAGAATTGTTGTTGAAGAGTGTTTCTCCTAGCCAATGCTTGATCACGACAGCCAACCAACTCAACTATCATCTTTTTAACATCAGTAGCCACATGCTGTTTAGATGAGTCGAGAACACATAGAGAGAAGGTTTGGATAAGGAGCTGAACATGCTCATATATCAACATATGCAATTGGCCAAGTTGCTGATCAGTAAATCCATTAATTAAAGCAGCACAGGTTACTGGTATCAATGATGAAGGGGCAAGGGCATTCTGGGAAGGATATTGCCATCCATAAGCATGCCCAGGAGCCAGCAGTGTAGGTGGAACATACGGTAGAATCGGTCGCAAAGGAGTTTTGGTTGAATCATGATGATGAATGCCTTCTCTGGACAACTCGGTGAACGGTTTCTTCTGCCTAGTCTGAGGCCTACGACCATCTTTCTCATTCCTACCATTCATGTCTTCATAGTTCTCAGCATTTTCATCACCATCACTTTCTAGGGCCTCCTCAATCTCAAGCTCAAAGTCTGCATCATTCTCATCTTCATCCTGATTCTCATCCCCATGGCAAGCCTCTGTGTCATTGCCTCCACCAGATAGGACAGCTGCAAGAAACTTGCGGTATTCCTCTTCCTCGTCAACATTCTGCAGATCACCATCATCGTCTGATTCCTGGAGAAAGGTCTCCAATTCCTCAAGTGAGTAATTTGCTAGCGAGTATCTTGCCCGTGTACGCCTGCAGATTGCATCTTCCTCCCTACCTTCAAGCAACATATGACAAGAATTCTGCACTGTTGGGGAGCAAGCAGCTTCGCTTGGTAAGACATCCTTTTCCAATCCATTCAAGTGACCTTCTACATTCTCACAATAAACCTGGGTTGAAGTGTTTCCTGGAACATTTTCTTTGCAGGCACCTTCAGATGACAATCTATTTTGAGGAAGCGCACAGTCACCTGTGTTTTCATTACCAAGACTACCGTGAAGATACACCTCACTGCTTGGTTGATTATCAAAGCTAGTTTCTGCGCATTCGGCCTCCGAGGTGAGGCTTGACGAGGTCTCAGATGGAGATCCTTCCCTAAGGAAAGGATTGAAATCCATGTCATCGTCCTCCACATCATCATCGACTTCCATATTCAGTGATGCAAGGGTAGTTTAACCAAACGGTAGAATTACATACAGTCTGCCATCCGGTGAAAATAAATGTGTTAACAATCTTAAAAACAATGTGTTTGCAAGAAACAGTGATAATAATACAACAATGTAACTATAGCATGACAAAAAGATATGTAGCAACTAGGTAACATGGTATTGCACTATTGCTCAAAACTAGAGTTAAACTTAATGGTAACACATATAACCAATGTTTTAGATAGCACTTAGCAAGTGGTTGTGTCAAAGTAGTTTTAGCTTTTTTATAGCAGATAGCTTATAGCAGACGCTACACACTCATCTATATTTGGAAAAATATTGTTACAAAATCATTAAATCTTTAATTAAAACATCCAAAACATAAATTCCGTTATGATTACATTGTAGATACAATACAATGTCAGAACATAAAAACTAATAGAATCTTCATTAATCAAGGATGAAGATGATCCCGGTAGCCTTAAATGAAATTTGCATCTAATCAATCCAGGTAGCCATTTTGAAATGAAAGGAAAAAAAAGAAATTTGCATCTAAACAATCCAGGCAATGGCTTTTCAAAAGAAAAGAAATATACGATAGAGGACAAGGGGCTCAGTTTATGTACAGGGTTTAAAAATGCTGGTATACCTGAAATGAGCTTTTTTTTTAGACGACTAAAAGGAGAAGCTTCAACGAGGCACGATGAAAACACAGAAATTTTCAAAAACTAGGTACTTTTGTTCCTTATTGATCAACATGACAAGAAACGGACTACGCCTGGTTCTATTTTATAATTGACTAAAACTGTCACTAAATTGCATTAAAATTAAGTCATAGCAAAAGTATATAACACATGAATCCTGAATTCCTGATAATTAGATGACATGAACCCCTAGCAGCCTAGCCAAAAATCCTCTCCTTGAATCATCCATAATATCCAAATAGAACTGCTTAATTGGATTCCGAGGCCTCAAATCAGCAAAATATCATCAATATTAAGCTCAATGGGTGGTCTTTTTCTGTTCATTACAATTACCTTGCGGAGACATTCATGTATAGCCAAAGTAGTTCTAGTTTCTAAACACCACAAATCACACAGCACAAAGCAACCACAACTGAACCCGTAAACTTGGAATTGGAGGAGCGTCTAGGGTTGGAAACTTGGAATTGGGGTGCCTAGAGGGCAATGGCGGACCCAGAAATGAAGTAAGAGGGGGGCTAACCTTGGATACCCCAATACACGATATGGGTACAGCGATACGGATATGGCGATACCGCGATACAATATTTTGTACCTATATAGATTAGATAAGCTTTAGCCCTTATCTACATTCTAAATTAGAATTTCTGCCTGCAACTTGAGGAGTGACATATAGTTCTTTTGATGGCACACGCATAAAGACTATGCACACAATCAAAATTTTGAGATCTAGTGAAAACCACAGATCGAGGCGCATACCATGTGGTCGGTGGTGATGAAGGGGTCGTTGACAGCGACGAGCTCAACATCCTCGCCCTGGAGAGCGACCCTGGCCACAAGCCTCCCGATCCTTCCGAAACCTGCCCCCAAAATCACGCATGGAGACACGAAGACCCACTGAAATCACCACAAATCCAAACCAAACCACACCAGAAAAGCACGACTGCCGACCTGGTAGATTCATTCGGGTAAGAACTAAAGAACTCACTGCTGATTCTGATCTTAATCTTGCCGGCGATGGCCTCGGCGGCGCCCCACAGGTCGCAACGGATGGAGGCGGTCAGGGGCCTCAGAGCTCAGGTGGAGCCGGAGCCCAGAGGGAAGAACGCCGCCCGGCGCGACGAGACGCGGGCGAGGCCGTGCGGGTCCTCGGCTCCTCGCTCCTCGGTGGACTAGGAGAGCGTGGATCGCCCGAGCTCCACCACTGAGGCCGCTAGCCGCTGCAGGCTCGCAACGGGCATGTAAACCCTAGAAAGCGTGAGAGTCGGGGAGGCGAACGGGGAATTGGGGTGGGGGGATCAGCCAGCGGGTAGCCGGCGCGGTGTGCCTACGCGCTAAGTCATCTGGAGGGCTGGGCTGCTGGGCTAATAGGGGATTACTGGGCAGGACCTGGGCTAGAGCCCCTCTAGCTTAGGCCCTAGATCTGCCCTGCTAGAGGGAGACGAGGCCAATGGGTTGAGGTGCTGCGTGGCTGGGCTTGATGGCTGGACGTAGAGGCATTGGACCCCTAAGAACAGCGACCTCAAAACAAAAATCCCTAATTACGGCTCGTTTCCATGCGCTTTCGAGCCTTAGTAACACCCAAATTTGCAAACTTTCTTGTGAAGGTGAAACAAAATTGCAAACTTTCTGGTCAAAAAACCGAATTTGCGAAGCAATCTAAACGTGCATTCATTAATCGCCGACAAATCAGTGCATAATCAAGGCGAAAATGTGGAATTAGGGCTTACAAGTTAAACCCGGTGATCCCCGCCCGGCGGAGTGAGAAGTGCACCTGATTGGGCACCGGGGGAGCCCGGTGAGGAGCTCCGGTCTTCGAAGTGCTCGGCGCCAGCGGCCACAAGGAGCGGCGCGCCTACAGAAGAGGGGGAATTAGGCTCGCTCTCTCTCTCTCTTCGAAGAGGGGAATGAGGCACCCACGGAACAAGTTTGTGCAATCGAATTAGGGTTTCGAAGGATGGCTCAATTTCTAGGGATTCCAGGAGAGAAGGAGCAAGGCAGCAGAAGCGAGAGGGTGCGGTGGCGACATAGCAGGGGAAGAAGCACTTCCTGCTTCGTGACTCGCGCGAGAGGTGTTGAACCCTTAAGAGCAGTGACCTCAAAACAAAAATCCCTAATTACAGCTCGTTCCCATGCGCATGCGAGCCCTAGTAACACCCAAATTTGCAAACTTCCTCGTGAAGGCGAAACCAAATCGCAAACTTTCCGGTCAAAAAACCGAATTTGCGAAGCAATCTAAACGTGCATTCATTAATCGCCGACAAATCAGTACATAATCAAGGCGAAAAGGTGGAATTAGGGCTTACAAGTTAAATCCGGTGGTCCCCACTCGGCGGAGTGAGAAGTGCACCTGATTGGGCACCAGGGGAGCTCGGTGAGGAGCTCCGATCTTCGAAGTGCTCGGCGCCGACAGCCTCAAGGAGCGACGCGCCTACGGAAGAGGGGGAATTAGGATCTCTCTCTCTCTTCGAAGAGGGGAACGAGGCGCCCACGGAACAAGTTTGTGCAACCGAATTAGGGTTTCGAAGGATGGCTCAATTTCTAGGGATTCCAGGAGAGAAGGAGCATGCCAGCAAAAGCGAGAGGATGCGGTGGCGACACAGCAGGGGAAGAAGCTCTTCCTGCTTCGTGACTCACGCGAGAGGTGTTGGACCCTTAAGAACAATGACCTCAAAACAAAAATCACTAATTACGGCTCGTTCCCATGCACATTCGAGCCCTAGTAACACCCAAATTTGCAAACTTCCTCGTGAAGGCGAAACAAAATCGCAAACTTTCCGGTCAAAAAACCAAATTTGCTAAGCAATCTAAACGTGCATTCATTAATCACTGACAAATCAGTACATAATCAAGGTGAAAAGGTGTAATTAGGGCTTACAAGTTAAACCCAGTGATCCCCGCGCCGGCGGAGTGAGAAGTGCACCTGATTGGGCACCGAGGGAGCCCGGTGAGGAGCTCCGGTCTTCGAAGTGCTCGGCACCGGCGGCCTCAAGGAGCGGCGCGCCTACGGAAGAAGGGGAATTAGGCTCGCTCTCTCTCTTCGAAGAGGGGAACGAGGCGCCCACGGAACAAGTTTTTGCATCCGAATTAGGGTTTCGAAGGATGGCTCAATTTCTAGGGATTCCAGGAGAGAAGGACCAAGGCAGCAGAAGCGAGAGGATGCGGCGGCGACATAGCAGGGGAAGAAGCTCTTCCTGCTTCGCGACTCGCGCGAGAAAAGGAAATGGCCAATTCACGATTTTTTTTTGTAAATAATACTTATTTTATTTGAAATTACAGGAACATACCCACGTGAATATTTTTTCACATGAATATTTTTTTACAGAAATAGCCTCTAGTCGTCGAACTGCTGGATGACTAGAAGCAATCGCCCAACGGTCGGGCAACATGTGAGCAGTCCATCAGCCGTTAGGCGACTAGACTTCCAGTCGCCCATACCCAGACGAATATTTTTTTTTACAGAAATGGCCTATAGTAGCCCAACCACCGGGTGATTGGAAGCAATCACCCAACGGTCGAGCGACACGCGAGCAGTCCATCTGTCGTTGGGCAACTGCTTCCAGTCGCCCAACAGTTGAGTGACTGGAAGTCCAGTCACCCAACCCTTCTACAACTGGAGCCTCCTATAAAGCGGCTACCCGGTCGAGCCCCCGAAGTGTCGTCGCCGCTGGGTGAACAGAAAGAAAGAATACAAGAGGAGAAAAGAAAGAAGAGAAGATGAGAGAAAAGAAAAGAATTTTTTGGAAGTAATCTATATTTTATTCAAAATTATAGAAATATACCCCAGCAAATATTTTTTTACAGAAATGACCTCCAGTTGCCGAGCTGTTGGGCGACTGGCTTCTGTCGCCAAACAACTCAGGGACTACAAACAACCTATTACAACGCCGGCCGGGAGGCAATGTCGGTTGATATATTTACGATTTTCATAGTTTATGAATGGTAGATAATCTGTCAGATTCGTAATAACAGTTTACGATCGTCGTATGTTGTTGTAGTGCAAGAAAATTTGTGAAATTTTTTTTGAGAATGATTGAAACAACAACTATTGGTAAGTACGAATGTAAGTAATATTGTGATGCAACTAGGAATTCGTACACGGAGGAGAATTTATTTGTTAATGTTGTTGGATGATTTGCTACACGAATAATTGCATGCAAAAAGACGAGGAAATATGCTAGTCCAAATTAAAATAGTCTTCATAATAAAATTGAGAATAACACGGTGTGTAGGGTTTTGTTACATGCATAAGAAAGAACTTCATGCACGATGGAATAAACCGATCTACTCATATGATAATTATGCGCATTTTGGAATGGAGCTAAATTCGACCTTGAGGGGACAAGTTAGTATGGGATGGCCCAGCCTACTGCATGAACCGGGGCCATTTTCGCTTCCTTGCGAGCTCGGGGTTGAACTCCTTGGCGGCCTCTTTTGCCTTAACCGTCATTTCCATATTTTTCTCGCACTCCCTCTCATGTGCCTCGCACTCCCTGTGCGTGCACGTCTCAAGACGAGCTTTCATCTTCCAATGTATATGCTAGGTTTGCTTGTCATTGCAGTGCTCCTCCTCCCGGATCTCACAGGCCCTTCTGAAGTTCCACTTCTCGAAGTCGAGAGCCCACTAGTCATGCGGGTGGATCTCTAGGTCGATTCACTTGAGATAGCCACATAGGGGTTCCAGAGACTGTCGATAGACGGGAGAGGTTGTTAGTGCGTACTTTAAAATAGAAAGAGAAGGGGGAACACAATGTAATTGGATCTTACCGGCTGTCGATAGTTGCTCGTGTCCCAACGACGGTCAGGATAATCACTGGAGTAGTTTGCACAACCTCAGTAACGCATGCCCAGGTTGAGGAAGTGCTTAGACTTGAAGAACTTGCATGGGTCCCTGCACCAACATAGGGGCGGCACCTCCCCCTTGGACGGGTGTTGTGGTGAACGTTCTATTGGAATGTTCGGGATGGGATTATTGCTATGTGGGACATCATTGCGGGGAGGTGACCTTCTGGCATGCTCCACTTGTTTGGCCTGGGCCGCAGTAGCCCTTACTTGTTCCTCGTGGGCTACAGTAGACCTTACTAGTTCGCGGATCTCCTGCTATTGCTTCATCATCTTTTCCCATTGGTTCTTCTGTTTGTTGTCCATCCCGACGTGGTCTTGTCACTAGCTTTGGTGTAGTGTTGGATTTGGCTGTGTAGTGTTCTCTCCCAGATGCATTGCACCTCCATTTATAAGCCAAATGGTTAGTATATTGTGGTTTATTTCTTATTAGTAGCCTGCGAGGCAGAGTGTTGGCTTTTCTTTTCAAAAAGTTGATGGTGGAAAGCTAGCCAGTCTGGTCTTGTCGTTGCGCAAAGCTAGCCTGTGTGGTCTTGTCGCTGTGCAAAGCTGGCTCGTGTGGTCTTCTCACTAAGCAAAGCTGACCCGTGTGGTCTTGTCGCTGGCTCGTATTGTCTTATCGTTGTGCAAAGCTGGCTAGTGTGGTCTTGTCACAGCGCAAAGCTGGCCCGTATGGTCTTATCGCAGCATAAAGCTGCCCCGTCTTGGCTTCTCACTATGCAAAGTTGGCATGTGTAGTCTTGTCGCTACGCAAAGCAACCCTATGTGGTCTTATCGGTACGCAAAGCTGCATCGTGTGGTCATATCACTGCACAAAGATGCCCTGTCTAGTATAGTCATTGCGCAAAGCTGCTCCGTCTGGTCTTCTCATTGCACAAAGTTGCCTCGTGTTACCTTCTCAGTGCATGAAGCTGCACCCTTTGTTGTTATCAGTATACAAAGCTGGCCTGTGTGGTATTGTTGCTACGCAAAGCTGCCCACGGGCTACAAAATGCCCACTGCATCCCTTGATAGTAGGAAAAACTGCCTTCTCCATCCTAGAGTAACATACAATGACAGACGCTAAGGGTTCGTCGATCATGGGTCAACAAAGGGAGACCTTCCACTCAAAAGGAGGGAGGACTTCGGCGTTAACTACCGCTTATTGACAAACAAGCATGCTCAGCCAGTATGGCCGAAATGCAGACATACAGAGGACGTGGTCGTGTAGGTGGCGGAAGGCCATTTCGATGGCAGACGACGTTTCTTCCGATGCCCATGCTCCGGGATACAATTAGGCAATCGTGTACTTTGTATTACCGCTAATAGAGTTTCGATGTTAACCTTCCTTTCAGCAGATGGCCAAATGCGACTTCATGCAATGGATTGATCCTTGCCATGAATGGCATATTGTGAGGTACATGGATACGTTATCGGAGTGAATCTTTGACTTGGAGGCACAGATTGAAAGTCTCGAAGAGCAGAATGATGACCTCCATCAACAGATGCAGCGTAAGAAGGGAAATGAGGAGGTCATCCGCATAGAAAGTTCATACAACCTGACATGCTACTGTGCGAACCCTAGCTACATATGTGTTTGCCACTACAACGACTGCCAGCCATGTCCAAGGCAGCCCCCCTATGCAGCACTCCATGTGGGTAGCGTGAAGCTCATTCTACCAGTAGACATGCATGGATAAGGTTGTACCATAGTACTCTCTCGGGTTGTCCATAGTATTGTTCAATGTTGTAAACCAGTTAATTGAATAGTTTATGCTGTTGGTGATATGCCCTAGAGGCAACATGGAGATGTTGAATATATCACATACTATGTTTATGATACATTGCTTTGTTCCTTGAAATAGACATTATCATTATTGATCAATGAGTATGTGACTTATTCATGAGACTCTTAATGCCAAAATGTTGCTATTTCTAAATGATCCCTGATTATATTTCATATGAGGAACAAATATGATTCAAAGATCAGCATATGTATTGATTGATGATCATGTCTCATGGATCATGGTATGGAGATACCAAATCAATAATATGGACATGTGTTAGTGAACATATGTTGGATAGACCCGCCATGAGACACCGCAGAGATTCCATGTGTCATCGCTTGGTCTCAAGTAGTGTTTATGTGGAATCCTTAGACTTGAGATCATCATGGTTCCCAAAGATGCGTAGTAGCTACTTTGGGACTACTAAACACTACTCCGTGAATCGGGTAGTCATAAAAGTAGTCTTTGGGTTTGCCATGAAACATGTAGTGGGATGTGAATGATCAAGATAGAATTTGCCCTCCTTATGGGAGAGATATCTCGGGCCCCTCGATGTAATGGATTATGAAAGTGCATGGCCATGCCAAGGTGATTGAGGAGTCAATCACGAGTTTATAATCCATCACGGAATCGAGAGAGTGATTGAGCTATTAAGAGGATGACACAGTCTCGCCTTGAGCTTAATCTATATCGTGAGGCAAAGGGATTAGTACATGAGAACATTACGAGTTCAAATGATATGATCTTTACGTATACTTTGGGGTTAATATGTCTTACTAGAGGCCGCTATTAACACGGTGACCGGAAAGGTGTTTCGGTCGCGACCAAGTATACGTGAACCTCTGGTCGCACACTTAACGGGTTGGAACACTAATTCAATGTGATTCGGATATGGGCTCAATTCGGATAGAGATCCTGATAGACTCCTATTGGGCCTCGGTCCACGAGGCCCAAGTGAGGAGGTCTATATATGGAGGCGAGGGCCGAGGAACGCACCGATAATCCCGAGCTAATCCGTAGCCGCCACCTCCGCAGCCAAACCCTAGCCGCCGCGAGTCCGGTACACTCGCGATCGGCGCCCAAACCGACGTGTGGATACCGGTGGGGCGCCGCTCGCTGCGCGTTGATCGGCATCAACAACCTTGATTGGATCTCGTGGTGGGGTTGATCGCGTGGAGGAGACGATCGGTTCGGACGATCGACTACTTCCACTACTACTTCGACGCGTGGTTGGATCGGCTTCCAACTCTTCTTCATTGCACTGCCTAGTGGTAACGATCCATGATCCCTCCTTAAGCATGATGTTCTTGTGTGCGCGGTAGAAAAATTTTGTTTTCTGCTCTCGTAGCCTACTCGCGATCCTTTATATGCATCGGTACGGCTGCCATTAATTGAGTGCACATTCAAGTAGTGCGGGCGTTGGTGTGGTTGCCATTAATTGCATGGTATGGGTGTCGACACAAAGTACAACTGAGATCGCAAAAATATTGCAAACAGTATTACAAACATCACTTAATAAATAAGAAATGAAAGTAGTACAGAAATCACAAATGTACAACAAGACCTACACCCCTGCGACAGCACCCCTAGCCCCTCTTCCGTCGCCACCCTAGACTGCTCCGTCTCCGTGTTCGCGTCCTCCTGTATGCCCCCACTTAGCCGTCCTCCTCAGTGTCAGGTGTTAACGCTCTAACAAGGTAAGATGATCAGGAGACCTGCGCGTACGAGGTCCCAAAGCCAGTGGAGTGGATTGTAATGCCGCCTGTGTGGCCTTCGGTGCACTGCTGAGTTGAGGCCCAGAGAGAACCTCCGCGGGTGTGGCCTGAGGTGCCAAGCTCGTTGCGTGGTCAGCTTAGTCAAAAAAGTACTGGTTTGTGTCATCGTGGCCCGGGGAGACCCTACATCCATCAGTGGGCGTCAGAACTATAGTGCAAATATCGTCAGTTCGTTAGGTAAAGGGATAGGAGAAAGCGAAAAATAGGCAATCCGAATGGGAAGTGGAAATATGCATCTCCGGCTGCCACCGATCTACCAAAGCTGTCAGCGGGGAGTGGTCAAACGGGAAGTGTCGCGACCACTCCGTGCCATCATCCCCGCCTGCAGGCAAGGCTGGTCTGTCCTCGTCTGTGGCTTGCACCATCTGGGCAAGAGGGAATAACCCGGCATCGCTCAGCCTGTGAAGCAAAAAAAGGTTAGTATGCAACTTACGTATATCAAGAACACAATGCTGCCGGAGTGCAAACCTAGCTGTCCAGCATGGGTCTAGCCTCTAGGGCACTCGAGGTGCGCGTGTGCGAACAACCCCCAAGTTAGCTGCCTCGTCCACTCCCTGGAGGTGGGACACGACGTGAAGCGTAATGCAGCTGGTCGACATGCTTGTCCAACAGGCCGTAAGGCCACTCCGGTCTGCGAAGTTCATGAGCCATACCTACAAAATGAATTGAAGTTAGCATTTATGGGCAAAAAACATTGAATGTAAAGCGATAGTATGTAGAACTTGTAAATAAATAAACGAAACAATACTAGGCTACCAGCACAATACTTAAACAATACTAAAAATAGGGAAATACCAAAATAGTTTTACAAATAGAACAATTAATATACGATACGATAGTACGTACGTCAAAAGTGCCAACTAACAAAGTACAGATTGCAATTCACAATGATTTCACTCTTGAAGCCATTTTGCATACTCCAACAACTAGTTGCAGAAAACATGGCGGTCTGCCTACTCATCAGCCAATGCCTTGCATCATCTAGCTGTGTGCCCCTTCTGACCGCATTGCCCGCAGCGTGCACCAGGTGATCTGGCTTGCGCTTCGTCCATATCATTTGTAATACAATGGCTTTGTCTCCGACCATTCCCACCCTTTAGCATGTCAACATCTAGAATCTAGGTTCTCCCTGTGATATCCAGCGCGGTGAAGTTTCCCACAACCCTGGATCCCCTTAGCTTGCCACACCACACATGCATCACCCTCTACTTGAAGTACTCCGACATGAAGTTCGAAGGATCCATGCCCACAGTCCCGCATGCGGCAAGGATATGAGAGCATAAATTGTGTAATAACTTTGGCTTGTTGCACAAGTAGCTATGATCATTTACATGATCTCCAAGGTATACCTTGTAGGTAACAATGGCACGAGTCGTCCCAAATTCGGCTCTATCATAGAGGAGCACATCGAAACGATACTCCCTATTGCCTATGATGTGCAACATGTGCAATTGGCCCTTTTCTGTTTTCACCTCCATGTATGTCGTAATTCTTGATGAGTACGATGTTTGTGGGTTGGCTGCATGAAGTACGATATTTGCATGCCTCTCCCTAAAATAGTTAATTGGGCTAAGAATAAAGGCCCTTGATAACCTAGTTGTACACCTCGGTAAGGTTAGTCATCATTATACCGTACCTCGCACCGTCCATGTTGTGTAGCAGGGACCACTTCTCCAATATCTCTCCCTCGATCCACTGCGAGAAGCACTTGATATTCTGTGAGCTCCTCCTCCTTGGACCAGCTGCATTAGGCTCAGTCAGTGCTGCGAGGCATTCGGGCTGTGACGCCCTAGCCATGGCCGATCGCTTTGCTCCTCTCGTGACGTGCTTCCTACTATGCTCGTCTAACAACGCCCACAAAATATCAAAATTTCTCTTCTAGTTTTTCATATCCAACCTCTTGAACAACTTCATCAACGATTGCTTTAGGAACTGCTTGAAGAAGTTCGCCTCCAGGTGATGAATGCACCAACTATTCCTTATATTAGGCCAAGGGAAGGGCTCCTCAGGGTCTTCCTGAAGTTTGTTTGTGGTCTTCACTATCCCAACGTGGCGATGATGGATTACGCACACACCAGGACAAGCGCCGACAACTCCAACCCTCACATGTCTAAGGAAACACAACCAGCTATCGTAATTCTCACTCTCCACAAATGCGATGGCTAGGGGCATAATGTGATTGTTGCCATCAATGCCAATGGTCGTAAGGATCTGGCCCTTGTATTTGCCGGTTAAAAAGGTCCCGTCAACTGAGATTACAGGAAGCATATGCCTGAATACCTCGATGCACGCACTGAAAGCTAAGGAGGCCCTTTGCAACACCGCAAACACATGGCGGCCTTGTGGCTTGTTCTTCACAGCAATGTATGTGCTCGGGTTCTTATCTTGCAACACCTAAAACATACGAGGAAGGTTGTTATGCGCCGCCTCAAAAGATCTGAACCATTTTTGAAAACCTTCTGCTTTGCACGCCATGCCTTTGTGTAGCTAGCCTTGTACTTGAATTTCTTCTCGATAATCACCATGATGTGCATGGCCTCCATGTCCTTCTCCACTATCTCTCCATCATCAAATTGGCTATAAATGTAGACGTTAGGTTGCGATGCCTCGGCAAAACAATACTAAGAATGTAGGAGTGCAGCTCCACCTTCGACATAGTCCAGTGAGTCTCATACTTCGGTCTATATGCGTGCACCCTCCAAGGACAACTGGCTTGCTCACATTTCACAGTGTACTGCTCCTAGCTTAATTTCACAACCCAAAAAGTCCATTGCATGGATAGGGCCCATAGCTTGATGGAATCCTACGATGCATTATCAGCAAACATTGAATGCAACCAAACATTTGTGCCATGATACTTCTATGGTGACTCATGCTCGTCATGGATGGCAACATCCTCAGTATCAAACCGGTTCCATTTCTGCAGGATAGGAGCTTCGTCCTCATCCGATCTGTCCTTATCATCCTCCTATAAAGCTTCCTCTTCAGCCCAAGCCATTCAGTCATCGCTCTTCATTTGATACATTGTATACTCCATATGCTCCCCTTCATCAGCTTCTCCTGTAGCCTCATCAAGCTGTAACCATTCTTCCTCTCCTCCATGTACCGCAACAACCTCGTCACGAGCAAGTTGAGCCTCTTGACCAACATGCTAGGCGCTCGAACTGCTCGCACCTCCCAGATGAAACTCGTTGCTATGACCTTGTACAACTTCTATCCATTGCATGGATAGGGCCCATAGCTTGATGGAATCTTACAACGATGCATTATCAGCAAACATTGAATGCAACCAAACATCTGTGTCATGATACTTCTATGGTGACTCATGCTCGTCATGGATGGAAACATCCTCAGTATCAAACCGGTTCCATTTCTGCAGGATAGGAGCTTCGTCCTCATTCGATCTGTCCTTGTCATCCTCCTATAAAGCTTCATCTTCAGCCCAAGCCATTCAGTCATCACTCTTCATTTGATACATTGTATACTCCATATGCTCCCCTTCATCAGCTTCTCCTGTAGCCTCATCAAGCCGTAACCATTCTTCCTCTCCTCCATGTACCGCAACAACCTCGTCACGAGCAAGTTGAGCCTCTTGACCAACATGCTAGGCGCTCGAGCTGCTCGCACCTCCCAGATGAAACTCGTTGCTATGACCTTGTACAACTTCTATTTGATATGGTTGCACAAACATCACGCACTCGTATCGACGGCGCCAACACCTTTGAACATACTCCTTCCATGCAACAGTGCGTATCAATGTTCTCAACTCCTATCTAATATCCATGGGAGACCGGCCCCCTCCCTCTTCTCCTCTCCTCTTCTCTTCTTTATTTTCTCCTCTTCTTCCTCTTCTCTTCTTTCTATTCACACAGCGGGTGGCGCACTCGGCCGCATGGGCGGTTTTATAGCAGGCTCAAGTCGCCGAAGGGTTGGGCGATTGGACTTACAGTCGCCCAACCACTGGGCGACTAGAAGCAGTCGCCCAACAGCCAATGGACTGCTCTTGTGTCGCCTGGCTATTGGGCGACTACTTCTAGTCACCCAACGATTGGACGACTGGAGGCTATTTCTGTAAAAAATGTTTATGCAGGTATATTTCCGTAATTTTGTATAAAATAAGGATTATTTACAAAAAAATCATGAATTCGCCCTGTTCCCTAGTTTTAGCTATGGCCGACGGTTTTTATTTTTTGAGATAAGAGAGCACGTGGAGATATTAATATAAATAATTTGTATGATTTTAGACTTAAAAAGTTATTAAAAATCTCTTAAAAAAGATGCATGTTTATGTCGGCTTCCGAATAGGCTGAACAAAAAAAACAGGGCTTTTCCAAATATAAATCGTTTTACTTTTGAACACACAAATTAAAGAGTAGGAAAAATAGCCTTGGTGTCCTTTATTTATAGCTACAGTTTAATGATTCTGCTCTTAAATACTCCATCTGTTCTCTTTTACCTACGTCCTAGAATCTGTGTAATTAAACTTTATAAAATTTGACCGCCGATAGGTTTAAAATTATTTAGATTGACTATATAAAGGTCATCCTAGAATGGTATGTTACTTCTTCACAGACGATTTTTAGCGTAGCCAGTATCACAGACGGTCGCTAAACCCAAACTATCTGTGGTTGTATTTAATACTGATAATTTTGATCAATCGTCTGTGATGAGATATCTAGTATTAACCTTTTTATAGTAACGTGACCATTTGATCAATAGTGGTCAGACTACCTAGTTGGAACCCTATGGTCGGTCAAACTGTCCTACAACCTCCGGTCTGAACGCTTGAGCCTGAACTTGTACACTATTTTCTGAATTCAAAACTCAACAACCCAAGAAACATTCAAATAAGTGCCAGTAGTGTTATATGCTCGTCACAGCAGTAAATAGACCACCGCATGGTCTCACATTATAACATAATAATAGACGACCACATGGTCTCACATTATAACATAATTACAAGAGGCGCATATATACATCTATCAAATTTTCCCATTAATTGAAACCTGGTTACCATGGCAAGATGAGCATGGCTTTGCCCAGCATTAGAAACAAGACAGCCGGAGTGCTACACCCCATTGCAATCACCACATAGGCGAGCCACAGAGAGTTGGGCACGACAGTGAGGTACACGGCGAGCATCACAGCCACGACCATCGCTACGCAGGCGGTGATCGTCAGCCAGTGGGCCCACGCCACCACGTCGTTCTTGACGTTCACAGGCTCCCTTCGCGCCCAGGTGGAGCCGAAGACGACGACGATGGAGCAGCACATCGCGAGTGTGCTGGAGATGACATACATCTGGAACGCCACACGGTGCCCTAGGATGGCTGTGCCGTCCTGCTGGTTGTACCCACCAGGCATGGTGAAGGTGGCAGCGAAGGTGACCGTGGCGATGAGGGTGGCAACGAGGGTGTAGGTCTCTAGCCGGAGCCCGAAGTAGTTGTAAGGTCTCGATGACTTCCACAGAATAGATGGCGGCAACGGCTGCCGTTGTCTCCTGGCCCAAATGGATTCTTGCTTCTTCAACTCCTACCACAAGTATAGCTAGATTGATAAATATAGAACAACATTAGTAAAAATGACATATATAAAGCCATAACATATCATTTCCCACAAAAGTTGTCTTTTCTGAAGAAGGCGGTCTATATTTGCAACGCAAATTCATAGTGCTCTCCCTTCCACAAAGCCACAACCATCACATTTTTTCTGGTAATTAATGCTGCAGAACATTTTTTGCTATTATATAGTTTGCTTGATAGATGTTCTAATCACGAGATAATCCTATGTACTATTGGTCCCTCAAATTTCCCTGCTGACTCATCTTAGTCCCTCATGTTACACCTCAGGCCCACATTACATATGTCCCAATACGAGACTCCGTAGAATTTTTTGTACGGATAATCTATTTTTTATTTAAAATTGCAGAAATATATCCACGAATTTTTTTTTTACAAAAATAGACTCAAGTCGCATAATGGTTGGGTGACTGGAGTATGTCGCCCAACCCAGCGGTGACACCTGGTGAATCTGCCAACCGTTAGGTGATTAATTGATCGCCCCCACCGCTGGGCGGTCGCGCGGCGACCGGGTGGGTTAAAGCGCGCGCGCCGGCCGGCTGTGTTCATTCGCAGCCAGAGAGCAATCGAGCGAGCGCGAGAGAGGAAGGATTCGGAGAAGAAGCGCGAGAGAGGAAGGAGAGAAGAAGAAGAGAGGAAGAAGGAAAAGAAGAAGAATTTAGTAGGTAATTTTTTTGTATGTTATTTTTGTTAGTGTTAGTAAAACCTATAGATGTAGAAAATCTAGTGTAGAAATTTTGTATAGTATTTTTGGTATAGAAAATTTGTAGTACACATTTTTAGTATAGAAAATTTGTAGTATACAATTTTTAGTAGAGAAAATTTAGTTAACGTAATTTTGTATGAAATGCTAGTGGTAGTAAAAAATTGTAGATATTGAAAATTTAGTATGGATATTTGAGTACAATTTTTAGTATAGAAATTTTAGTATTTGTAGTATACATTTTTTAGTATGGAACATTTGTAGTATAGAAAATTATAGAAGTAGAAAATTTAGTATGGATATTTGAGTACAATTTTTAGTATAGAAATTTTAGTATTTGTAGTATACATTTTTTAGTATGGAACATTTGTAGTATAGAAAATTATAGAAGTAGAAAATTTAGTATGGATATTTGAGTACAATTTTTAGTATAGAAATTTTAGTATTTGTAGTATACATTTTTTAGTATGGAACATTTGTAGTATAGAAAATTGTAGAAGTAGAAAATTTAGTATGAAAATTTTAGTATTTTTGTTATATTAGTGTAGAAATTTAGATGTACAAAATTTAGTGTCAAAATTTTGTATAGTATTTTTGATGTATTATTGTAGAAAATTTAGTGTAGAAATTTAGATATAGAAAATTTAGTGTCAAAATTTTGTTCAGTATTTTAGATGTATTATTATAGAAAATTTAGTTTAGAAATTTAGATGTAGAAAATTTAGTGTCGAAATTTATACGTATTAGAAAAAACAGTAAATATTGAGGGTACAAATTAATCGTGCACGTTCATTGCAGTGGATTACGATGCATTTATGTTGTAGGTAACTTGAACTCTTTTTGTAGGAATGGCTCGTGATGGTCGTGACTCCGACTGGCGGTACCCGCTATTGGACGAGCACGTGGACCGTGTGCACCACGCTCGTCGTGTGCCTAAGACCGTGGAGCACCTGACGAGCCTACCGAGTTGGGAGTGGTTCGGACACGCACACCTCGCGTGGCCTAGGGACTCGACCCCGTTGGACTGCTAGGTTTGCACTACGCCAATGTTTTAGTGTTGTCGTAAGAATGTTTCGTGCTGACCTTCACTTTGTTTGTAGGCTGCGGGATGCCGAGCTACTCCCTCTTGCCCGGATGGTACATGCCACGGAGGAGGATGAAACCGCCTTGGCCGCGGGCAGGGACGAGGAGGGCGTGGAGCGATCACGACGCTTCCCGTTCGATCGTTCCCTGCTGACGGCTTTGGTGGACCGTTGGCGGCCCGAGACGCACACTTTCCACCTCCCATTCAGGGAGATGACGCCGACCGCAGGATGTGTCCTCGCTTGGCCTTCCGACGAGAGGGCGCCGCTTCCCATCGAGGCCCCTACCGAGTGGCGCGGACATGCTCGGCAGATTCGAGGGGGTCCTTCCACCGGCCGATGACCACCACATCTTCGATGTGACTCAGACCCATGGGCCATCGCTGAGGTGGCTCACACAGTACCGGGTACGTGGTTTTTACAATCGATCGTGTATTCGAAGCTCTTACTTGCGCTATTACATACTAATAACAACTTGTTTATATTCAGGTGGAGTGCATGGATCCACAGGTAGACGATTACCAGGTCTCACGCCACTTGGAGGCGTATGTGCTGTGGCTATTTGGTTGGGTGCTCTTCACCACCAGCCACGGCAACTCCGTGGATGCGCGTCTTATCGCTCATGTGAGGGCGATTGCGGACGGCGAGGCCCCCCCAAGTCAGCTGGGGATCGGCTGCACTTGCCGCGACGTACCGCGGCCTGTGCGATGCGTGCGTGAGGATTAAGGCGAACTTAATCCTCGCGGGCTGTCCCCTACTGCTGTAGTTGTAATCGTTCGAGCGCTTCAGCCTTGGACGACCTGTGCTAGACGACATGCGTTCGTACGGGCCCGAGATGTATCCGGGGGGAGACATCGACCGGCTGACGATGGGCTCTCTTTGGTATCGCCGACGAGTAAGTATTATCACAGTCAACTATTTCCTTCTTATTAACGATGGTCGTACCTGCCTTTTGTTGAGCAGTTCGACCGCCTCACAGCCGACGACGTGCGCTGGGAACCTTACACAGATGCGGCACTGCAGGCCCGTGCTCCTTACGAGCTGTCCACACTATGCTTTCGTGACCGAGCTTTCTGGCTCACGCGCCGGAAGCTTGTGTACGATATCTTCATGGAGGACTACGCACCGCAGCGAGTCATGGGGCGCTTTGACTACGGCAGCACTTCTGCACGGCCGGACCACCGCTTCCACGGCGCGCACGCATTTCACCACTCGTGTTCGCAAGTACTTACATTACGCATCGGTCCTATATATGCGGTACTCGAAAAAGGAGTTAAACGAGGCACGAACTGGATGGCGAAGATGCAGCCCTGGATTGCACAGTGGGAGAGTGCGCTCGACGACCACGTGGAGGAGGACCGCCCATACGACAGCAGGAACTACACGGAGTACTGCTACCGGTACCAGTGCGGACACGCACCACGCCGTACATGTCGAGACCCCACCACACACATCATCGCTCCGACAGACACGCACCCACACCTCGCGCGACGCCACATCGCGGTACGTTACATGTAATTTAAAAGATTCCTAAATGGCAATGTCGTTTCGATGATGGATCATTTTATTTTATGTCTTTTTGTCCAGGCTGACGTCGGTTCTGCGCTGTGGACCGAGTCCGTCACAGTACTGGAGAGGGTCGCCACAGGTGCGGAGTTGACCCACGAGGAGAACATCAGCTTTCTACGTCGGGTGGAGGCCGGGTGTAGACGTATCGTTAGCCTGCTATCCTACAGGAGGCTACCGGCGGTCTCTACACCCACGCCCAGCGCACAGACAGCTCGGCCACCGGTGCTGCCCCGACCGGCGTGGCACTACTCTGGAGGCTCCACGTGGGCATGTCCTGCACCACCTAACCCGGACGAGGCTGAAGGATCTGCCTGGGGACAGCCTCGTACACCGCCAGGCCAGATGTTCTCGCATCCTCCATACATCCCTTGTTTACCCACACAAAGGGTGTACGAAAGATATGCCCCTTTTCCAGGCGCGATGACCTTCACTGAGGGTACGTATCGTACGATCTCCGTTTTATCGCAATATTTTATATCTGAAACTAACGATATTACTTTCGCAGGTCATTTCGAGTCCGAGTCCCGACACAGCCCCACCGCGAGCCCGGAGGATGTGGACCAAGATTCGAGTGGGTCAGCGGTCGTCTGGTCCGCACCTCCCGAGACAAGACAGAGGTTCTCTCCCAGTGCCCTCCCGGCAACCGGAGGGCACACACCCAGAGGTGCACCGACTCCACCACCGAGAGGCGGGTGCGACATGCTCCCGATCGCTTTACGCCGAGTGTCGCCACCGTTGTCTGGGAGGACGGCCAAGCGGGGCCGACATGGGCGTGGGGACGAGGCAGGCCAGGGTGACGTCTGATTGTACACCATTGTTTCATGTATTGCTTACGTTCTTTATTTACCATGTGAACTTTTTAATACTGTGTCGTACTTACTTTTACTCATTACCTACGACATCCGAATAGTGCGCATCAAAATATCACTTACCGTCGTATGTATCAGTTGTTTTACGATCAATTGTTCGTAAAAAAATTTTAAAAAAATTATTTACGCACCTACAACATACAATGAACATAGACTTTGATTACAACTTCAGCAGAATTTTTACCAGTTTAAAATTACAAAATTGACAAAATGTAAAACATTCACGGGGGATGTATCTAGTCGCCGCTCCATTGGGTGACTGCATGAAAATCGCCCAATGGTAGGGCGACTAGATGCAGTCGCTCCATGGTAGGGCGACAGGTATTGTGTCGCCACTGGGTTGGGCGACAAGCTCCAGTTGCTCAACCATTAGGCGACTTGAACCTATTTTTGTAAAAAATAAATTTTGTGGATATATTTCTATAATTTTAAATAAAAAATAGATTATTCGTACAAAAAATTCGCTGGTTGTGCGAGCAGCCCGCCTACTTCGATCCCCAAGATGATATTTGGTGCGTCTCACTTTATACATATAAGTGCGTTCAGTGTGACGCTTTACTAACGTATCATGATATTAGATAAATTCTAAATTTATCTAGCGATCTCCGCTTAAACCTAGTGTGTATTTTAGTAGGACGCCTGTGAGTGTGTAGTGTGGTGTAAGTAAGGTGTGCATAAATGTGTGTCCTACATAGTAATTAAAATAAAGAGACTCTAATACGATCATTACACATGTGACGAGTCATCAGAAGGTTCCGAAGCACTGAGGCAGTGCGCTGGCGGGTGTACGCAAAGAATGACTACTTCGGCCGAAAATGAAGCTTGAATGGCTACTTGGGCCAGTTTAAACCTTAGGGATCTAAGTGGTCCTTTTGGGAAAGTTGAAGGATCATTAAACTTTTACGCAGAGGATTGTTGTCCTTGTGTGGTTGCCCACATGCATTGGCGGATCTGCAATGGTGCAAGGGTGTTCAGTCGAACACCTAAAATTTTTTATACAATATCATGTATATAATAGGTATATTAGATATATATACTATTAGTTATGTTAAAACTATATTTTTATGCCTTCAAATAAATTCAGCACACACTCCCCGTATCTCGCGCGCAGCCCATGTAATACATTAGACCTATTTTTCTTTCCACCTCATCCCTCCTCACACCTAAAGAGGTAAAGATATAAACAAAATCCTAACATTTGTTCCATTTCTCATCTTATAGTTGTCTGCGGGAGGCGGCTTCGGCCTTCGAATGGCGAGCAGGCGGAGGTGTAGGCTAGAGGCGAGTGACGTCCGGCGGACGCGGATGTGGTGCCATGATGTGACGACAATATGCGTGAGGTGGCGCGTGGTGCAAGGTAAACGTGTGGCAGTGCGGGCAAGCAGAGGGGTGTCACAGGCAAGTGGATAATGGCACAACAAATACGGAGGTAGGGAGCGGGCGACAGGAAGAGAGCAGCGCGGTAGCCGGGAGGGAGTGTGGCATTGGAAAGTGAATAGCACCTCCAACTTATTGTCAACATCATCTCTTCAGATCTAAGTGTGCTCCACCCCTCCACTCATTTTCTTTCTTGATCTATTTTGCTCCATGGAAGGAACATACAATTTCCTCTTAGATGGACAGTTCTTGCTGATGGAGAAATAGCAAAAAAAGGTAAGATCAACAAGATATACAACTCTCATTTATCTCTACAATTTGTTGTTTAATTCATATAATTATGCTCGCCTTATGTCGTCCATTTCCTATAAGAAATCACTAATTTATGTAATTTATGTATTTTTATTATATCTACATATACGTATCGTTGTATCAGTGTTTTGGGTGGGAGGACGGTGCGTTGCGGTATCGACGTATTCGAGCATCTTAGCTTCGAAATCCGAACACCCATCCTAAAAATTCTAGATCCGCCACTGCCCACATGGCATTGCATTTCCTAAGGTTTAGAGATGAGTCCACAGGGCTTGGCGAGGAAGGAATTACCTCTTTGTCCTCAATGGCGCTCCGTGCAGTCTGACCCTCCTCGTTTCGCACACATGGGTTTACCCTCCCGTCCTCCAGCAAGAGCAGCGCGCATTGCATGTATGGCAGCCAGATGTAGTGGTGTGTTCCCCTCGAAGTAAGTTCGGTTCACCATGTCGTTGGGATGGATACACAATAGGAGAGGGACTTTGCCTCGTCCCATAGCACCGCGGAGTGGAATGCGTTCCGCCCTCTGTGGTCCCTCAGCTCGGCGGTGTCGGGGCACTCTTTTAGGATCTCCCTCATGGCATCCACCAACCTGGTTGTGCGTGACGGCGACGTGGAGAGGGAACTGCCCCTCCTGGTTGTGCGTGTAGGCGACTTCGCGGCTGCCCTTTAGGAGCATGTCAACCGTGCGCGGGTTGTTCGTCTGCGCCGCATAGTGGAGGGCATTGTTCTCGAACGAGTCGGTGAGCTGAATCAGCCATGGCATGTTGCACATCAGGACATATATAGATAGATAGATATATACAATAAGTGCACTACCCCGTCAATCAATCAGCAAGTCGACCCACCAACCCACATATGAATGGTTAATAGTGAAGTTGTAGCTGATAGTTAAGTATGATAAAATTACAATCATATGTACATAAAGCTATTATCAGTAGTTTATGAAATTATTTACAGTTCTCACACACGTTTGACCCTACTAGTGGAGCTATTGAGTTTGTTAATTTATGAAAAAGTTACTATTATGTGCACATTAAGTTATCATTTGTAATTCATGAAGTTACTTACAGTTCTCACACACATGGTATCTTTGTTGCCATAGTCGCCAACTGCTAATTACATCCGCTAATCCAGGGCATTAATTATGGGCGGCTACTAACCAGCGCGCAGATGTAAATTGCGCGCCGAAAAGCTATCATCCATCGTGAACGAAGTTACTATTGGTAGCGAGTGAAATTACTGCCGAACGCTCACAATATACAGCAAGTAAAAACTTTCATCACAACAAGCAGTAACTTCACTCATAATAGACAATAACTTTCCTTACGACCGAATCCAGTAATTATCGCGTGCACGCGCTGGAAAGTTATCATCCACTATGAATGAAGGTACTATCTGTAGCGAGTAAAGTTATTACCGAACGCTTACAATACACAACAAGTAATAATTTTCTTCATAACAGGCAATAACTTCACTCACAATAGGAAATAACTTTCCTTACGACCGAATCTACTAAATTATCACATGCATGCAGCAGTACAGTTGACGTAGGGACTTTTTTTTATCTTGTTTACAAACTAAGAAATACAATAACTTTTTCATATAAAGTTCGATCTGTGATATGTTTACGCCATTATGTTCGAAATTACGAACTTAATAAGGTCCATGTTGAATATGTTTTCGACATCTGCGACATTCATGTTTTTATGCTAGTCACAGGTAACTTCATATATATATATATATATATATATATATATATATATATATATATATATATATATATATATATATATATATATATATATATGTACATATACATACACTAGTCGTAAGTAGATTTTAATAAAATTTTGCATAAAACTTACTTTAGAGTATTTTATAGTCAGTATTAAAATATACTTAAAATAATAAAGAAATATAACAATATTAATTAAACTATGTATAATAAGTAAAAGTACGTACTCCTCGGAAGTAGGACCAGCCGATGGTAAAGTCTTTCTGCCACACGATTGGGCGAGCCCTATCAGCAGAACCGCCACGTCCAGCCACCCCGCCCTCGCCGCCAGGTGCAGCGGCGTGTCACCGTCCTCGTTCTTCCTGACGAGCATCTCCTCGTCGCAGGCGAGGACCTCCCGCGCGAAATCGGTGTGCCCGTGGTACGCGGCGATGTGGAGGGCCGTGTTGCCCTGCGGCGTCGCGGAGTCGAGGATCTTGAGGTCGTTGGCCACGAGACGCCCCAGGCTCGCCACGTTCCCGTTGGTTGCTGCCTTGTGCAGTGCTGGGTCCATGGTCCCTTGCTAAGAGTCTCTAATGAACGTCTCTGAATAGATGAACACGCGCAGCAAGCTAGCTCTCACCTAGAATTAACAAGTCTGGAAATTGATCAGACGGAAGGTTTGATCGGTGAATGAACAAAATTAAGGAAATGGAAGAGGAGCTGCTATACAAATACCAAGGCATGCTGTTTATATCTGAACTGCAGCGTGCATCTGTAGATCCAGGAGCCCGAGCACAACGTTCGCAACAGCAAAGGTGGGTGAACGCTGGCACGACGTAGATAAGACTTGGGGCGACCAAAGAACCGAAAGGGTTAAATTGAGTCGTAATAAATTTCAGAACATCTAAGGTTTTATGGCCGTAGTTGCAGAAATGCTCAGGCTTCTTAGCTAGTGGCACTTAGCCCTGGTCTTTATAGTCACAAGGTTTCGCAAAATTCGCCCAAACCAATTCCAAATTCGCCTTTGCTTCAAGTGTTTCAATTGGCCATGTGCCGGATTTATCTTGCTGTTCCCCTCTATATACGGATGGTACGGATTCCTCGCCTCACGATCTTGTTCGCTTTGTTGGTACTCCCTAGTCCCTACTACAGCACTAGGCAAAACAAGCAAGCATGGTATCAGGTTTTTTATTTTATTTTGAGAAGAAGCATGGTATCAGGTTAATCATGGTAATTGAGTTACCCTGAAAATTAAATAAAAAATCGTCGCAAAAAAATAAAACTAAATAACGTTGGGCCTCAAAAGCTGGGAGATCGGATTGGCTGGGATCGCAGGCGAGCACGCTGAGCTGAAACTGCATGCGTCGAACCATTATGATCTGGAGGCAGATGGAGGCAGCCGGCGACCTCATTTTGAAGTCAACCGGTTTTGGGCGGGTTGCCCAAAAACGGGTTTGAACAGCCCTAGGCACAAGTCACACAAGTCACCATCTAAACTCCTACCCACTTAATTCATGGTGATATTTGCTTTTTAGCCCCTAGAATTTTTTTTTCAACCACCTGATTGGCCCCGCTCCAACGGCTTCAGCTTATGTATTTTTTTGGCTTTCGACTTATTTAAGTAAAAAGCCACTTGAAACATACCAGTTTTTAATTTTAGCTTGTTTTTCTGTATTTTTGCCTTCTCCTTTTCCTCTTATTCCTTTGCATTGTCCGTGACGATATAACAGTTTTTTACTTTTTAATTTTTCCTTATTTTATTCTAGAAAAGCTAACATCCGCTACAGTGTACTTTCAGCAAAAAAAAAATCAAAAGTCACAGTCAGAAACTTAAACCAAAAGCTAGTTGAAGCACCACCATTTATCATTAGGTAAAGGGATAGGAGAAAGCGAAAAATAGGCAATACGGATGGGAAGTGGAAATGTGCATCTCCGGCCGCCACCGATCTACCAAAGCTGTCAGGAGGGAGTGGTCAAACGGGAAGTGTCACGACCACTCCGCGCCATCGTCTCCGCCCGCAGGCAAAGCTGGTCTGTCCTCGTCTATGGCTTGCACCATTTGGGCAAGAGGGAGTAACCCGGCATCGCTCAGCTTGTGAAGCAAAAAAAGGTCAGTATGCAACTTACATATATCAAGAACACAACGCTGTCGGAGTGCAAATCTACCTGTCCAGCATGGGTCCAGTCTACAGGACACTCGAGGTGCGCGTGTGCGAACAACCCCCAAGTTAGCCACCTCGTCCGCGATCCCTGGAGGTGGAACACGACGCGAAGCGTGATGCAGCTAGTCGACGTGCTCGTCTAACAGGCCGTAAGGCCACTCCAGTCTGTAAAGTTTATAAGCCATAGCTACAAAATGAATTGAAGTTAGCATTTATGGGCAAAAAAAACATTGAATGTAAAGCGACAGTATGTAGAACTTGTAAATAAATAAACGAAACAATACTAAGCTACCATCACAATACTTACAACAATACTAAAAATGGGGAAATACCAAAACAGTTTTACAAATAGTACAGCTAATGTACGATGCGACAATACGTACGTCAAAAGTGTCAACTAACAAAGTACAGATTGCATAATTACAAGAGGCTATTGAAATCAGGCTACCATGGCAAGATTAGCATAGCCTTGCCCAGCATTAGAAATAAGACAGCCGGAGTGCTACACCCCATCGCAATCACCACGTAGGCGAGCCACCGAGAGTTGGGCACAACGGTGAGGTACACGGCAAGCATCACAGCCACGACCATCGCTAGGCAGGCAATGACTGTCAGCCAGTGGGCCCACGCCACCACGTCATTCTTGACGTCCACAGGCTCCCGCCGCGCCCAGGTGGAGCCGAAGACGACGACGACGGAGCAGCACATCGCGAGAGTGTTGGAGATGACATACATCTGGAATGCCACACGGTGCCCTAGGATGGCTGTGCCGTCCTGTTGGTTGTACCCACCAGGCATGGTAAAGGTTGTTGGAATTAATCTTGACATGTAGTTTTGTGTAATCTTAGAGTTGTTTAGTTGTGTGTTCTAGGTGCAGTAGAGGTGTTGCATGCGCCAAAGAATCAGTCTTGCATGTGTGTATGAGACTATTTACGTGGCATGCAGGTTAGTTGATTAAGTCATTTAGCTGCATGCATGCATAAGTAGTTGGGCATTTCTGAAAGCTAGATATTAGTGTGTAGTAGTGGAGGCGTGGCGTGAATTGTGGATCGAGCCAAGGTACAAGTGTGAAGCTGGTGGGTGGGTTCCTGAAGAATCGTTCAGTTGACGCCAACATGCAGGAGAGGTGGAGTTAGTAGTGAAATTACTCAAGTAGTTAGCAAATGCATTACTCGTAGTGTTGTATAAGTAGCTGCACTTGCGGTTGAAATAAACGAGCCATTTGGAGAGTCCAGTGCTCCCGTGCGTGTGTATCTCGTATGCATGTATGTGTGTGTCTCCCCGAGGGATACAAGCTGAGAGAGAAATAGGTAGATCAATGAGAGATTTCTAACATTTGGTATCAGAGCCTTAAGATCATCGGGAGCGGCGGCTCGCAGGCGACACCGACGACATGGTGATGTTGAGGCTTGCGGCGAGAGGCCGCGGCGACGTCAAGGTGCTGCGTTGATGCGGTGGAGACCATGAACGGTGGTCGGAGGCCGCGTTCGTGGAGGTGGCCTTGCGAGGTCGCTATGAGAAGACAGTCAGTGTGAAGCCGATGGTGTTTGTGCAAGGCCATGAGGAGGTGGCTATGCGCAAGAGCCGCGTTGGAGGCCACGAACAACGGTGTGAGGCTGTGTTCATGGAGGCGATGGTGATGGCGTGCAGTCGGCACGTGGAGGCGCGCCTTAGCGGCGCGGAGCGTGACGGCGGTGCGAAACCGTTGTGAGGATTCGGCGTGAAGCCGAAGGCGCTAATGTGAAGCCATCGTCGCTAGAGGAGTCGGTGTGAAGCCGACAAGCATGCCTCGGTGTGAAGCCGAGTGGTAGCGGTGTGATGCCGCTGCGAGGAGAAGCTGGTGGCGTGAGGCCACAATGGTGTCTCGCTCACGCTTGAAGTTGTGTACGGTGGCGACGTGTGGTCGTCAGCAGACGTACATGAAAGGAGGTGTGAGGCCACCAGGAGAAGTCATTGTGAGACTGACAATGATAGCGGTGCGATGCCGCTCGGAGAAAGCCGCTGCGTGTGGCAAGGGGTTGTGGGCGATCCGCAACGGTGAGTCGGTATGTCAAGATTAGGGGGGAAAATGTTGGAATTAATCTTGACATGTAGTTTTGTGTAATCTTAGAGTTGTTTAGTTGTGTGTTCTAGGTGCAGTAGAGGTGTTGCATGCGCCAAAGAATCAGTCTTGCATGTGTGTATGAGACTATTTACGTGGCATGCAGGTTAGTTGATTAAGTCATTTAGCTGCATGCATGCATAAGTAGTTGGGCATTTCTGAAAGCTAGATATTAGTGTGTAGTAGTGGAGGCGTGGCATGAATTGTGGATCGAGCCAAGGTACAAGTGTGAAGCTGGTGGGTGGGTTCCTGAAGAATCGTTCAGTTGACGCCAACATGCAGGAGAGGTGGAGTTAGTAGTGAAATTACTCAAGTAGTTAGCAAATGCATTACTCGTAGTGTTGTATAAGTAGCTGCACTTATGTTGAAATAAACGAGCCATTTGGAGAGTCCAGTGCTCCCGTGCGTGTGTATCTCGTATGCATGTATGTGTGTGTCTCCCCGAGGGATACAAGCTGAGAGAGAAATAGGTAGATCAATGAGAGATTTCTAACAAAGGTGGCAGCGAAGGTGACCGTGGCGATGAGGGTGGCAACGAGGGTATAGGTCTCTAGCCGGAGCCCGAAGTAGTTGTTAGGTCTCAATGATTTCCACAATCTAGATGGCGGTAATGGATGCGGTTGTCTCCTGGCCCAAATGGATTCTCGCTTCTTCAACTCCTTCCACAAGTATATCTACATTGATAAATATAGAACAACATTAGCAAAAGTAACATATATAAAGCCATAACATACCATTTCCCACAAAAGCTGTCTTTCCTGAAGAAGGCGGTCTAGGTTTGCAACACAAATTCATAGTGCTCTGCCTAAGGGCCACATAAATTGGTCCGTCATGTTACACATCAGGCCCAAATTACAGATGTCCCGATATGAGACTGGTATGAGGACGAGCTATGGCTTAGGTTGGGTGGCTTGATGTGTTGGTTATGCGAGTAGCCCGTCTAGCTTCGATCTCTAAGATGGAACTTGGTGTACCTTACACACGCATGTGTGTTTAATGAAAAAGTATTTGTCCGTGTTCTATGAAGTTACTAGGGCACTGGATAAATCCTAAATTTATCCAGTGATCTTTGCTTGAGATCTAGTGTGTATTTCAATAGGATGCACGTATGTATGTGCATATGGTGTGAGTAGAGTGTTATAAGTGTGCATCGTATATAGTAATCTAAAAAAATGAGACTTCCAATATGATCATTGAACATGTGACAACTAGGGCTGTAAACGAACCGAGCTCGAGCGAGTCAGACTCGAGCTTGGTAGAAACTCAAGCTGAGCTCGAGTTGGGATCCGAGCCTAAGTCTGGGCTCGAGCTCGACTCAGCCTAAGCTCAAGTAGGCTCGTGCTTGGCTCGTTGAAGCTCGATAACAACTAAAATAATTTATTATGCACTAATTTTCAACAATAAGAAAAGTTTGAGTTCGACCTCAGCTCGAGTAAACTCGATTACAGTCAAAATAATTCAAACATACATTAATTTTTAATAATAAAAAAGCTCTAGCTCAAGTTTTGCTAAAGTAAGCTCAGTAAGAGTTAATATATATCACTGTTTAAGCTCGAATCGAGGCTTGTGAACTATTCGAACTTGGTTCGGTGAAACTCGTGAGCTCGAGTTCGACTTGTTTAATGTTTGAGTTGAACTTGAATCAAGCCTAGAATAAGTCGAGTTCGGGTAGCTCGTGAGTCTCGTGCTTTTTTATAGCCTTAGTGACCAGAAGGCTCCGAAGCACTGAGGCAATCGCTGGCAGGTATATGCAAAGGGATTGATTTGACCCAAAAAGGAAGCTTGAATGACTACTTCGGCCAGTTTAAACGTTAGGGATCTAAGTGGCCCTTTTGCGAGAGTTGAAGGATCAAATAGGCCATTAAACGTTTACTCAGAGGATTGTTGTCCGTGTGTGGTTGCCCACATGGCATTGCATTTCCTAATTAAGGTTTAGAGGTGAGTCTGTAGGGTTGGGCGCACACGCACATAGAGAGAGACAGGGGAAGGAACTACCTGGTAAGAGTTTACATCCTCTTTGTCCTCAATGGCGCTCCGTGCAGTCTGACCCTCCTTGTTTCGCACACATGGGTTTACCCTGCCGTCCTCCAACAAGAGCAGCGCGCATTGAGGGTGAACATGTATGGCAGCCAGATGTAGTGGCGTGTTCCCCTCGTCGTCAGCTCGGTTCACCATGTCGCTGGGCTGGACATACAATTGGAGGCACTTGAGAGACTTTGCCTTGTGCCACAGCACCGCGGTGTGGAACGCGTTCCACCCTCTGTGGTCCCTCAGCTCGGTGGTGTCAGGGCACTCTGTCAGGATCTCCCTTATGGCATCCACGGAGCCATAGATGGCGGCGACGTGGAGAGGGGACTGCCCCTCCTGGTTGTGCTTGTAGGCGACTTCGCGGCTGCCCTTTAGGAGCATGTCAACCGTGCGCGCGTTGTTCGTCTGCGCCGCATAGTGGAGGAGGGCATTGTTCTCGAACGAGTC
The DNA here is from genome assembly GCA_036346245.1 of Bonia amplexicaulis. Lineage (NCBI taxonomy): Eukaryota > Viridiplantae > Streptophyta > Magnoliopsida > Poales > Poaceae > Bonia > Bonia amplexicaulis. Next base: position 7,560,788 of record CM070760.1, on the reverse strand, counting down.
GGTGAGCTGAATCAGCCATGGCATGTTGCGCATCAGGATTTCTGTGATCTCTGTCAGATAAGTTGAGAAGATGAACACAAATGTGAGCCAACTTCCTTCTACCCCTTCCGTTACATATACATATCATTTTGGATTACGTGCAATTAAATTTTTGAAATTTTAACTATCGATATATTTTTTAATATTTAGATTGGATATATATATAATTATATATATATATATATTTATCTAGCAAAGTACTTTTATAATATTCTAATTTTATTGAGTTTTATAAATATATTATAATATAAAATAGTTATCAAAGTTATGTTTTAAAGACAATTTTAAAGTCTAAAATAATATATATTTGTGACTAGACGGAGAAACATAAGAACCTATTACGCCAGGAAGAAAGCGCACGCGGGGGGCATGGCCACGTCGCCTGCGCTAGCGCCCGCGCGGCGCGTGTCGCCCAAAAACCCGTACGGTCGGGGGAGGTAATTTCCTGTGTTTTTTCGAAATTACGTACAGGTCCCTGGTTCTCGCGAAAAGGTCCCTGGATTTTTTTGGCCCCTCCGTTTTGCAAGATAGCCCCCCGCGGTTTCCGAAATTGCGCACGGGTCCCATTTTCTTACGTACAGGTCCTTGGTTTTTTTCAAAAAAACCCTTTACTTTTCCCGAAAATACTTTTTGCCCCCGGTTTTTTTTACAGGCCCTCGTTTTTTTCGTACAAACCCTTTAACTTTTTCAAAAATACGTATTTGCCCCGGGTTTTTTTTTTAACTCCTCACGAATTATCGCCTCTTTTATTTTAGTACGTACGATGACTGACGCGGCGTTGCGCCGCGCCTACGAGGCTAGTGTATATCAGGTCGGGGGTGGTTTGTTTACAAATTAAGTAGCAAAGTCCCCGTTGTTGTCACTGTGCAATTTTCCCAAAGGAATGTATAGGTAGGTACTTGACGAAAGTTCTTACTGATGTGACCGCCAAGAACGGCCTGATACAGAGGTGTGCCACTGACGGACTTGGATGGCACGTACTCCTCGGCGACCCACGCATATCCCACGATCCTCTCTACGATATCAACGAGGCCCTCCCTCGCGGCGATGTGCAGCGGCGACTCCATTGCCAAATTCAGCGCATGACAGCGGCTGGGTTCAGCTTCCAGCAGCCTCAGCGCGACTACACCCTTGCGATGCTTCACCGCCTCATGCAACGGGGTGTTCCCTGCCTTGTTCGTCATCAGCAAGCACTGCAAATGCGCTTTTATCAGATAAAAAATATTTAAACCAAGAATTAAGATAATAGTGAATATATAGCGCCATCCAAATCTGGCATCTCCGGTCAACTTGTTACAACTTTGTTATATATATATATATATGTGTGTATGTATGTGTGTGTATATGTATGTGTGTGTATATGTATATATATGTGTATGTGTATGTATGCATGTATGTATGTGAGAGACCATGTGAGAGGTGCTCCCATGTTTGTGATGAGTAATTGACTCGTGTGCTGAAAATCTGGAAAATGGATCAGGTCTGCTGCTCCCAGATTTTTCGGAACTACCGCAGTTTGCATCGCGGTATTATCTACCAAGCGGTACTTCACTGTGGAAAGCGGTACTACCGGCTGGGCGCAGACAGAACAGTCAGGGCATAAAATTTGAGTTTGGTTTGGGTGGTTTGTGTAATTAGGGCATATGTTTATTCCATTATCTCGAGCGGTGCTATTTGATGTGTTTCCTGTCTGTGTGGCTGCAGGACATCGAGGCGGAGTCGTGGCGAGACACGGTGGACCGGACTAGGCGCAGGTGGCGCTGAGGTCAAAACGGTCGGGATGTGTCGAAGACGACGTGGACTCGAGGTGGTTGCGAGGCGTGCGAGGCAAGGAGCGCGGAAGCTTCCGGGAAGGTGCTTGAGGGGCAATTTGGTAAATTGACTCAAGCAAATGAGTAGAGTGGGTGGATTGCCTTCCAAAATCTGGTTGTTGACTTATTGCCTCATATGGTGTGTGAGGTGGGGGAGTGGATGTAGTATGATATTTCTTGATTTGCTATTAGAGGATGGGAGGTCTTCTATTTAGTGAATAGAGATGGCATTCTGGATAGACATCCAAGTATCCAGGCAATGAGTTAGCAAAAGGAGTGACTCTGGGTGTTCTTCTCCTCCCCTGTTCTTGACTTCTTGAGGTGTTCTTGAGATGGAGAGGGAGAGAGTTGGTTGATTCTTCATGTAATCTTTTCTTGTTCTATTGTCCATGTGTATGGGAACTCATTTGTGATCCTCTTGTCTCAAGGAATGAGATCTCTGAAGTTTTATCTCATGTGCCTCTCTGTTCTTCGTTCTTCATTGCCCCTTTTGAGCTCTTTCTTGATTCTCCGATTTTCTTGTTGATTCTTGCTGAGGAGTGGCAAAATGGGTTGCTCAGTGATGGGATAGTCCCTCAAGGTCATTTGATCGAGTTTTCCCAAGAGCAAAACAAGTTTTAATCTCAGATTTGCGTTTTTGGCTCTCTCTGTTCTTCATATCTCGTTTCTAGGGTTTTTGCTCCAAACCTTGTTTCCTTCTCTATGATGGCTTGAATCTCGGCTCATAGAGTCTTGTGACTATTGCTAAGATATCTGCAAAGTTTCGTGGCCAAAGGATCAGAGTTGGAATGGATTTTTAGATTTTTAGAAAACCCTCTGTATTTTTCGGGTATTTGTCTTCCCTTTCGATTCTCTAGAGAAATCTTGAAATTGATTCTTGGCTTATCCTTCTAGAAGTGTTTCCTTGCTATCCTCAAAGTTTCCCAAGCCAAGAATCCGAGAATCTTGCAATTTCTCGATTTCTTTTTCTCGCGTCTTTGTTCTTGGTGCGGTACTACCGCTCGTCGAGAGGTACTACCGCTCAAAGGTACTACCGCATTTTCAACAGCGGTACTTCCGCTCACGGTACTACTCATCATATCACGGTACTACCGCTCACGTAACAGTGCCGATTTTTCCTTACTCTCTGGATTTGATTTCTTTTCTCGATCCGTGACTTCAAAGGAGTTCTTTTCTCATTGTATGAGTATTTGAGGGGAGGATTTTAATTTTTAAAAGGCACCATTCACCCCCTCTGTTGCCATTTCGGTCCTACAATTGGTATCAGAGCCGGTTAGCTCTTCTTGATAGATCTTTAACCGGTCTCAAGAGCCATGGCGACAGACAAGTACTCGACCAAGCCCCCGATCTTCGATGGGATGGATTTTCCATTCTGAAAGAGTCGGATGGAGACCTACATCCAGGCTCAGGGCTACGCCATCTGGCGGAAGGTAAAGATTCAGTTTGTTGTTCCTGCCGATGAGAACATCAATGCTGGGAATATGGCTGATGTTGAGGCGAATGCAAAGGCAAGGAACATCATCATTCGTGGTTTGAGCAGAGCGAGTTCGATCAAGATCTCTCACCGTCGTCCGCCTACGATATCCGGGTGACCTCAATGCATACCATGAGGGCACCACCCGATCAAGACGGTTCGACAGACCGCCTCAAGCGCCGAATACAAGAATTTGAGATGCTTGCTGGAGAGTCCCTTGACGAGTGCTTTTCGCATTTTCACAAAATCTTGAGCAACATCCGAGCCGTCGGTCTCACATACTCCGACTCGGATAACGCTCGACAAATCCTTTCTGCACTTGATCTTCGGGTTTGGGAGATGAAGGTGACTACCATCAAGGACACCACAGACCTCTCGACCATGACTCTTGATGCGCTTTACTCGCACCTCAAGACACACGAGATTGACATAGTCTCGCCGTGGTCAAGTCACGATCGATGGCGTTAGTCACCGATCCCGCTCGATCTTCTTCTGCCGAGCCTTTGTGCGGATTCTCCTCGCCGCTCTCGTGACATAACCGATGATCGCTAGAGCGACTTATGGATGAACAGCTAGCCCTCCTAGCACGGAGATTTTCTCATGCTTACAAGAGGAGGAGGGATGGAAAAAGAGGAGGACCCGTGATTTGTTTCGAGTGTGGTGGCCCCAACCACATCCGAGCAAACTGTCCTAAGCTTGGGAAGGGTAAAGGTGACTTCGGCGGTTCGGGCAAGAACGACTACACCGACAAGAACCGCAACTCGAAGCCCTCAGCACCGGTCCAAGGCAAGAAGAAGTTTCGCAAGTTTGGGAAGGCGAAGAAGCTCTTCCACCGCGTCCTCACCGCTTTCGACAACCTCGACTTTAGCGAGGTGGAGGGATGGAGCGACGACGACGGGACGGGTGATCAAGAACCCAAAGGCGACGGCGACTTCTCCGGCATGTGCTTGATGGCCCTTGAGGGCGAACTGAGCGACAGCGAGCTATACTCCGACTCCGACGATGTATTTCCTTCCTACGACCAACTTAATGAAGCTTTTCTTAAACTAGGAGGATTTCATGCTAGAGCTAAAACTAGGTGTAGCGAGTTGGAGAAGGAAGTAGATAGATTGTCTCTAGAGATTATTGCTCTTACATCTGCTCCCACAAATGATGATTGTGATACTTGTTGTGCTATCTTGGGTGACATGGAGAAACTAAGGATCTCGCATGATAGTGTGTCCTCCGAGCTTGATATTGTTAAGGTGGAGAATGTTAGTCCTGCCATCGAATTAGAATTGAGTAGGATGGATGTTACCCTACTTACTACCGATGAGACTATTTCTCCCACCTCATGTGAGGATAAGGATATCGCTACTAGAGGACCTTATGCCATGCTACTTGATCCGCCCAATATTGTGAAACTTGCAATAATCAAGATGAACTTAAACCAGGCGCACCATAAAATTGTCAATTATGTGCTTCCTGTTAGAGCCTATTGTTTCTTGTACCAACTGTCCTAAATTAACCTTTGAGCTTGAATCGGTTTCTAAGCAATTTCAAGAGATGGTTGATCATAACAAGAAAATGGCTCAATTTGCTACTATGATCCTGTTAGCTCACCATGCAATAGTTGTAATAAACTAAAATCAATTGATTGCATTGGATGAAAATGTGAAGTTAACTAAGGACCTTCTAGAAAATCACATACTTCTTGTGCTTTCAGGTCAAGTGTTTGAAAAGGATAAGGACATGATAGAGGCGTTTAGGAAGAGTTACGAGAACCAAATGGCTAGGATTAGGGCTGCCCCTTGTGTGTCCTGTGAAGCCCTCAAGGTTGAGGTGGCCGTGCATAAGGAGAAATATGCACGTGCTATTCGCTCTTCTACTATTGGTTCTTCTCCTTCCTCTCTTCCTGCTGTCTCTTCTTCTTCTCCTTGCTCTTCTTGCACCTCTCTTTTCGGGAGTGTCAAGATCTTATGAAAACTCTCGAGAAATTTGTAGGAGGCAAGAAAAGCTTAATCTTATTTTAGACCACCAAAGATTTGCAAATTCAATCGTGGTCTAGGATATGATTTTCTAGAGGATGTGAGGAAGCATCCACCGTCGTATCTCGCACCCATAGCAGCAGTGTGATTGAGGTCAAGCCCAAGAACAAGAAAGTTCAATTTAAATCAGCGGGCTTTGTTCAAGGGATTTCTGACAGCAAGGTGATTCCACCTGTAGCTTCGGCTTCTCAGAAGGCAAAGTCATCTCATGTTACTTCTGCCTCTCAGAAGGTGAAGTATCATTGCACCTTCTGTCAGAAGGATGGACATTGGATTGACCACTGCTTCAAGCACGCCAAGATTGCGCGAAGAGACCGTGTTGAGTCTCTTAGGCGTACTCAGGGTCAACCCCAGACCTTGGGTGCACCTAAGACCAACACGAGGTCTAGGCTTGCTATCATTGGTAGCTTTGGGCAAGATCGAGGACTTGGTTCTTCCGAGTTTTCTTTTTCGTCCTCATGCTCCCTCGGTCGTGACTTCCGCCGTCCTGAGGGTAGATCTCGCTTTCCCGCCGAGATGCCTACCGCGACGTGATCGAGATGTTGCGGTGCTCGACTCGCTCTTCCATAGCGCCGGAACCAAGAACGCCTTCGTGTCCGCACACGCACTGCCGCTTTTTGAGTGACGAGAGCGAGGGTAGATAGAGGTCACCGTGCTTGACTACTTCATCTCGCCGACGTGTTACTCAAGATTGGGTGCCAAAATCACTCTTGATTTACCCCGCATCGAGACTTTATTCTCTGTTTGACTCAGGTTCGCCGGGCAGAGAAGGGAAAGGTTTGGCTCGTAGACTCCGGGTGTTCACGACACATGACCGGAGATTCCCGTTGGTTTTCTTCCCTTGTCCGTGCTCCAGGTGATGAGACGATCACCTTCGGAGATGCTTCATCCGGGCGTGTCATCGCCAAAGGTACAAGCTTGGCGTTAATGATTCTTTCATTTTGAAAGATGTTGCCTTGGTTAGTAAGTCGCAGATAATTTGCTTTCCGCTTCTCGACCATCGATGACGGCTTTGAGGTAAGTTTTAAGAAAACAATTGCAAAATTCTTGATTCTTCTGGTAGTCCGGTTTATGGATTTCTCGCTTTGGGAGGATCTTCGTCTTGACTTTTTGAGTCTTCCGTGATCCTCTCCGATGTTTGGTTGCTTCTGAGTCCCGTGACCTTTCCTTCTGGCATAGGAGACTTGGTCATATTGGATTTGACCATTTGACCCGAGTTAGTGGCCACGATCTCATTCGTGGTCTGCCGAAACTCAAGATGGTCAAAGATCTTGTTTGCGCTCCATGCCGCAGACGGCAAGATGGTTGCCGCTTCTCACCCTCCCACACAAAGTGACTATGACCGATGCACCGGGATAGCTGCTCCATATGAACACGGTTGGACCAGCTCGAGTGCAGTCAGCAGGAGGGAAGTGGTATGTTCTTATCGTGGTCGATGACTTCTCGAGGTATTCTTGGGTGTTTTTCTTAGCCTCGAAGGATGAGACGTTTACACATTTCCGAGGCCTTTTCAGTAGGCTTTCTATTGAGCTTCTGGGTGCCTTACGAGCGATCCGCAGTGACAATGGCATGGAGTTCAAGAATTCCTACTTCGAGAGATTCTGTGGTGAGACAGGTGTAGAGCACCAGTTTTCTTCTCCACATGTCCCACAGCAGAATGGCGTCGTGGAGAGGAAGAACCGTACCTTGGTCGAGATGGCCAGGACGATGCTCGATGAATACTCTACACCACGGAAGTTTTGGGCTGAGGCTATAGCCACCGCGTGCCATGTTTCGAACAGAGTTTTTCTCAGGGCACACTTGCACCGCACTTCTTACGAGTTGAGATATGGGCGAAAGCCCAGTGTTTCTCATTTTCGTGTGTTTGGTTGCAAGTGCTTTATTTTGAAGTCCGGGAACTTAGATAAGTTCGAGTCACGCTCTTATGATGGGATCTTTCTAGGCTACTCGACTTCTTCGCGGGCTTATAGGGTCCAGAACCATGAGTCTAGTAAAATGGTAGAGACCTGTGAGGTGACCTTCGACGAGGCCAGTCCGGGGACTAGCCCCGATATCTCAGGTTCTTTAGAGCAGTCCGAGACCATCTTTGTGGATGATGAGGACGATGGAGATAAGGGTTGTCTGCCCGATCCAATCCCTCATCCACCCCTTGAGGTGCCAACTTCCACCGCACCTCAAGGCGATCAGCCCATGCCTTCTGCCTCTTCTGGAGCTAGTGGCTCTGTTCCTACCTCGTCAGCTCACGAGGTAGAGGCCACTTCTTCATCTCATCCCGACCTCCCGGACATATCCAAAATCTCATCCTTCGAGCGCATCATTGGAGATCTTTTTGAGCGAGTTACTCGCTCAAAATCTGGCATGTCACTCTTTTGTCTTCACTCTGCCTTTGTTGCCTCCTTCGAGCCCAAAGACATTTGTCATGCTCTATCTGACGAGTCTTGGGTCAATGCCATGCATGAGGAGCTAGAGAGTTTCGAGAGAAACAAGGTCTGGACGCTTGTTGAGTCCCCTCGAGGTCACAATATCATTGGGACCAAATGGGTGTTCAAGAACAAGCAAAGTGAGGATGGGATAGTCATTCGAAACAAGGCTAGACTGGTTGCTCAGGGGTACTCCCAGGTTGAGGGTCTAGATTTCGAGGAGACCTTTGCCCCTGTAGCTAGACTTGAGGCCATTAGAATTCTGCTTGCCTTTGCAGCTTCTAAGGGTTTCAAGCTCTAACAGATGGATGTCAAGAGTGCATTTCTCAATGGTTTTATTGAGGAAGAAGTCTATGTGAGACAGCCTCCAGGTTTCGAGAACCCCAAATACCCTAGTCATGTCTACAAGCTTTCCAAAGCGTTGTATGGACTTAAGCAGGCTCCTAAAGCTTGGTATGAGAGGCTTAAGTCCTATCTATTGAGACATGATTTCGAGATGGGTAAAGTAGACAAGACCTTGTTTATTCGTCGGCTTGGCAATGACCTTCTGCTCGCCCAAATTTATGTCGATGACATTATCTTTGGCGGCTCTTCTCATGCTCTAGTTTCATAGTTCTCGGATGTCATGAGCACCGAGTTTGAGATGAGCATGATAGGTGAGTTGACCTTCTTTCTTGGCTTCCAGATCAAGCAGACTCGGGAGGGTACCTTCTTGCATCAAGGCAAGTACACCCGTGATCTCCTGAGACGTTTCGACATGAGTGATGGAAAGCCGGTGTCAACTCCGATGGCTTCTACGGCCGCACTTGACCCAGATGAGGACGGCGAGCCAGTTGATCAAAAGGAGTTCAGAAGTATGATTGGCTCTCTCTTGTACCTCACTGCCTCGAGACAGGACATACACTTTTCCATGTGTCTATGTGCTCGGTTTCAGGCTTCTCCTCGCGTGTCTCACCGCCAAGCGGTGAAGCGCATCTTTCGGTACCTTCGAGCTACCATTGACTATGGTATCGGCACTCTTCCTCCTCCCGCTCATCTCTTAGAGTCTTTTCGGATGCGCACTTTGCCGGTCAGAGGATAGATAGGAAGAGCACTTCGGGCACCTGCCAGTTCATTGGCACTTCTCTCGTTTCCTGGTCCTCGAGGAAGCAGTCCGGTGTTGCACAGTCCACTGCAGAGGCCGAGCACGTTCTCGCAGCCGATTGTCGTAGCTGTGTGCTTTGGATGGTCTCGACTCGGGATTTTGGGTTAGCTATCGACCGTGTTCCGCTCTTTGCGATAACACGTCTGCGATTAGCATTGCTAAGAACCCAGGTCAGATTCTCGAACCAAGCATATTGATATCGATATCACTTTCTTGAGACCATGTGTAGAAGGGTGACATCGTGCTCCGCCAGTGAGAGTGACCACCGCTTGGTGATATCTTCACCAAGCCTTTGGATAGCACGAGGTTTTCAGCTCTGCGGGGAGAGCTTGGGGTGGTTTGTCCTTATGGACTGTTGTGAGGGTGAGCTTTGGGCTTTACTGCTTTATAATTCTAATTATGCTTCTGTCCCCTTACTGTTGCATTGCATCTGCGGGTGCATTGGGTATTAGTCCTTCTAACATAGGTTAGAGTGTGTCTCTTGCTGAGTTCCTTAGACTTCTTGCTCTTATCTTGTGTTTTCAGGATAGCTGTTTCTTATCTCACTAGGTTGAGCTCACTCACTTCTTGTAGGTTCTAGCGAGGTTGGGCCACCCTGCAAGCAGTACGTGTTTGCTCTCTAGTGTGTGTTTTTTCTCGACAGCTGTTGTCCTGGAGTCATATGGGGCAGATAAGAGTTAGTCTGAGTCGTTAGTACTCTCTATCTTATCTATGCTTTAAGGACTGCCTTTCTTGATTTCTTTGCCAGCTTCTCGTTTTTATTGCTTTGGTTCAGGGGGAGTTCATTTGATAACTTCTAGATCTTCATATTGACATAACTCAACTTGAACTAAAAGTTGCGTCACATGTTGATGGGGAGTTGGATTTTATTGCATGTCATTCTGCATTGTAATATAATTACATGGAGCCTTGATTATTATCCATTGATGACATGTTTAAAATGCTTTACACCTTGCCATGACTTATGCTTATTTGCTATATTTATCATGACTTCATATGTGTAAACTAGCTTGTGCCACGATAAGTTAATTAAACTTGCTCAATTTAAACTAAAACTTGTCATGTTAGCACTCGAGATTAGTCTTTCTTGAGCTATCCTTTTATGATCCATGACATGTCAAGTAGGCTGAGTCGAGCGTTGAATCTCTATTGAGCCTTAGTTTGAGCTGTTTTAAGTCTCTTGATGATGCATAAGCTAGTACAATCTGTTAAAAAGCAAAAGATCTCTTTGTGCGAAAAACCGATTTCACCAATTCTTTCTCATGAGACGGTTTGCCATTGCACTAGGCATGAACTCAGGGGGAGTTTTGGATGACCTAGACTATCTTCTTAAGCTTCTTGCTTGGAGTAGTCGCATAAGGCTTGAGATCTAGCACATGATAAAAATATTGGTTGGAAACGACCATAAGTTTCAAAAGAAAATATGTCATTTGTGCTCAATTTGCTTAAGCTACTAAAAGAACCAAGTACTTGAATAAATGTTTCACTCTTGAGCATATAGCACTCTACTTGGACTCAATATTAGCTTCTTGGTTCCGCTTAGCTTAACTGACATGGCTTGCATCATCCTTGCATGTCTCTAGTTAGACTTTGCTTATTGATGACTTGACTTGTTCACAAATTGCACTACATTTTAGATTGTCATCTCTTTGGTTTTGCTGGCATATACATATCTTGTCATGATCTAGATAGCATATTTATGTGTTATGGCTTGATGTAATTCTTAATGGTCATTTTGGATAATTCTCATGGCTCTAAATGCATAGAATAAACAAACTTCAGTCATTTTATCCAAAATGTGTTATATTCTCTCTCTTGCATCCTTGCTGTGTTTATTGCCAAAAGGGGGAGAATTTTGAAAAAAATAAAAAGTCTTTTGGGATCTTTCTAGAGCTTTGGAGATCACTTTGTTTTTTCTTGAGTTGCTCTAGTGATTCTTCTGTCGACATGGTCATTCGTTTCATTCCCTTCTCAGGACCATGTTGGATTCTTCAAACCAAACTTTTATGTCTTTTTCGGTGTTTGTCAATATACTCACCAAGGGGGAGATTAAGAGACCATGTGAGAGGTGCTCCCATGTTTGTGATGAGTAATTGACTCGTGTGCTGAAAATCTGGAAAATGGATCAGTCTGCTGCTCCCGATTTTTTTGAACTACCGCAGCTTGCACCTTCATGGTATTACCGATCGGCGGTACTTCACTGTGGAAAGCGGTATTACCGGCTGGGCGCAGACAGAACAGTCAGGGCATAAAATTTGAGTTTGGGTTGGGTGGTTTGTGTAATTAGGGCATATGTTTATTCCATTATCTCGAGCGGTGCTATTTGATGTGTTTCCTGTCTGTGTGGCTGCATGACATCGAGGCGGAGTCGTGGCGAGACACGGTGGACCGGACTAGACGCAGGTGACGCTGAGGTCAGAACGGTCGGATGTGTCGAAGACGGCGGAGTATATACTCAAGAAAGTACGAAATGTGTGTGTGTGTGTGCGCACGCGCATACACACACATTTTTCTAGTAAGATTTTTCTGTACTCTCAGGAATAAATATTCCCACTTCTAATGTATCATTTAAGCAAACATGTTATATCTCTTTATCACTTTTAATATACTTAAATACTAATTATAAGATACTCCAATGCGATTTGGTTGAAAATTTTTATCAGAATCCTTTATTTTTACTATATAACTTTTCTATATCTTTACTATTATAAAAGTGTGAGTTGGTGGTTGGTCCATTCTCTCTCCTCTCTTCTCAGTCATCCGATTTGATCTGCACCATTCATTTTCTCCTCCTCTCTCTCAGGATACAACCGCCCACCCCCTCCACTTTTCCTATCTCCTCGCGTATTCTGGCCACCCTTCTCTCTCTGACGTTTACTCTCCAATTTTTCGTAGAACTTACTTTAGAGTATTTTATAGTTATTATTAGAACATACTTAAAATAATAAAGAAATATACCAATATTATTCAAACTATATTTTCTATTATAAAAGAAGGGGGTGGTGGTTGGTCCGGTCTCTCCCACCCCTTCCCATAAAAGACAGCGCTGACATGTGGCCCGAAAAGACCTGCGCCGAATCTTTCCACCTTTCTATCAAAATATCTTTCTTTCCATGATTTAGTGGTCAAGGTGGATTTCATCTAGACTACATTGTAGAGTACAAACTGCATTTTTCATCTGGTGCTTAATTTTGTACTAGATGAATGCTTGTTGCTACGGATTTTAAAACTTTATCATACTATATGTTCTGAAATAACGTGTGGTAAAAATTTTTAGAATATGCATACAAATATGTTCTAAAATTTTTAAAATTCGTAGCAACGCACGGGTATTCAGCTAATATATAATAAGTGGAAGTACCTACACCGTCGTAGGACGAGTCGACGGTAAAGTATTCCGGCCACGATTGGGCAAGGCCTATCAGCAGATCCGCCACGTCCAGCCACCCCGCCCTCGCCGTCAGGTGCAGCGGCGTGTCACCGTCCTCGTTCTTCCTGACGAGCATCTCCTCGTCGCAGGCGAGGACCTCCCGCGCGAAATCGGTGTGCCCGTGGTACGCGGCGATGTGGAGGGCCGTGTTGCCTTGCGGCGTCACGGAGTTGAGGATCTTGAGGTCGTTGGCCACGAGGCGCCTCAGGCTCGCCACGTTCCCGTTGGTTGCTGCCTTGTGCAGTGCTTGGTCCATGGTCCCTTGCTAAGAGTCTCTAATGAACGACTCTGAATAGCTGAACACGCAGCAAGCTAGCTCTCACCTAGAATTAACAAGTCTGGAAATTGATCAGACGGAAGGTTTGATCGGCGAATGAACAAAATTAAGGAAATGGAAGAGGAGCTGCTAAACAAATACCAAGGCATCCGATTTGATCTGGACCATTCATTTCTCTCCTTCTCTCTCAGGATACAACCGTCCCACACCCTCCACTTTTCCTATCTCCTCGCGTATTCTAGCCACCCTTCTCTCTGTCATTTGCTCTCTAATTTTTCATAGAACTTACTTTATAGTATTTTATAGTCATTATTAGAACATACTTAAAATAATAAAGAAATATACCAATATTATTCAAACTATATATAATAAGTGGAAGTAGGTACACCGTAGTAGGACGAGTCGACGGTAAAGTAGTCCGGCCACTCTCTGGCAAGGCCTGTCAGCAGATCCGCCACGTCCAGCCACCCCGCCTTCGCCGCCAGGTGCAGCGGCGTGTCACCGTCCTCGTTCTTCCCGACGAGCATCTCCTCGTCGCAGGCGAGGACCTCCCGCGCGAAATCGGTGTGCCCGTGGTACGCGGCGATGTGGAGGGCCGTGTTGCCCTGCGGCGTCACGGAGTTGAGGATCTTGAGGTCGTCGGCCACGAGGCGCCTCAGGCTCGGCACGTTCCCGTTGGTTGCTGCCTTGTGCAGTGCTGGGTCCATGGTCCCTTGCTAAGAGTCTCTAATGGACGACTCTCACCTAGAATTAACAAGTCTGGAAATTGATCGGACGGAAGGTTTGATCGGCGAATGAACAAAATTAAGGAAATGGAAGAGGAGCTGCTAAACAAATATCAAGGCATGCTGATCACCTTTGTGGCAGAAAAGTAGAGGGGCTTATTTGCTACCGTACCTGTTTATATCTGAACTGCAGTGTGCATCTGCAGATCCTGAAGCCTGAGCACAACGTTCGTAACAGCGAAGATGGGTGAACGCTGGCACGACGTAGATAAGACTTGGGGCGACCAAAGAATCGAAAGGGTTAAGGGCCTGTTTGGTTCATGGCCATAGTTTGCCATAACTAACATTAGGCACATGCTAAAGTAATGGCGTGCCAACTTTGCGGCAAGAATAAAGTGTTTGGTTAGCTGCCATACCTAACTTTAGATTTGGCAAATTTGAATGTGGCAAATTGAGTCGTAATAAATTTCAGAATATCTAAGGTTTTATGGCCGTAGTTGCAGAAATGCTCAGGCTTCTTAGCTAGTGGCACTTAGCCCTGGTCTTTATAGTCACAAGGTTTCGCAAAATTCGCCCTAACAAATTCCAAATTCGCCTTTGCTTCAAGTGTTTCAATTGGCCATGTGCCGGATTTACTTGCTATTCCCCTCTATATACCTTTCTTCGCCAAAGGAAGAGGAGCTGTATGGTTCCATTCCTTGCTTGCTCAGTTCCTTCCTTGTGCCGTGCGTGCCCCTGATACTTGCCAGATAGCAGTTAGCAAGGATGGTACGGATTCCTTGCGCCACCATCTTGTTCGCTTTGTTGGTACTCCCTACTAGGGGTGAAAACGGATCGGATAGTTTCCGCCGGATACGGATACAGATTGTGTCGGATCGGATTTTTTTCGGATAGTTCTCGGATCGGATACGGATACGGATTTTTTTTATCGGATACGGATACGAATACAGTAAGCCTAGTATCCGTCGAATACGGATACAGATATGGATTATCCGGATAATACAAAAACGGATATCCGAGGGGAGGGGAGGGACTTTAATTTTTATTTTTGATTTTTGGATTTCAGAAAAGCCTGGGAAATTCATTTAAGCTCAGAAAAATATGAAATAAATTCCAAAAATTCTAGGAAAATTCACAAAAGTTCCTGGTGACATTTTGGACTTAATAAAAATATTTCCAACTAATGTTGGTATTTAATTTTCATACTTAAAAATACTTTTTAATTTCAAAAGTTGACCTTTAAACTCCAGAAAATCCAGGAAACCAAATAAAAGACAAATAACTCCAAATAATTAACTTAAAGTAGGATTTTTATAGAAAATCAAAATATCATTTTATTTAATATCTATTTTTTCACTTAATTTACTTTTCAAATCAAGCTTTTTCAAAAACAGAAAATCCAGGGCAAAACGCAAAAATAAAATTTAGGCAACAAAAATACTTATTTTAATTTTTATTTATTTATTTATTTTTATTTTAATAAAATCCTGGGCTGTTACAACTTGATGGATGAAATGGAGGAATGAAATGTTCTTATGTTTGTTCAAATTGCTATTATGTCATCATGTGTATTCCATGAATTGTACGTTGTTGTTACTTATGTAGTTATGTTATGATCGACTATTGGGTATATTTTCATTGTGGATGAAAAGACTATGCTTGATTAGATTTCATAAATGTTTTGACAAGATAAACTATTTACGTATTTTCGTTAATTTTGGATGTATAGTTTAAGAGGTTTTCATGTTCGATAAATATTCAGAATCAGTATTCGCTTCGATTAAGTATTCGATCCGTATCGTATTCGATATTATTCGTATTTGTATTCGTATTCGAGTTATCCGTATTCGTATCCGTATCCGAAAAAAAATATGAAAACAAATATGGTAGAGGCATTATCCGTCCGTATCCGATCCGTTTTCACCCCTACTCCCTACTACAGCACTAGGCAAAACAAAGCAAGCAAGCATGGTATCAGGTTTTTATTTTATTTTATTTTGAGAGGAAGCATGGTATCAGGTTAAGAATGGTGATTGAGTTACCCTGAAAATTAAATACAAAATCGTCGCAAAAAATAAAACTAAATAACATTGGGCCTCAAAAGCTGGGAGATCGGATTGGCTGGGATCGCAGGCGCGGCCATTGGCCGCATCGTCGAACCATTATGATCTGGAGGCAGATGGAGGCAGCCGGCGACCTCATTTTGAACGTCAACCGGTTTTGGGCGGGTTGCCCAAAAACGGGTCTGAACAGCCCTAGGCACTAGGGGTGGAAACGGATCGAATACGGTCGAATGGTATCAAATACGAATACGAATCCATATTTTTAAAACAAATACGAATATGAATTCGAATATTCTCAAATACGAATACGAATATTCTCGAATACGAATACGGATATTTTCGAATACGGATTTTCTCGGATACGAATATCGGATAAAATGGATTCCTAGCGATTTTGCCGATTTTCACCGGTTTTTGACTGGTTACCGGTTTTAAACCACCTAAATTCAAATTTTGAATCACAAAATTTGTACGAATTTTTCATGGGTTCTAAAAACGGATCGAATACGAATCGAATAGTCTCGAATACGGATACGGATACGAATATTCTCGAATACTGAATGCGAATCACGAATACTCTCAAATACGGATACGAATATTCTCGAATCTGAATACGAATATTTTCGAATCACAATTTTTGCTTACCATATTCGTGTTTTCTCGGATACGAATATCGGATAAAACGAATTATCCGTTACCGTTTTCCACCCCTACTAGGCACAAGTCACACAAGCCACCATCTAAACTCCTACCCACTTAATTCATGGTGATGTTTGCTTTTTAGCCCCTAGAAATTTTTATTTCAACCACCTGATTGGTCCCGCTCCAACAGCTTCAGCTTATGTATCTTTTTGGTTTTTGACTTATTTAAATAAAAAGCCATTCGGAACATACCGATTTTTAATTTTAGCTTACTTTTCTATATTTTTGTATTTTCCTTTCCCTCTTATTCCTTTGCATTGTCTGTGACGATATAACAATTTTTTTACTTTTTAATTTTTCCTTATTTTATTCTAGAAAAAGCTAACATCCGCTACAGTGTACTTTCAACAAAAAAAAAATCAAAAGCCACAGTCAGAAACTGAAGACAAAAGCTAGTTGGAGCGCCACCATATATCTTTATACAATATTTTACATTAAGAGCCCTAAAAGAAAAAAATTATTACAAACATCACCCTATGTCCTACCAGTTAGCCAAACCTCACCCTTTATCTTCCCCTTCCCTTCTCCCTCAAGGCTAAAATTCCCTCACGCATCCCTTCATTACCGCCGCCGCCATCCCTTTCGGCCCCGTCACTGCTTGGTCCTATCTTCGCCGCTCTCTCCTACATCAACGCCGCCTCCACCGCTCCTTGACGCTACCTTGTGAAGCTCACCGTCGTTGCTTGTGGCCCGAAGGGTCGCCGGTGTCCAAATCTGTTCGGATCTAGATTGGAGAGGTCTAGATCCTACCAGATCTAGTCGCCGTCTATTGGATATGGTCGTCACCGCCTCGAGCAAATCCAGTGTCCTCACGGCTACTGCAATCCAAGTCAATGTCTCATCTTCCTGGTTGTGGCCGCCATAGTCCTGGTCGTTGCGGCCGCCACATCCGCAAGAGTCCAAGCGCAACTCCCTCCCTGACCATGTTCTCTTCTCGGGACCATGCTCTCTCTCCTCTCTCCCCTTAAGCCGTCTCCTCCGTGGGCACCTCTGATGTCCTGTGAGGCACCCTCTCGCGTTCATCATGGTATCCAAGCCTAGGTGGACCTCACAGGCACCCAAAGGGCATCGACCGCCATCGGGCCGTGTCGGTAGCCGCACGCCTGACAGTTCGCTACTGACACGACTGTTATGGCCCGCTTAATAAGCGGATCGTCTTGCCGTGTTTGCCCAGCGGCCGAGGTGCGAGCCAGAGCACGGCCGATGTCATGTCGTGCGGCCGGCACGCAGGTAAGGCTTAACGGTCGTCTTGGCCGGCCCGACTGTTAAGCCAAAAAAAAGGAAAAAATTAAAAAAATTTGTAGAAAATTAAGAAAAATTTCAGAAAAATTATAGAAAACCGTAGACATTATTAATCATACAAATAAATATTGTAAATGACATAATGAGCCTTATTAACTTATTAAATTACATGGGATGGATGCCTCATTAAAAACTTTACCAAGTAAAAACTCAACATAAGAAAACCTTGGTAAAGAAAAAAGAGTACAATCGATAAAGCTCATTAGTGACTACATGTGAAGAAAAATATTAAAAATCATATTCATTGCTATCTAGATATAAATTTTCAAAAGATTCTTCTAAATCTCTATTATCTGCAGTATGTTGGAGTCTTGATTCAGCTTGTTCCCAGTCTTTGACGGTCAGAAGGACTTCGACCATCTCATTGGAGAGACTTATTCGTCGCTCCTCGATTATTCTTCCAGATAGACTGAATGCTGACTCCGAGGAGATTGTAGAGACAAGAACAGTCAACACATCCCGCGCTAATATGGATAGCACTGGATATGATACCTTCTGGGTTTGCCACCATGAGAGGATGTTCAACTCCTGCTCGAAGCTGACGCTATCACTGTTGAGATAGATTGATAAGTCTTCAGTACTTTGTCACCTTCCTCCTCCTGACTGATGTGTACCTGCACCTGCACGAGAATCTCTAGATGAAGAACCAAAAATCTTGCCCCATTGCATAGTCCCCCTAGAGGTGCTATGGACTACGGGGGGTCTTTCCAAACGCACAGACCCAAACTTATTTTCATATTTATCATATACCTCATATAATTTATCATTAACTAATGTATAGTATGTACAATAGTCTAAACCAGTAGCATCACTTAAAAGTTGTAAAATATTTATAAATCCTTGGAGTTTGGCCTTAGGATCTAAAATAAAGGCGAATGCATATAAAATAGGAATTTCCCTCCAATATTTTAAAAACTTAGTTTTCATGGCAACTACAGCATCCCGTAGTATAGGATCATTTTTAAAAGCTTTTAGGTGAGTGGCAATTTCAAGAATGTTATGAACAATTAGAGGAGATGTAGGGTAGTATACTCCAGAAAGACAAAGTGTAGTTTTATGAAAAAGTTCTAAAAAGGAAAATATGTTTTGACCAACAACCCAATCGTCCTCAATATGTTCAGGGTCTCTAACTTGGGTTCTACTGGAGGAGCTACGAGATTGATGACTTTGGGCGTGAAGGAATACAGATAATGTGCTCTTATATGGCAATATATGTTTAAGCAAAAAGTAAGTAGAGCTTCATCTAACAGGCATGTTTAAACCAAATTTTCTAGAACAAACGTTCATTGCTACGCAAAAACTCTTATATGCAGCTATTCGTTAGTTAGAACAATTAATAAATGAAATTGCATCCCTAAAAGAGTTAATACATGCATTTAATCTTTTTAAACCAGATTTAACAATAAGATTAATAATATGACAAGCACAACGTTGATGCAGTAAAAAAGATTGTGCATAAGAATTAAACAAAGGAGCAAGAATTTCCATAGCTCTAGTGTTTGCAGCTGCATTATCTAAAGTTATAGAAAAAATCTTATCCGTGAGGCCAAAATTTTCTACAACTTTAATAATACTTTCTGCAATATTTTCAGCATTATGTGAAACATTAATTAATTTAAATCCTATAATTCTTTTTTCCATTATCCAGTCATCATTAACATAATGAGCAACAACACTAATATAATCTTCTCTAGCCCTACCACTCCATATGTCGGATGTCAAAGCAATAGAGAATGTACAGGTATGAAACATTTCTTTCAATTTATCACGACAATTGTTATAATATTTAATTAAATCTCTAGTTGTTGTTTGCCTAGATACAGAACTAAATCGAGGGTTATGAGCAGTCCTAATATATTTTTGAAAAGCATCTGACTCACCAAAATTTAAAGGTAAATATTGACAAGCAATCAATCTACAAAGAGATTACCGAGCTACCTCTTGGTTGTACTCCCACGTACGTACCGAGCCGTCGGGGTTATATTGCAGCTGTGTCTGGCGCATTTGTATTCCTTGCCTTCTTTTGCAGCTTGCCGCATGTCGTTATAGGTGACCTGTCCCACCTGAAGATTTTGCAGTCTATTGATTACCACAAATTTTACAAACAGCATACCTCACCGAATTCCCATCATCGTCGGTCTTGAACTTCTTGTCGAAATTATTCCAAACTACTGATGTACTAGCTCTTGTTCTTTTTGCACCCGTGCTTTGGGTGGTAGATGCACTTGTTGAGCCAGCAGAAGATGGATTGATTGGACCCTGCGCCACCGGGGCCGTCGTTTCTGTGGCCTCTCCAGTTTGTTGTATATCCTCCGCGGATAGATACGCTTGTTGAAACGATTGCATATCCTCCGTCGAGAGGCCGAATTCAGAGAGTTCAAAATCGTAGTTCTCCATTAAATCAACTGCAAATTGAAATAGTAAAAATGATTAACTTACTATTAAACTAACAAATAATAGCAAAAAATTAAATGGGTCGAATAATAGCAAAAAATTAAAATAAGACAGCACTGCTACCTCCTTCGCAGCTCCTACAAAAATCTTTGAAGATTTTTGAATTTTCAGAATTTTGCCCGAATTTTCACGAAATTTACGCGAACACTTTCGGATTTTTCACAGTTAAACCGAGAGATGAGAGTGAGGTTTGAGGTGTGAAAAATGGAGGCCGGATGCCCCCTATTTATAGAAAAAATTTCAGATTTTTTCTGAATTTTCCCCCCAACGGTAAAAAAATGGCTATTTTTTCGAATTTTAACCGAGCGTATCGTGCCGGGCCGGTACGGCCCGTTTAGGACCGTTAGGCCGTGCCGGGCCAGCACGGCCCTATTTCTAAACGGGTCATGCCGTGCCGGCCCGTCGTGCCGCACCCTCGGTCCAGGCACGGCCCGGTCGGACGTGTCGTGCCTACCGGCTGCTTAGCGGTCGTCTTGCGTCGTAACGGGCCGGGTCTGATCTGAGGGCCGTGATGCGGCCTGGGTAGGCCCGGCCCATTTGACCACCACTACGGGGCATCCTATTATACATACTAGAACATATCCTTTCATCCCATCCGCTCTCATCCGCTGTTTGCCTCGTCTTGAGAGTCAAGATTCACACCATACTAGTTACGTACCCGTGCGTTGTAACGGAACTCATTAAATATATAGATAATCGTGCTATAGAAGAAAGTTGTTTTGATCGGTTGGAAAGTGGAGAATGGTGAGAAGTTAAGAAAATAGAGCGGTTTGAGTTGAAAAAGTGGAGAATGGGTGTTTTGGGGCCATATGTCAGCGCTGTCTTTTGTGAGAAGTGGTGAGAGAGGCCGGACTAACCACCAACTCCTTCTTTTATAATAGTAAAGATAACTGTATAAGGAGAACGGGGATGTATTCCTTTTTTGCATCTAAAAAGTACCGTATATCATATTTCTATGGTGATACGGGATATATATGGATATGCATTTGTGCAATTTATTTGATTGTCTTATTGGCTGCTAATGCGTCATTATTGGGGACCATAAGATATGCGTATGACCAATTCTTGGTAATTTTCAAAAATTTAACTAAATTTCAGATAAAAGTGTAAATCTCTGTTTCAAAATATCGGCCGATAAACTATTGGCATCGCCCGATACTTTTCAAAAACCAGTATAGTGTTATCACTGCCACACGACGTATGAGGCTTTACTACTGGTGCAGTGGTGCACCAGTGTCCACTACTAGTACTACACTACTACTCCCACTCATCTCCACGTACGAAACACACCACCGTCTCCACCACGGGCTCCCACACCACCGTCTTCCATGTCTCCTCCCCATCGCCGGCCGCCATGCGTGCTAGCACCTCCGTGTAGTCCACCCACCTCACGTCCCACCTGTCCAGCGTGCTCAGCCTCTTGATTTTCTCCACCTGCACGAGCGCCAGCCCGAACATGTTGGCCTTAATCTCCTCCACCGGGCTCGCCAGAGTTAGCTCTGCGAGTGCGGCGCCCCCCTCGTCGTTGATGGACTCCCCCGCCTCCCACTCTGCGTGAAGGTATGCATCTATCTCCGGCAGGCCAATCCCGTGGAGTATGCCCCTGATGTAGCCGGCGTCTAGGTCGAATGCTGCACAGGCCTCGTCCACACGCGCCAGTTGTTAGATACTAATCTTGACAATATTTATATAATGATCGTACTGTATAGGTCTTTGTATTGTAGTAGTGTGCAGCACCAGAAGAAACGCACGACAATACATGTGATACGTACAAGTATAGAGGCTTGAGCCGGAGTGCATGCTGAACCATGAGAAACGGTTAGACGGAGGCACTAATATCTGCAACATGCAACGGGTCGCAGCAGTGGTCAAAGATCCCGGAGTCGGAGACTCTGGAGTACTGTAGCTCGGAGACTCTGGAGTATTGTAGCTCCAAGTGAGTACTGTAGCTTCGAGTGACCACTATAGCTCCGAGTACCAAGTACGAAGGGTATATGGAGCATCCGAGTACCGAGGACGAAGGGCAGATGGAGCATCCGAGTACCGAGGGCAGTTGTAAGTCAGAAGTAGTCGGTAGTCAGAAGTCGTACTTGTAAGAGTACTATAACAGTTGGTAGTCGAAAGTCGTACTCGTAAGAGTACTGTAGCAGTCGGTAGTCGTAAGTCATAAGTTGAGTACTGACTTGGTCTCAACTGTACCAAGTCTTTCGGGTAGTGTGCGGTGTGCGCGAGTTGTAGGGAGTCATGGCTGGCAAAACTAGATCAAGAAGAGATTCCAAGAGGTCATGTACTCATGTGCGCATAAGGCTTATTTAAGCCTATATTTTCTATTAAGCATGAGGTAGAGAGTTGAAATAGAAAATATTGAGCGATTCAATCCCAACATTGTTTAGACTCCCTCTGTATGTCCATCCAGAGAAATGGAAGAAATCAGTGAGTGATTTTCAATAGAGAGGATTGAGCGATTGAATTCCAACATTTGGTATCAGAGGCTGAGTTCTTGATTCGGTGTATACCCAAGTTCCTTCGTTTCAACAAGATGTCCATCATCGAGCAACCGGTGGCGCGATCAATGAGGGAGGTATTTTTCAGTACCTGATGCTCACCTCCTCCAACTACTCCACCAGAGCAATCAAGATGGAGCCTTGTATGGAGACGCAGGACATTTGGGAGGCAATTGAACCCACAGCCAACGTGGTCGTGAAAAGAAATGAGGAGAAAGCACACTCTGTGGAGTTTAGAGTGATGATGAGCCAGCTCTTCTGTGAAGACTTGTGAAGAGTGGCCATTCAAGATTAGGAGGAAATTGTTAGATACTAATCTTGACAAAGTTTGTATCTGCATGTTTATTTTGGTTTTTTTGCATGTAGTTATCGTGTTGTATAGGTCGTTGCTTTGTAGTAGTGTGTGAAATCAGAAGAAGTGCATGACAATACGTGTAATACGTACAAGTATGGAGGCTTGAGCCGAAGTGCATGCTGAGCCGTGAGAAGCGGTCGGACGGAGGCGCCGATATCTACAATGTGCAAAGGGTCATATCATGAGTGTGATCGAAGCAGTGGTCGAAGCCATGGTCAGAGACCTTGGAGTCGGAGGCTCCGGAGTATTGTAGCTCTGAGTACCGAGTACGAAGGGCAGGTGGGCTGTTCGAGTACCGAGGGCAGTCAGAAGCAGTCGATAGTCAGAAGTCGTACTCGTGAGAGTACTGTAGTAGTTGGTAGTCATAATCGTAAGAGTACTGTAGCATTCGGTAGTCGTAAGTCAAGTACTAACTTGGTCTCAGCTATACCGAGTCTTTCGGATAGTGTGCGGTGTGCGCGAGTCGTGGACGGTAAAGCCGAATCAAGGAGAGATTCCAAGATATCGTGTGTGCATAAGGTTTATTTAAGTCGTGTATTTTTTGTTAAGAATGAGGTAGAGCATTGAAATAGAAAAGATTGAGCGATTCAATCCCAACATTGTTTAGTCTCCCTCTGTGTGTGTCCATCCAGAGAAATGAAAGAAATCAGTGAGTGATTCCCAATAGAGAGGATTGAGCGATTGAATCTCAATACCGCTATGCACCGCCGGAGGAGCTCTAGTGCGACGTCCAGCTAGACAAAGAGGCAGTCATGCGCAGCACGAAACACGCCGCCACCATCCTCGACTAGTGCCTTGACATACCTGTTGGAGCCACCGTTATGCTCCCCCTAATTTTGCCCCTCTCCTACCCAGGCATTGCCACCTCGCGTACCTACCACCACTGGCCATGTCTAGTAGTGTTGCCACCACCTGTTGCCTCCTCATGGTCCTAAGGACCCATTTCAGTTGCCTCTATCGCCTCTTAGGGCATCGCCTGTCTGCTCCATGGTTGTGCGCTCAACGGGAAGAAGAGCTAGTGGGCAGCGGAAAATGGGTAGATTAGGTGGGGTTTAGTGCTTCCATGCTAAAAATTGAATAAAAATAATACAAAGTGGCAAATAATTAGGATCTAACCCAAAAGAATGGCAAAAAATCAATTACATCATGAGCGGTGGCATATTGTCAATTCTCTCGGGCGTCTATTCCACATAGATGGCAATAGGTGAAACAAAAGAACTTGGTCTAGCTAAAACTTACCCCATGGAATTGGTGTGTAATCATTAATTCCAATTTGGAGTGGCAGCCACAACCTCACTTAGCGTGGCTCTTCTAGTTTCTTTCGCAACAAATGCCCGTAGCAATGCAGAGGGTATTATGTGTTGAGAAATAATGATCACCAATGCAATTCACACAACCACTCAAAAGAGAATCACTTGAGAACAATTGGGGGAAAACACCAAAGGAACGAAGTTTTTGTTAATTTCAGATCTCTTCTCCTTGTACACAGGGTTGTCTATTTATAGTCAAAACCTCTCAGGGGTAGTTTTGGTATTTGCCACAACGTAACCTTCTATGTTTCTTAACACTCCCCCTTGGACGAATACCACGATATGCATATACCTCATTAAAAACTCCTCCCAAAAACCCAGTGAAAAAAAGGATGGAGAAAAGAGTACATTGCATCTGTTTCTTGTATCGCACTTGTTGTCTTATTAAAAACCTTCACGTAAGAAAAACTTCAAGAAAACTCACAAAGAGAAAAAGAGTATAACATTAGATCTTTAGGATTATATAAGTCTTATAGTCTTAAATAAGGGTTGTGGTTCAGGGATTTACTCCCCCTGAACCTTATAACTCTCTGAGTCGTCTCATCCCTATGCCTCGCATGCACTTCTCGAAGCTAGAGGTTGGGACAGATCTTGTAAATATATCTGCCAGATTATCACAAGACCTACCTTTCAATATCTTTATCTCTCTGTTCTTCTAGAGTTCGCAAGGATAAAAGAATCTAGGAGCAATATGCTTCGTGATATTTCTTTTAACGTTACCCATTTGCATCTGTGCCACACAAGCGGAATTATCTTCATAGATAATAGTAGGGTCATCGACGGTGTTTATGCCACACGACTTCTTGATGTGGCTAACCATTCGCTTGAGCCAAACACGTTCTCGTGAGGCTTCATACAATGCAATTATTTTTGAGTGATTAGTAGATATAGCTACCAAGTTATGCTTAAATGACCGCAAAGAAATGGCTGTACCACCACAAAGAAATACAAATCCTATCTGGATTTTGTATTATGTGGATCAGATAGATATCCTGCATATGTATATTATACCATAGTCAAGTCTTGATTCTTTAGGAAAAATAATCCAAGATCTTGTGTATCCAAAAGATACCTGAGGAGAGTTTTAACACCAGCCCAATGTCTTCGTGTTGGAGCTGCGCTGTATCTAGCTAGCAAGTTGGCTACGAAAGCAATGTCAAACCTTGTACAATTAGCAAGATACATTATTGTCCCAATGGCACTAAAATATGGAACCTCTGGTCTAAGAATTTCCTCATTTTCTATCTTTGGTCTAAAATGATCTTTATCCTCTTCTAGAGATTGGACCACCATTGGGGTTTGTAATGGATGTGACTTATCCATATTAAATTCCTCCAACACCTTCTTGGTATAAGAGGATTTGTGTACTAAAATCCCTCCAGGGAGGTGCTCCAGCTGCAAGCCTAAGTAAAATTTAGTTTGACCCAAATCCTTCATTTCAAACTCCTTAACAAGATAGGAACTTACTTCCTTTATGTCCTTTGTCGTTCCGATGATATTTAGATCATTGACGTACACCGAGATAATACAAAATTCATTCTGGGATTTCTTTATAAACACACAGGGATAATTCTCATTATTAGTGTACCCTCTCTTTAGGAGGAATTCACTAAGCCAGTTGTACCACATTCTTCGGACTGTTTTAATCCGTACAACGACCTTTCCAACTTGACGCTATATATATTGTGATTTAATTTATTTAGATTAGGAATTTTTAGTCATTTTGGGACTTTCATATAAATCTCCGAGTCTAGTGACCCATATAAATATGTGGTCGCTACATCCATTAACTGCGTACTTAGGTTCATACCTGCTACCATTTATATTAAATATCAGAACGTTATTCCACTCATGACAAGCGAATAAGTTTCATCATAATCGATGTCAGGTCTCAGCGTGAACCCTTGTGCTACAAGTCTCACTTTATATCTCACCACCTCATTATTTTCATTTCTCTTCTGGATGAAAACCCATTTGGATCCTACAGGAACACTTTAGGCAGTGTTCGGGCTACTAGACCAGACATTTTCCTTTTATTTAGTGCGAGTAATTCTGCCTTGATTGCTTTCTTCCATTTACCCCAGTCTGAGCACTTCTAGCATTCAGCTAAGGATTTTGGTTTTGGATCCAGTTCAAGGTTTTTAGCAATTTTTGAGGAAAAATAGTTGTCGACAATCTTGGTTTTCTTTTATATAATTCTCCTGACTCAACAAAATTAGTGGATATTTCTTGATTTGGTTCATCCAGCTCTCATGATTTCCCACAATGATGGGATCTGGTTGTTCCAATGTCCTTGTATTAGATTGTGTGTGCACAATTTCACTGGGGTTACTATCTTCAGGATCATTCGCTTCAGGGATTTTCTCAATGTCAGGCTGAGTTTCTTCTACTGATTTGGAAGGTAACTTATTTTCTTTGAGTTTCTTTTTCTGCGGATGTCTCCGCGGAATTGAGGCCTCATTCTCTGGTGCTCTCCCCCTCCTCTTCATATGAGGGGTTGGAGTGGTTTGAGTATCCATCTGGGGTACTTCCACTCTCTCCAGGGCATTTACTGCTGGTATATAATATTTTGTTACTCCCTTTTGATCAGTGAAGGCATCTAGTAAATTATTTGCTATTTGAAGCATGTTTATAATTCGCTGAACTTCTAGTTCAGTTTCTATAGTGCGAGGATCAAGGGCTTGAATGCTGAGACATTCCAATCTATTTCTCTGCATTTTTCAGTAAGGTACTTCATCCCCCTAATGCCAAAAATTATCTTCATCAAAAAATACAATCGGCGTGATGGGCAATAAACATGTCTCCAGTAGTAGGCTCAAGGTATTTGATAATCAATAGCATTTCAAATCCTATATAGTCTCTAACCTTCGGTAGGGGCCCACGGCCGTACGTTGTGGTGGTGAAATTGGCACGTATACAACACAGAAAAATTGATACAGACTGACTAAGAATTAGTTAATACGTAGGGATGGCCCTATCTTTCCCAATACGTTCAACGAGGTTTCTTCTCCTTTGGTTCCTACGGATAGAGACTTCTCCTTATCTTGACGCAACCAACAATCTTGATAAGGGCAATTTGCACTAGTATGCAAGGTATACACTAGAAGCAATCTACTGAACTCCCCAAACCGTGAATTCAGCAAGAAGACACGAATTAGAAGAGATGAACCTTGCGGATTCGATGGGCAATCTCAAGAATATCCTATTTTTGCCTTGCACCAACTCACCAAACTCCAAGCGAGAAAACCTTGCAATCACATAATCTAACCGCCAACAACCATCATGACGATTTTCTCCTTTATTTCAAAAATATAGAAACTTATCATATCATCGCCTAAGTCACAATAGGGCTAAGCCCTGGCCTTATATAGGTACACAATGCACGACTGTCAGACCCGGATTTTTCAATCCAGAATCTGCTGTGCCTTACCGCATTATTCCCTGGATCAATAGATAATGCACACAGATACATTTCTGAATCATTTCATACATCGCTGAATTCACAACAAGCCATAATATTATTACATAGTATAGGTGAAGTTAGGCCTTCACAAAGGCGCAGATTATTCTGATGGGGCTGAGCGGGCCAAATATTTACATTACAAAAGTCCAACAATGAAGTGATACAAAGTAGGCCTTTAAACCACAAGCAAAGGCGAGGGCAAAGTGGTCATACAAATATTACTAGGGCTCTAGTAATATCTGGATGAAGCCACACCTTAGTCTAGATGCCTAAGGTTCTAAGCGCGATTATTCGCCTTAATTCTCGTGGTCTCCTCCATCATAGCGTGCTTCCTCAAGGCATACGGATCTTGAGCTCCCGAATCTGGATTGTTGGCATTGCGAGAGTGAGCACACTAACCACCGTGCTCAGCGAGTCAACACACAGAATGCAGTAGGTAGTATGCAAGTCTTTTTAACAAGAGGAGGCTCAGGTTATTTTATTTGCTAAAATGTGTTTTTTGAACTATAATAATACTTAAAAGTTCCCTAAGACTTAGCCAGTTAGATTTTAATATGATGCTCAATGACATATATATTTATTTACAACGAATCAGAGACCATCCACCATTACATGGTCTCTGCTTCTCATACCATGCCTTCAGCGTATAGTCGCTTACGTTACCACTGGGACGGCACCCAGGACAACTCAAATATGAGCCTTTCTCTACCCTCCACTTTTCCATTTCCTCACACAAAGTTTTTGAAACAGATCTATATCTAGTTAAGTTCCCATGTCCGCCCATAACCGTGGGCACGGCTATTCGAATAGTTTTAACTCTGCAGAGTGTGTACACTTAACCCACATGAGATAAATCTGCTCATTGCCCCACACGATTCCTTAGCCATGCGGTTGAGTAGACTATCACAGGGCTTTTACAATGCATTTTTCCTAGCAGAGTTACGACCGCTAAGGTTTCCACTTCCTCCGGGTACGACCACCGTTCCAGAAGCCCCCTCTTGCGCCATCACGATGGAGGATGTGGTCATCCTCTACCCGCCCATGTTCACACCGACGCAACTCTTACTAAGTCAATGCAAATTAGTTAGCCCTGCCTACACTTTGCCAGCATGTGGTTGTACTTGTTGTACCTTGGGAGGTCATCACAAGATTCAGTCCTTAATGGTTATCTGGGCGGTTCTACCACGATCCCCTTTTTGTGCTATCACAGCACCATTCCATCACAACTTGTGCTATCACGGCACCGTTCAACAAATCACACCCTCAACCATCCGCCCAGATAATTTAGCATGCGGGGTTCTTTTGGAACGAAAATACTTATACCAACATACACCAGTCATCATCACAATGACTGCCCAATACTGTTTTCTCAAGTTTGTAAGAGATGCTAGGGTGCTCTTGCACCCCTGATTACCTAAACAACTCTAAGCATGGCATTTTTACTTATGGACTTATTTTCAAAAAGGAGTAGTAGTTTTAATACTCTTACTAGGGGTGACAAGGATCACATGACCAAGTATATAGGACGGAAGTACAATAACCAAAGGAGCAGGGGTATATAACTAGAATCTGAAATTACCATGTATTTGCAATATAACTATAAGCATGCAATTTTTGATAACTTAAATCAAAGTAATTTATGAAAATGTAGGTTCAAAATGATCAAAGCATTGACTCGCCTTGGATGCAAAGGTCGGGATTCGGGCGTTGGAGTTCTGACAGCAGCTTCTTCTCTTCTTGGGCCTCAAAGCTACGTTTTATATGCGCGAAAATTTAGATAAAAATCATCACAACAATCAAATAACACAATAAAAATTTGAACAAGCTTCAAAAATGTTGGTTCTGGTTCCATTAGGTAGCCCTTGATTTTAGATGAATCTAGAAATTGGTGTCACTAAATTTGGAGTTAAAATGAGCAAGGTATGCATATTTGAATGTTTTCGGTTTAAACAAATCTCAAAAATAATAAATCGACAGATGGGGCCCATCGTCGGTGATCAGCTATTCTTGGCGGGCCGACACGGGGGGCCGGCGGCATGGCTCACGCCCGCCCACGTGTACACGACAGCGGGTCCCACTGTCGATGGTCGATCAGATCTTGTGATCGACAGTGGGGCCCACATTGGTGGGAAATTAAAAGAAAGGCTCAACCTCGGCGCTGCGTGGCGGGGCTCAAACGCGGAGGGAGCCGGGAAGAGGTGGCGCCGCTAGCCACCGAGCTAGCGCATCTCAACCATAAAGGGGCGCATACCCTTTTGAGGTAGTCGCGAGGGAGGCGGCAGGCGGTCCGGAGCCGAGGGAGGCGGTGGCCGTCGTCTGCGATGGAGGTCCGACGAGGCTCGGGGAAGCGTCAAAACGCGATGCTGAGCTTGCGGCGAAGCTGGTGGTGACAACGAGGAGGGCCGGGGATCACCGGTGGTGGGTCGGCGACGAGCGGCAGCGTCGGCTCGGGGAGGCTTACGGCGCCGGCGAGCTACGGCCGTCGGCGAGCTCGGGAGATGCCAGAAAAAGCTTGGCGACGATCTGGGGATGGTGTGGGAGCAAGGAATCGAGCTCCCACAGCGAGGATTAGTGTAATCGCCGCGAGGGCCGGCCAGGGAGATGGGGAAGAAAGGGAATCGCCGGCGATCGGGCGGCTTTTGGGGCAATGCTGGGGGGAAATGTAGAGGTGGCATGGCGATCCTTTGGGCGCATCCGCGCTTTTATAGCCGATCGAGGAGGCTGCCCCGCGGACCCGGCGGCGGGGCGACTCACCGCGCGGCGGAGTTGGCGGCGGCCGCGGCGGCGGGGGGTGTAGCGGGTCGTGGGCGCGTCGTGGTCCTCCATGCAGCCGCCCCTGCGGGATTCCAGCAGGCGGTCGCGCAGTCGTGGCGGAGGGGGTCGGGCGTGCGGAGGAGGAGGAAGAAAGGGCGACCAGCGACAGCGGGCCCGCTTGTCGGCGAGAGAGGCGCGGCGGCGACCACGCGGCGGCCGAGATGGCGCCCGGGTGGGACGTGGCGCCATCGGGACCGAACGCGCGTCGGCCCGGGGAAGAGGGAGAGCGGATCCGGGGGCGACGTGGGCGGATCCGGTCCGTCCACGCGTCGACCGGGGGTTTTATTTTTGATTTTTAATTTTCAGAAATGCTAGAGGGCTTAATATAACTCGGAAAAATATGTAATTACCACCAAAAATTCTAGAAAAATTCACAGAAGTTCCTAGACATATTTTGGGTTTAGCAAAATTATTTCCCCACTGAGGTGGCCGTTATGTTTAAAAACTTTGGGCCCACAACTGGATCCTTTTCTCTTCCTTTTTATTTTTCTCCTCTTTTCTTTTATAAATTTTGTGATATTACCATTTTGTGTACAAATATTCCTTTGGCACTTTGACAAACTTATTTATGTTACTTTTGTAAAAATTTTTATTATGGATCATCTTTTCATATTCGAATTCAAATTTAGAATTCCCTATTAATTAAACAGGTGGGTTCTTCCTTGAAGTTTTCAGAAAAATATTTTTAAAACCCAACTCAACATAATGTGTTACAGAATATTTCACAACATTTTGTTATACAGTTCTTCTAAGTTTTCAGGATGTTACAACGACCTTGACTAAAACTCATGCACAACCTAGCCTAAGGCCGAAACAAATTCCAATACGAACTAAAAAGGAAATAGCTAAATAACTGTCATTGGATTCTTTCTTAATTTGCGATGTGACCAAGAGGATTCTGGGGCTAGAACCTCATCCATTGTATGGGGCTTCTTGGGCCTGTTCTTTTCGGCTGCGGCTTATGGCTTTTGGCTGAATTTTTTGAATTTTGGCTGTTTACGGTACATATTATGGAGAGACAGATACTCACTTGCGATTTTGGTTGGTACAGATGTTGAGCTTTTAACGTGTAGATCGTTTAACTTGTAGACCCCATCTTGAGAAAATACTCCGTTTGAAATTTAGGTACTGTAGCAAAAGCCAAAAGCTGATTTCAAAAGCCCAAAAGAACAGGCCCCAAATTAGCTTTGAAACGAGTCCAAGAACACTCAAATCGGACTTCGTTTTTGAAAGTTATGGGCGTTTTAATGTTGGACTTCCTGTCTGACCTGAATCGAATCCGAACTGACTTCAAATCTTCATATGTATTGTTTTCTTGTTCAAGGGGATTCCAAATCCATTTGGAACCTGAAAAGGAATCCTTTTCAACCTTTGGAAATCCATGGTATGGTCGGATTTTATCCTTACTTATATTGCAATACTCGGACTCTTTATGTTTGGCAAGTCTCGCACGTCTCTCCGACATCTCGTGCAGCATGCAATGAATTTGCCAAAACTTTATGTAGGAAGCTGCAAATCAAGCGTCGTTTGATTCATTTGAAATTATACTTTATTAAATTTCCAAATATGTATTTTGTGTATATTATAAACCTCACAATTGGCGTTGAAAACTTCATAAACATTATGGACAGAACTGCAATCACGAGAACTTGATTGATCTTGTGTCTTCCTCTTTAGCCAAACTAGCTTTCTTTCTTATCTATAGACACTTCTAATTCCATGCATTGTTGTCTTGTTTGCATTGCACAAAGGAGGAATCACATAAGCATTCGTACGAACTAGGATATTCTTCTCTCTTTCACAACCGATTGCTTCTTTCTCCTTGTGCAATGCAGCACTACTAATCCTTGTAACTTCAGATTGCATGGATGAAGCACAAATCAATGTAGCATTCACATTCTTGGCCACATCATGCTCTCCCCCTTCAAGCAAAACCGTCATTGGTTTCGTGGTAATCTTCACAAGCTTATAGATAATTGCTTAATTATATCACATTCCCTCGCAAGACCATCGACTAAGAGGACTCTGAGTTAGATCAAGATTATGGTAAATTTAACAAGGCAAGTCATCACTTTGATCATATTGCACCTACTTTTTGAATGCAAGTTATTTTATTTGAAAATATCAAATTGCATGCTTTACGTTATTATGCAAATTATGTTCGCATTATTCCATAGCTAATTCCCTTATAGATAATTGCTTAATTATATCCCATTCCTTGGCTTTGGACATAAACCCTTGTTGTCCTATAATTAATGTTTAATATACTAGTAATAAGTCTATATCTAAATGCCATGCTTAATCTTGCTTAGATACTTGGGGGTATTAAATTTCCCTGGCATCATTTCAACAATAAAAACTTGCTTTGGGTGGCCATTGATGGAGAATGGGTGGTTTGTTGTAATATAGATATTTTATGCTTTCAAAAACCTCAGATTGCTTAACTATCTGGGCAGATGGTTTGGGAATGTGGTGCAGTGGATGCATGAGAGTGTGGAATGTGGTAGAACCCTCTAGATAACCCTAAGAACTGAATCTTGTGATGACCTCCCAGTGTATAACAGTACAACCACAACCTGGCAAAATATAGGTAGGGTTAACTAATTTGTGTACTCCCAGCATGACTACGTGAAGGTATGCACACATGCAAAGGGAAGGATGGTCTCATCCCCACCTTTGTCATGACAGCTCAAGAGGAAAACTTATCAATGGATGGTCTCATCCTACAGAAGAAAGAGCTTAGTGGGCGTAACCACTCTAGGAAGATGCATTGTAACAATCTTGTTATGATTACTTAGTTTCACGGCTCAGCAAGCGTGTAATGGCCGACATTGTGATATAATCATATCTTGTAGGTAAATATGTACAATCTCTGTAGAGTATAAACTATTCAAATAGTCATATCCACGGTCATGGGTGGACGCTGGGAACTTTACATTGATATAGTTATATTTCAAAAACTTTATGGGTGGGATGAAAAATTGGTCTTTGCGTTGCCCTAGGTGGTTGGTCCCAGTGATGATAATAAGTGGATATGAAAAATCAGTAAGGTATGGATTTTTATCTTTTTAGTAGACATTATTCAGGATTTTTTTTAAATTTTTAGTAATTGTAATGAATTTCTGCTAATTAATGAGCAATTTTAGGAATTACTAATAAGCAGAAAACAAAATACTAAAGGAAATAAATCCAGAAAACATTATAATATCAAAGTGCTAACAAGATTATAATAAAACTCCTATAATCTAAGAATAATTTCTTTAGAGAGAAAGTCAGTCTGCTTGACTTTTTTGCTATATTGACAAACTTCAGGGTCAGAATTTAGAATATTATCGCATTATTCAATAGACTTCTCCAATTTTCCTAAACTCCAGGGACTAAATTGAAAAGTGACTGGCTGGATTTTTCTTTCTTTTTGTTATTTTACGCGCTGTTGGGTTGGGTTCGGCCCATTTGGCCTGTGTGCCTCGTCGGCCCAAATAAAAGGCCAGCCATCGGATCCCCGGTTTCTTGGCAGCTGCGGGTAAGGAGGCTAGGTAGCGGTGGCTTCGGGCTGACGCGTGGAGGTGGCGGCCGACTCAAGACGGTCGGCCTCGGGTGCAGAGAAGGCGGCACTCCCGGCAGCAGCCTTGGGCATAGAGTCCGCGTCTTCTTCGACGGGCGCGGAGGAGGTGGCCGGCTCCTGCGGACAAATCCGAGTGGCACCGATGGCTTCGTGCACCATTCACAGGGCGGTCGGGTGTGGAGGCAGCCTCGGGCTTGGAGGTGGCCGAGCGCGATGGTTCGGAGGCGGCCAACGAGCGGCGGCACAGTGGCTTTAGGTGAGCGGCGGCTTAGTGGTGTCGGCGGCTTCAGGCGGCTGGCGTCTTGGCGGCATCAGCGGCCGACTTGATTCCCCACAGCATTGCGTTGAAACCATGCGTGACAATTTACAAGTTTTTTCTCTCGAACCAAATCCGATTCTAACCTAACTAGGCATTTTGATCTAGAACCTAGATATTCAATCTACCGGATTATAGAGATGAATAATCATGCGGAAAGTTTATAGATCAATATGCGTTTAGAATCAACTAGAACGCTACTTATCTAATCATGGCATTGCAACGAATAGAATTTCAATCTAGATTGATCTACAAAATTGCAATGCATAATAGATTGGTTTGAGGTTTGTATACCTTACACCTTGTAGAGAGATTTGTGTTGATAACATGTTGGGATACTAGAGAGCAATTAGGGAAAAACAACAGAGAATGGAGTCTTTATTAATTTCAGATCTTTTCTTCTTATAAAAAGCCTTATCTATTTATAGTCAAAAACTATAATAGGTGATGATATTGGAAGGACAATCTTTCTAATGCACAGAAAATTGGGTGCATCATCAAAATGCGTGTCAGCGTACTTAGTGAATACCTGTAAACCATGGGGTGGATGTTTTTAAAATTCTCAAAAATGTTAATAGATTTAGAGGTGGTCGTGTTCTATATCCGTGTAAAATCAACACATCAAAGTTAATCGCGTTTGCAATATATGAAAAAACAGATTCTGCCTGAATTAATTTTTGTAGAGACAGAGAGCATGCTCTTCCCAACAGCTACTATTTTGCTAGGTTTTTTTTCAAAAACTTATGCTCCTACTTACGGGTTTCCAACTTTTAGTCCTACGCCTGTTTTCGCTGTTTCAATTTTTTTTTAAAAATATCAGATGCAGGGGAAGTGCTTGTTCTCTAGCGGTGCAAACATTTCCAGAGCGCACTTACGGGATACATACTGATAGATCAGATCTTTTTAGTTTATGATTTATAATTTCTTCTGAATAAATAAGCGGGACAATTTTCTGTCGTCATTTCGAAACTACTTTTATTGCTATTTATTTTATTTACACAAATTCTTATGCTAGAATCAAAAGTTCTCAGCTGTAGCAGAAAAAACACACCCCCAATCTATGATAAACAGTGCAAAGTAATTGTTCAATTAATAGATTCTTGATCCGACAACCAATTTGTAAAGCGACCACAGCCTATGCTGCTATGCAGACGCAGTGCCAAAACAAAACAGTCGTTGTATCATCAGATCAGGACCCAAAGGCCAGTCTCTTACGCGTCTTTCGCGTTTACCCCCTCGGACTCCTCCAAATCGCGCGATATTCCATTCCAAGCTCCTCTCGAGTCACCACCACTACCTCCTCCTCTCCTCCCATAGTCCCATGTCTTGATCCCGAGCTCCGAACCAGCAAACTTCGCCGAGGAACCCCCGCCGATCCAGGCGTCCGCACCAACCCCGGCGTCATGCTCGCGTCGGCGAGGTGAGAATCCCCACGCAGCCCGGCCGATTTCGGAGGGGGTTCTTGGACCCCTTTTTAGCTTTTCTTGCTCGCGAGGTGTTCGGCGGATTGCCTCGCCTGGCTAAGCGGGGTCTTTGGTTTGTTGGGATGGACGCAGGGGGTTCTGGGCGCGGCACCGGCGGAAGATACTGGTCTCGCTCGGCGTCGCCGGCGCCGGGTACGCGGCGTACCGGCTCTACGGCGCGCACCGGAGGCAGCTCGTCCGGATGGAGCAGCCGGCGCTGGAGGAGCGCGCTGCCGACGAGCTCATCAAGAATCAGTAAGGACACACAACCAGCTTTTATGGGTGCTATCGCGGGATTCGTTAATTTGGGGGTTTCTTCTACTTCTTGCATTGTTGGGTTATGTGTCTGTGTCCTTAATTGGTGAGTAGCAGCTGTGCGAGAGGAGGATAATGGACGGTAAAGTATGGGCTTTGATTGTAGAATCATGATGAACCTTTTGTTTTGTGCTTGCTGTGTTACTAATTTGTAGAAGTTTGGTGTTTTAGTTGTGTTATTAATTCCCATTTAGTTACCTTTAGCAGTGGTCCGCATTCTAGCCAAATCGATTTTGTTCTTGTTAGGACTGAGGACAAACGCATAGATTGTAAGGTTATACCTGTAAGTGTGTTGTCCATCAACATAAGTTGGTAGCCTCTGACTTATGTTTTAGGATATGTGCTCACCAAAGCCACGAAGATGAAGTGGTGGAAACTCAAAAGGGACGCCTCATAGGTGTTTAAGGAGAGGATGATCGCGGAAGGGATATGAAACTTGGGAGAAGTGAATAGTACGCGGACATAGATGGCAACTCATATTAGGAAGGTGGCTACGGAGATGCTTACCCGAGTGACAATATGCCAACCTAAAGACATTTGGTGGTGGAACGAGGAGTGTAAAAGGCTATCGAGGAGAAGAAAACATGCTACAAGCATATGCAGCATGATAGGAGCGATAACAACATACAGAGTACAAAGCATCAAAAAAGAATGCAAAGAAAGTGGTTAGTGAGGCACGGGCAAGGCCTATAAGGAACTTTATCAAAAGCTAAGTAAAAAGGAGGGCGAGAAGGATATCTACAAGATGGTTAAGCTTTGAGAAAGGAAGATGAGAGATTTCAAACAAGTTAAATGCATCAAAGATACCAATAGACTTTTGGTAAAAGATGACGAGATCAAGAATAGGTGGAGAGATTACTTCGACAAGTTGTTCAATGGAGACAATGAGGATAGTATGATTGAACTGGATGATGCTTTTGACGACACCAATATGTGGTTTGTTCGAAGATTTCAAGAGTCGGAAGTAAAAGAGACCTTAAAAAGTATAAAAGTGCGTAAGGCG
This sequence comes from Bonia amplexicaulis, assembly GCA_036346245.1. Classification (NCBI taxonomy): domain Eukaryota; kingdom Viridiplantae; phylum Streptophyta; class Magnoliopsida; order Poales; family Poaceae; genus Bonia; species Bonia amplexicaulis. The sequence goes on along the minus strand of CM070760.1, from coordinate 7,523,812 downwards.
TTGGGACCTGATAACATTCCTATCGAGGTGTGGAAATGCCTTAGAGATGTGGCGACTGTTTGGCTAACTAATTTGTTCAATAACATTTTTATGTCGAACATAACGAGTGGCGGAGAAGCACATTAGTACTAATTTTCGAAAATAAAGGAGATATTTAAAGTTGTACTAATTATAGAGAAATTAAGCTCATGGGCCACGCAATGAAGCTTTGAATATGAGTGATTGAGCACCATTTAAGAATAGTGACTAGCGTGACGAAAAACAAATTTGGTTTTTTTGCCCGGGAGGTCAACCACGGATGCGATTATCTTGACACGATAGCTGATGGAGAGGTATAGGGAGCAAAAGCAGGATCTTCATATGTTGTTTATCGAGTTGGAGAAAGCTTATGACAAAGTACCAAGAAAGCTTATGTTGTGGGTGCTTCAAAGGAAAAATTCCCAATAAAGTACGTTACCCTGACTAACATCAGAGCATGTGATAGCGATACTAATGACTTTCCTATTAAGATAGGACTACACCAAGAGTCAACGTTGAGTCCATACATTTTTGCCTTAGTGATGGACGAGATCACGTGGGATATACAAAGAGATATCTCTTAGTGTATGCTTTTCGCTGATGATGTGTTGCTAGTTGATGAGAGTAGGAATGTGCCGATAGGAAACTAGAATTGTGGAGGAAAACTGTAGAATCGAAGGGTTTTAGATTTAGTATGACTAAAACTGAGCATATAAGGTGTGATTTCAGCGGTGTTAGGGTAGATGATAGAGATGTTAGTCATGATGGACAAGTAGTGTCCTTTCGATATTTGCGATTGATGATATAGTGGGACGGCGAGATTGATGAAAACGTGAGCCACAGGATAAGAGCCAAGCGTCGGGTGCTCTCTGTGATAAAAAAGTCCCTCAAAAGTTAAAAGGTAAGTTCTATAGGACGACGATCAGACCTACGATGCTATATAGAGCAGAATGTTAGGCGACTAAAAGACAACATGTACAGAAGATGTGTGTAGCAGAGATAAAGATGCTACGGTAGATCTGTGGTCACACAAGGTGGGATCGAATCCGCGATGATAACATAGATGATAGGGTGGGGATAGCACCAATTGAAGAGAAACTTGTTTAACATTGCTTGAGGTGATTTGGACATCTCCAACGGAGGCCTTCTGAGGCACTAGTATGTAGTGGAATTTTAAGATGTACCAAAAACATAAGAAGAGGCAGATGTCGACCAAGACTGACGTGGGAGAAAGTAATTAAAAGAGATTTGAGGGATTGGAGTATATCCAAGAGTTGGCTTGAGGGATTGGAATGTATTCAAAGAGTTGGCTTGGGATAAGAGCGCATGGAAGTTAGCGATCCACGTACCGGAACCATGACATAAAAAGAAGGTTTAGGTGCGGTGTTTTAGGTTCTCAGTTTAGATGGCAGGATATAGGGTTTAGGGTTTTAACCTTGTATATTTTATTATAAAGCTCTCGTTTCTTTAACTTTAAAGAGGTTTTATTCCTATTCTATCCTAACTTGTTTGGGATAAAAGACTTTATTGTTGTTGTTGTAGTAGTGTTTTAGTTGTGTCTACTTGGGTTGAGGGTTTCTTATTCTTGCATTGTTGGTTGTGAAATTATGTTTCGATTGGTGGGTAAAGTTTGGTGTCTCAGCTCCGTAAGAGAAGAATACAGGATAAAAGTTGGGGCTTCAAAAAGTTTGAGCTTTTCTGCATCTCTTTTGTTGTAGAGAGACAAGGATAGAACCTTGTTCTGCCAGCTTATTTGTGTTAATTAGTCCAGAAGTGCCGTAATTGCTGCTCATGTATCCCATGGTATGAATTGACTACATGATACAAGATGAAAATATGGTGGAAAAGATATGTTGGCGAAAAAAACAACAATTGATTATGGTTTTTTGTTGTTTTAGTGGTAATGCGGAGTAGTATGTGATGTATATATTATAGAAGATTAAGTAGTGGCGCATTGAGTAAAATAGGCTCCTGTATGATCGTTTCGTATGCTTTTGTTTTCTGCTAGGTTGCAAACCCACTTTGAAAATGTGCAAAGGATCTCGGATACGACCACATTGCCTTTTGCTATGCATTATCTCCGTTCGCGGATAATGGAGGAATTGGATATTTCACACTTGACTGAGAAGCTACTGCAAGGGAAGGGAGAATCCAGTGCGCTGACACCAAAGGAGAAGTACGATACCTGGGAGAACATTAAAATCTTGAGTATGTATGATGTTACTTATCTGTCTGTGGCTTGTTGAATTTTTCTTTATCTGATCAGTGATCATAAAACATGGATGTATATCCATTTTATTTAAATGGCTTTTCCATTATCTTAGGTTTCACAAGGACTGTTTCTTCAATGTGGGCGATGACATTGCTTAGCTTATATGTTAGAGTTCAGGTCACCATATTAGGCAGACATCTCTACTTAGATTTTGCCCGTGGTACAGATAGTGCACAATTACAGGTACATTTTTGCTCCATTTTCTATTATGCTCGGGAAATTCCCCTATATACTCCCTTTGTTTCGCTATATTTGTCCACAGCCCACCACCTATGGGCCTGTTTGGCAACGGCTGCGACTTATGGCTTTTGGCTGAAATTTTTGAATTTTGGTTGTTTATGGTACAGATTACGGAGAAAGAGATACTCACTTGCGATTTTGGATAGTACAGATGTTAGGCTTTTAACGTGTACATCGTTTAACTTGTAGACCCCGTCTTGAGAAAATACTCCGTTTGAAAGTTAGGTACTGTAGCAAAAGTCAAAAGCTGCTAGCTTCGGAGGAAAAGAACATGCCCTATACTCCCTCCATTTTGCTATACTTGTCCAGTCCATACACACGGACCAGTGAGACAATAAATATAAGAAATAGCTAATGAGAAATGACTATACATATCTCTGTTAAATGACATAACACAATTACTTAACCTCTTCCCAAATATTTAAATAGGGGTAGTGAGTGAAAAATTACAATAACTACACTTTATATTCCCTCAGTGGACAAATATATTAAAACGGATACTTCGAGGTCATGGACAAATATAGCGAAATGGAGGGAGTAAGTTATCAGTTTTTTCTTGTTTTTCTTCAGGTATTGATTATTGCACTCTAGACAGTTAAACAAGGGAATTATACTAAAAGGTTGACTGCACTTGAGCCCAAGCTAGTTTCTGACATTGAAATATCTCTCTTTTTTTGTAGGCAGAATCTGATACTTTTAGCAAAAACGGACATAAGGACTTTCTTGCAACTGCTGATTACCTTGCCACATATGGTATCAATGCATTAATCATGCAAATGCAACGTGCTGCAACAGAAATCTTGAAAGAGTATGTATTTCTTTCCCTGTCAAATAGGATTATTGTGTTGCCAACATGTCAGTTAATTATTGTATTACCAGCATGTCAGCATTCAATAAATAGATAGACGAATGCAATTAAAAGTTTGCTGGGGAAATGATTGTGTTGCACTTTTATATCATGAAATCCCTTTAAGGAAATATCTGATTCGTCAAGAGCTTCCAGACTTTTGTATTCAGCTTAAATTACCTAGTATTGTATAAAATGGTGTGTTTCCCATAGTGATACTGCTGTGGAAAAAATATGCAGGAAGCAACTAAAAGACCCTATGGGCATGGACCAAGTATTGCAAACAATGTTACAAATATTGGACCAGTTCATGAGTCTTTGTGAAGATAACTCCTGGATAAATTACCTTGTACCTGAGAATGCCAATCTTTATGCACAGTTGATGGCTGTGTCCAGTAGTGGCTTTGATGAGTCATCGCTTCTAAAGGATGTTAGAAAGCTTGACCAGCTAATGTCCGAGACACGCATAGTGTTGTCAAGGTAATGAAATGTGATGTTATGTATTGTGCTCTATACAAGTTTAGCAATGCCGTAATTTGCACCGCAATGTTGCTGTTCTCTCAATCTTTCATATGGCCGCCCATTATTTTCTTTCTTTCATCAATTATCCTTTTGGATTATTTAAATCAAATACTTTGTAACCCATGCCATATGCTATTTTGTGTATAAGCAACTAGCCTGTTAATTTGATATTTTACTCTTAAGAGGGGATTTGATTGAAACACGTTATTGCGGTGGATTGATGAAATTAAAAGGAGTCAAGATAAATTATATAAGGTGGTGCTGCAGTAAATTTTTTATATAAGGTGGTTCTGCAGTAAATTTTCTCTTTGCCAGTAACATATACCATTATTATGAGATTACTACAGGAGCAACAAAAGTGCTCTTTTTTCGTGAGTTGAGATTTGATGTATATCATTATATCATGTTCATATGAGGAGAACAACCTGATTTCTTATACAATGGACTGTTGTTGATACAATTCACTGTTGTTGGTTCTATTGCAAAATGAGAAAAAGGAAATGTTTCATTGTAATAGGGAAGTTGTGTACTGTACAGAATAATTAATTTCCCATGTTTATCGACGATAAGAGTTGTATCTTTATGATTTTGACTCTTTTGACAGCTGCACTTGCCTTTCAAAAGAGACTCCATGAGTATCTTCCATAATCGTATTGGAACCTTGTGGTTGCAGCGATGATTTCAGAAATATCATGGAGAGGTCATTGAGGAAGATAGCGAGCGTGGTGATAGGGGACTTGGCTGCACAGGTTGGAACTGCAGTTCCTCCATCAGGATTGCCCTTGGCGAAGCTCTTGGCTAGAGTAGCTCAACTGAGTTTACCATTGCTTGAGGAGCCAAATAAGAACAAGCACATTCAGATTATTCGAAGTATGCCTGAAGTGGAACTCTTCTACACATTCCTCTATGCGAACATGCCACCAGAAACATAAATTATACATTGATGTGGGAAAGAATACATTGCTTCCGAATTTTGTCCCTAAACCTCCAAAATATCTAGTGGTTTATGAAGTGTTGTGCTCTGTATATGCTGAAGATGGAGAGGAGGCTGATTTTATGCTACTTTGTATATGCTGAAGATGTTCAGTTGTTACTAACAAGGATCTGAGTGCAGTTCTTTCCCTTAATTCTTTTCTTTACTTGACGCTTCCGTTGTGTGCTTCTGGTTAGAACTCTCCCAGTCTGTTTCTGCCATTTTATTTATATGTTTGGGCGCTTACACAATGGAAATTGTATTTGATTTCACTCGCCAAATGGTTTATGCAAGGTGTGATCTACGTCTTACTGTTTTGCTCGAAACTAAATGTCTTCTAGCCCATGTTTTTGGGATCTGCTGGTATATGCATGCTTGCGCAACTGCGCATTGTAAGGAACTGAGTGTTTTGAAGATTGTGGGTGAAATCTCATCCAACACAGGGTGAAACATCACTTTATCTTCCAGTTTCTCCAAAATGCACACAGCTAAATATTAGTCCTAGCTGAGTACATGAGCAGTGGCTTCATTGTGTTTATGGATATTTCATTTGGACGATATGGCTAAAATCGCTGAAGATAATTACAAAGTTAGAAATGTGTAAACTCAACCTACATTAGCACAGAATTTCTTTACGAGGATTTGTTGAAAAAGGTCCAAAGTTAACTCACTGCTTATTGGAAATGATCTTTTTCCTGTCTCTATATAAACTAAGAGCATGAGTTTGATCATAATAGCCTCTACATAAATTTCATACAATTACGTGCTCATTTTGGCGGCGGCGGCTGCTGCCTCAGATAGCAAGTCAGAGAAGCAGCTAGGTCATTACGAATTTCTCGACTCAATTTCTCATTACAAGAACCCTCAAATCTCTAGTTAATTCGCACAAAGCACACAGCCAAGAGCCAGTACACACTATTAAAGGTATTAGAGATAGAATAAGAAATTGTATTATTCTTTTCCTTATATGTCTCATTTTCCTTATCCGTATATAGCATATTCCTCTTAATATCCCCTTGTACTCTTTATATATATTATCTATTAGGCTTCTTCAATATACACACAATATTCATAACATGGTATCAGAGCTCTCCTCTCCCGGGGGTGGCCATCTCAAGGATTGCCGTACCGACTAATCCAAGGGCGGCCATCTCCTCGCTGTCAAGCTCATCGCCACTGGATCCATGCCGTTGCAACTATCTCCCGACCGCCGTCACCCGCATCCGGCGCTGCCGGCTCGCTTTCGGGCTGCCCCTGGCTCGTGCGGATCGTCTCCCACCTGGATCAGGCACATCGGCGTCGGATCTGGGCTCCGACGCCGTCGCCGTTGGTGGGCACGCCCTCCTCCACCGACGCAAACCGCTGCTGGATCCCGCCGGTCCACCGCCTTTTCTCACCAGTCGCCGTTGCCCAAATTCACCTGCCCCCCGCCGGATCCGGCCGCCAGACTCTTCCCCGCCGTCACTCGGCCCTTCAACTCGCGTTGGCGCTCCGCGCCGCTGTCGCCTTGACCGCCATCGCTAGGCCGACTCCCGCCCGGATCCGACCGGCGCCGCCTCGAATCCGGCCGCTGTGCCTTAGATCCGGCCTCTCCGTTGCCTGATCCAGGACCTTTGCGCCAGATCCAGCTCTCCTCGCCCGTCCGGTGGCCGCACCCGCCTTTGCACCGACGCCGCTCCATCCGGCGCGGATCCGAGCTCTTAGAGCCAGATCCGGGCGCCGCCGCCTCTCCTCTACTCCGCCCGGCCGCACCGACCGTCGCCTCGCCAGGATCTGGGCTCCTCGTCGCCGGATTCGATCATCTTCGACCGCCTACGCCCGGATACAGGCACCCCGATGCCGGCTCCTTCTGCCACCACCGACATGCCCGCGCCACCGCCTCCTTCCGCCGCCGGCTTCTCCTTCCTCCGGTAGAGAGAGATAGAAGGAAGTGAGACGGTGGAGAGAAGCGGGAGGGCGGGAGTGAGGGAGGGCTGTGAAGAGGGTTTTGAGGGATTGGGACTTTTTTCTACTGCTGATTCCTCTTGAGTCAGTCTTCGAGTTATTTTTTTATCTGAGTCTTCTATTGTGTCTATCCAAATCCGTAATTTCTAATTTTTAGCTCGTCCAAGCTATACGAGTCCACAAATTTATTGTCAGACATAGAAGTATAGAAATTTTCTTTTGCATAGCAGCAGCCGCCGCTCTACTCTCTGAGCCGCGTGCAGATCGTAGAAGTCATTATGATGCCGCCGCTTCTCTAGCCGCCGCTCCGAGTTTCTTAGGCAGCCGCGCGTCTTCTGCACCTTGTGCACTACGCCGCCGTCATCTTGGGCTTCGATCTGCGCCACCATGTTTCTATCTATTTCTCTTCGGTTTGATTTGACAGTTTATTCAAAAGCCGCACGCAATAACAACATTATCAAGACTCGGACTTCGGATTGTTTTAGTGTTAACTCTTTTTTAAATGCAATGTTATTACATACGCATTGCATTTGAGGGGGTGTTAAGTGTATTAGAGATAGAATAGGAATTGTATTATTCTTTTCCTTATATGCCTCGTTTTTCTTATCCGCGCATGGCATATTCCCCTGTAATATGAATATTCTCTTGCACTCTCTATATATATTGTCTATTGAGCTTCTTAAAAATACACACAATATTCATAACACACACAACTCAAAAGGATACATGTCTCATAGTTTAACCATTCCGAAAATTTTTGATACAATACATTCTATCTTAAGGCAGAAATATTTGCAGTCATCGCGAGACTGCATCAAGTAGTGTCAGATACATACTAAATCATATGGCCAGTAAAAATTCAATATTAACTATTGTCTATTCAAGAGAAACAATATGAGGCATCAATAATGACCAAGAACCACTTGTGTCAGAAAATAATAGAGGATGTCCATACAAGTAGTGCAGTACAAGTTCACAATTGGCATCAGACGTTCCATGAACAACAGCAAACCTATCTGTCTTCCTGAAGAAATTAACACAAGCAAAAGTTCCTTCTACAGAAATGCTACTACCACTAATATTTCCTTAACGCATGCTTTGTTGCAAGGGTCAAGCAGACAAAATAGCGTACTCAAGATTAAAGGATAAATGTGTGAATCTAAAGCCAAGCATGCAATTCATGGACTTGTGTGCTTAGGAGATGAAACCAAGCTTTGTTTCTCCTCATCAAACTCATTGCCATCACCATCATCATCCTGAGGTTGCTCAGGCGCTGGCTCACGCTGTACCACAGTACTTCCCTTTGTTGTAACCGACTGCTGGTAGAGCACTCCACCAGCCAGAGTGAAGAGCAAGCAAATCAAACCAAATGCGCTTGCGTGCTTGTCCCATATCATTACATTGATCGCCACAGTGAGGAACTTATTGACAACCCCGGTCACTGTGAATGCTGTGGCTGAGATTGCTTTCCTTGCCGCGAAACCAAAGAAGCTAATGAGCAATCCAAACACACAGGACAAAGCCACTGCCACGAACGCATCAAGTTGAAACCAGCTCTCGCCCCTTGATTCAATCGCCGTGAAGACTGACTTGTGCTCCCCCGTCAGAAACCAAAAGATAGGGGCCATCATCAACGAAAGGAAGTTGTTGTAGAGCACAAAACCCCATGTGTTTAGCCCCAAGTTCGTCACAACGTGCTTGATGTACACCATCTCAGTTGTTATGGTCACCAGATAAGCAAGCGCCCACGAGTACGCTGTGAGGGTGAATGCTGAATCTGTTGTAACATAGCCAACTGCTCCTCCCAATATGACCACAAGGGACATGAATGTGACCTTGGAAGGACATGGTTGCTTCCGGAAGGTTGTGTCAGCAATGGCAACCAGAAGCGGAGTCAAGGATCTGAAAACTATAAATGTGTCCACATTGGCATGACAGAGGAGGTTTGTGTTAGTGAATATCGCGAGGTAGAAGACAACAGCAGCCGGTGCAAATTTCTTGGCAGTCTCCAGGTTGAAAGGGTCATGGCAGAGAAAACCTAGCTTTCCAAGGATCCAAACACCAGCAGCGGATGTCAAGTACTGTAGCGCAGTCAGGAGGCCAGGATAACCGAACTTTGTGACAGCATACTTGTTAATGATTGCCAGCAAGCTCGAGCACAAAGCATAGCCTATCACAAGGCTGCTCGTTGCATAGTATTTCTTTGCCATGACACCAGATTGTTCACCTGAAATTGGTTCAATATTTACACACATGAGAAACAAACTGATGCATATCCTAAGGAAATGCTAGATGTCCGAAGCATTCTGCAATTTATTTTTCTCCTAAAAATAAAACAAGACTAGTGCAGCGCACAATGTTCACAATAAAGCAATTTAGCAACACTTTTATAATGTTCACAATAACCCGCAAAAAAAAAAAATCTTAGCTGCTACTTCTGGCGTATGAATACAATTCACACCATATTAAACTAGTGCAGCGCGTTTCACTAGTTCACGAATCATGACAGTAGAACTACTAAAACAAAGGCACCAAAGTTGAAGTGCTGCGCTCCAAAGTCCAATCTAGACCAGTAAAAGAATTCAGTTGAGAGCACTAGTTTCGGCACTAGTTGAGAGCACAGTGTTTTCAGCCATAAGCCACCAAAAATAAGTCGAACTGAACACCACCATTGTTTAGCTGCCACAGAGGTGAGGCCAAGCTGCAGTAGCGCGAGCTCATAAGCATTTCTTGTGTCTAGAGTTTACATTCACATGTACGCAAACTTCATAGTTTATACAGTCATGAATCTACCAATAAATCGGCTAGACATTAATCGCTGCAAAAACCGTACTAAAGAAGCTCCTAACTGACAGAATAAAACACCAAGATGGACACAACTCATGTTTTTTCGGGGAGTTTTCACACAATCTTCAGTCAGTACTGCCCTACTGGACCTTCAGATCAGAAATCCAAGAAACGGACCAACCAACGGAGCAGAGAAAGACGCCGCGGGGGTGGTGGGTTGTGGTGTGGATAGGGAGGCGTACGGGGAGGAGAAGAGAGGCAGGCGCAGCAGCATTCCCTCTGCCTCCGGGCTCTGCAAGTCTGAAACGCAGTGCGAGATGTGTATTTGGGTGGGGCTGCGAGAGGAATTGATTGATTTTGTAGTTACGTGGGGAGACGAAGAGGAAGAAGATTCAGACAACCCATTAAGCACCAGAGGTCTCCGTCGGTGACACAGGGCTTTTTTAATTACACGAATACTTCACTTCTGCTGCTTGGAGTATCTGCATCCTGCTTTCTTCTGATTTTTTTTTTCAGTTTGCCCTTTTTCCTTCTTTGGGATCATTCTATTGGTCTTTCGATTTTGACTAAATTTTGCAAACTACACGTAAGTTGGATAAACTATTAAAAAACCCTTTTACGATTTCATTTCGTAGAACTACATTCTTTACGCCAAATTTGATAAAAAAAAACTACACTATGTTACAACAACGTCACTTGAATAGTTCGCCCACCAGTCAGCCACACCTCCTCTTACCTTCTCATTTCTCTTCCCCATCTGGCCGTGTCACCGATTTTTTTGTAAATAATTTGTTATTGGAAAATATAAAATTAAACCTATGTTTTTATTTTTTTACAAAAGTAACATTCTGTCGCCTAACCGTTGTGCGACTGGACTTGTCGCCCAACGGCCGAGTGACACACAGGTAGTCGTCTAACCGTTGGGCCACATAATACAATCGTCCAACGGTTGGACAATAGATGTTGTCGCCCAACCATTTGGCAAAAGCACCCTCTAGTCGCTCAATCGTTCGACGACTGGATGGCTTTATAACTCGGATGCCCGAGCGAGTTCACTGCCGGCCGTGCGCAAGAAGATGAGAGGAGAGGAAAGTAAGAGAAGAGAGGAGAGGAAAGTAAGAAAAAAAGAGAAGAGAAGAGGAGAGATAGAGAGGGAGAAGAAGAGGAGAGGGAGAATGAGAGGAGGAGATTTAGCTACTTCTACAATGAGAGATGTTTAGCTACTTCTGTGAAGAGAGATTCATCCGTAAGGTAAAATTTTTTATCTTTAGTTTATATTTTGTAGTAAGTAAATATTTTGTTTAGTGTAAAGAATAGTATAACTAACATCCCTAGAAAATTATAGTTAGAGAAAAAATAGTATAACTTCGGTTAGATGGCTGGAAAGAAAAGCAAGAAGAGAGAAGAAAGAAAAGAAAAGGGAGGAGAAGCACGCATATAATTAGTTTATTTTGTTGTGAATATTTAACTATGAGGATCCCGTGGCATGTTAGAGTACTGTGAAAAATGTTGATAGTCACGTTAAAATGCAAAACATTAGTATACAACATTTATTGTTAATTAGAATGTCGTAAGTCATTGAAAATTAAAACTGGTATATTGTCATTAAAATCACTATGTCGCGTACCTAATTATTTATTTAATTTTGTCAGTGCCATGTAAATTCTCCAAACCTATTAGGAATTATTTAGAGTAAGAGAGGTCGAGAGGAGAGAGAAAAGCAGTGTCGGTTTGCGTGGAAGTAGGTAGAGGAGAGAGAAGAGGAAAGGGAGCGGTGTTGGTGCGAATGAGGAGGGGTTGAGATAGATAAAGGGAGGAGAGAGAGTGGGCCGGTAGTGGGCCAAGACTGATGGGCCGGCCAGCAGACAAAATTAATATGTTATATATTTATAAATATATGCACACATACATGAAATTATATGGGATATATGTAAATATATTGACATAAATACATGTATATAGATGCATGCATAAAAAGTACCTAGCCAAGAACAACAAAATGTGTAATACACTCAATTGATAAGCCCACATATTGTAACATCAATAAAATAATAATAAACGATAGGTACAATAGAAAATCCAAATTTAAATGCAGTAACTAACTATAATCAACGAGAGGTTTGTCAGTAAGCCACCTTCGCGTAGCATATTATATGTCCCTATAAATTAAAACAAAATCTTTTAATTTGAAGAAATGAAAGAAAAAACAATGCAAGGATGTTTGCACGGGCAATGGAAGAGTTATGCTATGAGGAAAAATTAACCGATATGAAGAGGTTTGTATGTTCATTGTGGCATCTGCCTTAGTGAATGAATAACACCTTAACCATATGGTAGTGTAGTTGTTCACGATAGGCGAACGACCGTAGAAATCTAAACTACAATACAACAGTACTTCCATAACGTGCCATGCGATTTGACTAGTTGCAATATTGGAAATATGTGCAGGCAAACATCAGCCATGTCGGTACCCACTACATTAAAAGTACATTACGGTGTTGGCATTGTTCGTGAAGGTCCATATGGTGTTGACTTGAGCAGTTTTCCACAAGCCACTCTGGTACACCTAGATGGAGAGAATGCACAAATCGCAAATGTGATGTACATGCTCACTCGCAGCTTCTCCTTAGACACTGAGGTGTTCAGCGTCGTCATATAAGAGCTTTGGAGCTGGTCTCCCACGCAAATTAGATGGGAGTTGAGAAGACTGTTGTGCACGACTGTGTGGATGGGCTTTTTAGAAGGCTACCAGCTCCGTGGATACGAGTGCGTGTTGCTTGTGCAACCATATCCAAAATAAGTTATATAAGTCCCTGTCGATGGATATCATCCGAGTGGTGGGAGAAGCTCGGGCGCCTAGCATGTTGGTGAAGAAGGGGACCTAAAGGCCGGTGTTACGGAGGATGTTGCTTGTAACGAGGCTGACGCGGTAGATGCGGGAGAGGAAGATCAGTCACCGCTGTAGGACAGGCTGATGAAGGAGAGCGTACGGAGTACATAGTGTGTCAAATGGAGGGCGATGATCGGATGGCCTAGGCTGAAGAGGAAGCTGTACAGGAGCGAGGAAGAAGCTCCCATCCCCAGGAATGGAACATATTTAATAGTGAGGGTGTTGCTACGCACGACGATCACAAATCACTGTGGGAGTATCATGGCACAGAGGTTCGGTTGCACTCAATGTTTACTGATAAGGCATCCTTATAGGATACCATTAAGCTGAGGGCCCTATCCATGCAGCGAATGTTTTGGGTCGTTAAATCTAACCAGAGGCAGTACACCATCAAGTGCGAGCAGACCGGTTTTCCTTGGCAAATTTACACACATAGACCAAAGTATGAGACTCACTTGATTGTCTTGAAGGCGGATCCGCACTTCTATGTGCTCAACGGTGTTTTATCAAGGCATCAGAACCTAACGACTACCTTTATAGCCAATTTGATGTATGGAAAGATAGTGGAGAAGGACATAGAGGTCAAGCATATCATGGTGGCCATCGAGAATAAATTCAATTACAAGATTAGCTATGTGAAGGCGTGGCGTGTGAAGCAGAAAGCTTTTGAAAAATGGTTTGGGACTTTCGAGGCAGCGTACAACAACCTTCCTCGTATGCTTCAGATGCTGCAGGATAGAAACCTGGGCACGTACACTGCTGTGAAGGACAAGTCATCTACAACGCTGCTAGGTTTTGCGGTATTGCAGAGAGCCTTCTTAGCCTTTGATTCCTACATCGAAGTTTTCAGGCATATGTTGTCCGTGATCTCAATAGACATGACCTTTTTGACTGAGAAATATAAGTGCCAGATCCTTATGGCCATTGGTGTTGATAGCAATAATCAAATTCTGCCCATGGCCATCGCATTCATCGAAAGTGAGAATTATGACAGCTGATTGTGGTTCGTTCAATATTTAAGGGTGGGAGTTGTTGGAACTCACCCTGGTGTATGCGTATTCCATCATCGCCATGCCGAGATGTTGAAGGCCATAAGAAAACTTCAGCAAGACCCCGAGGAGTCATTCCCTTTGAAAGATCAAGCTCCGTTTAAATTGATTTTGGTGATAATGACAAATACAATTATAATATTTTTGTGATAATAACAAATGTATATATGAGACTAATATATTTGTGTAAGTATACTATATCTTAGTCTCATTTCGATGAAAAGGTGAAATCAAGAGGTATGCATTCGAAATCACACTTTATCATATATTAGTGCATTCCTTAGATCCAAAATATAGATTGAACTTCATAAATAGTCCAAATTGAATATGTGTATATGTTTTTTTTATACACACTTGTATGCACACATTTAGGCGAAGCTCTCTCTATATTTTGAAGATTCATAAGTATTGATCCACGACTTTCTTAATATGCATATTTAGGATCTTTACTTTGAAATACATTATTGAGTATATATAGCTTGTGTAGTTTATATATACTCATGTGCAATCGGGTTGTCATCTAACTTCTACATTATGTGTTAATGGTTAGACGATTGATGATAATCGGATAAGTAAGCTTTGTTTAAAGCTTATCTTAGAGTATACAATTGTTGTGTACAAGTTGTATACTCACAAATCAATTTTTATCTCATTGATTATTGAGATTGTCATGAATTACCAAAAGGGAAGGTTGTTGAATCTAGTCCCTCCATTATGTGCTAATGGTGAAGTTTGGTAATTGATGACAATTGTTTTGTGAACTAACATTTTCCATGAGTTTGATGAATAGGTCAGGTTCCACAAATGAGGATGACTTAGGATAACTTCATATGTTGAAGATCATCATGTCTAGATGAAAGAAGACTTTATGTGTTGAAGACCATCAAGAATATGATGCATCATGAGTTGATGCATGTCCAAGAGAAGATGGTCATGTGTTGATCATCAAGTCAAGTGAAGACTATCATGTGTTGATGGAATTGAAGAAAAGGATGCATCATGAGTTGATGCATATCAAGACGATGACCTAAGGTAAAGGTATGACTAACTAAGGCTAAGGATGTGTTCCTAGTCTTTTACCGGTCTTGGTGTTTGGTTGAAAGACCGGATTGCTAGTATATGTTGTCGTACTATTAAGAGGATGTCTAGTAGTTTGAGTCTCATCATGTGTTGATAGCTCAACCTCACTTTCTCTAGCTCATCTTGGCATGAGGCTTATATTTGCGAATGTGTTTTGCAAATACTTGAAGCTCATGTGTTGAATCCTTGCAACATGGGAATGTGCATGCAAATATGTTTTGCAAGTGCTTCAAGTCCATGTTTTCATTCATTCTTTGCGATATGAGGCTTATATTTACAAATATGTTTTACAAATAGTTGAAGCTCATATATAATTCTTGTAGCATGTGACTTAGATTTGCGAATGTGTTTTGCAAATGTGAGAAGTTCATGTACCAATTCTTTGTGTCATGATTTCAAAAGTGTGCAAATATGTTTTGCAACTTGTTGAAAATCATGTTTGATCCTTGTGTGCATGATACCATAGTTTGCAAAAGTGTTTTGCAGAATCTGTTGATATATCTACACTTGTTAGGAAAATCGAAACTAGCATTGTGTGCGTAGCGGTACTACCAGAGGTCGGAAGTATCAGCTCTGTGTGAGTGGTACTACCGGACATCGGAAGTACCGGCATGTGTTGCACGGTACTACCTGATGCGAGTGGTCTGAGTGGCTCTATTGGAGCAGCTCGTCCGGCCGTCGCAGGTACCGGCTCTGTGTGAGTGGTATTGCCAGAAGGTGGAAGCACCGGCATGTGTTGCGTGGTACTACAGGACTTCGGAAGCTCTGAAAGGTCGAGTGGAACCTTTTTTCCAGAGAGCGCCAACTCTCAGCCTCGGATCAAACGGAAGTACCACGCCGTTTTTGCAGAACTTCCGGTTATCGGAACTACCAGATTTATAATGGCGGTAGTTCCGCGCCGACTTCCAACGGCTAGTTCAGAAGCTCTGAAATAGCCGTTACTGCTGTGTCAGAGCAGATGCGGAAGTACCGGCCATTGCACTGCGGTATTTCTGCTCACCCAGATTTTTCAGGGGTTTGGCTCCAACGGCTAGTTTTCTTGTGTGGGGTATAAATACCCTCTCATTTCAGTTGTCTTGAGCTAGTGTGAGGCTCTCCACTCAAGAGTGCATGTGTTGCACTTTGTGAGAAAGAAGAGAGGTGGACTTAGTGTCCATTTGAGCTTGTACATTCGTTGCACGTGGTAAGGGTTAAGCGAGTGGCTTGACTTGTTACTCTTGGAGTTTGCTGACTCCTAGACGACGTTAGAGACGTCGTGTGCAGTGATCTTCTCAAGAAGGTTGTGAGAAGACCTGGTAAAGTTGTGAAGGTTGGAGCTCACCTACCTGGAGCGGGAAAGAACTACCACTAGTGGATTTTAGGTGGAATGCTTAATTCATGGAGCCGGTCCAATTCGTTTGGGCTAATCTCCACGTGAACTAGGGGAGACCGGCAAGTCTCCGAACACTACGGTAAAAAGAAACCTTGTCATTTGTGGTTTGCTTTTCTTGTGCTCAATTTACATTCAAGCAATTTACATACATAGAATTAATTTGATTGCTTGTCAACCTAGAATTGCAAACCTTGACATAGCCTAGTATTGTTGGTGCATTTAGGCAAACTTGTTTTATTTAGGCTTTATTTGTGCTAAACCAATTTGATTTAAGCTTCCGTATTATATACTTGTGTTTAGCCAAATAGCTTAAATAGATTTTAAAAGAGAGATTTTTAGAAACGACTGCTCGCCCCCTCTAGTCGGCCTCCTCAATCTTACAAGTGGTATCAGAGTTTGGTCTCTCATTTATTAGGCTTAACCGCCTAGAGAGTATAAAGGATGACAACTAGTGAGGTTGTGCACCTAGATGAACCACCTCTATTTAATGGCTTAAATTGTAATAGTTGGAAAATCCGCATGATATGCTATTTTAAGGCCATGAGCCCGAAAATATGGCGGATTGTAGATATGGGCTTTTCTCCTCCATTGGATCCTCTTGTTCCAACTATTGAGGAAGCGAAAAGCCTACATCTCGACGCTTAAGTAACTAACGCTTTATTTAGTGCTTTGAGTGTAGAGTTGTTCACTACAATATGCAATCTCGATAGCGCTCATGATATGTGAACGAAAATTCAAGATAAATATGAAATGTCCACATCAACCGATGAAGATTGCATACAAGAGTGGATGTCGGGAGATGAATACTCAACTTCTAGCTCCGACGATGAAGGATCCACCAACCCCTCCACATCAACTCAATGTTTCATGGTTAAAGGTAACAAGAAGGTAAATAATGAGAATGATAGTACTGAACCGTCATATGATGAGTTGATGTACATGCTAGAAGAACTTAATGAATTTCTTGGAAAGGAGAAAACTAAATTTAAGGTTTTAAAGAAAGAATATATCTCTCTTCAAAATAATTATGATATGCTAAAAGGAGAATATGAATCTCTTCTTTTCAAGGAATATTCTAAAACTAAAGTGGATTAGGGCTTGGGAGTCAAGAGTTATGCTATTTTTATTATCGGGACAGCAGGAGGAGACTGTTCGGTAAATGGGGAGTATTGCGGGATTGGAAAGCATGTAGGACCGATATTATTTAATTGATGATTATGTATTGTTGTGACATGTTGTTGATATTGGATATTTACTATAGGAGGTGTAACTTCGGGGTTGGTGTCATTTTCGTATTAATCCGTCACTTGTGGTTGGAAAAGGCAAGTGCATGGTAGAAAGGTAACATAGATTGTTTGCCGTTGCTGATTTATGTTAATAAAGTATTTGATATGCTGGTTTACATGTTTACACTTACTGTATATAATGCTTATATGATTATGGATTAAATGGATGATGATAAGCGGTTAATGTTGATAAGTGATTAATGAATAAATAAATCATTGTATTTGCATAATAGGCATTCATGATGAAAAGAGGTGACCTATGTAGGGCTGTTCTTTTCGGCTGCGGCTTTTGACTTTTGGCTGAAATGTTTGAATTTTGGCTATTTACGGTACAGATTACGGAGAGACAGATATCCACTTGCGATTTTGGTTGGTACAGATGTTGGGTTTTTAACGTGTAGATCGTTTAACTTGTAGACCCCGTCTTGATAAAATACTCCGTTTGAAAGTTAGGTACTGTAGCCCTCTGGAGCCTACATTATTGTGGCAACCTACGGTACTGGTTAGAGAAAGACCTACTTCAATGGAAACTCCATGAGAGTGAAGATGAGGTCCCCGTATGAAAAATGACGGTTTTGAGGTCCCCGTATGAAAATGGTGATATTGAGTGGGCACCAACGGGAGTAACACTCTGCTATACCGATATAAGCAAAAGAGAAGTTGAGACATGTGTATTTCATTCATGAAAAAATAAATGAGATGATGAGATATATTTATGATATTAATAAGAAGATACATGAAGTTGAGACATGTGTACTGCATTCATGAAAAAAATGAGATGATGAGAAATATGTATGATATTAATAAGAAGATATATGAAGTTGAGATAGTTGTGAATTGACATGAATACCTGGTACTATGTTTTATATCGTTTATTATTCTATTATGTGTTTGCTGAGTCGTGGACTCATTCTTGCTTTTGTTATTTTTTTTGTGATCAATGAGGACGACATGTATGAGCAGGAAGTAGCACATGATTGATCTTGCACCGTCATTGCTTCATTTATTACTCAGTGTTTATTCATTCATTGTTAGAAATAAATATTCCTAGTTGTGCAATCTTAGTTTTGAGTAATGGTTGTCTCTTAGAACATAATGATATTAGAATGTTGCTGTTTATCGAAGTTCCTTTGATTAGACTTAAGGTCGATTTATTTTATTTAATGTTATTCAATGTTCCTATCTTGTGGTTTTATTTATGTTACATAATTGTCTTGTGTAATTATTGTTAAAGTCTAGTTAATAGTAATATATGTGGAATGGTTGAAATTGGTAAGAAATTGCAGTTGGTGGTGATATTCAGTGCTCTTGTCAGATCAGGATGTTACAAAACTGGAGAAATATGTGTAGAGAAAAGCTAATATTTTTTTTGTAACTAAGAGGTGTTTGTACCATACAAATCTATTGGCACCATAACTAATTTGAATCTTTCCATACCCTCTGAAGAAATAGATACTTCTACACATTTTCATGGCAAAATGGGAAAAATAAAAATAACTAGACAGCTGCCACATGGACATTTGATAATCAGATTGACTAATCCATGATCACGACTCACAAGAGCACCTCATAAATGACGACTTCGGTATTTGGAGTCCTCCGAGACTTGAATATTTGGAGATGCTATCATTTCCCATGGGATCTAACAACTTCCCTCACCAAAGAATCTAGTACAGCATCGAAACTAACACTATCTCGCTTTAGCCGGTTCAAATAAATTGGGAGAAAATATTAAATTAATTTAATATATTAGAAAGATCAATTTAAAAAAAATGCATAGAACCGAACATAGAAGTCGATTCAAAGTATTAAACAATTTATATGAGAATTAAACAACTAGAGAGAGTGCGGTTGAGAGAGGATATTATTATTTCATGATTTATTAATATAACGTGGGTCTTAGTTATTAGTAGAAATCGGTTTAATACATTGGAGAAAAACAAACTTAGTTCTTAAAATACTTACGTGGTATGATTTTAAATCGACATCGATTCAATATACTAAAGATGACCTAATGAGCCATGGGCCCCACTCGATTGGGCTGAAAAATAGTGGCTTATGGCTGAGATTGCACTGTAGCTGGCTAAAATTACACTGTAGCTGAAGGTGCCTTATTTGACGTATTAAATTTAAAAAATTAAAAATAGAAAAAAATATGTTAGATCATTACGGATAACGCAAATGAATACGAAAAAAAAGAACCGGCAAAAAAGCTCAAAAGAAGCTAAAAGTTCAGAAAAAGACGAAATTTATAAATAGTGAAAAATAAGTCAGAAGCCAAAAGCTTAAGCCAAAATAAGCGGACCGTTTGGGTATTTGGACGAGAAATCGAGGATTAAGTTATACTATCATGGTTGAGATTGCAGCCACGAAAACAAAGAAATACACTTACTCCTAGATGCCTCCAGTGAAGAGCAAGTCTTCTCAATGAAAAATAAAGCAAGTGTACACAGCTGTACATATGGTATGGCCTCTTACCGTATACTAGATGAGAAGACCTGTTGAGTTTTTTTGTGAACAGTTTAAAGTGCTTTGTGCTATAAGAATCATGTTTCGAAAACCAATCAAAAATTCCAAATCACTCCGTAGCTTGAATTAAACTTATTCTTTATCAATTAGGTTTTTTTCCCAGCTCAGTTCAGTTCAGAGAAAAGGGCTGCATGAGCTGAAGATTTCTAGTGCTTGAAGACAATCAAAACAGCAGTGCTGTTATCCTTTCATCGCCTCTCACGAACAGCTTCCTTCACGAGGCGCCTCACCGCAAGTGTGGCTGAAGACGTCTCCTAGAATGGTTGGCATTTGAATAAAATCAACGAAAGTACCAAAAAAAAGGTATAGCCAGATTTTGTGCCAAATGAACTGTGATTGAAGATGTAATATATACATATAGGGTAATTATCTAATCCATATGTGAATTAGACAATTAGTCATATCAATTTCACTAAAAATGTGGTTATAGATTTAGGTGCTGCTCATTTTGACTTATTTTTTACTGTTTGACATTATAGCTAGTTTATTTTGCACTGTAGCTGCTGGTGGTTTTTTTTGGCATAATTAATTTTTTTAAAAAAATCTAAGAATAGGAAAAAAAACAGGTTAGTCCATCACGGAACATGTAAAGGAATACGGGAAAAAAAGGCAAAAAAAAGCCAAACAAAAAACTAGAAAAAGACGAAATTAAAAAACTAGAAGCTAGAAGCCAAAAGCTGAAACCTAAACGAGCGGAGCCCTCCGTTCATATTGACTTTTGCTGATGACTTTTGGCTTTGGCTTATAAATAGTAATAGCTTTAGAGAAGCCGTACGGAGAGAGACATTTGTATGCAATTTTGATCAATATAAATGAAGTCACTAATATATCAACTACAAACGACTAGTAGACCCCGCCTTAAAACACTTTGTTTGAAAGTTAGATACTATAGAAAAATAATTTTTAGAAATCAATACGAATTATCAATCTGATTGGCCTTGACCAGTAGCAATAACTATTTGTGAATAGTTGACAACGAAACAAATGCATTTATATTTAGTCACAGATTACTAAAAGAGATACCTTCAAGTGGTTCCGAACAAATTCAACAGCATCACTTGATCCAAATACCTAGGTATACGGAAGAAGTCAACCTTATCATAATTCATAAATATGACTGAAACAGTCCAATGAGGCAAAAACTGATATGCAAAAGAAAGGGGAAGTGGACATACTCCCCATAAGCCATCGCACCCAAGAAACTATCTTTCTTTGTAAGTTCAAAACAGTGGACATATTATTTAATGCAACTTACTATAGAAATGAGAGTTAAAGTTTAAATATAAGCTAAAAAGAAATAAACCCTTATCTGCTTAGTGCTCTCTTCAATTTTGCACCATGTATTTAGGGCTTGTACTTTGCACTTGCACATGTGTTAGATTCTTTGGACATGGATACGTCACACATGCATCGAAAGCTCGATCTGATGTTGCACCACCGTGCCCTTGAATGAATGAACGACTTATCATTTTGGAGATCAATTCACCCTGATGAACAATTCTGTAGTAAACAAACAATCGAAGTCGTCGCTTTCGACCGGCTGCTGCTCTCAATCTTCTGTGTCAAAAAAAAAAAATCTAAGACGTCGGCCGGGTGCTGCCTCTCCACGTGATGCGCTCGCCTGGCTCTCTGCTCGGGCAGGCGCAGCAGCCAAGAAAATGCGCGCGGATCGAGAAAAGAAAACGAAGTCGACGATGGCCTCGGAGAACAATATGCGCCACCGCTTTTTCTAGATTATTATATTTGTGACCATAAATATCCTTCTAACACCTTTTAAATCCTAATATAAAAATTACATCTATCCAATCTTCAGGATAGCTCTTAGTCCTATTTCTATTTATAGTTTATGATCCAAACAGATTTTTATCTAATTACAACAAATAAGGGACCAAAACCCTTAATTAACATGGGTTTTTTTTTTAACTTTTGTCACACTACCCAATTTGGACACTCCAAAATTATCACGTGTCATAACCTTTAAATTGCACCTCCGTAACTCCAATATGCATCATATATCTTTATATCCATATGTCCCAACTCAAGCACGATTGTCTCCTCCAGTATCTTTGACCATCTAAATTATGACTTTGCACTAAATCATCTCCTGGTTCTCACTGTAAACTATGATCCTCTCTGAGTTATCATATACATGTGAAAATCAAAGCAACATCTTTTCTTGATATCAGTTCTTTCGAACTTACCGATATAAGTTCATACACGTCACATGTCTCAAATAATATCAATAAAAAATATTATTAATTATTTATTATCATAAATATTCTAGATCTAGTCATATGGTATAATATGCTTTTTCATGAATTCTCACATGCTAACCATGAAACTTCTTAACTCAGTTAATCCTATGTACAGCTCTCACTCAGGGAATCCTACGTAACCACATGCAGTCTAAAGATGGAAATGTCGTTGATTCAACCAGATGGGGAATGGGATTTGAAGTACCCTTATTTCTGTTGGAGTAGAATTAACACCAATAATGAAATACAGAGAGTATATTGTATGTATTGAAGGTTGGAGACTATATGCACTGTTCTCAGTATCCAATAGCACTGATGGTCAGTTGAAACTGCATTTCTAGTATACAGAACAAAGGACAGGTATACTTGCACCCAGAAATATGACACTTCAATAATTAATCTACAAAAAAAGTGCATAACTGCAAGTATCATTATTTCTTAGCAAGCAAATACATATTTGCTGTAACTGAAGTGCGTTCCACTCCAAAAGATACATAACCATGAAGAGAACAATAATGATACTCTAAGAGCATAGCTTGTCCAAATAAACAGATGGCACAGCACAGCTAATTTTATGAACAAATAATTTTTCATCAGCAAACCTTCCATTATGACCAACAGCCCCTCCAGCCTTTGCAGGAACACAGTATAAAATGTATCATCAGTCAACACACTCAACACACACATCCAAATCAAAATTTAATATCAAACAGTAAGAAGCTCAGTAAGAAGCTCACCTAGGGTGGTGGTCAGTTGGGCTGATTTTTTGTGACTTATGGCTGAATTTTCACTGTAGCTGACTGAAATTACACTGTGCTTGATAGTGACTTATTTAGCATAATTAAATTAAAAATATATAAATAGAAAAAGCGGATTAGCTCAGCACATATAATTCAAACGAATACGGGAAAAAAGAACCAGCAAAAAAGCTCAAAAAAATTCAAAAAGTCAGAAAAGACGAAATTTATGAATAGTACAAAAAAACCGAAAGCCAGAAGTTGAACAAATGCATGGAGAAAAGTACAGCTCTTCGCTAAGCACGGACTACAAGAGAACAAATTAGTCCTTATCACAAACAACTAATTCACATCACTAACAATAGGTTGCAAATAGGACAAGAAGTAAGTGTAAGATGAAAATATTGTGTTTACAAATCAAATAGTAAACTAAAGAGGCTAATTAGGAAGCCTCGGTGGGGTTGCTCGGAGCCTTACCAGTCGTGGAGACTTTGCTAGAAGTTTGTGCTATCTGAATTTGTCTGTAAAGGAAAGCTCTCCCTTCCTCATGGCGCACTTAGACACATATTTATAGCCATAGGGGCCTATTACATAAACACCCCTATCTAGGTATACACTTATAAGGATAAATATGTTATTTCCTCTACTCGAAGTTACATAAATGCTCCTATCTAGCCTACACTTATAGGGATAAACATGTCATTTTTCTGGCCCTATAGGTTCCTACCATGTTGACTGATTGTTCTACTAGCGCCATAGGTTGATTGGACAAAGGTAGGGCCACTCCCCTAACAATAATCTCTCACGGTTGAGGGGCTTTGCTTTCTATGGGCCGAGACCATGTCTGGTGCCTCTTGGCCCCTCTCCATCCCTTTGGCCCATTGGAAAGCTGTCAATATGGATTCCCGCGAAAGCTGTGTTGAGCAGGCCATCATGCGCAATCCGCGAGATACAATCGAGCGTGGCAACGGCTTTCGGGAACGCATGGCGACGGTTGGTTTTTCAGTTTGTGCGAGACGAGGCATCACACCAGTCATGGTGCGACGTGTGCCTCCTTGATTCTCGCGCCCACTGCTTGGGCATTAATTGGTACTGTCGCTTCTTCCTTTTAAGTGCACGCCCGATGTCCCATTTCCACCATTTGCTACTTGTTTTTCTTCTCGTTGCTCTATCGTTCGCCACTGATCCTATCGGTGTTGCTTTCTTGCCACTGCTCTCCCTTTTGCTCATCCTCTTGCTGTTGCGTGCTGCGTCACCGAAATGGTGCGTGCAGGTGACCATGTGGCTATAGTGCAGCATCGGTTTCGTCAAGCAGTTGAGCTGGTGGGGAGGAGCGTACAGAGGTGGTCATCGGTAAGCTGTGGAAGGCGTAGTGGAAGTCCGGCAACGCGTACATGAACACGCTGGGTCTGTCAATCGCCTCAGAGGATCTAGTGGAATCCCTTGTTTGTGACAGCAAGATCGTCTCTTGTGAAGCTGTGAGCCTTCTTGGTGGTGAGGATGTCGAGCCGCAGCCACGGGAGGGCGAGACCATCATGTTCGTCGTGTACTTCGATGCTAGGCCCTACATTCCTTCCGCGTGCTTCGTTGGTAACCTGCTGTGGTTGTATAAACTGGAGCTCTAGCAACTGACACCGAACACCAACGCGTTCCTGCTGTGGTCGTGAACTTTTTTCAAGGGGTATACTGTCAACAATTCTTGTCAAAAAATCATTGAAGATGAAGTACCAAATATGACCTTCTGAGATACTAATTGATCATACAAGAGACATCAAGTTCCTACAAATGGAAGCAATCACACTTAGTGTCACGTATGCTTACAAATAGTACATGTGGTATCAAGTCCTTACAAAATGGAATTAATCATACTTGATATCCTTTAAGATCACAAGTGGTATCAAGTTTTCTACAATTGGAATTAATTATACTTAACATCATCTATGTTTACAAGTGGTATTTTCTCACATGTGGTTTCTAATGTCATCTTAAGTGGTATAAAGGTCAAGGTAATATGTGCTCTTATGGGGAGGACAAAAGGACCACAAAAGATCAAAAGCATCCATTATGGAGAAAATTAGAAATCTTTGAATCTTGGTGCTAGATGACATAAGGAGAAAACGTCTGGATGAAGAGGAAGAGTTGAGAGAAGAGAAGAAAAATAAGAAAGAGGAGAATCTTTTGTGTGTCAAAGGAAAAGAAAATGCAAGAAGGTTCTTTATGTAAGGAGTTTTTCTTTGTGAAAAACCTATATAGTAATTTGGGCTTACTAAAGAAAAATGGATAAAATATTAATATTGGGAAAACTATCTTACTCTTTGGCCAAAAATATTTTATGGATCTTGTGAATGAATGTGTTTCATTCGCATTTGCTTCTTTTGGCTTTTATGGAGGAAAATATAATGATATGATTTCCTTTTCAAAAGAGCCTCTTTGGTCAAAAGTCAAAATTCTAGCGTAAAATGCCCAAATTTGTGAAAAACTAAATGAAAGTATTTAAATATGTATTTTAAATGTTTTCAAAGACTTTTGAGTAAAAAAACTTCTATTTTAGAAATCAAAAACAAAATTTGGCCCCAAAATGATCTTATAAGATCTTGATTTTGGATTAAATGATATATCTTTATAAATCAAAATCTATTGAGTTTTTAAAAAAGTGGTCAATACAAAATTCAAAGGGCTGGTCATTTCAAACATTTCTCTAGTTCAAGCATTTGCAAAAGACCAATCATTGAAAAGTTATGTTCATTTAAAACTCACCCAAAAACTAGCATTGACCTCAAATGACCCATACTTGCATATAATGAGTTTCGCTATTTGAGCAAGAACTCATTGTGAATCTTGCCTTGAAATAGTATTTATAACTCATATGAAGCTAAGAAAGTAAAAGACTCCATGGAAATCTGATTTGTTTGGATTTTAATCTTTTGATAAAAAATCAATTATGTCTTTTGATCCTCTATTGTTAATCTATGCTGACAAATTTTTCTCAGATGTTTTCTGACTTTTATAAGTCAACCTTTCAGGTAGCTTTTGGAGGTCAATTGGAATGTCAAAATATGAAAATCCTGAAATGATTCAAATGCTACAAGTGGTATCAAATACCAAAAAGGAGGAAACTTAAGTTAATCTAAGTTAAAATCTTAACTAATTGAATGTATTTCAAAAATCTTAATTTAAAATTATTTGGTATCATATTGGTCATTTGCATCTATCTTCGTACTCTTTATGACCACATTAAAGTTAAACTAATCGGTATCAAGCTCCATATAATAAAAAATCTCCATTTTGGGCTTAACTTGTCTTCTTCCCTTATTTTTATGATAATCAATGCTATTTGGTGATCAATGTCTCTTTTTGGTGCTTAATGCCAAATGGGGGAGAAATTTGTGATAATAGCTTAGCTCAGATAATGCCACAAAGAGAAGTTAAATTGAATAATGCTTTCACCTTCTCTCATGCATTTGTTCTTGTGACATTAATGAATAATTTAATTTCCTATCATAGGGTCATTTTCACCCAAGTGCTATTATCATAAATAGATTTGTCATCAATCAACAAAATGGAGGAGATTGAAAGATCAAGCTTCGTTTAAGTTAGTTTTGGTGATAATGACAAATACTATTATGATTTTTGGTGATAATGGCATATCTATATATGAGACTAATATGTTTGTTGAAGTATATTATTGCTTAGTCCTATTCGGATGAAAAAGTGAAATAAAGAGATATGCGTTTGAAATCGCATTTTCATATATTAATGCATTTCTTAGATCTAAAATATAGATTGAACTCCACTAATAATCCAAAATGAATATATGCATATGTCTTCACAACACATATTTGTATGCACACATTTAAAGCTTATCTTAGAGTATACAAGTGTTGTGTACATGTTATATACTCACAACTCATTATTTCTATCTCACTATTTGTTGGGATTGTCATGAATTACCAAAAATAGAAGATTGTTGAATCTAGCCCCTCCATTATGTATTGATGGTGAAGTTTGGTAATTGATGACAATTATTTTGTGGACTAACATTTTTCATGAATTGGATGAATAGGTTAGGTGTCACAAATGAGGATGACTCAGGATGGCTTAATGTCTTGAAGATCATCAAGTCAAGATGTGAGAAGAAGATAGCTTCATAAGTTGAAGGCTATTAAAAGAAATATGCATTATGAGTTGATGCATGTCCAATGGGAGATGATCATGTGTTGATCATCAAGTCAAGTGAAGACCATCATGTGTTAATGGAGTTGAAGAAAAGGATGCATCATGGGTTGATGTAGTTGAAGAAAAGAATGCATCATGAGTTGATGCATATCATGACATTGACCTAAGACAAATGTATGACTAGTTAGGGCTAAGGATGCATATCTTGGTGTTTGGTTGGAAGACCGAATTGCTAGTATATGTTGTCGTACTATTAAGAGGGGTCATGTCTTATAGTTTGAGTCTCATCATGTGTTGATAGCTCAACCTCACCTCGTATAGCTTATCTTGGCATGAGGCTTGTATTTGCGAATATGTTTTGCAAATAGTTAGAACTCATGTGTTGAATACTTGTAACATGTGACTATACATTGCAAATGTATTTTGCAAGTTCTTGAAGTCCATGTTTTCATTCTTTGTGATGTGAGGCTCATATTTGTAAATGTGTTTTGCAAATGATTTAAGCTCATATATAATTCTTGTAATATGTGATTTAAGTTTGCAAATGTGTTTTACAAATGTGAGGAGTCTATATACCTATTATTTGTGTCATGATTTGAAAAGTGTACAAATGTGTTTTGTAACTTGTTGGGAATCATGTTTGCAAATGTGTTTTGCAAAATCTGTTGAGATATCTGCACTTGTCAGAAAAATTAGAACTACCGACTCTGTGTAAGCGGTACTACCGGACATTGGAAGTATCGGCATGTGTTGCGTAGTACTACCGGATATGAGGCGGTCTAACCGGCTTTGTACATGCGGTCAGACCTGCCTAATCAGTTTCACCCGGGTCAAAAGGGTAGTCTGACCATGGAGCGGTCTGACCGGAGTATACTCAGCGGTGTAACCGGTATATACTTGGTGGTCTGATCGGTATGTACACGGCGGTCAGACTGGTATGCGCCCAGCGGTCCGACCGGCATACTAGTAGTGGTCTGACCGGTTCGCGGAACTACCGTTCCTTCTCGCGGTATGTTTTTTCTAGAGAGTGATTTTGCTGATTTTTCTAGAAGCAGTCTGACCGGTGCATTTGCGGTCTGATCGGACCTGGTAGTCAGACCGGTCCCTGTGTGGGCGGTCTGACCAGTTTTTCTGTGTAACGGCTAGTTTTGTAGCCGTTGGGAGGGCGGGAGTATCAGCCATATGTTGGCGGTGGTTCCAGCCCTCGGGCTGATTCCTGTCTTTGTCTCACTCCAACGGCTAGTTTTTATAGAAGTGTATAAATACCTCCTCAAAGGCTATTGAGACAAGGTTGTTGGTACTATTATTCTATTCCTTAAGCTAGTGTGAGGTTCTCCACTCAATTGTGCATGTGTTGCACTTTGTGAGCAAGGAGAAGGGATCTAGATTGCATGTGTTGCATCTAGAGGTGAACTTAGTGTCCATTTGAGATTGTGCATTTGTTGCATGTGGTGAGAGTCAAACGAGGGGCTTGACTTGTTACTCTTGGAGTTTGCCGATTCCTAGACGACGTTGGAGGCGTCGTGCGCGGTGATCTTCTCAAAGAAGGTTGTGAGAAGACCCGGTAAATTTGTGAATGTTGGAGCTCACCTACCCGGAGAGAAAAAGAGCTACCACTAGTGGATTTGAGGTGGAAGACTTAATTCGTGGATCCGGTCCAATTAGTTTGGGCTTACCTCAACGTGGACTAGGAGAGACTAGCAAGTCCCCGAACACCACGGTAAAAAGAAACCGTGTCAATTGTGGTTTGTTTTCTTGTGCTTAATTTATATTCAAGAAATTTACAAACATAGAATTAAATTGATTGATTGTTATCCTAGAATTGTAAACCTTGACCTAGCCTAGAATTGTTGGTGCACTTAGGTGAACTTAATTGATATAGGCGTTGTTTGTGCTAAACCAAATTGAATTAGGCTTCCGCAATTGTTTACTTGGTTTAATCAAATAGAAAAGATATTGAATTGTCAATAATAATTAGAAGAATTTTTATACCGCCTATTCACCCCCTCTAGTAGGCCTCCACGACCTTACAAGTGGTATCAGAGCTTGATCTCTCATCTATTAGGCTTAACCGTCTAGAAAGTATAAAGGATGGCGACTAGTGGGATTGTGCATTTAGATGACACACCTCTATTTGATGGCACAAATTATGCAAATTGGAAAATCCGCATGACTGTTATTTTAAGGCCATGAGCCTAAAAATATGGCGAATTGTAGATGTGGGATTTTCTCCTCCTAAGGATCCTGTTGCTCCAATAATTGAGGATGAGAAATGCTCACATCTCGACGCTTAAGCTACTAATGATCTATTTAGTGCTTTGAGTGTAGAGGTGTTCAACACAATATGCAATCTTGAGAGCGCTCATGGTATGCAGATAAAAATTCAAGATAAATATGAAGCGTCCACCTCATCAGATGAGGATTGCGTATAAGAGTGGATGTCGAGAGAAGAATTCTCAACCTCTAGCTCCGACAATGAAGAATCCACTATCCCCTCCACATCAACTCAAGCTTCATGGCAAAAGATAACAAAAAGGTAAATAACAATGATGATGATGTACCTTCATATGATGAGTTGATGGATATATTAGGAGAACTTAATGGATTTCTTCAGAAGAAAAAAGCTAAATATAAGATTTTGAAGAATGAACATGTCTCTCTTCAAAATGATTATAATAAGTTAAAAGGAGAACATGAAATTCTCCTTCTCAAGGAATATTCTAATCCTAATGTGGATATAGGAATTACATATAATTTAATAGATGATATGCCATGTGTAGCTCCTAGCTCTTGTAATTCATCTAAAGTTAGCATATCTACATCATATGATAATTTGCTAGATATACCTTGTTGCTCAAAAATAGATGCATCTACTTCCCTCGATGTCGCTTCCCCTCCCTTCCCCTTTTCTCCGACGCGGGCAGCTTTGCATCCCTCCTCCGCCTCCCCCCACCCCCTCCTCCACCACTGGTGGCCAGTGGAGACCTCGCCGCCTCACTGCACCACTGTATCCCCCTACCCTGCCATCACCACCTCCGCCCAACCAAATATTCACAGCACGCGGCCTTGCCCTTTCCTCCCTCCGCTGCCCAACACCCTCCGCCACGGCCTACCGTCGGACCACCGCCTTCCTAGCCTCCCTCTACATCTGGGGGGCATGGTAAACATGTCATCGCAATGGCGTTCCCCTGTCACTAGATCCAGAGCAGCAGCGGAGGAGGAAGGGGATATGGTGACGCCGGTGGAAGAGGAGGAAGGGGAGGTAGCGCGCACGGAATCGAGCTATCCCGTTGATAGAGGAACAAACACTATACCGTTCTTTAGTTTTTCTTTTATATAAATTGTCTAATTTCAATCTTAAACTACGAAACTATCTACTTTGTACGCCCTCCACTTCTAAAGCCGTTATAATTTAGAAATAACTTCGCCGCTCTGGACCACTATGGTTTTATTCCCATGACGAATTCATATAACGAGAAGAATAATGGAACCCATATGTCTGGCTGTAAGTACGGGTGGAAAATGGTAACGATAATCTGTTTTATCCAATATTCATATCCGAGAAACACGAATGTGGCAAGCAAAATTCGTATCCGAAAATGTTCGTATTCGTATTCAAGAATATTCATATCCATATTTGAGAATATTCATATTCGCATTTGCATTCGTATTCGAGAATATTTGTATCTGTATTCGAGACTATTCAATCCGTTTTCTATGCCTGTCATCGGTAACTGGTGAAAAACCAGCAAAACCGTTAGGAATTTGTTCTACCGAGATTTTTTACAGAAGTTATAGGAGGATACTCGTATCCGACCGAATTAAGTACATATTCGATTCGAATTCATATTCATATTCGAATTCGTATTCGTTTTAAAAATATGGATTCCTATTCGTATCTGAGACTATTCAATCGTATCCGATCCGCATCCATCCCTACCGGTAAGCTACTACTCTTCTTCCTCCATCTTCTTCTCTCTCTCCCTTCCTCCCCTTTCCATGGGGCCCTTGCCGTCGACGACTGCCGCCACTTCCGTGCGGCTACGGCGAATGGTTGCTCCGTTGCGGCGCTGCTTTTGTGCGGCTGTCTTTCAAAAGCGGTTGATGGCTTGATGCTTGCAGAGAGGTGGTTCCGAAATGAATCTTGCAGATTTTTTTTGTGACAATCCGAGAGATATTTGCTCATGTTCGAGGTAATCTTTACTATTATAAAAGAAGGAGTTGGTGGTTGGTCTGGCCTCTCCCACCCCTTCTCACAAAAGGCAGCGCTGACACGTGGCCCTAAAAGACCTGCACCGAATCTTCCCACCTTCCCATCAAAATATCTTTCTTTTCATGATTTAGTGGTTAAGGTGGATTTCATCTAGACTGCATTGTAGAATACATGCTATATTTTTCATCCAGTAATTAATCTTGTACTAACTGAATGCTCGTTGCTACGGATTTTAAAATTTTATCATACTATATATTTTGAAACTAACAGGTGGTAAAATTTTTTAGAATATGCATACAAATATGTTCTAAATTTTTTTAAAATCTGTAGCAACGTACGGGCATTCAGCTAGTTTTCTTCAAAATTGGAATTATATTCTTTGAATTGTTATACAGCATCAAAGAATCCACGAGATCTTATTATTTGAGGAGTATTAGGGTGTGTTTGGTTGAGCTGTGGCTTCAAAAAGTCATTGTGAGTCGTGGGTGTGGAAAAGTCATTTGAGGTTGTGGGTCATGGAAAAGTCAGAAGTCGTTTGGTTCAAACAAGTATAAAACTTACCTCCTATCTCTATTTTCCTTGAAACAACTGTGAAACAGCTCTCTATTTTCACCATTTCAAAAAGCAGAAAGCCAAAAGCCAAAAGCGTGGTCCAAGGTGCTTTCAAAATCAGACTACCAAAAGTAGTCGCTCAAAAAAGCACACGGTTTGCACCCCTTTGGTTGGCTTTTGGCTTTTTGGAAGCAAAAGCAGCTCCCAAAAGCTCAACCAAAGGCACCCTTAGAATCAGTTTTCGATTCCACCTAGTGACTAGTTCGACCATACTTGCAGACTACCAAGAAGATGCATGTAATGATGATTAATAAGGGATCTATATTAATTTGGTTCTGCTCAAGCTTAACCCAGAACAGCTAGAGTGCAGCCAAAGATGATGATAAATGTACTGTTGCAGCCTTCTATTGATCATGAAAAACTATTGTAGAACGAAAGTTTGGTTAAAATCACGCTAGTGAAAAAGAGAGGCGAGTTCTCTTCACAAGGTTGCATGTGAGTGATTTAATCGTGTTAATATGTTATCTCTCTTTTTTAGTTACATAGTTCGTGCTAGCAATTATTGAAACATGACACTGCATTTAACTCTAGCAGCCATAAGACGCAAAGATTTGATAGGATTGATGGCTATGCTAAATTGCAGATTACAACTTACTCCCTCTGTTAAAAAATGTACAACGCTTTGGATAACACACGGTCTCTAATAAGTAACTTTGATCATTAATTTTATAGTAATACATAAGTTAAAAATATAAAAATATTATATTCGGAAAGTACTTCTCATAAGAAATTTAATGGTAATAGATCAATCTAAATAGTTTTTTGTATATTAGCGGTCAAAATTAAGGAAGTTTGACCACTCAAATTCTATAACATCATACATTTCTGAATAGAGGGAGTACTAGAAATTATATTGCTGTGACTTGATTTAAGTTTTCAAACTGCTTTCTGCTCATTAAAAAAAAAGGAGGTTATCGGACTGCCTACATATGATGCATTGGTAATTTGGCATGGGAGGTATAAGATCAGACATAAAATTTGATTCTAGCCCATGCAAATACTGATTGTTTGATACATTTCATTAACTTTTTAACTCCTATATTATAGTGGAATCTTTGGGGTAATTTATATTGCTTTATTATGATAGTTGGATTACTGGACTTACATGCTAATTACTGGAAACCAAAAGAGCAGAAAAGCTCATATTATCAGCTGGATTATGTCAGTTTGGTCCACAGTGATATAGTTGACAAACTAAAAGTGCAAAATCTGAAAGCTTTCTGATCCAAGGCTCAGTTAGCAGCTTAATTATTCAGTTATTAACTCCTCCAAAATATTCAGTTATTAGAACCTAGAAGATAGGATTGCCCATTTGGTGGAGAGATGTCCTAAAGTTATGTGAATTATTTAGAGCAATTGCTAAATGCAGTATTGGGGATGGCTCTTCAGTGCTTTTCTGGTCTGACATTTGGAACAACAACATTTTGGAGTCTAAGTTTCCAAGGCTATTTTCCTTTGCCAAAAACAAGAACATTTCTGTAGCCAGTTTCCTTTCAAATAACACTCTTGAAGCCCAATTTCATCTGTCTTTATCAGAACAAGCCTTTCAAGATTTTCAGAGTTTACAAGATCTCACCCTAAGACCTTCAAGTTGATTCAAACTCAAAAGACTCCTGGGATTACATTTGGGGAAGCAAGAACTACTCCTCTAAATGCTATAATCTGCCCTATAAAAACATTCAGCCTCCTGCACCTTTTCTCTGGATTTGGAACTCCAATTGCTGTAATAATCTTCGGGTCTTCACTTGGCTCCTTTTTATGGACAGACTTAACACTAGAAATATTCTAAGAAGGAAAAAACAAAAGCTTCAAGGAAACAATTACAACTGTGTCCTCTGCAACAACAGCATTGAGGAGTCCGCGTTTCATCTGTTCTTCATATGCCCTTTCAGTCAAGTTTGTTGGCATCATCTTGGTATTAGTTGGGATATCACGAAAGACTTCTTTCAAATGATGCTACATGCTAAGCTCCAATTTCAAAGCCCCTTCTTTATGGAGATTTTCACCATAGCTGTCTGGCAAATTTGGAAGCAAAGAAACAATTTCATCTTTGATAGAGGTCGCCCGTCTTTTGCTTCTTGGAAAAGTTCCTTCAGAAGAGGCTAATCTTCGTGCCCACAGATTTAGTGAGGAAAACGCTATGTCTTCCTAGCTTGTATAGATGCTCTAGTCTAGTCTTCGCCTTGTAACCCTCCTCGGGTTGCTTCACGGGTTTCTATTGTAATCCCTCTATTTAGTTTTATTTTTCTTAATATATTTTACAGTGGGGGCCTCCCCTGCTGTATTTTCTGCTAAAAAAAAAGGATTGCCCATTTAAAGATGGTAGACCCTGATGGATCATCAAGAAGACAAACAGACTGCTTGCAATGAAAGCTACCTGTGGAACAATGAAGTGCACATCGTTTGGCTCCAAGAGAGGTATACCAGCCTTTGAACTGAATATTTCAACTTTGGGGAGTTCTGGCCATTCAAGATTTGCACCTGTGTCTCTGGGCGGTGCGGCGCCGACGTGTGGCCGAGCTCGGCTCACCGGCCCCAGGCCACCATCGGTTGGCCTCCGCGCGCCCCCTGTCGTCCCCTTTCTCCCTCTCGTTTGGGCGACGCCACCGCCACCGGGCTTATCGGCCATGGCGCGACGGCCGGCAGCTCCACTCCGGCTCCTCCGTCGGCCCCGCCCTCGTCTCACCCCTCCCCTCTCATAGATCCAGCGGCGCCTTCCTCAGATCCGGCCGGCCACGGCTGGATCTGGTGGATCTCCCCCTGTTCTCCGGCTCCAGCCTTCGCCCCCAGGCCTCGGCCACTCCCTACGGCTTGAGCTCGCCGGCCAGGGCTTGCAGCCGGCTGGCTGCTCCCACCACTAGGATGGTTTGCCCCTAACTCTTATGTGCTCTTCTTCTACCTTTTGCATGCTATTGTACTGCACTATGGGGTTGTGGAGGGATGGTGGACGTACTCACGGGTTGGCTTGTGCGTGGGCTCGGCGGTCGTGGTTGTCGTCGTCCTTGCTCCGCTGTTGTCGTCCTTACGCCATGGGCTTTGCCAGCTCCATGGGGCCTCCTCTCTTCTTGTCCTTCTCCTTCTTGCTCTCTGTCTTTGCTTCAACTGGCGCCTTGGTGGATCCGGCTAGAATGGGGGAAAGAAGCTTCTGGTTGAGCTCTCGGCTAGGGAAGTGAAATGGTGTTGCTCGGCTTTTGTGGCTGTGGTAAAATAGTGGAGTAGGTGAAATGGCTTGTCTACTTAAGAGGCATGGCTATCACTCTCACTGTGAAATAGCGCTTTTGCCTTTCCCCTTTTTGCCTTGGCTGGTTATGGCACTATGGACTTTTTGGTCCAATGGTAGCCCTATACTATTTGGTGCTCTTATACTACAGCAAGTAAATTGGTAAAAAGTAAGAATAGAATTTCGTGTCGAATGACGAAAACCCATAACGTGAGACGTTGCCAACCGCCCCTGGACGGTCTGGGAACCTCTGAGAGCGCTACTTTTATGCGGCTTTCTAGACGGTGCCGTCTGTTCTTGGGTGGTATGGGAACCTCTACGAGCGTTACTTATTCGGCATTCTAAAAGCCGATGGATCAAACGGCAAAAACCGTCCTTTCCTTTATTAATTCTCTCTTTTGCAATTAAGAGGTATTACACCACCTCCACAATTTTCTGTAGTCGTTAATAACGCATCACATCCTAGACTTAATTAGAATGCCAACACTCAGCATTAGAAGCTTTATCCACCAGTAATCATACAAAAAAAATCAGAGCTCTGTTAAGTACAGGAAATGAGCACACTTTAGTAACAACAACAACATAATCCTTTATCCCAAACAAGTTAATATAAATTAGGAATAAAACCTCCTTAAGATCAAAGAAACGGAAGCCTTGTAATAAAACCTATAAGGCAAAACCCTAAACCTGCATCCAGTCATCTAAACAGAGAGCCTGAAACACTGCCTCTAAACCTTCTTATTATGTCATGGCTCCGGTACGTAGATGGCTAACTTCTATATCCTCCTATTCAAAGATAATTCTTTGGATATATTATAATCCCTTAAGTCTTTTTTAACTGCTTTCGCCTACGCCAGTTTTTATCGACTTCTGTCTTTTCTTATGTTTTCGGTACATCTTAAAATTTCACTACGTACCGGTGCCTCAGGAGGCATCCGTTGGAGATATCCAAACTATCTTAAGCAATGTTGGACAAGTTTCTTTTCAATTAGTGCTACCCCCACCTTATCATATATATCATCACTGCGGATTCAATCCCGCCTAGTGTGACCACAGATCCACCGTAGCATCATCTCTGTTACACTTACCTTCTGTATATGTTATCTTTTAGTCATCCAGCATTCCGCTCCATATAACATCGCAACTCTGATCGTCGTCTTATAGAATTTACCCTTTACTTTTAAGAGATTTTTTTATCACACAAGACACCCGATGCTTAATGCTATTTCACCCACTCGCTCTTATCATGTGGCTCACGTCTTCATCAATTTTGTCGTCCCACTATAACATCGATCCTAAAGATAAAAAAAAGTGTCATTCCTAGTCACTACTTATTTGTCCAGACTAACAACTTCATCATCTGCCCTGGCCTTGCTAAAATCATACCTTATATACTTAATTTTAGTTCTATTAAATCTAAAACCTTTCGATTCTAAGGTCTTCCTCCACAACTCCAAGTTCTTATCGATATCTATTATACTCTTATCAATTATCACTATATCATCAGCAAAAAACATATACCAAGAGATATCTCCTTGTATGTCTCGCGTAACCTCATCTATCACTAGGACATAAATGTATGACTCAACGCTGACCATTGGTGTAGTCCTATCTTAATAGAGAAGTCATTAATATCACCACCACATATTCTGATATTAGTCATAATATCTTCATACATATCCTTGATTAGGGTAACATACTATTTATCTAAAATTAGCATTGTTCCCCTTATTATTATACTTAGGCGAAAACACCATTATTCCTCACTGGGTAGTGGGTAGGGAGAGAAAGATGCAGCTACATCCGTGAAATAGGAGGCGCATAGCAAATGACCGAAGAAAACATCTCACCAAGATACAAAAGGATGGTACTCAGGCATATCTCCTCCTAACCGGTGTTCTGCAACCCGGCAGCAATGCCCTTCATGGTCAAGATGAGGGTATCCTCCAGCC
Source organism: Bonia amplexicaulis (assembly GCA_036346245.1). Taxonomy (NCBI): domain Eukaryota; kingdom Viridiplantae; phylum Streptophyta; class Magnoliopsida; order Poales; family Poaceae; genus Bonia; species Bonia amplexicaulis. Next base: position 7,486,838 of record CM070760.1, on the reverse strand, counting down.
CCGGGGCATACTCGCTGGCCGGGTTCAGCTTCACAAGCTGTGCAGCCGGCTTGTTCCAGTCCATGACATCCTTGGACAGGTGGGGGCGCAATGCGACGTGGTAATCTGGGTCGCGGATCCGCTTCAGTGTGTAGGCTTGGCAGACATTCAGGGTGGTTATGTATGCGTCACGGAGGCGGAGCCGCTGCTTTAGGTAGGGATCGCCTTCAAGAAGATCCCTGTGCCCAGCAACCTGAAGTCCAGAACAGCCAGTTTTGTTGTTGTATGATAACAAGTAATCTAGAATTCAATATTGTCAAAGCTTGAATGGTGGTTGAACAAAGTACAAGAAATGTGTGCATTTTAGTAGGCAAACCTGAAGAAGCAGCTTTTGGGTCTCTTCATAGTTGGCCTTCAGCTTCTCACCCAGTGGCCGTAGATCCTCCGAAACAAGGAGTTCGTCATACAACGCGGCAATGCCAGGATTACCCTTGGCGAACACCATCTCAATCAGATCGATAGTGACCCTGAAAAATGGCCACTCGTTGTACATCTCCTGGAGCATGTGGAGATTCCTGATGTCCTTCTGGAGGACATGCTTGAATGCGGCACCAAAGCCCAGCCAGACCGGCAGGTGGAAGCGTGTCTGTGTCCAGGCAAAGATCCACGGGATTGCACGGAGTGATTCAATGCCACCACTTGGCTTTCTCTTGGATGGCCTGCTTCCTATGTTCATCCTGCCATACTCTGTCTCAGGTGTAGCCTGTCAACCACAAACAGCACAAAGTAAATCTCTGCAAAATGTACGGTCTAATTGAACGGCTCTTAAGAATAATATTAGTCTAGTACTCTAGTTTACACCTTGTGGACATTACCTCTCTTAGACTATATTAATATACCATTGGCTTTTGAGTTTGTCATACAAATTATAATGGAACAGTAAGTCAAGTGGTATGGTAATTCACTATTGTGCCAATATTTGCATAATAAAATAGAAGATTGCCACGGTAAATCATTGCATGAACTTCATAGTGACTGTCAGGACAAAGCTTCCAGCCTATTTTTGCTAGACTGATGAAGAATGAGAGCAAGGACTTACAAGGCGGAAATACTCGACGAAGCGTGGTTCTTGGAAGACAATGGACCGATATTCCTTGGTTGCCACCACAGCCATCTCATCAAGAAGAGCTCGCCATTCTGGCTTTGGTGCAATGGGTGGACGCATGCCATGCTCAAGAGTGGCAGCCGTGTAACGCTGCAGTGTCCTGAAGCACAAGTGTTCCTCACCAAAGCTCTGCTCAATGACCTCACCCTGAACAGTGACCCGGAGTGATCCGTGGATTGTGTCCGGCGGCTGAGACAAGATGGCAAGGTGAGTGGGGCCACCACCCCTTCCAACAGTCCCACCACGTCCATGGAACATTGTCAACTTCACTCCAAATTGCTTCGCAACCTTGATGAGCTCCTCCTGAGCCTTATACATCTGCCAAGCTGCGGAGAGACGGCCAGCATCCTTACCTGAATCTGAATACCCAATCATGACCTCTTGCTTGCCGTTGATTCTCCCTCTGTACCAATCAATTGAGAAAAGTCTGGCCAATGCTGCCGGGGCAGCCTCAAGATCGGCCAACTTCTCAAACAGGGGGACAACTCTAAGTGGTGTCTTGATATGGCACTCACGTTGGAGCAGCTCAACAGCAAGGACATCTGAAGGAGCTGTTGCCATGGAAATGATGTATGCTCCAAAGTTGTCAGCAGGGAGCTCAGCGATCACATGAAACGTATCCAGAACATCAGTGATTTCCTCTGTCTTGGGAAGGTCTGGGCCAAACAATGGGCGCTTCCCATTGAGTTCGGACAACAGCCATTCTTGACGGCGTTCCTCAGACCATTCACGATAAGATCCTATCCCTAGGTACGTGGTGATGGCATCAAGGACATCAGTGTGCCTGTCAGATTCTTGCCTAATGTCAAGCCTCACAAGGGAGAGTCCAAAGGTAGAGACTTGACGCAAGAAATCAAGAAGGCTTCCATCAGCAATAACACGGTCACCACAAGCACACAGTGACCTGTAACATAGCTCCAAGGGCTCCAATAGCTGCAAGAGAATGTCATATATTAAAAGACCATTGAAGAAGAAAAAAATGCACAGTTCAATTATTATTTCTTGATAGCCATTACTCAACCTGCTCAACATTTGTCAGACTAGCTTCTTCAGGAATGTCGGAATGTCCACTGGATAGCAACTCACGTGATCGTTCACGAGTGTAGTAAAGTTTATCCCTCACATCACTCAGTATTACACGATATGGCTCATTTGGAGGAACCTTCTTCCAGAACTCTACGACAGAGAAGAGCAAATAATAATAATTAGAATCTTCAACATAATGGCCTCTTATAACAACATATCATCATTAAGCTTGCCTAAAAGCTGTCACTGATATGTACCTATGTAGTGCTTTGCATCCTTCTTAGAAGAGCGGTGAAGCTCATCAGCTCGCGAGCGTAGCTCATCATTACATCGCCACATAGATAACTGCAATCATTTGAAGTTTCATCAACTTCTCATGATTAGATGTATATAAACTATACTTAAAAGTTAAAAGTAATCAAGCAATTTCTACCTCAAACATGAGATCCTCAATTTGTGCGCAATACAAGTTTGTTGCCATCATTCTGGCAAGCAAGCAGACGTCCCTAGTTACCTCTGGTGTCACTCTTGGATTTCCTGGATTTGTAAAGGCATTACAAATTTAGAATGCACAAATGGATGCCATTATCCATAGTTCTATATAGGGGTTGTGGTGCGAACATAGGGATATGCAATATGTAGCCATCTAACAGACACCAACAAGGTAAAAATGCTCATTGTTGCCGTAAATAACTCATAGATGTACAGTGCTCACAACACAGAGATGTCACTCACCATCACGATCTCCACCCATCCAAGAAGAGAACTGGATAAGAGGAGCATTATAAGGAACACGCTCATTGATCCCAATGTTCTTCAATGCAGTATCAACACGGCGCAAGAACTTTGGGACACCCTTCCATATTGTTTCATGGAAGTAGCTCATACCAGCACGCATTTCATCTTGGGGAGCGGGCTGAGTTCTTCGGATCTCATCAGTTCTAAAGGCAGCTTGGATCTGAAAAAGAGGATTTCAGGTGAAGTGTAAGAATGGATCTCATTGGTCTGATGCTGCAAAGGTTATTGTGACTACATTACACTTATGTCTCAGTAACACTGGTGCCTTAAGAACAGCATGCATAAATCAACATATGGATTGCAATAAGCACCTCTCTCTGGAGAGCCTCATCAAGCTCCTGCTTGTCATCTGGAGTGATATCCTTCGAGTATAACTGAACCAAACAGTTCCGAATCCTGAAATAAAATAGTTGAAATCAAGATCAACATCTATAAACTGTATCATGCCAGATATCAACGCACTGTTTAGCTAACTAGTAACTAACCTCGAATGTTTTTGGAGCAGTGACCTCCTTACAGACTGCGTTGGATGTGCAGTCAAAACCAGATCAACAGTCTGATTCTTGAGGGCATCAAAGACCTCAGCAGGGGACTTCTTCAGGTCAACAACAAGCTTTTTAAGTGTTTCCTCGATGTCAGATTCAGTGATTGCTGAGTTTTCATCAGCAAAGTCTCCCTTCTTGAGCTTGATTCTCCTCCTGTGTGCGATCTGGACTTCCTCAGCCAAGTTGGCCAGGTTAAGCATGTGCGAAAAAGATTTGGCAATCACAATAGAGTCGCCAGGATCCAAGCTTGTTATCATCTTCCCAAGTTCATCGAGCTTTTGCAAGTCATGCTTCGTTTCATACTCTGCAGCCACCTCGTAGCATTCTTGAACCTATATAGCACAAAAGCTCAATTTGTGTCTGTCCATCAACATAAAAAGCCAAGCATTCTTTTTTATCAATTCATAACTAACAAAATCCAAAGATTAACCTGAGATGAATCAGAATTAAATAAATATCTGCTAAAAGGGTTGCGATTCGACCAAATAAATGAAATTCAATAGGTAGTCACCATTCCTGAACAGTGATAGAACTTATCCTTGATTTTCCCACCTTAATAGAGTTTTCTTATTATCCTAATTAATATAGCTTCTTTAAGCAACTTTTTCAAACTGTTCAAAAAAGTGTCAATTCTCCATATGTGAATAGGATCAACATTTATATGGCAGTTCTCCTGAAAAGTGCATTATTCAGTTTGTAAACACTTTAACTCAATCGGTATATCCAAGCCCAAGGGATGAAGATTTCCAACTATTTCTGTTTGCCATATAAAAGGGTAAAGTAAACACAAGACGTAAGAATCTGCAAGTTTCATTACTTTAATCGATCAATCAATTAATACGATTACTTTAATTAATTGATCCAAGTCGAGAGAATATGCCCACATACATGACAAACAAAAGGTCCACAATCTGATAGCAAGGCAGTTTGCACAGATGAAGTCAAGTTTGACTGGCATGAGTTAAGACTCAATTTCATTTAACCCAATTAGACTAATCAAAACAGTACCCCAAGAACAAAAGGCACCTGATAAAAGCAAAAGAGACCAAGATTTAACTGAGAACAAAATTCATTGAGACGCAAACAACCAAAAATTCAGAGAAAAAAAAGCATCAATGAGAAACCAACATGATTCCTCAAGGGTTACTCCATGAGGATCCTCCAAGAGTTCAAGATTCAAACATTTACTCCAAACTCCTACTTAAAAACACCAAATTAAGCAGAATCCACCAGAAATTTACTCCCTAAAAAGTTAAAAGAGTTAGATCCAAAGTCAGCCGCACTCTCAGACACTCAAGCCGTACTCTAAAAAACCCGCCATATGTTCGGCGAGATCCAGAAGCTCAAAGGAATTAAAGACAACAGGTAGTAGTATCCAACATAGGACTAAATTGGATTACTTGGATCCAATCCAAGATTGGAACTTACACCGCAAACTCCATCGAGAAGAAACACACACACACACACAAGAAAAAGGAAAAGGAAAAGAAAAGAGCAGGAATGAGGTGATTTACCATCTCCTTGATGTCGTCACCGTGGAGGCCCTGCAGGACGTCGAGGAAGCGGTCGAGGAGGAGCGCGTCGTACTCGATGAGCTTGTCGTCCTCCGACACCTTGGCCGGCACCAGCAGCCGCAGCTGCGCGTCGATCGACGACAGCCGCTCCACGTTCCCTCCCCCCATCGCCGCCGCCATCTCCCCCTCCCCTCGCCTCACCTCACTCAGCAGCAGCAGCACCGGATCGATTCGATCCAATGCAAGAACCAAGAACAGCAAGAACCGGATCAGCTAACCCGCCGCAAGAACCAAGAACACGAGGCGGGCGGAGCAGGAACCACTGGCCGGAGAGGAAGACGACGATGACCGGAGAGGAGGCTGCAATTGTGCGAGGAGTCTGCGAACTGGGGTATTTATGGTCCCGTTCCAAATAACCAAATAGCCGTGGATTTTCGCTCGGATCTTTCAGCTGAAGAGACGTTTATTCGCTCGGATCTTTCAGCTGAAGAGACATTTAATTAAAAAAACAAAACAAATACCATTATATCTACTGAATAATGCATAAGAAAAAAACACATTAAAATATCAATATCCTTTAAATATTTTTTTATTTCTTAAAGGCCAAAGTTAGAAACTTCAAGTTATTTAGAATAGGAAAGGAGGCTGCCACGGCGTAAATTTGATTCGCCGCTTTGAGAAGAAATCTTTGAAAGGAACCAAAAGTTGTTTAGAACAGAAAAGGAGGATGGCACGTCGTGATTTTGATTCGTCGCTTCGAGAAGAAATATTTGATATTTGGCTATATATCCAAGACTCTTTGCAGGCGTGTACCGGAAACTAATCGGTTTGGATTAGTTTAAGGATAATGAAGAGGAGCACTGTATGTCCACGTGGACGGTCGTGATTTTTTGTCCGCCCAGAACATGGGAATACTAGGAGCACAATGATTTCAGAGCAATCATGGGTTCTCAACATGATATTGACGTGGATTAAATTAGACATATAGCGCGCGATCATTGCAGAATTAAAATTACGTTCTAGTAAACTCTTAGTCTTAACACATGCGTTGCACTAAACTATAGTTTTCGTCTCCTTCAAGAAAGAAAATTGATCTTTGTCACAAAGTTGACAAATTCATTGTCAAAATATCCTCTATTATATGATAACAGATAAAATGTCCAAAAGTTGAGAAGCTAATTCATGATATGTCATTTTTCATTCTAAATCAATTTCTGAATCGGTTTTTTATAAATGACCAATATGCCCCTCCTCTTACCTTCCTCTTTTCTCCTCCTCCTCAATGGCTTGCGCCGCCTCCCTCCTCCTCCTCCCTCTCCCTCTGAGCCCCCAACGAGAGCGACTGGGACGGATAATTGTTGGGCATCACCTCCCCCGCCAGATGCTCGTGCTTCGCCGCCTGTCTCTACTCCTGGTGCAGCGTGGGCTCACGGCCTGCCACCTCTTCGCCACTACCGCCTCCCGCTCCTATGGCCGCATCTCCACACCTGGTGCTAGGCCCGCCTAGCAACCTCTGCTCGTGGGGCCTACACGACCCCTGCGCCCAAGACACTAACGAGGCGGGACTGTCCGAAGTCATCGCTAGCGCCGGTAGCAGCTCGCCCTGCCTAAGATGGGTGTTCTTGTGCTGTCCACCGTTGCCCCCCACCCCCGAAGACGCAGCTCACCCACATCGCCTTTTCCCGGTGGGCCGACAGGCTCCCCGTGTACGTAGCACGAGCCCCCACCACCCCGCACAGGCCGCGTCACATGGTCGCATGGCGGAGAGAAAGAGTAGATGGAGGAGAGGAAGGGAGAGAGAGGGAGAAGCAAAGGACGCAGCTGCCTACTAGACTAAGCTTGGCAGTGGCGCATAGAGGCGATGGCACTAGACTGAGCGTGCAAGAGAGAAAGAGGAGAGGAAGGAAGAGAGGAAGAAGCACTAGAGGAAGGAAGAAAGAGGGAGCTGGTCAACCGGATTTGGAGAAAAAAGAGTTGGTCAGCGGATTTGGAGAAGAAAGTGTCAGACCTAGATTTAACCAATTCAGAATCCTCTTTGAAATCACTTCACTATTCACTGGATCAGTAGATAGTGATCACAGAATACATCACTGAATCATTTTATATAGGACGCAAACCATACCATATATTAATATTACAACCATCAGAGTTTAAATAGACCACATCGGGTTACAATAAGAGCCGATTAGGCCAAATAGATATATTACATAAATGTGAAAGCATAAGAGAAAGCAAAAGGAGAGGGCACATCTCGCCACAGGCAAGCGACTGGGGTAGGTTGTGTACGACCGATATTAACTAAAGACTCAGATAATATTGGTGCACGTAGACACCAACATAGTCAGCAAGACTGGGATGAGACCTAGACTACTAGAGACTATCCTAATCTCTCCATCTTCTTCACCATCAACTCCTCGGGTGTTGTAGTACGTGTAGTGTATTTGGTCTACAAGTTCTGAGGGATTTAGTGAGCAAGAGTGAGTACAAGCAATAATGCTCTATGAGCCAACACACAGAATGTAATAATTATACGTGCAAGGTTCAACAAAGTTAGGATCGAGTTCTTTTATTTGCTTAAGGCAACATTCAAACACTGCAATAATTAGTATTTCCTACGATTTAACATTTTAACCAAATCATGTTTTATTAAAGGGAGTAAACGTATATAATATTTATAACAGTACAGGTTCCATCAGCTTATTATATGGTTCCATCCACCATATGCTAGTTTTTTATTACTAGAGTTACATCTACCCAATTATCAATACTAGGTTACATCCACCTAAGGAAAACCAAATTCAAGGTTACATCCACCTAGGGAAAACCAAATCCACCCGACGAGTTTTTATACCACCCACAAATATTTTGAAATAGAAACTCACTCGAGTAAGTTCCCATGTTCGCCTTTGACTATATACACGGTTGTTTGAACAGTTTATACTCTGTAGAGAATGTACATTTTACCCACAAAAGATAATCAACCTGCTATGTTGCACACATTTCTTAGACATGTGAATAAAAAAGATCAGCACAAGGTCTTTACAATGCATCAGCAAGTATAGATTACACCCACTACGCCACACGATGGCTTACACCAGCGACACAGCCCGTGTCCACGGTGGCTTAAAACCTGCGACATGACTCGTGGGTCGCTCCAATAGTGCAACCTGCACTAGTGGATGCAAATCAGTTAATCTGATCATACCTATTATAGACTTGTGGCTGTACTGCTTTACATTGGGAGGTCATCATAGAATTTAGTCCTTAAGGTTATCTGGGCGGTGTATACCATAAACCATAATTTCTCTGCTACATCTGCACCAATCATCACATCAGGTTTTAGGATTTTAAAAAGCATAAAACTAAGTTATCTCAAATATACCAGTCATTTCTCTCCAGTGATTGTACATACAAGTTTTATGATTAAAAGATAATTATAGGGTAATTTAATACCCTGATACTTAAGCAAGACTGGCATGACGCTTAAGTACGAACTATAGCTAATAAGGTTACCATTAAGTACCTAGGGTGATAAAGATTATGTGATTTAAGTGTCCAAAGGATGGTATAATAACATTGCAATATCAAGTAGGCATGTATCTACCTTAAGTTTAATATACATTTGCATACCAAATAATAGCATGCAATTTGGTAATTTGAACGAATATAAATTTGAGTAAAATGTAGATTCAAGATGATCAAACTATTGACTCGCTTGGCTCACAAGCGGATTGATCTTGAAAATATTGAGTAGTCTCGCTCTACGGCTCTTCCGTGTCTTCGTACCATACTCGGACAATCGCATCAGAAAGCAAATAAACACCTAAGAAAAATAAATAAATACAAATGAAAATTCAAATGAACTTTAAACTAAACAATTACATCGCCATTGGATAGATCTTAAATTTAGAAAAAAAATAGAAACAAATTTTATTAAATTTAGAGTTAAAATGAGTGAGAACAGACTCTCTAAAGTTTGAATTTGGATTAAAAGAAACAATAATGAGAGAGAGAGTTTCTCTCTCGATGTGGACTCCACCGATTTTTATTTAATTTTTGAATTATTTTTTGTTGAAAAGGGTTACAGAGGCTGACAAAGGGACCCAAGGTGTTTTAAATTAAATTTGATTTATTTATTAAGAGAAAATTGAGAGGCTAACAGGTGGGACCCATTTACTATGCAAACAGTAAGACAAACCCACTTCTCAGTAGTTTTAAACCTTAAACCAAGTTTTAAAAGGTTTCTTAATTGGCTGGAGGCCCATATGTCATAGAGATAATGGTTTAATTAAATGGAGAGGGCCCACGGGTCAGCGAGATTAATCAATACTAAGCAAGGTCAAAAGGAGCTTAATTACGTGTGGTTAAACTAATGGTGTCCTATAGTTGTCTTCTCCCATCGAGAGAAGGCTAAGCTCGCCGCCAGCGAGGAGAGGGTCGACAGCAGGGGGCAAGGCCCAAACTGGGTTCCTCAGTGTGGCGTGAACCCCGTGCAAGGTGGCGCGACCGATTTGGAGTCTACTGGCGGTCGTGGCGAGTCCGGGTGGCGACGGAGCAGAGCATGGCACCACGGCACTCTGGGTCCTAGAAGCTAATTCCTAGCTAGGGGAGCATCTACGGGTGGTGAGGAGCTTATCAGAAGCAACGGCGAGGCTCGGGGAAGCTCGGTGCGGGTTGTTAATGGGGAGCCGAGGTGGTAGGGAGGAATTGTCACGGAGGGCTTGCTAGAGAGGAAGAAGAGGCTCGATGTGGCTTGGGTTGTCCTTGTGATCTTGGGGTGGAGCTCCAAGCATGGGCAATTGGATAGAGTCGTGGTGAGTCGCGAATGGCGTCGGGGGTGATAGAATGGCCGGAGGTGAAGAGGAAGGTATTTCGAGTGGCACTTGGAGGTGATGGAGGGGTAGGGAAGTGATTGGGAGGGAGTATGGGGAGGACCACCAAGGGTTTTATAGCCACATAGGTGGTTGCTAGCTGTTGGGTGCCATGATAGTGAGCGCGGAGTCCCGAGGGTAGCGAAGCTAGGCGCACGGTGCGACGTAGGGGTAGTACTAGCGTGCGGCGTGGAGAAGAGTAATGGCGTAGAGGGGACACATTAAAGGCAATGAGCAAGCAAAGAACGCGGGTATGCGAAGCTAATGTGGCTCGGGCACGGTGAGAGAGCGGCGGGGCACTAGCGACATGGCGTGCAGAGGAGGGAGGAAGACTGGGTGAAGCAAGGGGCGGCGCTAGGCGAGGCTAGCTCAAGCGAGGGTGGCACACACTATGGAAGCATAGGGATGGGGGTAGCACGCACTGCTATGGCATAGGAGGGAGTCAATGCTGGTGCGCGAGCAGCAAACGCGTGCCGGGGTGTGCACGACGTAGCTGGCGCCCGCTCGAAGTGCGCACAGCGAGGAGAGCAGTGGCATGGGCCATTCTAAGTTAGGCTAGAGGCCAACTGGGCTGGGTTGACGGCCAAGTGGACCAAGGGGAGGGGGAGATGGGTTGGGCCAAGCCCAAGAAGGCTCGGAAATTTTGAAAACTTGAAATTTGGTTTCAATTTTGAGTTGAACAATTTGAATTCAAATTCAAAATTTGAACTTTACCAAGCAAACTTTACATTCCCAAAATGGTATGTTATAGAAAGAGTACAATGCATCGCAAGTATAGATTACACCCACTACGCCACACGATGGCTTACACCAGCGACACAGCCCGTGTCCACGGTGGCTTAAAACCTGCGACATGACTCGTGGGTCGCTCCAATAGTGCAACCTGCACTAGTGGATGCAAATCAGTTAATCTGATCATACCTATTATAGACTTGTGGCTGTACTGCTTTACATTGGGAGGTCATCATAGAATTTAGTCCTTAAGGTTATCTGGGCGGTGTATACCATAAACCATAATTTCTCTGCTACATCTGCACCAATCATCACATCAGGTTTTAGGATTTTAAAAAGCATAAAACTAAGTTATCTCAAATATACCAGTCATTTCTCTCCAGTGATTGTACATACAAGTTTTATGATTAAAAGATAATTATAGGGTAATTTAATACCCTGATACTTAAGCAAGACTGGCATGACGCTTAAGTACGAACTATAGCTAATAAGGTTACCATTAAGTACCTAGGGTGATAAAGATTATGTGATTTAAGTGTCCAAAGGATGGTATAATAACATTGCAATATCAAGTAGGCATGTATCTACCTTAAGTTTAATATACATTTGCATACCAAATAATAGCATGCAATTTGGTAATTTGAACGAATATAAATTTGAGTAAAATGTAGATTCAAGATGATCAAACTATTGACTCGCTTGGCTCACAAGCGGATTGATCTTGAAAATATTGAGTAGTCTCGCTCTACGGCTCTTCCGTGTCTTCGTACCATACTCGGACAATCGCATCAGAAAGCAAATAAACACCTAAGAAAAATAAATAAATACAAATGAAAATTCAAATGAACTTTAAACTAAACAATTACACTGCCATTGGATAGATCTTAAATTTAGAAAAAAAATAGAAACAAATTTTATTAAATTTAGAGTTAAAATGAGTGAGAACAGACTCTCTAAAGTTTGAATTTGGATTAAAAGAAACAATTAACAGAGGAGAGAGTTTCTCTCTCTGACAGGTGGACTCCACCGATTTTTATTTAATTTTTGAATTATTTTTTGTTGAAAAGGGTTACAGAGGCTGACAAAGGGACCCAAGGTGTTTTAAATTAAATTTGATTTATTTATTAAGAGAAAATTGAGAGGCTAACAGGTGGGACCCATTTACTATGCAAACAGTAAGACAAACCCACTTCTCAGTAGTTTTAAACCTTAAACCAAGTTTTAAAAGGTTTCTTAATTGGCTGGAGGCCCATATGTCATAGAGATAATGGTTTAATTAAATGGAGAGGGCCCACGGTCACGAGATTAATCAATACTAAGCAAGGTCAAAAGGAGCTTAATTACGTGTGGTTAAACTAATGGTGTCCTATAGTTGTCTTCTCCCATCGAGAGAAGGCTAAGCTCGCCGCCAGCGAGGAGAGGGTCGACAGCAGGGGGCAAGGCCCAAACTGGGTTCCTCAGTGTGGCGTGAACCCCCAGGCAAGGTGGCGCGACCAGATTTGGAGTCTACGGCAGTCAGCGGCGAGTCTGGGTGGCGACGGAACAGAGAGCATGGCACCACGGCACTACAGGGTCCTAGAAGCTAATTCCTAGCTAGGGGAGCATCTACGGGTGGTGAGGAGCTTATCAGAAGCAACGGCGAGGCTCGGGGAAGCTCGGTGCGGGTTGTTAATGGGGAGCCGAGGTGGTAGGGAGGAATTGTCACGGAGGCTTGCTAGAGAGGAAGAAGAGGCTCGATGTGGCTTGGGTTGTCCTTGTGATCTTGGGGTGGAGCTCCAAGCATGGGCAATGGATAGAGTCGTGGTGAGTCGCGAATGGCGTGGGGTGATAGAATGGCGGAGGTGAAGAGGAAGGTATTTGAGTGGCACTTGGAGGTGATGGAGGGTAGGGAAGTGATTGGGAGGGAGTATGGGGAGGACCACCAAGGGTTTTATAGCCACATAGGTGGTTGCTAGCTGTTGGGTGCCATGATAGTGAGCGAGTCCCGAGGGTAGCGGCTAGGCGCCTGGCTGACGTAGGGGTAGTACTAGCGTGCGGCGTGGAGAAGAGTAATGGCGTAGAGGGGACACATTAAAGGCAATGAGCAAGCAAAGAACGCGGGTATGCGAAGCTAATGTGGCTCGGGCACGGTGAGAGAGCGGCGGGGCACTAGCGACATGGCGTGCAGAGGAGGGAGGAAGACTGGGTGAAGCAAGGGGCGCTAGGCGAGGCTAGCTCAGCGAGGGTGGCACACACTATGGAAGCATAGGGATGGGGTAGCACGACTGCTATGGCATAGGAGGGAGTCAATGCTTTGGTGCTGAGCAAAGAAACGCGTCTTGGGGTGTGCACGACGTAGCTGGCGCCCGCTCGAAGTGCGCACAGCGAGGAGAGCAGTGGCATGGGCCATTCTAAGTTAGGCTAGAGGCCAACTGGGCTGGGTTGACGGCCAAGTGGACCAAGGGGAGGGGGAGATGGGTTGGGCCAAGCCCAAGAAGGCCTGGAAATTTTTGAAAACTTGAAATTTGGTTTCAATTTTGAGTTGAACAATTTGAATTCAAATTCAAAATTTGAACTTTACCAAGCAAACTTTACATTCCCAAAAATGGTATGTTATAGAAAGAGTAGTACGAAGAAGAAGATGACGATATTTTGGCCATTTTGCATGGGCTTAAATAGCAAACAGAATAAAAGGCAATATAAAATGCAAATATGGCAAATGATCAATTGGCTTATCAACTTTGGAGTATAACCTTCCGCTTCGGTGTTGTACTCTTGTCTCATCAAAATGAATTGCAGAGCTCCCACCCTTAATTTTTAAAAAAATGCATCCCAACTTTATGAAAGGGTTTTTTTTATATAAATAGAAAAGGCATAGTTTTGGTATGGTCACGGTTAACACTTAACAGATCCCATATGGTTCTAGAGAAGAAAAAAAGCTCCCATGCAACATGCGTTGGACAAGAATTTCTCGCATTCTTGCACCTTTTTCTAGAGTTAATCCACAAAGATGGTGACTTTTCTCGTGTCACTTTGCATCACCTTTCTTGCCATTTTAAACTTAATTGTAAAAGCATGACCTGGTTTTGACGGAAAGAACACAAGAAAGAGCTTAAAAATGAAAGTGATCTTATTGGCAACTTGGCAAGCGCATGAAGAAATTCGCTAAATTTCCTTTTCTCCATGATGTACTTACAGTCACAGAGACGAATAATTTGTCCCTTGCAAAGAAAAAACTGCCGCCCCTTTCTCCAAGAAGTCTTCATCAGTTTTCTACATGCAGGTCATATTAGCAGCAATTTTCTAACTCCAATCAATGTCTCCAAAGTACCTGGCGATCTTCTCCTCTTGCTGCTCGCGTTTGGTCTGTAGTATGACCCTCCAAAAATATTATAGACCAATTATTGAACTAAGCTATAAAATAATGGTCAACAATGTGACGACTGACCACATGCGTGCAGGCTACATCGATGATGACTTCCTCACTTTTTCTTGGGATTGCATGGGAAGGGCAATAGTTTGACTTTGTAAGTACCAAACGAAGCGCCGAAATCTTAATCTACGATCACCTTCCACCGTCCCACGATACTAGATGCTAGAAATCAAATCCAGAGAAATAAATTATCTAATGTACAACCAGCGCCACTCAGCCAGAAATCTGAAGTACCATGCTGCTTGGACCACCCAACGGATGCTAGTTTTTCAACTTGTTTTGGTTTTCAAAGTAGAAGCGGTATAAATAAATTTCTTTACATACATTTTCAAACTAGAAGAGGTATAAGTAAATTTCTTTACATACATGTATTGCGTTTGCACGTAGTATTGTGGTCATCATATGGATTTCCTCTCATGATATCTCTAGGAAAGATCAAGAGATGACAACTTCATTGGTCCAGTTCATTCGTTGGGTGGGTTTTTTATTTACGGCTGATGACTTACGACTGATGACTTATAGCTGTGGCTTATAACTTTTGGCCCTGGCTTGAGAGTTTGTGCGAATGAAACGAATACGGATAAGCCGATAAGCAGTTTTGAAAAGATCGTCCCAATAAGCCGCTTCGAAAAAATTACGGAAAAGTTTCATTTATTTGTTTGGAGGAAGCTATGGGTCTGTTTGGCAACGGCTGCGGCTTATGGCTTTTGGCTGAAATTTTTGAATTTTGGCTGTTTACGGTAAAGATTACAGAGATATACTTACTTGTGAATTTAGATGGTACAGATGTTGGACTTTTAACGTGTGCATCGTTTAACTTGTAGACCCTATCTTGAGAAAATACTCCGTTTGGAAGTTAGGTACTGTAATAAAAGTCAAAAGCCACCAGTTTCGGAGATAAAGAATAGGCCCTATAAGCCATAAGTTGAAAGAATGGACCATTGTCTCTTGCTTTGACTCTGGATTAGGGTGCCTTCGCTATTAGAAATGCTAGGCACACTGCTTAATTCTGACCAGTAGGGACATTGCAGATGTCAGCTTCTCTGGGTGCAACCTCTTTTACTGTGGCTTATGACTTTTGGTCCTAATACGAGCGCTAATGTAAACGAATCGATAAGCTGATAAGCCGCTTCTAAAAAGTTAACTCGATAAGCCACTTCGAAATGGTGGTGAAGAAGCTATCCCGTTTGTGTATTCGAGAAAAGTCATAAGCCATCAGCCTGTTCTTTTAGGCTGTGACTTATGACTTATGGCTGCGACTTATGATTTTTGTCTGTTCGTGAGAAAGAGTATAGAGAGAGATACTTATGTACGATTTTAAGATATATATATGAAGTCACTCGTTGTATACTATAGTCGACTTGTAAATCCCGTTTTAAAAAAAACTTTATTTAAAAACTAGTTACTATAGAAAAATAAAAAATAGAAGTTGAAAAGAAGGAAACTCTAAACTATATGCTAAAAAGAACGGCCTCTATCACAGTTTGGAGAGTGGGATCCTATGACTCGTCAGCTGGAATAATTTTGGAAGTGAGAGACATATAACCGCAGTTGTCTTTCTTCAAGGGATCGTCCCTCGTTTACGGAGAGTTTGTCATTTCTCTGACAAAGAATCAATCCATTCAGCCGTGAAGGCTTTGATTTTTTTTCATGCTTGCTAAAGCCAGAGAGATCACGATTGATTTTCAAATTCCAATCAAATTCCCCAAAATATTTGGACGGCCGTCCCCTATTACTCGTGCTTGATTGCATTTGGACTTCCAATGATAATTTTGAAACAATCATTGAGCACCCAAGCTTCTGATTTATGACTTTGATTATTAATTTTTGTTTAAAATTGTACTATATCAGTTATTAGTTTTTTTAATTATTTTATTAAAAAATATTAAAAGAATAAGAAAAAAATCGTTATATCATAACGGACAATGCAAAGAAATATAGAGAAAAAACAAAAAACAAAAAGATCAAAAAAGCCAAAATAAACTAAAATTAAAAATCAACGCGTTCTAAATAGATTTTGGTTTAAATAAGTCAACAAAAGAAGAAGCTGACATCATTTGGAGCAAGGTCTAGGTGCCATCGAATTTGAGATTTATACACGTGCAAAATATTTCCACGACAAGTCATTCCTGTTTACATACGTTTGACTTTGCAGGTCCAAATTGAATGCATCTGAGGGAAACTAATTGCTCATCTAAATGTTGAGCTCTCAAATTTATGGTCTAAATATGTAAAACATGCGCAAGTTTCAAGAATCTACAGTGGTTTTGTTCTTTTGACTTGCTCAATCAAGCTGTCAGTCCATAGATGAATTCGGTAGCGCTCAAAACGATTTTAGCTTCTATCTTCTTAATTTTGTTTTTAAGCTTTTTTGTTTTCCTTCTATTCTTTTATATTGTTTGTAATAGTATAATTTTTCCTTTTTTATTTTTTTAAATTTAATTACTTAGAAAAGATAGCAGCTATTATAGTGTATTTTCAGCGACAACAGTAAAGAAAAAAAAAACAAAAGCTCGAACTTACGAGCCAGATCGAGCAGGGCTGTCGGTCGGTCTTGACAGCTGCAAATTTTCATCTCGGAAAAAGGTTCTAAAAAGGCTGTTCTCCTTGTGGTTCCTCTTCAGTATTGAGTCATGTCTTTGAAGTTGAATTACAAGGGGTTTCACAGTTGGAAGTGATTGCGGTCATTTTCCCTGTCGCCAACAGGCAGTTTCGGTCGATTTGAAAGCGGACAGTTTAGAGGGAGACCGATGGAAAATTGATACTCCCTCCTTACAAGTTTTGTAGGACATATTTTTTTAAAAAATAATTTTATTCATAAATATAATGCGAATTTTCTATTTCAATACAAAATTAGTGTGATGTTTTTTATACCTTTATAAATATACAACTTTGCTTGCTACTCTCTCCGTCTAAGTTTATAAGATATATTTCATATTGACACATAGATCAAAGAGATAGTGAAAAGGCTACATTACCATAATTATTATCTTTAAGCAGTATATTCAATGCATTCATATAAAGAATAGAAAATAAAGTTGTATATTTGAAAATAAAAGTTGCATATTTATTAGGGGTATAAAAGAAATATCACACTAATTTTGTATTAGAACATAAAATACGCTCTATATTTATGAATAAGGTCATTCAAAAATATACCCTATAAATTTGTACAGAGGAAGTATTGTCTACGTACATGCATTGAATGTAGTGTTTAAATATAATAACTAAGATAATTTAGTCATTTTCACTATCTTTTGATCTATGTGCTCAGAGAAAATATGCCTTATAAATTTGGACAGAGGGAGTATTTTCTTGCTATAAATACCAAGTTTCTCACGTGCTTTCATTCGAAACTGGATCTTTGGTTTCTAAGGTAGTGTTTGGTTTGTGGTATATCCCGGGATGGGGGGTCAACCTATTTTTTGTAGTGTTTGGTTGTAGGATTGGGTGGGGTGGGTTGGACCCAAGAGAGAATATTCCGCTGAAATGTGGGTTGAGATGATCCACTGAAATCGAGCGAACGGAGCCAACCCACTTTCCTTCGCGCGTGTGCGGGTTAACCGAGCGCCTCCCGGCGCCGCTCTGCCCTTCTCCCTCCACGCGCGGGTGCCAGCCCGGCCGGGTGTGCGCACGCCTCCTTGGTCGCCGTCCTCGTCGCCGTGCTCCGGTCTCCTCGTCGCCGTCCTCGTCGCCGTGCTCGGGTTGCCGTCCTCGTCGCCGTGCTCTCCACTGCCGGTATATGCAGCTATCCCACTCCATTCCTTGATCCAAACAAGAGGTGGGATCACTAGATCCCATTCTATTCCTCCATTCAAACAAAAAATAGGGACTAACCCATCCTTGCAACCAAATAAAAAGTGGAATTATCCCATCGCACATATCTAGGATGGAGCTATCCCATCCCACCAAGTCTCCAATCCAAACACTACCTAAACGAATTCGATAATTTGGTGTCATCGCTGTATGGCGGAGGGTTTGAATTTATGGTCCAAATACCCAAAAACCTCAGAACTTGGACTTAATCTACATAAATGAAATATAACAGATACATCGATGCAAATGTCGAGAAGAACCACGAACGATCTGGATTAGGTGTAAAGTATCCTTGATTCTCTAAAAGAAAATATCTCTTGATCCAAGGCGTAGTAGTACTAAACTAACAAATGGAATAACGAACCACATTATTTTTAGTATAAAGCTGATCTGTAAGATGCTCGTGATAAGACAACTGATAAGAACATAAGCACTTGGTATAGATTAAGATGCCGCTCGTTTTAGCTTCAGTTTTTTGTTTCTGATTTATTTTTTTATTATTTATAAATTTCATTTTTTTGGTTTCTTGATTTTTTGAGCTTTCTGTTGATTCTTTTTTTCGTATTCGTTTGTATTGTATGTAATAGGCTAATCTATTTTTTATTTTTATTTTTTTAAATTTACTTATGCTAAATAAGTCATAATCAGTTACAGTGTAATTTCAGTCATAAGCTACTATTTTTCAGCCCAACTAAACAGGGCTACAAATTTGTGGAAAAGGAGAGAGAGTAATTAATGTGCCTTCTCTAGGGAATAAACAAGGATGCCCAACTTCTGGTAAGATGCTGCATCACATATTGAGTAATAATGGACTAAAAGTAAGTTTATATAAATCAGCTTTGAAAATAATTCTTTTTTACTCCAACCATGTGTAGTCAATCTTGCAAGACATCAGATTGCATGCTCCGGTGAAAACCGGGTTTAAATTCTAACACATGCAAGTATAGGGCTTACATCCAGAGAACATATCTAGTGTATCCATCCTTACAGTGTAACCTCCATGTATCATCTGTCTGAAAGTTTTGAAAAAATTTCCAAAAATTTGTAAATATAGAGGATTCTATATTCTATATGCAAAATTTATTACCGTACTGTGTCTAAAATATTCATGAAAAGTGGCATTCAGAGGAATATTCCTAGAATTATTCATTTTTTCTTTCATTTCTGGACTGAAGGCATATTCATTTTTTTCTTTACCTCTGGGGCAGCACACTAGACTTGCATGATTCTTTCTTGCTTTCTTTAGAGATATCATGTTGAAAAAATGTGCACGGATATTCTAATTAAGCTTGCATTATTCTTTCTTGCTTTCTTTAAAGATATCGTGTTAGAAAAATGTGCACGGATATTTTAATTAAGCTTGCATTATTCTTTCTTGCTTTCTTTAAAGATATCATGTTGAAAAAATATGTGCTCGGATATTTTAATTAAGCGGCTGCAATTGAATGATTGACTTTACTTTAGCCACAATATCTTGAGGTACGTGTGTTCTCTCCCAACACCTTTTGGTTTCTGTGCCAAAGAAGATGAATTAGTTTTTTTAAAGAAAAACTTGGTTTTTAATTAAGGAAATTGGTGGATTGTGTACTTGTGATCTGACCTTTCTAATCTATATATCTTAGGAAATTTGTGTTGTGCATGTAATGCACTGGTGTCCAAAGAGAAAAATCCCAAACATCTCTATTTAATACAGTGTCAGACCTACGATTAAAATGTAGCTAGACGGACTCGCAAGTGTGAAGCAAAAATTACCCAAACACAAAATAATCTATGATCAAACTACATTATAATCACACTAATAATAGTATATGACACAAAATGAAAGCAATAACTACAATTCACATGCAAATATGTATAGATAACGGTAAGACATTAAACAATATCTCACTAATGAAGGTTAGTCCATAGTTGTAAATGAGTCGTAGAAGAAACAACTTGTCAATTGTGAAAGGTAGATGGATTAGTGGTGTTACAATTTGATAATAGAACATAAAAGATGTAATAAAAAGAGAAGACAAAAGGTATACCACTGAATAACTAAATACGTCTAGGATAACATGGCATTTCATTCTCCGAGATTTCATGTTTTGAAACCGTTTCTTGATTTTTTTCACGATCAAGTTAATTATTTGAATATCTCTTACTCGATATAGCACACCATCAATTTATTAAGCCAATCATCGGACATCTTATTGCACAAATCGTTCTTGATAATATTCATAGCCGAGAAGACTCTTTCAACCAATGCTATCGCCACTGGTAGTAGCAATCTAACTCGATGAGGTGGTAGACTAATGGAAATACAATATGCCTTTCAGTTTCAACCATCTTCACGACCAGACTTCCAAGATCATGACAAGTAATAATATCATCAATTCTTTGCGCATGAAGAATGAAAGTTTCAAGTTGAACCTTATAGCCACACGATCAGAAATAGAGAAACCTTCGTCATCGATCTCCGCAAGTCGAGCAATATTATCCACATTGAACTTTGATAATGAGTCTCTTGGATCAAAACAAGAAAAGCATACAAGAAACTCTGAAGATACCTCATTGAAGCGATGATCCATCTCTATGGTAATAGCATCAATGGTAGCAAAGAATGCATCAACACGATAATGATGGTCTTGAGTGATTATGATCCCACCCCGCCTTGATCAGCCTCATCTTGGAATCACTTCATCCATACTTGGCACTGAAATTGTATTTGCATCATAAAATATTTTGACTTCTGCAAATGGTGGCTCCTAACTATGGCTCCTCGAGTTGGTCAAATGTGTTTTGACATCAACAAACAATGACATGGCTTGATCAATGTTTTAATCCTTCCTTTGCAATACAAGATATTACTCATTTGTAATCTGAAACACTTTCAACATCATCTTCAAAATGAACACAAAATTAAATGTCTCTATTATATGCAACAAACCCGCTGCCTTAGATCGATTATGCACATCTTCGTGCATAATGCCTAGCACATCTATCACTGCACCCCACAAGGTCCCAAATGGAGTAAGGTTGTATAATGAGAGTTCCATCTAGTGTCTCTCGGTCTGGCCAAGCTAATTTCTTGATGCTTGCCTCTTTCTGAAAAATCTCTCCACTCTCCAACTTACAAAATGTTTTGACGATGCTTGTCAAATAATACATCCATCCTCTTGCAAGATGCACTAGTGATGGTCATAATCAAAGTCACATACTCAAAGAAATCATAGTTAGACAAACAACTTGTGACAACAACAACTACTAACTGTAATTGGTGAGCAAAGAAATGGACATAGAAAGTATATGAGTTCTCATCATGAATAAGTTTTTAAAGGCTGTTGAATTCACCTCTCATATTTGAAGCTCCATCATACCCTTGCCCGCAGAGTGTAGCAATAGAAAAACCATATCCAGCAAGGATCCTAACAAAAGCTCTCTTGAATGCATATGATGTTACCTCTGTGACATATTGGAGATCTAAAAATCTTTTCATAAATCTCCCTTTGGTTGAGTAGAACAATGCAAACATTCAAAAAGCACTGATAGAATACATAATCAATCACTATTCACTGACCCCATAATCACAACTATTTGCTCTTTGATTGATATATCATGATATTCATCAATAAGAATAGAGAAAAGACAATCTCCAATCTCTTCCTTTGTCATTTTGGTGACCTCCCGCGCACAACATTTTGTAAGATGCTTTTGAATTTTTGGGCAAGTCATCTGAGCAGTCGCAGGACATAGCTCATTAAATGCAAACTTCACTTTGTCTTTCCCTTCTTTGTACCAATCAATCATCTCTAGAAAATTGCCCCTGTTTAAGGAAGAAGAAGATTCATCGTGTCTATAAAATAACTGACCTTGCCATAGGAAAAACTTTCATAATCTAAAGATGCAGTCACAGGAATTTCATATTTGGTTTCTGCTTCCTTGCTATAAGATATAACTTTATGTAACACACTCGACCTTTGGTTCTTAAATTTGTCATATGCTTTTCTTTGCATTATAGAGAACACTACTAACCCCACCAACATGATCAACATATGATTTGTATTTGATTTTTTTCAATTATTATATCCTATTTTGGTAAAGACATCATGACCAAATTATTCATGTAAATACTCATGCTTAAAAAGGAAACAATAGAAGCAATACGCCGCGTATTTCTCCACACTATATTCTAACTGTGAGACCATGTGGAGGTCATCCCATGGTTGTGATGAGTAATTGACTTCTACTTTAGAGTTTGTGTAAAGGATGAGTTTGGTTTTTGAGGTTTGAGTAGAAGTTTGCTGGCCTTACGACCACTGTGTTCGCCTCGGTGATTGGTAGCTTGCTGCTACGGCCTGGTGGTCATAGGTGCCATTTCGACTAGGTGGTCATAGGTGACGTTATGACTTATGGTCATAGGTGCCATTACGACTTGGTGGTCGTAAGTGCTTTTACGACTTGCTCTTTACGACCACGTCGAGTGATCTGTGATCACCAGCAGTCTTTATGACCATGTGGTCAGTAGTCGGTTTTACGACCATGTGATTGACAGTCGGTTTTACAACTTGGTGGTCGGCAGTCGATTTTACGACTTGGTAGTCGTAGCTGGTGTTACGACTTGATGGTCGTAGGTGTTGTTACGACTAGGTGGTCGTAAGTGTCTTTACGACCCCGTTGTGTGTCCTTGCAGTCGGTAGCCAGTTTTATGACCTTGAGGTCGGTAGTCAATTTTACGACTTTGCAGTCGGCAGGCATTTTTACGACTTTTGAATGGCAGCCAGTTTTACGACTTGTGAATGGCAGCCAGTTTTATGACTGTGAACGGCAGCCAGTTTTACGACTACGTGGTCGAAGTCATAGTTCTGACTGGCCGTGGTCAATAGTTGTAACTCTGTTTGGCCGTGGTCGATAGTCATAGCTCTGGTTGGCCGTGGTCGATAGTCGTAGCTCTGGCTGGCCGTGGTCGATAGTCGTAGCTCTGACTGGCCGTGGTTGATAGTCGTAACTCTGCCTGGCCGTGGTCGATAGTCATAGCTCTAACTAGCCGTGGTTGATAGTCGTAACTCTGTCTGACCGTGGTCGATGGTCGTAGATTCTTCTAGATGTGAGCGATGGTTGTAGCGCTCTGTCTATGTGATTGTAAGTCATAGCGACCAGGTGTGTTAAAGTCGTAGATGCTGTAAGCGATGGTCGTAGCGACTGCTACGTGGTCGTAGCATCTGCCTTCATGGTCGTAGCAGTCTATGCGATGGTCGTAACGACTTACTAAGTGGTCATAGATAGCTGGGAAGTCTGCATGGGCTATGAGTAACCGGAGTAGGAGCTACCGGAGATGGACATGACGGGCAATAGCGAGGTGGACCAGGATTAGACTTAGGGAGAAGTCGAGGTCCAAACGGTCAAGGATGCCGGGTGCCGTCATGCGCGAGAAAAAGTACATGGTGCGCCAAGTGACTTGGGTCATTTGCAAGCGAGGACGGCTCGGTGGGATCCGGACGCGTGAGAGGCATGACGAAAGTCATTAGGGCCACATGTAAGCCGCTTTGAGAAGCATGTGTGTGTAAAACTCGGTGTTAGGTGGGGTTAACGGGTTATCCTGGTTGGACTAGTGGTTGGATCTATTAGGTCTAGGGTTCGTTTGTGAGCCTATAAAAAGGGAAGTGGAGGCAAGAGTTAGTTGATGCTTTGAGACAGACAGTGAGTAGGTCTGGTGGTAGGTAGCTCTTCCTTCCTCCATGGTTGTCAGGTTAGAAAGTGTGTGGCTGCTCTTGGGTTAGAGCCTGGTCCTCCCAAGGGCAGTGGCTATGAAACCAATCATCAGAGCAATACATCTATCTTTGATATTCTATTTGTGTTTTGTTGTCTGATTGGTGTTGAGTTGGCATGGGTCTTTGCGCTTTTTATCTCTTTGTTCTTCTTGTTCATTCTCTGTTCTTTGGTCGTTTATTTCCCTTTCTGTTCTGAGAGAATGTTCTTGATCGATTTGTTCATGATCTGACTTGCTGTGTGTTGGAGAATCATACTCAAAGCCATCTTGGCTATTATATTCCCATGAGCAAGGTCTGATTGTCTTTTCATCCTCCTAGACACAGTCGTGAGCGCTCTCGATGAAATCATGTGATATCTCTAGTTTCTTGGTAAGTTTTCAATTAAAGTTCAAAGCAGTCTCTTGAGGTCTTATTCTTGCTGTGTTCAAAGGCTCATGACCAGTTCATCCGTGATTCAAAAGTTAATCGGAATCTGGATCTTGCGGTCGTGCGCCTCCCTGCATTTCCTCTGTTTTCCCAAGAGCATTACGACCACGTTCAGTTCTGTTGCTTTCTTGTCTTCTTGTGTTGAATCTGAACTGAAGTAGTCTTAGTCGGTGCAAGTCTTGGTCTGGAATGTCGATTGGATTTACGAGTACGTTGGTTTTGACCAAGATCAAGTTCCAGACCACACTGCACTGATTTCAACCACGTTGTTCTTCTGGTTGTAGAGTGGTTTCAATCACGTTGGTTGTTCGGCCACTGATGTTGTTGAGACTTACGACCACATTGAACAATTTTTGACCAGCTTGTTTTTCTTGCTCTGTTCGGTCTGTCTGCTCGGTTTTCCAGTGAGCTTTCAACCCTATTTTTTTAGCTTAGTAGCTATTGGATAAAAATGGTTAAGTGGATACTTTGGAAGATTTTGAAGGCACCATTCACCTCCCTCTGTTGCTTGTCCGATCCTACAATTGGTATCAGGTCCCAGTTAGCTCTTTTCAAGTAGATCTTAACTGGTCTTTGGAGCCATGGCAATAGACAGGTATTCCACCAAGCCTCCTATCTTCGATGGGGTCGACTATCCCTTTTGGAAGACTAGGATTGAGTCTTACATTCAAGTTCAAGGTTATGCAACATGGAGAAAAGTTAATACTCGATTTGTTGTTCCTGTCGATGAGCATATCCCAGCGATAAATACGCCATATGTGGAGGCAATTGCTAAGGCAAGGAACATCATTATCCAAGGTCTTAGAAGAAATGAGTTTGATCGCATTTCTCATCTTTCGTCGGCATATGATATTTGGGTGACTCTCGATGTATACCATGAAGGTACCACCCAAATCAAGACTGTCTGACAGGACCAATACAAGTGAGAGTACAACAAGTTTGAGATGCTCGTTGGTGGGTCCTTGGATGAGTGCTTTGGTAGGTTCCACAAGATTTCGAGCAACCTCTGGGCTGTTGGTCTCACATATCCAGAGTCGGACAATGCTCGCCAAATGCTTTCTGCTTTGGATCTTAGAGTGTGGGAGATGAAAGTGACCACCATCAAGGACACAACTGACTTGTCGACTTTGAATCTTGATGCGTTGTACTCACACCTCAAGACTCATGAGATTGATATTGTCTCTCGCAAGTCAAAATCACAGTCGATGGCTCTGGTCACCGACCCCAGTTCTGCTTTTGGAGCATCTTCGATGGTGTTTTTGTTTTCTCTTTGGCTGCTTTGTGTAAAATGAGTGATGATCAATTTGAAAAGTTGCTAGAGAGTGAGTTAGCCCTCTTAGCCAAAAAAATTTCACACGCATACAAGAGGGTTAGGGAGAGAAAGAGGAGTGGACTAGTGATCTCCTTCGAGTGTGGTGGCCCCAACCACATTCGAGCGAACTGCTCCAAGCTGGAGGAGGGTAAGAACAACTACGGCGGAGTGAGCAAGAACGACTACATTAGCAAGAACCGCAACAAGAAGCCCCTAGTTTGTGATCAAGGCAAAGAAAAGAAATACCAAAACCTTGGCAGAGTCGAGAAGCTCTTCCACCGCGTCCTTACTGCCCTCAACAACTTCGACTTCAGTGACATGGAGGGCTGGAGTGACGATGACGGCGAGGATGATCCGCACAAGGACACCAAGGATGGCGACGACTTCATCGGCATGTGCTTCATGGCTGACGAGAATAACATCAGCGATAACGGCCTCTACAGCGACTCCGATGAGGTATACCCCTCCTACGACCAGCTCAATGATGTTTTTCTCAAGTTAGAAAAGTTTTATGCTAGGTCTAGGACCAGGTGTGGTGAGTTAGAGAAGGAGGTAGAACGCTTGTCACGAGAGCTTATTTCACTTAGATTTGCTCCCTCCCGTGATGATTGTGATGTTTGTACTTCTTTGCTTGGAGATATGGAGAAGCTAAGGACCTATCATGATAGTGTGATCTCTGAGCTTGATTTGCTTAAGGTGGAGAATGTTAGTCTATTAGCTGAGCTAGAGATGACTAGAGTAGCTTCCCTGTCATCTGATTCTATTGAGACTATATTGTTCACCTCATGTGAGGATAGGAACAATGCTTTTAGAGGTCTTTATACCATGCTTCTTGATCTACCTAAAACTTGTGAAAGCTGCAATAACTTGAAGATTAATCTAAAAAAGGCAGATCATAAAATTGCTAAAATATAAGCTGCTTTGCTTGAACCTGTTGCTTCTTGTGTCAACTGCCCTAAACTGACTGCCGAACATGAATCAGTTTCAAAAAAATTTCAAGATATGGTTGATCACAATAAGAAAATAGCTCAGTATGCTTCTAAGGCTCTTGTTAGCTCACCATGCAATAATTATGAAAAACTAAAATCTGAATTGATTGCTTTGGATGACAAATGTGTGAAGCTAAGAAAGGGCTTACTAGTGAAGCCACAATCTGCTTGCTATTTCTATGCTGAAGTGGGGGAGAAATCTAAGGAAATGCTAGAGACATTTAGGAAGAGTCACGAGAACCTGACGGCTAGGATTATGACTGCCCCCTGTGCGTCTTGCGAAACCCTCAAGATTGAGGTGGCCATGCACAAGAAAGAGATATGTATGTGCTATTCGATCTTCTGCTTCTGGTTCTTCTTGCTCTCCTTCTGGTTCTTCATCTTCTCCCCTTCCTTGCTCTTTATGCACCTCTCTTTTTCAGGAGTACCAGTACCTCATGAACACTCTTGAAAAATTTATTGGAGGCAAGAAAAAGCTTAATCCTATCCTAGATAAATCCAAGATTTGCAAGTTTAATCAAGGTCTAGGATATGATTTTTTAGAGGATGTCAGGAAGCATCCACCTGTTGTTGTCAGACCTATAGCAGTAGGTGTGATCGAGGTTGCACCTTCTGTCAGAAGGATGGACATGGAGTTGAGAGGTATTTTAAGCGCGCCAAGATCGCGTGAAGAGTTCATGCTCTTAGGCGTATTCAGTGCCAGCCCAGACTCGAAGTGCACATAAGACCAACACGAAGTCCAGAGTCATAGCAAAATCTTCTGAGGTGTTTAGGCAGCGTCAAGGTCTTGGTTTTTGTGCTCCTTCTATTTTTGGTCCTTGAGTTGCTTCTGGTCAGGATATCCACCGTCCTAAGGATAGATCTCGTTTTCACCATCGAGATAACTATCCACGGCGTGATCAGTTTGCTGTTGTTGGTTAGGCCCGCTCTTCAATAGCGGTCGGATCTAGCAGAGGCTTCAGGTCTGCACTCAGACCTTCTGGTTTTGTGAGAGACAGAGAGCATAGGGTAGCTAGAGGTCAGTCGGTTGTGACTGCTCTCTCTGCTCATCGTGTGACTCAATACTGAGTTCCTAAATCTGCTCTTATTTACCCTAGTACTGAGCCATGGATGATGTCTTCTCACTGATTGCGGGGAGAGCTTGTGGTGATCTGTCCTTATAGGTCAATTTGAGGGGGAGCACCATGTATTTTGTGTATTATATGCTTCTGTGTCATTCTGTTGCATTTCTTTGGATGTATTTGGGTTGGTCTTTCTAGCATAGACTAGAGTGGTTCTTTTTCTCAGTTACTTAGATTTCTTCCTCTCATCTTATGATCCTAGGTTGTTGCTATTAATTGCTTCTCTTCTCACTAGGTTGAGTTCACCCACTTCTTATAGGTCTAGCAAGGGTTAGGCCCATTTGGGTAGACATGGAACATGTTTACTCCTTAGTGTGTAAGATGACAGCTGATAGTCCTAGAGTCATATGGGGTAGATGAGATCCAGTCTGAGCCATAGTATTCTCTATATCTTATCTATGCTTTAAAGACTGTCATTTCTTCTTTTTATCCTAGCTTCCTTCCTCTTGTTTATTATTTTGTGCATTGCAATATAATCACATGGAGCCATGATTATTATTCCTATATGATATGATAAAATTGCATTACATCTTGCCATGATTTGTGCTAGGGTGCTAAATTTATCATGACTTTCTATGTGTAGTTTAGTCTTTGACATGATAGCTTGAGTAAATGTGCACAACTTGAATTAAATCATGTCTTGTTAGATCTTGTGACTAGTCTGGTTTTAGTTATCCTTTTATGATTCATGCCATGTCAAATAGGCTGAGTTGAATCTTGAATCTACATTGAGCTTTAGATTGAGCCATGTTGATTCTTTAGTGAAGCATAAGTTAGTATTAACTCTCCGTTATTGAACTAAATCCAGAAAATGGAAAAAGATCTCTTTTGTGCGAAAAAACTGATCTCACCAATTCTTTCTCATGAGACGGCTTACCATTGCACTAGGCATGAACTCAGGGGGGTTTTGGTTGACCAAGATCATCTCATTAAGCTTCTTGCTTGAAGTGGTCGCATAAGGCTTGAGATCTAGCACATGGCTAAGCAACAAGAAAAATTGTTGAAAACAGCCATGAATTTCTGAAAAACATCAAATGTGCTAAAATTGATCAATTACAAAAATGCCAAGTACTTGAACAAATGTCTCATTCTTGAACCTATAGCACTCTAAACTGACTCGATGATAGCTTCCTCGTTTCACTTAGGATATTGACATGGCTTGACCCATGTTTGGATACCTTTTTTTAGACTATGATCTTAAGTGACTTGACGTGTTAATCAATCCATCTAATTTCAGATTATGGCTTATTTGGCTTTACCTTGTCTATACATGATTTGTCATGATCTAGATAGCACTTTTTTTTGTTATGGCTTGATGTAATACTTAGAAAGTTATTTTAGATAATCTTGATGGCTCCTAATGCTTAAAATACAGTCACTCCACTTAACTCATGCTCTATTTTCTTCTATGCATCTTGATGACTCTATTGCCAAAAGGGGGAGAATGATAGAGAAAAAGGCATTAAGGGGGTGCAAAAGGCATTAAAGGGGAGAATGCTTGGTCATCTTGCTATGAAAATGGTGATGGTGAGCAATTGTAGCTCTTTTCTTTGGACCATGAGCAAGATTGGGCCTTTGTGAGGTTTTAGGTGTGATTTGAAGCTTTTATAGAAAACTTGCTCTTTCTTATTGTTTGCTCCATTTTACACCTTGTCAACATGGTCATGAGTTCATGTTCACTTCTGTTAGACCATGTGTGACTTTTGCAACTTCTTGCTTTTTCTTTCAAAAAACAAACTCATCTTCATGATTTTTCTGTGTTTGTCAATATACTCATCAAGGGGAAGATTGTGAGACCATGTGGAGGTCATCCCATGGTTGTGATGAGTAATTGACTTCTGCTTTAGAGTTTGTGTAATGGCTGAGTTTGGTTTTTAAGGTCTAAGAAGAATTTTGCTGGCCTTACGACCACTGTGTTCGCCTCTGTGATTGGTAGCTTGCTGCTACGACCTGGTGGTCGTAGGTGCCATTTCGACTAGGTGGTCGTAGGTGACGTTACGACTTATGGTCATAGGTGCTGTTACGCATTGGTGGTCCTAAGTGCTTTTACGACTTGCTCTTTACAATCACGTTGAGTATCTCTGTGATCGACAGCAGTCTTTACGACCATGTGGTCGGCAGTCAGTTTTACGACCATGTGGTTGGCAGTCGGTTTTATGACTTGGTGGTCGGCAGTCGATTTTATGACTTGGTGGTCGTAGCTAGTGTTACGACTTGATGGTCGTATGTGTTGTTACGACTAGGTGGCCGTAAGTGTCTTTACGACTTGCTCTTTATGTCTTTGTAGTCGGCACCCAGTTTTACGACCTTGAGGTCGGCAGTCGATTTTACGACTTTGCAATCGGCAACCAGTTTTATGACTTGTGAATGACATCCAGTTTTACGACTACGTGGTCGATAGTCATAGTTCTGACTGGCCGTGGTCAATAGTTATAACTCTGTCTGGCCGTGGTCGATAGTCGTAGCTCTGACTGGCCGTGGTCGATAGTCGTAGCTCTGTCTGGCCGTGGTCGATAGTCGTAGCTTTGACTGACCGTGGTCGATAGTCGTAGCTCTGTCTGGCCGTGGTCGATAGTCGTAGCTCTGACTGGCTGTGGTCGATAGTTGTAACTCTCTCTGGTCGTGGTCAATAGTTGTATATCTAATGGCCATGGTCGATAGTTGTAACTCTGTCTGACCGTGGTCGATGGTCGTAGATTCTTTTGGCTGTGAGCGATGGTCGTAGCGCTCTGTCTGACCTTGGTCGATGGTCGTAGATTCTTTTGGCTGTGAGCAATGGTTGTAGCGCTCTGTCTGTGTGATCATAAGTCGTAGCGACCAGGTGCGTTAAAGTCGTAAACACTATAAGCGATGGTCATAGCGATTGCTACGTGGTCGTAGCGACTGCTACGTGGTCGTAGCATGTGCCTTCATGGTTGTAGCAATCTGTGTGATGGTCGTAACGACTTACTGAGTGGTCGTAGACAGCTGGGAAGTCTACATGGGCTACGAGTACCTCTGTTTTGCGCATCAAAGTAGTCGTAAGTTGTGTTAAGACCAGTGTTTGCTGAGATTGTTCACTTAGATACATTCTGATTATGCAAATGGATGATTCTTGTGTATTGTGCGGTGCTATGTGATGGTTTGCTTGTTGTGTTGGTTGCAGGACTTGGAGCTAGGTTATGGTGAGGCGTGGAAGGACCGGGACTAGGCACAAGGAGGTGTTGAGGTCTAGAACGGTCAGAGAGATGCCGAAGATGATCAAGGCTGGTGAGGTGGTTATAAGCCGGGACGACGAGAAATCGGAGCAGGAGCTACCGGAGATGGACATGACGGGCAACGGTGAGGTGGACCGAGATTAGACCCAGAGAGGAGTCGAGGTCTAGACGGTCAAGGATGCCGAGGGCCGTCATGCGTGAGGAAAAGGACGTGGTGCGCCAAGTGTCGTAGGTCGTTTGCATGCGAGGATGGTTTGGTGGGATCCGGATGCGTGAGAGGCTTGATGACAAGTCATTGGGGCCACATGTAAGCCACTTTTAGAAGCGTATGTGTGTAAAACTTGGTGTTAGGTGGGGTTAAAGGGTTATCCCCGGTTAGGACTAGTGGTTAGATCCATTACATCTAGGGTTCGTTTGTGAGCCTATTAAAAGGGGAGTGGAGGCAAGGGTTAGTTGAGGCTTTGAGACAGACCGTGAGTAGGTCTTGTGGTAGGTCGCTCTTCCTCCCTCCATGGTTGTTAGGTTAGAAATTGTGTGGCGGATCTTGGGTTAGAGTCTGGTCCTCCCAAGGGGAGTGGCTGTGAAACCAATCATCAGAGCAATACATCTATCTTTGATCTTCTACTTGTGTTTTGTCGTCTGATTGGTGTTGAGTTGGTTTGGGTCTTTGCGTTTTTTATCTCTTTGTTCTTCTTGTTCATTCTCTGTTCTTTGGTCGGTTCTTTCCCTTTCTGTTCTGAGAGAATGTTCTTGATCGAT
Source organism: Bonia amplexicaulis (assembly GCA_036346245.1). Taxonomy (NCBI): domain Eukaryota; kingdom Viridiplantae; phylum Streptophyta; class Magnoliopsida; order Poales; family Poaceae; genus Bonia; species Bonia amplexicaulis. The sequence continues at coordinate 7,455,426 of CM070760.1, read as the reverse complement.
TTGTTCATGATCTGACTTGCTGTGTGTTGGAGAATCATACTCAAAGCCATCTTAGCTATTCTATTCCCATGAGCAAGGTCTGCTTGTCATTTTATCCTCTCAGACATGGTCGTGAGCGCTCTCGGTGAAATCTTCTGAAGATCTCTATTTTCTTGATAGGTTTTCAATTAAAGTTCAAAGCAGTCTCTTGAGGTCTTATTCTTGATGTGTTCAAAGGCTCATGACCAGTTGATCCGTGAATCAAAAGTTATTCAGAATCTGGATCTTGCGGTCGTGCGCCTACCTGCATTTCCTCTGTTTTCCCGAGAGCATTACGACCACGTTTAGTTCTGTTGCTTTCTTGTCTTCTTGTGTTGAATCTGAATTGAAGTAGTCTTAGTCGGTGGAAGTTTGGGTCTAGAACGTCGATTGGATTTACGAGTATGTTGGTTTCGATCAAGATCAAGTTCCAGACCACACTGCACTGATTTCAAGCACGTTGTTCTTCTGGTTGCAGAGTGGTTTCAACCACGTTGGTTGTTTGACCACTCATTAGCTTACGACCACGTCGGTTACGACCACGTTGCTGTTTGGTTTTGACCACGTTAGTTGTTCGACCATTTGTTGGCTTACGACAACGTCGGTTTCGACGGCAATCATTTCTAGTCACTGGTTCTGGTCCTGTGGTCATCGACTTGGTCGATTTCCGACCACGTAGTCGGTTATCGATCACATAGTCGGGTTTACGACCACACTGTCTGATCTCGACCTTGTTACCAGAGTTCGACCACGTTGTTGAGACCTACGACCACGTTGTAAGTTTCGACCACGTTGAATAGTTTTTGACCAGTTTGTTTTTCTTGCTCTATTCGGTCTGTCTGCTCGGTTTTCTAGTGAGCTTTCAACCCTAGTCTTCATAGCTCAGTAGCTATTAAAGAAAAATGTTAAGTGGATACTTGAGGAGATTTTGAAGGCACCATTCACCTCCCTTTGTTGCCTGTCTGGTCCTATACTGACCAATGGTACTTCTTAAATCATGATTTACAAAAGGCCTTAAGGTCCTTTTTATATGTTTTACGAGGATAATTATGGCCAATAGTTTCAGTAAGGCCCTTCAACAAATAAGCTCTCTTCACTTGATCTCTAATGTCAAGATAAAAATCATCAAGTGGTATACGAAAGTCCCAGATTAGCAATGATATGATCCGGGTTGAATTCCTTAACACCTTTATCCATTTGTTGCAGTTGTGTAGTTGCAGCCTCTTGTTCTTGTGGTGGTCCAATTGGACTTCAAGTTGGGACCATGCATATGCAGGTATCGTTCCGTTTTTCATGGTGCTTTTACTTGGAACTTTGCTAAAATAGATCTTCAAATCCATTTCTACCCAATCAAATAATGACAATATCATAAATCCATTTGATTTTCGTAACTCACAAGTAAGAGTAAAGACCAAATATTTATCATTTTCTCATACACTTACTATTGGATTTAGATATTTTCTCCATTCTATTCATTTTTAATTTGGACAAGCTCACCAGCACCATCTCCTACTGCCCTGCCAGTTCACAAGATTGGCTTAATATAAATCAGTCCACAACTATAACATTGTTTATTAAACTGGGTTGCTCATTGTTCTAATCATATCAGATTAGTTGAGCTCGTTAAAGCACAGCCAAAAGCTCAGTTACTTTGGTTACTCTGCAAAGCAAAAGGAACATAAGGCATCTAGTAAAGAAGTAAGTGTAACAGTAAAACGTAATGTGATTAGTGATGGAAGGCTCAGGGTATGACAAAGCTAGCTCTGCATGCCTAGCTGAATAACTTTAGAACATTTGACTGCATACAGCACATTCCATTCAGGATATTATGGGCTGTTTTTTAACGGCTTCTAAAAGCGGTTTTTGATTTTTTTGCTATAGTACATAACTTTTAAACGAAATATTTTTTTAAGACGGGATCTATAAGTTAATTGTAGTACACGTTAAAAGTCCAACATATGTATCAACCAAAATCGTAAGCGAGTATCTCTCTTTCCGTAATCTCTGTCACACTCTCTTTCCGTAATCTCTGTCACAAACAGTTAAAATTTAAAAATTTCAGTTAAAAGTCATAAGCCACAGCCATATCAAACTGCTAGCTAAGATAGAAAGTGTAGAGAAATTGTACTCATATGCCCCAGAAAATCATCATTTCGACATGCTAATGTCCACTGTCTGGTGTATCCTTTCTCGACAACACATAGACACGTTGACATGTTGTATAAAGAAAGTTAAAAGGGCGATAGATCAACTGCGCCATGTTGCGATTCCATTAAGCCAACAATCTCTCTGTAGTGGCAATGGCACTTACTCTTAGTTAACCCACGGATCACTCTCAGGGCATTTGACTATCCATTACCTTTTCCAAATTACATTCAAAATGTAAAAAAAACTAGTACCTTCAGTCTTAAGAGAGCAGCCTTGGCAGCCGGCCGCCTCCACGCCGCGCCGCCACCACACTCCACTGGACGCCACGCCGCGCTCCGCTTCCCCTGACCAGTAGCTGCCTTGGTGCCTCGTCCCCTTGGGCGACCAACGATGGAGCTCGAGCAGCTCGTCCGAAGGGACAGTCCGCCCTAACTTCGACATACATCAAGAAGGAATCCGAGTGGTATCTCCGAGCTGTTGCCACAGAGAATATTTGCACGAGACGGTAATAAGGTTTCTGGACAGCGCATATATGCGCGACTGCTCGGTTCTTCATTAAGCGCAATTGTAAATCGTTCATGTGACCGATCGACTCTGTTATATAATATTTTTGAGTATAGCTTGAAGTACAATGTGTTGCTTGTTGTTAGTATTAATTTATACATCACTAGTTATCTGCGATATTTCTGTCATAGTAAAATCTGGTATTAAACTATTGCACATATTCACAACAAACATAAGGGTCAAGATTCGGAGCAACTATGCCCGAAAGAAAAAAAATAGAAGAAATTAAATGTAAATGTAATAAGCCACTCAGTTGCTCTAAGTGGAGACTCATGATCATCTTAAATTTGTGTCCTTTACATGTTCGAGTGGCTATTCATTGTTGATAGAAAACTTTTTTACTGTCGAAAATTTTGATAGGATCCTGATATTTGTCTGAGGACCATATGCGTTCTCTGCGCAACTCACTGCGAAAGAAGCTTCCAACTTTCTCCCTCTTGACTTTGATTTTCACAGAAATTGGCGAACTGCGGTCTAGTCTTTCCAAGCAAACATAGGATATTCTTTCCGTGCATGTAATGCAATAGTGGTGCCCTAATAGAATATCCCAAGCATCTATCACCATCATGTGGACTAGTATCTTTGTTGCTTCCTTCAAAGATACCATGTCGGAAAAAAAAATGGTCGTGTCCTTGGCATTGCGTCAGTGGAGACGACTTAAGTAGACTTACAAGTAAGTGGCCGTTGAATCACTCCCATTTTATTAGCTCCAATAATTGATGTGAAATGTTTGTTGTATCACATGCCACATGGCTTATCGTATCGATAGGCTGTTCAAGCCAAACGAGGCATGGAAAATTTATACAATTAGCTTACTCAAAACGAGGCATGGAAAGTTTATACAGTTAGCTTACTTGCCCTGATAATGCACCTTCAGCCTAGAAGAAATTGCAGTCCAAAACTTCGAGAAAACAAATGTTGGGTCTTATGGCTTGGATTAGACGCTCAAAAAACAGGTCAACGAGTTCTGAAAATGATACGACAGGGATAGAGAAGTCATATGACCAAAACAAATGCATTTAAAGGTGCCTGCGACGGTGGAACAGCAGACATGTGCGAGACTTCAAATCTCGTGCCGAAGAGTGGGCGTGAGTAATTCACCGTAGAAGTAAGGCAAATGCAGAACTATCTGTACATGTAGGCATGCGTGATATCTTAGCCATCCAAAGTGTCTCAAGATTCGTGCGTAGGACATTGCAATGATAGGGTTAGCCATCCGTCCATCGCACTCCTAGTTAAGTGCTGGGTAACTTATTCAAAGAGTAAGCTAACCTGACAAAAAAAAAATATGTAACATATAGTATGGAGGAAAGGAGTTGCAGCGAATGATCGATGGGTCGCTTCTCGTTTACACGCTTCACTGTATCGTGGATAACTCTATTTATTCCCGCGGATTAAATCGCACAAAACCTGCTTTTATTCATTTTTTTTTCTTGATTGGCAAAACCATAAACACCTGACCATACAGAAAACAAATAATCGCTGTACAACACCGGTAATGTAACTAAATAGCGCACAATAACAAACAATTGAACAATTTTCATCCAATGTGCTTATTCAAAACAGACAACTGCCCAGAATCACCATTGAACAAGTAAACCTCCAATGGGGAGTACGACGATGAGAATGGTGACGACGATAACCTCGTCGACGGTTGCAAGATTCTGCTTCCCTTGGGGCATGGGATGGTTAGGAGGCGTGGCCCGGTCCGCATCTGCCAAATCTGACAACACAGAAGAACACAAAATCACGGTAAGTTTCTGCCGGCAACTAACAGCTCATTTTGACCAACTTTTGTAACACAATTTGTCTATTTCCAGATTTTTCCTTCTTCCATGTGACTAAATCGAAAACCAACCAACCTCTGCAATGTTAACATTGAGCATTGAGAAAATATTTACGACTTCTAATCAACATGTTATAAGTATAGTCCAGAAAAACCTGAAGAAATCAAGAACGGGGCAGCCATGAAGCTACCTCAATTATGCCTTTCCGTGGAGCATGGATTGCTAGGCACAGGCAATAGTCACTCTTTGTATATCCTAAGTGCATTGAGCTTGATGATGCCTTGTCTTTGCTCAGAAGCATCTCCACAAAAAGACAAGAAGCATCACGATAACCCTGAAAAGTTGATATATTACATGTTACAAGATAGAAAATGCAAGTCCAAAAAGTAGAGAACGATGAGAATATTTGTAAAAGGAACTCTGTGCATTATCACTGTCCAGGAGTGTGAAGGACCCAACCCATATTACACTGCTGGGAAGCAATGGACCCGAGTTATTCATGCGCAATGCGACGGATGTTGAGATGAGAATAGTCAGTTATTTACTCCTAAGCCACAGTGGGATCCATACTTTTTATTTCTGGTTTGGAAACTAAATGGATTTATCAACATTTCTCCAAATATGAGCAAATACACATGCAGTTATGAATACGCAATCAATCATTAGTTTTCCATATACAAATATTGCAGCACATGTTTATTGTCGGGGCCAGGATCTAAACAAAACAAAAAATTCTAGATGTCCTGAGAAGTACTGGGCCAGGCTCAATAACCACCTATTTTTAAGTTGTATTTAGGTTACGTTTAGGGTATACTTCTATTTATGGTTTCTACGCTGCCTTTTTGGAGCTATCATCTAATATAAATTAGGAAGTTTGTACATGACATAGTTTGAGGTTTAGGAATTCGCATTTTGGCTTTTGGTGAATACTTCACGTTGGAGAACTAAAAACTGAACTTCTTATCTTGTGACTCAGGTCTACCCGCATGTCGGACAAACCACGCACTCACACCAACCCCACTTACGCTTTCGTCCTCGCTTCGCGTAAAAGGATTAACCCGAGGGCTCAAATGCATTTGGTACAGGGTTTATATGTTGCTCTCTCTCACCCTCAACAAGCAATGCAGGACTATCTTCTCAACACTTGCACTCATGCTCTACATGGGCCTCACTTGGGCTCAATCTTATTGGGCCTGGTCTCACAACGGACTAGTCCACAGTGGGCAAAGCAGAATATTTTCTATGTGCATCCTCCTAATCCTAGCACAATTCACCACTAACTTAGGGTGGTGCAACCCAATCAACAAATGGAAAAGGTACCAGCACATCCAGAGCACAGAAAGATGTTCCAACCACTGCTACAATCATTCAAATGATTGATCAAAATTGGCCTGTAAAATCCATCAGGTAATACGTTCTTTAACTAGAATCCCTTGAATGTTGATGACATATTTCTCTGCCTTTCTGTAGTGTTGATTGCAAGTTAAAATAGTGCAGCTTGCTGTAAAGACAGCTAATATATATTTTGGGGACAGTCTTAGTCACTTTCCGATTGGTTGTGGCGGGAGTAGAAACTCAGTATGCCTAGAAGTTTGGGCACTCATTGCATCTTGACTCTTGACATGGGATAGCACCATGCTAAGTTAGTGGTAAATGGTACCATGGTTAGAGGACTACACATACTCCCACAAAAGCCATAAAAAATGTCCGCTGTGGACTAGTGCTCAATGGACTAGTCTGCAGCGGGCAAAGCAGAATATTTTCTATGTGCATCCTCCTAACCCTAGCACAATTCACCACTATTTTAGGGTGGTGCAACCCGATCAACAAATTAAAATGGTACCAGCACGTCCAGAGCACAGAAAGATGTTCCATTACAATCAATCAAATGCTTGATCAAAATTGGCCTGTAAAATCCATCAAGTGATATGTTCTTTAACTTGAATCCCTTGGTGACATATTTCTCTGCCTTATTTTCTACAGTCTGGTCATCTACACTAATATTGATTATCATGCTAAAACAAACCTAAACTAAAACCAGAAAGCACGACAAAAAATCGTAACCAAATCCTAAATATAATTCTAGAGACCTAATTAGAACCCAAGAACACAAAACCTATCTAATTTGACAAAATAGACTAAATCTTAAAGACATATACGGTTTTGAAGGAAACTGAACCAACGACCACACTACCATCCTGATATAGTCGTATTTCTTTCGCCTAAATCTGTAACTTTTGGAAGTTATACTATTTCCAACTCTGTAGTTTACTATTTCTTGAAGATTATTTGAAGACTTTCAAAAAACAAAGTTGTAACTCAACAGATTTACCTTCCATAACCGTACAGCCACAAGGGCATGAGTGTCCAGCAGTAGAATCCGGCCAAGAGAATCAGTTATGGCAGCCAACGTACCACTTGGGGAGAGCATAAGCTGTTCTCCTTTCCTCGGTGAATCTTTCAAGCATGTGAGAGGTGATGCTGCAGTATATATAACCATGAGGAACAAATTCAATATTTGTAAAAGATAATTGAAACTTAACTATTTAAGCCATTACTTCTTGCAAAGGATTGAGGCTTTGGTCGTGATTTCTTAGTTGATGATGGTTCGCTCCGCCATAGAATTTTGGACAAAGATGATATTGTCGAAAATGTTGCAGCTACACCTCTTGACAAAATTGCTCCAACAATTGACCTGCTTCTGTCTTCTGATAGCCTGCAGAGCCACCCAAATGTTTGGATTTAGGAAAGGCAAAGAAAAGGGGCTAAAATGAACAATAGTGCAGCATCATCTTCCCACTTTTCACTGTTAGCATTCAGAGCAGATGACACTGTTTTGAATCAAGTGCAATGATTCAAATCTGATCATTTGAATCAAAGATGTCATGGTAATTTTACGTTGCAATATAATTTCAATTGGAAAATGCGTGTCTATAAATTATAATTGGCGCAGGACAGACAGGCCCAATCATGTCTTGGCTAAACCAAAACCATAGAACTCATGATGGAAGAACAAATACTGCATACATACAGGTTACATAAGAGCTAGTAAAATGATCACCCGGATTAGAAATGGTCAAGCAAATGAGTACTGGAACTAACCTATATGCTGAAACTACAGCATCCTCTCCAACTGTAATGGCACAGTAGTGGCGCTGATTCGACTGCCCAGCAATATAAAAGTAGCTGAATTCAATATGATGGTAACTTCAGAAAACTTCCATTAAAGGTAACTTTTTAGATGAAACAGGGTACAGAAACTGAAATAATAATGATAAAGACAAACTGGCAGCACTATGGCAGGCAAAGAAAGTTGAGAGGGCAAGTCACCTGAAGTTCTAATAAGGGAGGTGGCATCAGCCCAACAATTGCAGCATCAGCACAAGAACCGAACTTGCTTACATTCCAAATCTGAAAAGGTATCCTTCCAAAGGAATTCTCGTCCTCAGCATCTTCTTGTTCAAACTTATCTTTCCACAAGCGTGATTTAACTTCTTGGAGTGACTTTTGAAGCATGCTCTGCAAGTAACCAAGAAGGCAAGAACTATTATTCAGCATACACAGGAAGACTGGTAATTATAATGCTGGCTAAGATTGATAATTATAATGCTGGCTTCTGAGCGTTGAAATGTTCTATATTAAGTACACACTATCTGAACAAGATTTATCATGACTGTAGAAGCAAGGTGCCATATACTGCTTACAGATTGAAAAAATTGATATCATCCTTTCCTTATGACTGGAATATAGATATATACCCCTCCAATATAAAACATTGGTGGTGTTCCTCAAAAACAAAATCTCACTCCAAATATATTCCTACCATTGATGAACATACTTGATAATGTTTGAAGTTATTACCGCGCCCTTCTGCACTTGTTTACCTAAAACATTGTCTGTTGCAATTAATACAAGGTTGCATCTCTTGAAAGCTTCTATTCTTGGTGGAAATGATTACTGAAGACAAGAAAACTATAAAATAAAAGCAAGGGTATAATAGAACAGTATTTTGGGCGAACAGACATGAACAGAGCATACCTAGCAGGAGCCACAATTAAAATAGGATAATGAAAACTTCAATATCGACCATGGGATAAAATTTGCATGGCACAAATGGAAGAAATTTTCCATGTCTCTAGAAGGTGGCACAAATTGAGTGTAGAGTGGAACAATTCAGGGATTTTTTTGAAGATTGCTAGCGGCTTTTAGTGGCTGATCCGACCCATCTAGACTCACTACAAAGGCCAAGATTGCCATACAAGAGCAATAGCTTTGGAGATGTAGCTACCTATTTTCCTAATTTTGCATGGGGGCATTAACATTTTCCTTTAATTATTTAAGTTTGAATACAGAGCTACTCGTGTTTTAGGTTATAACATGCAGGTAAAATGCCAAAAATCTAGAACCACGGTTGCATGAAGTTGTTATGGGCTAATGTGGAACGACGGAGGTTGTACGAGTGAATCATAGGCGGTCGAACCTTGAATGACCGACGACGTGAGGGCGCCAGCCGATGGAGGAAAGTTTGTGCGGCTGAGCGCACAAGGTGGAGACAAAAGGGAAGAAGAAAGGTAAACACTTCTTTCTTATTTTCTCCAAAAGGTGCAGCCACCCCATATATGGGTTAGCCCCTAATAAATCCAATCTAAACTGAATAGGAACTCAATCTCTAATATCATATCTAATACTAGAAAAGTAATCTCTTTATTAGGAAACCCCTAACTACTCTAATTCGGTTTCTCTCTCTGCGTTAGCGCTGCGCGTGGTGCCTTGCTCCCCTGTATGCCTATGGTCGGTTGCTTACTCAGTTACAAGAGCCGTGGTCGTAACTCCGACTGGCAGAGCCGTGGTCATAAGTCCGACTGGTAGAGCTGTAGTCGTAGCTCCGACTAGCAAAGCCATGGTCGGCTGCGTACTACGGTGCACATAGTACCTTTCGACCATGACATCTCTCCCGTCCTCCGGAAACAACTCGTCCTCGAGCTGAAAATCGGGATAGCGCTTCTGAAAATCCGCAACATCTTCCCAAGTAGCATCGGTAGGAGAAGCACCTTGCCATGCAACCAGCACTTGCCACTTACCACGCGCCAACCGTCCACGAATTGCCTTGGCCAGCGTAGGAATGGCCCGGCCATGGACCATGGGTGGTAGAAGTGGCAATGTAGCCAGAGGAACGCCATGAAACTTTTTAAGAACACCGATATAAAAGACATCATGAATACGTGCGCTTGCTAGAAGACGAAGATGATATGCCACGAAACCAATGCGTTGAATAATCTGATATGGCCCATAATAACGCGGACTCAATTTGCTTGATCGTGACGACGAGAGTGAAGCAGCATGCCGATGCAATAGGCACAGCCACACCTAATCCTCCAGTACATACTCCACTCCGCGATGCAGTTTGTCGTAGTTTTGTTTGATGGTCTGTTGCGCTTGAAGAAGACAATCACGGACCTCGGCCAGGAAGGTATCCTGCTCCACCATGATGTTATCAACGGCTAGGGCACAAGAATCACCTTTCTCGTACAAACACAAGCAAGGGGGGTCATGCCCATATACCACACGAAAAGGTGTCGTCTAAAGGGCTGAGTGATATGACGTGTTGTAACAATACTCCGTCCATGGCAGCCATCTCAACCATTGCTTAGGGCGATCCCCTGTCGCAACGTAGGTACATAGCAATGACTTTGTTGGTGGCCTCCGATTGTCCGTTAGATTGAGGATGATAAGTGGAACTCATATGTAAACGTACATCCGCCAAATGAAAGAGCTCCTGCCAAAATATGTTGGTGAAGACAGCATCCTAATCACTGACGATGGACTCCGACATGCCATGGAGCCGTACAATCTTCTCGAAAAATGACTAGCTCACAGAAACTGTTGTATACTAATGGGCTAATGGAATAAAATGAGCATACTTAGAGAAATGATTGACGACCGTTAGGATGACCATTTTGCCGCTGGCTCTTGGAAGACCTTCGATGAAATCCATAGCCACATCAGACCAAACTTGGAATGGCACGTTCAAGGGCTGAAGAAGACCAGTTGGATGGAGGTGCTCTGTCTTGTTACGTTGGCAAACAATGCATTCTTTGGTAAATTCCTGAACTAGCTGACAGACACGTGGAATGTGAAAATCGGCTCGAAGCCTTTGCAAAGTCTTTTGCACTGCCTCATGGCCAATGGAATGAGCAGCCGCCAGAATAGATGTAAGTAATGCTGACGAGCAGGGCACATAGACACTGCCCTGCATCTGCACAAGCCCATCCCTGACATCCCACGGTGCACCACGAGTGCCGGTAGTGATTTCCACCTGTAATGCCACCAAACCCGGTCGATTGTGTTCTCCTGCCGTAGCTCCTCAAAAATGCTGAGCGCCAGGCCAGAAAGGGCATGGAGGCTGACTGTGGCAAGAGACGATGCCAACTCACCATCACGACAGGACAATGCGTCAGCCATTGTGTTGAGGCGTCCTAGTTGGTACTCCACGAAAAAGTCATAACTGGCCAGCTTGCTTGCCCATTGATGCTGTTGTTTGGTGGACAATCGCTGGTCGAGGAATTTCAGGCTGTAGTGGTCCATGCGGATGAGGAACGAACGCCCCAACAAGTATGGCCTCCAGTGGTGAACGGCTTGCACCAGGCCGATGAACTCCTGCTCATATGCCGCTAGTTTTGCGTGACAAATGGCGATGGGACAATTGAAAAAAGCAATAGGGCCAACGCCCTAGTGGAGCACCGCACCGAAGCCGGAGCCCGAGGTGTCAGACTCCACAATGAACAACCGATTGAAATTGGGTAACTGCAGAACGGGAGCCAAAGATAGTGTGCGCTTCAATTTTGCAAAGGACGTTGTCGCCTCCTCTGACTAGCTGAATGCTTCCTTGCAGAGGAGGCGAGTGAGGAGTGCGGCAATAGAGCCGTAATCCTTGATAAATCGACGATAATACCCCACCAAGCCCAAGAAGGCACGGACTGCGCGCACGGACGTGGGCATCGGCCAGGCTGTGACAGCCTCCACCTTTTGACGATCCATCGCTACACCATCCGTCGTGATGACGTGCCCCAAGTAGGCCACCGATGTGGCGCCAAACAAACATTTGGACTACTTCAAAGCGAGGTGATTTCGTCGCAGCTCCTGAAACACCAGATGCATGTGACAGAGATGTTCGGACCATGACGAGCTGTAAATCAATATATCATCAAAGAAGACATGGAAGAAGCGACGAAGAAACTGGCCGAGGATGCCGTTCATGAGTGCTTGGAAGGTGGCTGGTGCATTCATCAACCCAAAAGGCATCACGAGGAACTCGTAATGGCCTTGGTGAGTGCCTTAAGCCGTTCTTACGCAATCGAGGGTAACAAGATGCGGTGCCACGACCCATTGCTTGTCCAAGCCACGAGGTGGATACAATGAATCAATGATCATAAGGTTGCTCTAGAGGTAGGCCGCTCGGCAGGGTGAAAAGGTCCGCAAACTTGGCGAGAAGAGCATCCAAGAGTGCCTTGGTGCTGCCCGTGATGCTGCGGACAGCAGGGCCGTCGCCCCCGATCCCATGAAGAAGCACCCGGTGGTCGTCTACCAAAACGCCATGGTGAGAAGATTGAAATCTCAAGTAATTGGGCCAAGAGTGAAGAGCCATTGAACCCCCAAGACGAGGTCGACACCTGCCAAGGAGATTGTGTAGCAATCCATAGTGAAGTTATCTGGCCCAATGCAGAGGCACAGCTATGGGCAAATGCCGCCACTAAGAAGCTGGTCACTGTTGGCCACGACGACACACAATCCTTGGCTGTTCGGTTGCAATGGCAGGCCGAGGTGTGTCCAGGTGGTGTTGTCGATGAAGTTGTGCGTCGAGCCCGAATCCACCAAAGCCACGAGCCGCTGATCGCCGACGGTGATTTCGAGCCGCATTGTCCGGTTGGTGTTGATCACAGTCAAAGCGTGTAGTGAAATCTCCGAGTCACCTACAAGGGAGTTCAGGGCGTCGGCCTCCATGTCCCCAGAGTCAACTACGAGGTCGATGGAGAATAGCTGTTTGCAAACATATTGCGGCGTATACTTGTCATCGCAATTATAGCATAGACCGAGGCACTTACTGTCCTCCATTTGCGCCTATGTCAGTTTGCGGATGTATCGTTGGCTCAGGCTGGTCGGTTGCTGTGGTTTGTCCGGTGGCCCGTTGTTAGTCGTCGCCGATACGTTTGACGCTGTTGCTGGAATCGCAGACGGCCGAGCTGAGAACCCACCCCTGGAAGATGGTTTGAACATGAGTGTCTCCTTGGCCGCCTCGATAGCCGTCTGCACTCAACGTTCGTACACGCGAGCAAAGCACATGGCGATCTCCAAACTTTGCAGCGTCGCTTGTTCCACGTCTATGCGTAGCAGCTCGAACAGGCCGACTGTGAAGATATGAATGTGCTAGGCAAAATTGAGGTCCGCTCGAGTCAATAATACCAAAAACTTCTTGAGATAGTCGGCCACCGTGCTCGTTTGTCGAAGATGCATGAGCTCGGCAAAGGGATTATGGCGTAGGGGAGGCCCGAAGCGAGCATACACCATCTTGGAGAAACGGCGCTAGCTAGGAGTGCCCTCATCGCGCTTGATGCGATAGTACCATTGTTGTGCGGTGTCGGTCATGTGATATGACGCGAGCCACACCTTTTCTTCTTCGAAGGTGCGTTGCCCCCGGAAAAACTGCTCGCAACGATTAAGCCACAGCAACGGGTCTTCTTCGCCATTAAATATTGGAAACTCCAGGCGATGGAAGCGCAGAGGTTTGGTGTCAGCCATCAGTGCAGTTCGCATCGGCAAGGGCGTCGCTACCGGATGCTTGGCTGCCTCTGAACTGCTGCTGCCCGCCCCCCTCCAATGCTGCGGGCCGCGTGTCATGGCGAGTGAGGAGGTTCGTTAGAGTAGCAAGCTACACAATGATTTGGTCGGGTTTCTTGTCGATCGAACTTATCTCGTCGCCGCCGCCGGGATATGATGTCGAGGGTAGCAGTGTGCTTTGATACCAAATTGTTTTGGGCTAATGTGGAACGGCGGAAGTTGTATTGAGGGGATCACAAGCGGTCGAACCTTGAATGACCGGCGACGTGAGGGCGCCAGCTGATGGAGGAAGGTCTGTGCGCCTGAGCGCACAGGGTGGAGACGAAGGGATGAAGAAAGGTAAACACTTCTTTCTTATTTTCTCCAAAAGGTGCGGCCACCCCATATATAGGTTAGCCCCTAACAAATCCAATTTAAACTAAATAGGAACTCAATATCTAATAGCATATATAATACTAGGAAAGTAATCTCTTTATTTGGCAATCCCTAACTACTCCAATTTGGTTTCTCTCTCTCTGCGCTAGCGCCGGGCTTTAGTCCATCTAGCACGCACACCGCTGTTGCGCATGGTGCCTTGCTCCCTTGTGTGCCTGTGGTCGACTGCTTACTCAGTTATAGAAGCCGTGGTTGTAATTCCAACTAGCCAAGCCGTGGTCATAACTCCGACTGGTAGAGCCGTGGTCGTATCTCTGACTGGCAAAGCCGTGGTCTTAAGTCCGACTGGTAGAGACTTGGTCGTAGCTCCATCTAGCAAAGCCGTGGTCGGCTGCTTACTACAGCGCACATGTTAGGGGTGTGGGCCTTGGGCCCAAGGCCCAGCCGGTTCATTATTAGAAATTAAATATTAGATTCTATTTGAGTTAGAGATTAGTTTCCTTGTGTTAGAGATATAATTAGAGATATGATATTAGTTTCCATATTGTTAGAGATGTAGTTGGAATTAGATTCTATCTGTTAGGAGGAGACCATCTATATAAGAGGGCTACCGCATGCTATTGGAAGGAATCAGAGAAATAACAAAGTCTTTCTCCTCTAAAGTCTCTCTCTGCTCTAAACTTCCTCTCCCCTTCTACACTGACGCCATCCGGCCATCCTCTTAGTGGTGTTTACCCCTCTATGAACCCCGGTTCATGACAACTTGGTATAAGAGCAGTCGATCCCTTCCCACGACTTCTGCTACCATGGTTTCGGCGATTCGTCCTGCTGCCGAGTCGTTGGCCATAATAAAAGCTAACGCTAATAAGATGGCCAGCTTCAGCAAAGGGATAGCGGACGCTTTCCTCGACATGCATGACTTCTTGGAGAAGATCTTGAAGGATCGGGAGAAGGCGAAACAAGTGGCCGCTCGTAGAGCAGAGATGGTAGACATCGTTTCTTGCCGCCCGTTGTTCGTCGTCGCCGCCGCATCACTGCTCATGAAAGCCGCCACCGGTCCGCACTGACCACCGCACCTTCACCGCTCTCGATCATGGTCACCGACCGACCGATGCGTTCGTGGGGTCGGTCGGCTTTTAAAACCGACCGATTAGTTAAGACAAAAAAAAAGAAAAGGAAAAAAAACAAAAAAATTCAAAAAAAATCGAAAAAATATTTTCCAAGAAAAAAAGATTCATAGCCTTGTTCCGCTTGGATCTGGCCGGCCGTCTCGAATTGCTGCAAGACCCCACAACCGTTCGTCTTCTACACCGGCGTCGAAGGTCTTCCATTAGCACCATGACCGCCACCTAGCAGCTCGAGCTACATGTCCGAGAGGGGTGTAATGTCAGGGGTGTGAGCCTTGGGCCCAAGGCCCAGCCGATTCATTATTAGAAATTAGATACTAGATTCTATTTGAGTTAAAGATTAGTTTCCTTGTGTTAGAGATATAATTAGAGATATGATATTAGTTTCCATATTGTTAGAGATATAGTTGGAATTAGATTCTATCTGTTAGGGGGAGCCCATCTATATAAGAGGGCTACCGCATGCTATTGGAAGGAATCAGAGAAATAACAAAGTCTTTCTCCTCTAAAGTCTCTCTCTCCTCTAAAGTTCCTCTCCCCTTCTACGCCGACGCTATCCAACCATCCTCTTAGTGGTGTTTACCCCTCTATGAACCCCGGTTCATGACAGCACATAGTACCTTTCAACCATGACAGAAGTGCTGACTATACAGAATGGAAAATTTTCAACATCTATTCCAGAACACGTGAAAGTTCAGTGCATGCAAATTTTACACAATTACTGCTTTTTACTTGCAAATGTTTCTTGTTTGCATTCAAAAGGGTCCCCAAATTGATGAGTAAGTTTCTGTAAAAAAAATTACGAGGATTGCTTCTGAATTAGCATATCCATCAAAATATGATATCTCAAATTCTTATAGAACAATAATGGAAGATTTATACAAACCTGAAGGTCAGCACCATCAAAACGTGCTATAACACCAGGAAAAACCACAGAAAGCTCATCCGAACCGGAATCTTCCCAAGTGTTTTCCTTCCTCTCACGGAAGTTAAGTTTCAGTATCTTTGCAGGATATATACTCTGAAATAAGCAAACACAGGTATCACACTATTAGCGATAAGAAATACCAAAAGAAATATGCATGTCTGTTTGCTTAAGGAAGACGGCAACATAATAAATGGAAGTAGAATGATAGAATCGTCTTTTAAGAAGGGTATCTTTTGTCCGTACAATTAAAGAAGGCTGTTTTCCCTCACAATTATGTTGCATGATCTTGTACAATACTACAAAGGAAAAATATATAAATGTATGCTACCAACCATATTGTATTAGAATTCTAACTCTAAGAAGTATTGCAATTTTGAAACAAGAAATCTAACCGTTACCAAAAGAAATTGTCTGTGATATCACCTTTTAATCAGGCATTATTTTGCTTATGACAACTCAAAAACTAGCTTAGGAACTAGGAAGCCTTCATGTACATTCTAATATCGTCCAAAAACACTGCCTGAAGAACTAATCATACACAAACCCTGCCAATTTCTACTAAAAAACCTATATTTGCAGTTTACACCACCTACCTAGCTATGAACGTGCTAAAAATTTCCAAGATTGCTGATTCTCCAATCGTAGTAACAGCATCAGATAACACTAGGAAAAGCAAGACATTCCAAGCAACAAACTTATTTGATTCTACAAACCCAAGAAGCCCTGGGCGGAGCTAGGCAAGGTGCCGGTTGTGCACGGCACCCCCAAAAATTGCGAAAATTACTAGGGATCAGGTATGTAATTGGCCAGAGATTGTCCCTAGAGATTCCATGTCACCTCCCTTCATCGGAGAAGAAAGCTAGGGCATTTCCCTTGGCTGGAAGACGATGAGGCACTGCAGGGTTGTGCGAGGCTGCGCATGGGCCAGCCTGACGCGCCTTAGCAACTCCCCTTGGACTTTTGGCCCAGCCCAGTAACACGACACCTCATGCCTCATCTTGGGCTCAACTGGAATAGATTGCAGTCGTTGCTCCCGTGCTCAGTTGCATCACTTTTCAATTGTCCATACATTGATATCGTACCTTTAGACTTCATCTACCTATGTACCTCCATATATGTTTTCAATTCGGTCACTTTTTAGTTTATACGTGGTGTCATTGTTAGTTTTGCATGCTTATATGGAGTTGTTTGCTGCATATTAGCCTATGTCCACATGCCCAAACTTGAATTTTGGTCACAGCTATGTGCACACCCAATGATGTATTTCAAGCTCCGCCACTGACTAGATATCTAAAAATTCTCCGAAGAATTGCTACATTGTTCATAGAGAGAGGGACCATATCACAGACCTGCTTGTGCAGTAGATCGCCGTCGAGCGAGTAGAACAGGAGCCACCCGACGTCCGTGCCCACCGCCACCGCCACCCCCTCCTGCCCCTCCGCTTCATCTCCGGCGAGCGGGACCCACTCCACGGCGGAGATCCGGCCCTCGTCCGGCCCCAGCGCGGGCTTCACCGTGACCCCGCCGCCGCCACCGGCGATCGGGACGAGCACCAGCACGGACCGCGCCGCGCTGGCCACGGCGAGGGTGCGCGCTCGGGGCCCGAGCGACGGGAGCACGGCGGTGTCGTCCAGCCACCCCTCCCGCTCGCCGGCCCCCGCGGCGGCGAGATCTCCGGGGGAGGACGCCAGGAGGGCCACCTCCGTCAGGTGGTTGCCCCGCCGCGCCATGGAGAGGCCGGAGGCGAGCGGGGATCGCGGCGAAGGTTCTAGAAGCTTCGAGCCCGGGAAATGCGACGGGGAGGGAGGGAGGGGCGTGCGCGTGTGCTTTTGCAGACCACCCTCGGTTGTCTTTGATTTGTGCTTAAGTAACTTGTGCATGTTGCTGGCTTGCATCAAAGTAGATTAAGGGCTTGTGCGTGTGAGTTTCTAAAAGTTGTTTTTCCACCATAAATAATTTTTTGAGGTACCTAGAGTGTTTTTTTTAAATAGAGTGTTTTTTTAAAAAAATAAGGTCTGCTAGTTAGATATAATACACATTACAACGACTTTATTTATAACGAACAAAATTACACATAAGTCTCTCTTTACGAATTTCTCTATAAACTATTACTATTTATAAGCTAAAATCAAAAGCCAATATAAATGGATCTGCTTACACAATGCTTAAAGAGGAAGCTAATTATCACATGGTTACCACCATATATCTATAACATGACTGTAACCTAGGAAGCCATACTATAAACGACAGACATAACAAGTATAAGAGACGACAGACATAACAAGAAGTTTGTGAAAAAACACAATTGCTTAAAGAGAAAGCTATTTATCACATGGTTATCTCTTCACATAAGAAGCTAATTATCACGTGGTTATCTCTTCACATAAGACCTATTGATCTAGGAACAAAATGCTATAGACGACAAACATAACAGGAAGTATGTGAAAAAATTATCCGTTAAAACCATTCATTGTTTGTATAAAAAGATGGGTACTTTATGAGATGTCAATAGTCTATTTGGTTAATAAGCATAATATCCTTAGCAAACTCTCGATAAAGTCAAACCCGAGACATCATGGGTTGTCCCACCTTAGAGGAGATAGAAACCATAGTGCAATAGATTTTATACTAGTATCATACTCGTGCCTTGCTGCAGGAGTATTTTTTTTTTGTTTGAAAAAATATAGCAGTAGTTCTTAAAAGTGCTGCACACAATATGGTTAATTAATTATAATGGTTCTTAAGAGTACTACATACAATGCAGTCGTTTTACTTATTTATAGAGACACGCAATATATGTAGGAACTAAGTTGTATGGGTTGTTTTCCTCTGTTATTCAGTGTTCATGGATTATTGTTATTACGCTTGGTAGGACACGAACCTTGATTTCTGTATATCCATTTTACTTTCTACCAAGTAACGTGTGGATGCGTCTCCGAAAATTTATCAGTAGGTTCTTCAGGTTTCGATTTTTGATTGGAAATATTCTAATTTTCCAGTAGAAAATGGTACAGAACTTCCCTTAAAAAGAATTGCTTGAGAACCGTGAGGCTAGTCATTTTTCTGTATAGAACGGTAGGCAGAACTTTCATTAGTGTTACGATTTAAATAGTAGTACGAGATGATGAATTGAAAATGTAAGTACTAATTAAGGAAAGCTTGGCTTAATTTGGTGTTCAATGAACTAACGCTTGCCCATTTTAGGAGCGAGAGGGGATTTTTAATGTAGTTTGTAAACAATAAAAAAGAAGTTGAAGTTGCTAACATGAGGACATCAGGGTCTCCTTTCACAGAAGTGCAGAAGAAGATCAGGATCGAGCACCACGCCGTCGCCAATTTACATGCATTCATCTATTATCCTACTGATCACAAAGTTCCTCAAGATCGTAGAAAATATCCTACTAATCCCAAAGTTCCTCAAGATCATCTCTGACAATATTTCCAACTGAAAGGTCTATAATCGATGGGAGGCTCAAAAACACCTTCCACTTCGTATAATTACATATAAATATTGTGTCAATGAGTTACACCATGAAACTCCCAATAACATTATCTTACAATAGATATATCAGATCACACAGAGTAACTACATTTCTACAGATAAAAATGCAGAGAAAACAGACGACAGGGAGTGCTGTGCATATCTATGTGCTTCGTGATAACTTAAAATGCTAAAGCAAGCATAATTATCGCGTCGAGCATGATCTCGACGCATGATGTGTTCATAAGTTTAAAGCAGGTCCTGTGTAAAGGTCCCTTCTAATAACAAAGCTGTCAGGGGGCTGGTGTTCTTCCAGCCAAACGAATTCAGATCCCTTTGTTCGGTTCAATAAAACGCCTGGAGAAACAATAGCAGAAGATATGTAAGACACCGAGGCTGCAACACGGTTAGTAAATCAAGTGTAGTTTGTCTTCCAGGGAAGGAACGGTACTGACCCGACGGGTCTGATCGTGGGCATCTCCGGAAGTAGGAGCAATGCCTTCCATCTTCTGATGAGTAAGGTGGTGATAAGATGTCCAAGATAGCACAGGGAGTGATGGCTTTGAAAGCATGGATGTTCCCACCGTCTGTCGGATGAAGAACCATTGCCCCGCAAGGCGCAGACATTTCGCCATCTCTGACAACCTTGGCAGGTCTGACTGTTAAGTACAAAAGAAGCATGAAATCAATTGAGAGCGTGCATTTGCTTGGAACAGCCAATTAGATTCATTTCAGGCCCTACAGTGTTGTTATATATCAGAGGGCAAAAGGCAGATGCAGCCTCCAAAAAACATCAACAATGAAACAATGGAATGGTAAGATTCATTTCAGGGCCTTTTCATGTAGCTGGACTATATCCAATTTTGTCGCAAGGGTAAAGAACCAGCACCTACTCTTAACCAAAATATGGTGCAATATCAAGACTGATATATATATATATATATATATATATATATATATATATAAACAACAAGAAACCGGATTCAATGTATGATTAAGGTAAAACCTACCTTTCAACAAGTTAAGAGGTTCAGTTGTATCAATCCAATCATACGATTTGACATGCACTGCACCGTATAGAAGTTTGCTGAGCACAGTCATGCCAGGATGGTTATGGAGTGGAATGATGGATGATGCTGGTATGCAAAATATTCCAATCTGCACACACAATGTGAAAGTACATGGGACATCAGCATTGGATATGGGCAACCTCAAAGAAACTGATCTAATTTGTTACAAGGAAGGGGGTGAAGGAAGATTAACGGACATTTCACCGCTTCAAATGCAGAAAAAAGCATTGACAGTGGTGAGGTAGTTAATGGGGCTTACCGAGAAGCTTTTGCACTCGTATATATGACGATATCTGATTGCTGGGCCTGAATGAAACCCTGTTTTCCTATTCGGGGCTCGTGGACTTTTCCAAAAACGAACAGCTTGTGCTTCACACTCAAGTCCAACATCAGAAGGCCTGATCATTTCTGCCAGGAAGTTTGAACCAATTAGAACAAAAGACCAACTGGTATGCGCTAAACATATTAATGTGTAAGTTAGACTTCATGAAAACTCACAAAAGAATACGATATATTACGCTACCATGTTGTGTGATCAGTGAGAAGTAGGAAATTACACCTAACTATTTACACTATTATGTGCTGATCCACAATGGTGTGGTAGAGTGACAGAGACCATAACAAGGCAAGCAAAAATAGAAAAAAAAAGCACTGATTTCCCTCGCATATCTGGTAGGCTTACCAGTACATCTAATGGTTCATGAAGAAAAAGATGAAATGTTTCTTATATGAGGTGGGCCTCGAGCTGCTTCAAACGAGAGAACAAAGTTGAATGTAGTTATGATTACAGCAACACGAAAAAAAGGTGAAACAGGTGCGATATCAGAACCTCATCTGATCACAGCTGCTACAGATCTGACGCTTGTGTTTATTCAGAATAGCATAGAAACACATCCCAGAACCGCAATATAATCTAATTAAGTAATGCACTTTGTATCGAGAGCTATCATCATGTTCATAGCACTTAATTTGGTTACTGTCGATTTCATGTCCTTGAGATTAGACGTTCCTATTCAAGATCAAATCACAAGTCACAACCAAAAGGGGGTTCTTACCTAATACAGCACGGACATTATCAACAGCTTCAGGTGACATTGGCCCTTTTTCAGATACTGATACTTTGCAGACCTCATATAGCTTTTGGATAGTAGCCATAGAATCGGAAGGCATATATAAGTTAAAAACTCCCGATAAGTTAAAAGAGAATAATTCACTTTGACAAGATATTTCCAGGTCAGATAGAACGATCCTTTGCCGCCTGTTTCAATAAGAAAGGAAAATTAATGTAAAGGTCTTCACAAGAACAAATCAACAAATGGACATGTGCGCGCACTCGTGCACACAAATCTAGTATCATGCTTGCTTGTTCTTGAAAGAAAAGGCCACCCTCCCTCCTCCCACTCTCACTGGCTTTAGGTGGCTAACAACAACCAATTTGTGACTAATTTTCTATCAGTCCTCATTTGAACTGAAAATAAGAACACCAATACGTTGTTACTGTAGAACATGATATATAAACTGTTGTAGAGATGGCCCAAACCCTATGATTGAGTCTTGCAACTAGCCTAATATGTAATAGACCTAATAGTATAGAGGAATGTACCAATGTACCCTATCTTTTGTAATTATTAAAGGGTAAGATGAAAATTTTTCATCCTAGACCACTCATGTATATAAACCCCCAAGAGATGCATGAGGGGAGAGATCCACTCATTTTATCAACAGCTCTCTCTCTAGCTCTCTTGGCTATGTATACTATAGATAAGGGTATCTTATACCCACTGTTGCAGCCATGCTACAACAGTTGGCGGGCGGGGTGGAACGCACGTCTCAGAACTTCGTCTCACTGCCGCCTCCGTCGACCGCCTCGTGATCGTAGATGTTCCTCGTGCGCGCAAGTCTTCGTCTCGCCGTCGCCTTCGTCGACCGTGAGTCCGAAGGGGGAGGGGCGGACTGCGCGCACATGCACCTTTGTCTCGTCGATGCCTTCGTCGGCCAAGAGTCCGAAGGGTGGAGAACGGGCTGTGCGAGCTTCGAGTCCTCGTCCCGCCGCCAACTTCGTCCGACAACGTCGTGGTCGTATACGCTTTGTCCGACCACTTCGTAGTTGAGACTTCGTCGACGCCTGTCCGAAGGGTGGGGGACGGGCCGCGCGCGCTTCGAGTCCTCGTCCCACCGACGAATTTTGTCCGATAACATCGTGGTCATGGACGCTTCGTTCGACCATGTCGTAGTCGAGACTTCGTCGACTGCATCGACACCTGTTCAAAGGGTGGGGAACGGACCACGCGCGCTTCAAGTCTTCGTCCCACCACCGACTTTGTCGGCTTCGTCCGACAACATCGTTGCCGTACACATTTCATCGGACCGCCTCGCGGTTGCGACTTCGTCGGACTACCTCGTGGTCGCAGACATTGCGTCCGACCGCCTCACGGCCGTGATTGCGTCCGACCACATCGTGGTCGTAGACGCTTCGTCTGACCGCTTCATGGTCGTAGACGCTTCGTCCAACCACGTCGTTGTCGAGACTGCGCCGACTTCGTCGATGTCAAATCTAAAGGGTGGGGGACAAACCGCGTGCTTCAAGTCTTCGTCCCACTGCCGGCTTCATCAACATCAAATCCGAAGGGTGAGGGATGGGTCGCGCGCGCTTTAAGTCTTTGTCCTGCCACCGACTTCATCGATTTCGTCTGACAACATCGTTGTTGCAGACATTTTGTCCGACTGCCTCGCGGTTGCGACTTTGTCCGACTATCTCGTGGTTGTAGATGTTACGTCCAACCGCCTTGCAACCGTGATTGCATCCGACCATATTGTGGTCGTAGACGTCTTGTCTGACCGCTTCGTGGTCGTAGACATTTCATCTGACAACTCATGGTCGTAGACGCTTCATCCGACAATGTTGCTTCGTCCGATCACGTCGTGGTCGATACTTTGCCGACTTCATTAACGTCAAATCCGAATGATGGAAGACCGCTACAGCTTCATCTCGCCATTGCCTTTGTCGACGCCCGGACCGAACGGTGGGGACAGTTCACGTGCGCTTCAAGTCTTCGTCCCGCCACTAGCTTCGTCGACGTCAAATCTGAAGGGTGGGGGACGAAGTGTGGGCGTTTCAAGTCTTCGTCCCGCCGCCGACTTCGTCAAACAACGTCGTTGTAGACATTTTTTTTGACCGCCTCACGGTCGCGATTTTGTCTGACTACCTCGTGGTCATAGACATTGCGTCCGACCACCTTGTTGCCGTCATTGCATCCGGTCACATCGTGGTCATAGACGTCTCGTCGTTCGACCACGTTGTGGTCATAGACGCTTCGTCCGTCAACTTCATGGTCGTAGACGTTGTCGACGCCTTTCCGAAGGACGGGGGACGGCCCGCATGCACAAGGATTCGTCTCGTCGCTGCCTTCGTCGACCACGAGTCCGAAGGGGGCGGGACGGACTACGCATAAACCTCACTTATGTATATAAACTTCCAAAAAAGGCAGGAGGGGAGAGATCCACTGATTTTATCCCCAGCTCTCTCTCTAGCTCTCTTGACTATGTATCCTAAAGAGAAGGGTACTTTGTACCCACTACAACATAAACACTACCATCTACAAATTCACTTTCTACTAATAACCAAACGGTCCAAAATACAGTTGAATAGCCACTGGTGCCTAAATTTTGCACCGATTAACCCTTTCTTCTTTCACCCCATCCTACTTCTAATCCATCAGCAACCCTAATTATCTACTAACTTGACCATACATAGAAATAGAACAAAACAGATCAAAAGAACACATCTTTACTCCAGCCAAACTAGAAGGAACAAAAAAATTAGGCCTTCCAGGGTCAAGAAGCAGCCCAAAGAAAAGGGATAAAAATCGTCCAGTTATGAGGTCCAACCATGCGCTGGAAACTAATCGCAACTGCTGGATCGAACCAGGAAATGGAGGCAATGGGATACCTTGGAAAGGGCGATGAGAGAGAGGAGGAGGAAGAGGGTCCCCGCGGAGCTCTCCTCAGCAGCTCATGAGCTCCAGCGGTGACTTCCCATCTTGTACTTGCATCGTGTAGGTTTGGTGCACAAAAGGGACAGCGCCAGAAGTGACGTTGTAATTTTTCAATATTTTATTTTCCCCCTTTCTTTTTCTAGAAGATCGCTGAAAGAGAGAAAATAAGGGTCGATTTTTTTTGTTTGCTTTGGAAAAGATACAGTGGATTCTTTTATGCTTTTAATTTATAGTTTTTAAATTCTGGTTGTTTACGAGAGACAATACGCAGAAAAAAATAGTCGTATATGATTTTGGTCGATATAGCTGAACTCGGTACAATGTCTACTACAATATACATGTAAACTCTATCTTGAAAAATACACCGTTTAAAAATTAGTTAAAGTAGAAGGGAAGCCAAAACGTAAGCATAAACCCTACGGAAGGCAGCCTAGTCAAGTGCTTTTGTCTGTAAATTTTTCATAGGTTTTGTTCATTTGCCATTATTTCAGTTCAATTTTGGGGGGTTTTGATGTCCATTTATGCAAGTGGGATTTTTGCCGACAGCAGGGGGGAGCATTTTGGGAGGATTCAGATCCAAATTCCCCCCATCCAAATATGCCTTACACGTTTGAGAATATGTTATACTCCAATGTTCCGTGAAAAAGTGGTTTCTGCACTAATTTCTCGTCTTTTCACCTTTCAATATTTTAAGCTTGGAAATGTTTCTATCTTGTTTCGCTACAGGTAAGAAGTATTGTTGATTCTTTTCTACGCAACATGCAAGGTATACTACTGCGGTCTTTGGCGACAAACAAAGAAAAGAAAGTAAAATCTGAGTCCTGTGATGGAGCATGAAGAAAAGACTAGCTGTTCTTGTTTTGCCAGTAGAAACGTTTTTCGCCTCAAAAGAAAACAAAAAGAATAAGAAGAAACGTTTCTTTGTGAAGAAAGGAAATGAAGAACCTGTTGGCACATGAAGTGGAGCTGCAGCGCCATATTAGGTTGTGCAGTTAGGCTTTTTTTTCCGAGGCTTTTGGTTTTTTTTATATCTAGTTTATTTTGTACTGTAGTTGGTAATTTTTTGACGTAATTAAATTTAAAAATCTAAAAATAAAAAAGGTTGTCCCATTATAGATAATACAAATAAACACGAGAAAGAAAAAAACAAAAAACTCAAAAAAACTAAAAAAGATGAAATTATGGAATAGTGAACTACAAGCTGAAATCGTGCGGGGAACCGTTCGTTTTAAAAAAGACAAACAGTCGTATTTACGTCTGGTGCACAAATTAAAGGACAGCCATACTTCTCTTTAACTTGTGCTTTACAGAGAGTGCAGTTTAAGAAAAGAGAGAGCTTTATTGATAAAAGTGCAAGCAAAAAAAGGGGTTGTTCTCCATCCCTTTCATGTCTCCCTGTTTCCACATTTTTTTGAGCGAAAAGAGAGAGCTTTATTGATAAAAGTGAAACGAGATTACAATCTTGGAAGAGTAGCTGCTTAATATCAAGTAGGAGCTCTCCAAACCGCACAATACACATTACATGTTGACTTTTAATTTCGATTTATTTTAACTTTTAATTTTGATTTATTTTAACTTTTTTTTCTTTTCTTTTTCTATTATTTTTATATTATTCATGATGATATAACATTTTTTCTTATTTTTAATTTTTTTAATTGAATGATTTAGAAAACGGTAGCAGCCGTTATAGTATAATTTCAATCAAAAACTAATAATTAAAATTATAAGTCAATTTCAATAAAAAAACTAACAATTAAAATTATAAGTCCGGAATTTAAACCGTTTAGAGCGTGTCCGCAGCCAGATTCCGGCTCGAATCCATTCAGTCGCTACTCGCCAGTCGCAGTACTTCGCGACACGGCAGAGCCTCAACCTACTCCGCACTCGCACATTTTTGGTGTATTAATTTTCTGCGGTTCCCAAACTTGTATGCATATGTCACATGGGTTTCTAAGCTTGAGGATTACACATCAAGTTCCTAAACTTTATAATTGAATTAATATGTTCAAACATTGGTCAATCCGTGAATTAAGAAATAATATGGCATTTTGCCTCTATCTAAATTACCGTTTCACGGCACGATTATCGTGTCAAATCAATGAATAAAGGATGCCTTCGGATGTGAAGGAAGTTTCCATGCCTTTGGACAAATTTTACTGGCACCCCATTGATTTTACTTACCATATGTATGATCATTTTTTTTTTGTGTAAGCAAGGTCAAATTGTCATGATTTCAATAATTAATACTTAAACAGGGTTCAGACATACTTTTGAGCCAATACGTAGGGCACAAGCGACACATTTATGCGCGTTTAAATAAGGTGAAAGTTGTACAAAGAGCAAGGTTGTTGGGACAGCTACAAATAAAAGTGCATCCAACGCGCGTTCTAGAACATCTACAGAACATCGTCCTCATGTACATTTTGCGATTAGTATGTAGCATAACACCATCGTTCCCCAATTAGCTTCCCATTGATCTCACCATTGATCGATCTAGTGCACCTACTTCTATCCTCTCTTTTCATAGTTTCTTTCGAACTTATATTTTTTCTTTTTAACTTTTATGCTAATGTTATAGTAAATAATTTTTAAACGGTATGTCTTTTTAAAATAAAATTTATAAATTGGTTATAATAAATACTGTATCGAATTTATTTATATTGGCTAAAATCACACGCGGGTGTTCCTCCCCGTACTCTCTCTTGTGAACAGTCAAAATTCAAAAATTTAAATTAAAAACTATAAATTACAGTACAAAAATTTAAATTAAAAATCATAAATCACAACCCAGATAAATACCATTTGCCTCCGTTATATGTGGGCAGTGTCTCCACTAGTTTCTTCACTGCCGTCTAGCAGCTTCTCTTCCTTCCTCATGTCTCTGCTCCTTCTATGCAAATGGATGCTTCCTCATTTCAAGAGTGTACAATTTCATCTAGCGATGATCAGTACTAGCGTGGAAGAAGTAGAATCAAACATTGGCATACTGTCCATGAACATCATCATATATAGGCCCTGTTTGTTTCAGATTCTAGGCAAGCTAGCTACTTCTAGTAGCCAAAAGCTCTCCCAAACAGTCCAGCTTTTGGGCCAGCTACTGAGAATCTGAAAATCTGAGGAAGGCACAATTGTACTAGGACTAAGGAGCTGCAAAAACCAGCTTCTCACAGATTCTGCGGACTAGTGCCATTAAAGTTCAAGTTATTTACCCGCAAAATACCACTGGATAAAATAACCCCGCCCCTCCCCGCGACCCTCCCCGCGACCCTCCCGATTCCTCCGCCCCGCCCCCTCAACGATTCCTCCGCGCCTCCTCCCCACGCCACTCTCCTCCTCCTCCTCGCCGCCCACCCCGCCCTCCCCAGATCCGCCACCGCCTGCCGCCTCCTCGCCGCCCGCCGCCTTCCCCGCCGCCCCTCCCTCCCGGATCCGCCGCCTCCCCAAATCGCCGCCCCTCTCCCTCCCGGATCCCCGCCGACCGCCTCCTCCTCCCTTGCCCGTCGTCCCTCCCTCCCGGATCCCCGTCACCCGCCGCCCCCTCCCCGCCGCCCGTCACCCTCCCCGCCGCCCCTTCCCCTCCTCGACGCCTCCTCGACATCGCCTCCAACGCCTAGGGACGCGCCACCTCCTCCGACTCCCGCCGACGCCGCCTCCTCTCGCCGCCTCCTCCTCCCAGATCCGCCCCGCCGCCCAATCCCCGATCCCCGGCCCCTCGCCGACGATCAAGAAGACGAAGCCGAGAGCGAGGATGAGGGCACAAGTGATCGTCATCGAAAGGAAGCCATCGGTTCGTCGTCGTCTTGTTTTGATCTGAACATGAGCGTGGATGACGATGATATGGAGGAGTGTTGCTTGGTGATGCGAGTTTGCTCAAGGCGATGGATCGGACATTGTTCTTCGACCACCGAGGAATTACCACCGGGAATTGTGAATTTGTGATTCATCAATCGTGTCAAGATTAATATGTGTTTCGTTTCTTGGGGGGTTTCTGATCATGAATGTGAAATTGATCAGTGTCTGAACCGTTTCTATCCTGATGTTAGTCTGTTTAATTGTTAGTTTTTCTTGTTTATTTCTTTTTGTTTGGGGAGATCATGAGATTGGATGGAACGGATTAGTACCCTATATATGTTTGGTTAAGCATTCATGGAAGCACTTGAAGCATGTCTGCAAGTTTGCATTGTAGAATATCTGCATACTAGCAATGAGGCAAAATGTTAAAGCCCACACTGGACAGAGAAGGATATTTCAAGAAGAGCAAAGACAACAATGTAATCAAGTACTTCAAAATATATGTTTCTTCTTCACACCTCTTCAAAAAATTTCAGCCCTTTTGTTCTCGACTGGCGCACGTCAATATCAAAGTCATATGTCTCAGAAAAAAAAACTTCATTCATGCATAATTATGTCCAAAAAAAGGTGAATTATTTATCAAGATATACAATAACACTCCCTCCTATTCCAAACAGGAGTCATTTTGGACATTGTCAAAGTCTGCAGAGTACCAATTTGACCACTAACTTCAACCATAATATATTGTCACAAATAACAAAAAAATGTATAATAAAATAAATTTTACGATGAATTTACAGCATGAATATCTCTTTTATCAATACATAATCAGAACATCAACTTACCTAAGGGCATTTCAGTCAATACATCTATCAGGATACCAGCTGCACAGCTAGAATCCAGGATGCCAAACAGGCTAGCTACTCGGATCACCGCTACTCGGACTAGCCACTACCACTGAATCTCCGACTAGCTACTCAGACTAGCTAGCTACTCAGAATCTAAAGCTCCCCAAACAGGCCCATAGTCTCGCTGAAGGGTAAATCCAATTGCATTGATGCTTCCTGATGCTGACATGCAGTACTTTTTATGGCACGAACCTTGTGCTATGTTAATCTCCTACGAAATGCAGCAAATGCAATTTAGGCTTGGGAGGCAGCGGGAAAGACAGTAGCAGAACCATGAATTTAACATGGAGAGGGTCAACTATTAGATAATTAGAAAAATAAAATGCATATAACAATATCTTTAAATTTCAACGTGACTATGACGACTAATAAACATACTATTGTGTTTTCTTGTTTGCCAAATACAAAAGAAATTACATTTTTATTAATTTAAATTTGGCCCTACGGCTACTGAGAAGATCTTATATATTAATAATTTCATTAAAACTGAGTTTCTGTGTAATTTCTTTCTCTATATAGACAACCATGGAATCTTGAAGGAACTCATCTCCCATTTTATTTCGAAGACAGGTCTTGATGAGTTTCATAGCTGAAAATGCTAGCTCAATGGTTGCAGTTGACACAGGAAGAGTTAGCACTAACCTTAGCAATCTATCAACAATTAGATAAATAAAGGTTTTACCAGTCTTAACTAATCTATTTGTCAAATCGGCAAGCAAGGACAAACTCTTTAGATCAGGATGGCTACATACATCAAGCTGGTGATACGGTAGTTGACACTCCAACTGTGCTCTCTCTTGGCTAGAAAAATCTGTAGAATAGAACTTCTCCTCTAAAGTACATATATCTGACATGTTGCAAGAGAAAACTCTTGGATCCAAGGATACATTTAGTGTCAAAACACTACTACAAAAGAGGTAAAACTGGACGGCTACATCACAGACGGTTCATACGGAACCGTCTGTGCTTAAACTATCACAAACGGTTTATAATAGAAACCGTCGGATATTTTCACGACGGTTTATAATATAAACCGTCGTGAAACTCTAGACAACACGCGATTCGCTTTAAGAACTGCGTGAAATTTCGACGGTTCGTAAACGAACCGCCTGTGATAAGCGAGACAACGAGACGGTTCGTTTTAAGAACCGTCGCGAATTTCACGACGGTTCTTAAACGAACCGTCTCGTGATAGCGAACAACACAGACGGTTAATTCTAATAACCGTCTGTGGTAATCGATCGATAACCGATAATTGGTGTATACCCTGGATTTCGATCTCACCCGTCCATTCTCTCAACATCGAATGACGGCACCGCCTCCCACCGCCGCCCTTATTAATAACTCCCCATCTACATTTCCACCGGTACTAGTCACGGGTGAGTTCATCCACTAGCTAGCTTTCCTGCATGCATCTCCCCTCCGCTGTGAGCTAGCGCCTCCGTCGCGGCACGGCGGGAGGCTGGACAACACACTCTTGCCGTAGTGTAGCTACAAACCGTCTGTGATGTTGAAATATCACAGACGGTTGGCAAGCTACAAACCGTCTGTGATATTTCAATATCACAGACGGTTGTTCATTATCACTGACCCATAAATTCAGACGGTTCACAAAACTGTCTGTGATGACGTTTTTGAACCGTCTGTGATGACCTTTTCTGTAGTAGTGAAAGCTTCATTGATGTACACCAAATCTTTCATTCAACTCATGTAACTGTTGATCTACTGCGACATTTTATAATGTGCTTACCAAAAACTAACAAGTAAAGCTAATAACTGAAATACATATCACAATAATCGGATTTGAGTTATTTATCGACAATCAAGATTGTAGCAATGCCTTGGACATCCTGCGCTGCTTTCTCCTCGCCGGGCGGTTGATGTGGCGATGCCGAAAATTGGAAACTTTCTGGATCGTGATCAATTACCAATAACACAAGACGCTAATGCCAATACTAGATGGGAATATAATACAAGAGATAGATGAAACAACAACTGAAGAGTCGTGTGTTGTATCAAGGGCACTTGGCTAGTCATTAGTTGTGCGTTAGTGTTTTGTGTTTTGTTAAGATTTTTATTTATCAATTAAGTTAATTGATGTTAAGATTTGATACTCTCGACGAGTCCTGTTGAGCGCCACCTGTGCCCTACCCCTCGAGCTTCTGCTTCTGGACCGCCGCCTCCTCCATGGCGGGGCCGCCACGCCGCCATGCTCTCTTGCTGAGGTTGGAGCTGCTGGCGTTGGCTTATAATCGCCGGCACGGTCGAGTGAGAGGAGTTCCTTAGTGAGCAGCGTGGTGAGGCAGCCGGCGGCTCGGCGTCAACGCATGCCTCGGTGCCGGAGACCACGACCCCCAACTAGAGATGGCAACGGGCATAAACCCGCTGGGTTTTGCTATCCCAAACCCGTGCCCATGAAAATTAGATGTGCCCGTTAAAAAACCCATGCCCGTGACGGGTGTAGATTTTTACCCAGACCCATGCCCACTCGGGTAACGGGTACCCACGGGTCGCCCGTGCCCAACAACAGCTGTGCAGATTGCAGACAGTGCAATGCTTAGCAAGTCAACAATAAATTCAATTTATGTGCTACTATGTATGAAACAAGCAACGACAAATCCACAATGCACATCACTAGTTCACTCCATCAATTCTCAGTTCATAGTTCATTGGCATAGCATATCATTACAAGTTCACGGTTCACAACTCATTTAAAACCAAAAGGAGAGACATCAACTGCTCATTGTACTTGACTAATGAGCTATGGGCTGGATTGGTTTGCCTGGGAGGCTGGGAGTCTGGGTTTATAACTCCTATGGATCGGGTTTATATTACCCATGGGTTTACGGGTTTGGGTACTATAGGAACGTACCCGAACCCGCAGACCCGATGGGTTAGGCTTTTTGCCCATTAAGAGACCCATGGGTTAGGAAATTGACCCAGACCTATGCCCTAATAGAGTAAAAACCCACTGGGTATCGGGTTTCGGGTACCCATTGCCATCTCTACCCCCAACGGCGAAGTCCCCTGACTTGGGATTGTATCATCCTCCACCGGTGGATGCATCTGAGTCGTAATGCTGAAATAGAACTTGCATGCTTGCTGAAATTATACGAATTAACCAACATTTCATTGGTCTAACAATGACGGGTGACTATGGTATGGATTATTGAGAAAATTAGATTCTAGAAGATTGATATGATGAATATGTAGGTAATATTTTAATTCTAGATTTTACTAGGAGGCAAAGAACGTAAATAACTAGTGATGCAACAAATGAACCTAACATCAACCTTCTCATTATAATTCAGAAAAATACACAAGAAAAATAGTATACAAAGTCGATCGATCGCACGAACAACTTACAGTTAGGTCTGATGAAGAACAAGAAACAGTGTAGACTCAATGCAGTTGTGGAACGTAGACGTAGCAGTGAAGCAAGCGGTCGCACAGGTGGGCGTTGTCCAGAAACTTCATTTCCACCCCCAGTGCAGGTCTTCACAGCAGCAATGGCTCAGAGGTACCACTCCCCTTCTTCACACGCCGAGAAGAAGAATCAACGAAGTTCAGACGACGCAATACAATAGCACAGATTTGCAGAAGAAAGAAAAGAAATAGAGGCAATGATTCTTAGTACAATGTTCTAGACATCTCAAGACATATATATAGAGATGCAGACTGTGAACTGACCTGATTAAACAATTATTTACCCACTGATAACTGATATATTTAACCAGTCATTTACTCACTAGTAACTGCCTACCTTATAAAACCTCAAATTAAAACATCTGAATCTTATTTAAACAGAGAGATAGATGCATGGTTCAACAAAAATAAGATAGACTTGGTCTACCAAGTGACGCGTACAAGTCACAAGTTACACGATTTTTCACGTAAAAATACACGAATACACACGTGCGTGTGTGTTTAGCCAAAGCACTCCTCGTGCCACCCTCGTTCATGTGTCACATGTTTTAAAGAGTGGCAAGAACTCCATCTTATAAATTGGTCACTTCTATCTTACTTTAACAACATGGTACTAAACGAGGTGGTCGGGATAGCTTTGGGGCGTCTCTGTGGTGCTTCAGGTGGCAGGAATCGGGAGGAGCCGCCGCGAAGCTTGAGTTTCGTCTACGGCGGAACTTCGGCCGGAGGTGAAGATGAAGGGTCTCTCGGGGCTCTAGGGTTCAATTGGAGAGGAGGGGAGCTGTGTGAGGATGAGGCGAAGCTGTTGCTGAGCTTTATACGGAAGGAAAGGGCCGAGTGGCCGTTGGTCCCATGATCGTGTGATGCGGCCAAGATGAGTCGTCAGCAGAGAAAGGGGAGGAGGCATCCAAGGGTTGGCGCAGTGATGCAGTCATGGGCACACGATTCAAGGGGGCTGGCAGGCATGCCTTGATGTGATGGGACGCAGCTTCTGGCTGGACACGACGGAGTGGCTCAGCGGAGACTACAGGAGCGGCGGACGACCATTGGTCGCAGCTTCGCAGGGGCGGTGGAGGGGATGGCTCAGGCGTGATGCCGCGTCGCAGTGGCGCAACGAAGAAGCAGGAATCCAGGGACACGCGCAATAAAAAGGCATGGTGCAGAGCGGCCACATCGGTGCGGCGTAGGGCGTGGGCGCGTGCGGTGTGCGCTCTGGCGCGGGGCAAGCCGGCATGGACCGTTCCTGGCTAGGCGTGGGCCAGATGGGCTGAGTCTAAAAGAGGAAAAGGTGGGGCTGGGCTAGGCCTAGCCCAGGGATCACTTGGCGCTTTGAATTTATTTGAAAATTTTGAAATTTGATTTGAATTCAGCTGAATTGTTTGTGAATATTTCAGACAGACCAAATGAGCTCCAAAATTTTTGAAATTTTTTGTGGAGATCCCTAGTGTTGTGCAGGTTAGGTAAATTTTTCATAATTTTATATTCTCTAGATTTTTTGGAAAAATCCAAGAATGTCTCTGTGTTTATTTAAATGCATTATTTGAATTGAACAAATTTCTAGATCGAACTTACACATTTCATTTTTAGTGTCATGAAATTATTTGTGGGCTTTTGGAATGATTTTGTTTACCATACACATTCTTATGCTAACTTTTGGTCAGCTGTTTAGATGCTATTTTGAATTCAATTTGAATTGCATTTCATGCACATTTGAATGTTGAAATTCAAACTTTTCCCAAGAAACTCCAATAAATGCCAAGGAAAACAAATGCATTGAAAAAGTTTAAAAATTTTCTCATTTTTATACGCCCTAAGGTTTGGGATGTCACAGCTCTCATTTTGAAAGACGTGTTGTATGTGTCTGCCACGACTCGCAATCTATTGAGTGGGTTTATGCTGTGTAGGCAAAGAATAAAGCTTATTTTTTAGTCTAATAAGGTCCTGTTCACCAAATTTGATAATTTGGTGGGCAAAGGCTTTGATAGCGGATGCATGTTCCGCTTATCTATTCTTGATTTGAATAATGTAAATATTTTTAATATTTTCCATTGCAATAAAATTTATGATATTTGGTATTCTCGTTTATGTCATGTTAACTTTGAAGCCATTGTGCGGTTAAGCAAAAATAAGTTTAATTCCAAACTATAATTATGAGAAGAATTCAAAGTGTGAAGTGTGTATGTAAGCAAAGCAACATTGAAATCCTTTTTATAGCGTTGAAGGGCGAAACACCTCTTTACTTGAACTAATTCATTATGATCTTTGTGAAATAAATGGAATATTAACTAAAGGTAGCAAAAGATATTTTCTAACTCTGATAGATGATGCGAGTAAGTATTGCTATATTTATTTACTTAAATCAAAAGATGAAGCACTAGAACACTTTAAAATCTTTAAAGTCAAAGTGAAAAATCAACTAGAAAAGAAAATCAAATGGTTAAGGTTGGACCGAGGCTGTGAGTATGTCTCAATTGAATTCTCTCAATTCTGTGAAGAAAGTGGAATAATTCATGAAATTACTTCACCATACTCACTCCAATCAAATGGAATAGTCAAAAGAAAGAACTGAACTCTTTGTAACTTGGTTAATGCCATGCTACCAAATCTATTCATAAAACATATCTGATATAGATGGTCGAACAAATCCTCGAAACCTCTTTCAAAGAAAAATTAACACACAGCCTATGGAATCAACAACAACTCGAAGAATATAAGCAAAGATATTCTGGGTTAGTTCCGCACATCACTACTGGCATGAACATTAATCCATTCTTTATGAGGTGTGTTCAGACTTTAAGATTATTCTTTACAAGGTGTGTTATGTCTTTAAGATTATTTGTAAGTAGTTTGTGTGTGCATGTATGCAGTATTATAATTATTTTGATGTGTACTGGGACGTGGTAATTGTAGCACCAGTGGCTTCAGTATCATCGACGAGATTATGTTGTTTATGTTTGTAGGTGTTCCACTGGTCAACAGTTAGATAGTGGACCCTTAGGTTCGTATAAACATTCTTATACGTTGCTTGTCTATGAATGGTAATACACATACTAATTCTTAATGATTTTTAGGATATGGATACTTCTATTGCAATTGGAACAAAGACTTATAATGAACTAGATAAAGAACTTGTTGTGTCTAACTCACTCCAAACATTTAAAAAAGAAAATGCTGGTGATTCTATAGCTTCTTCGACTGCGCCATTGGGGTCTGTGCCATCCAATGTTGAGTTAGATGAATAAAAACATTAGTGTGAAAATTGATTTTCCTGATTATTTTTACATCTATAAATATTTATCATAGTTGTCTAGTGCTTTGTAATCTTAATTTGTCTGTTTGTATGAGAGGTTATTAAGAATGTTTTTTTGGATAACACAAAGGGTTAATTAACTCACACAATATACATTTTATCTGTTGGAAGTTTAAATTGTTTTCTTATTTATATTATTAACAACTATGTTGGTACTTTTATAACGCTACAGGTTAACCCTTTTGCTTGAGGAAATATCTGAAGGTAATCTAGTTGTTTTATTCAAAAAAATGATCTTTTAAATGTTGTACTTAAAGAACGATATCTCTACCCCTTATAATATTTATCAAGAAAGTGCTGCCATCCATAAGTTTATTGTTTCATTTTGTTCATACTTTTTGTAGCACAATGGTACCTTACAAACATTGGAAACTGATGAAGGCCTTCTAACCAGACATCCTAATGTCGTGTGGAAAACATTAAACAATGTACGTGACACCCCTTTCCACGACTGTCTATCTTTGATATGTTGGTGTTTGACATGGTGGTGCATATTGATTTATTTCTGTTTCTAACTGACAAATATTAGGTTAGGGGATGAGATATTTTTGACAAGTGACTTCATCCCAATTCAATAGCAAGAAAATGCGACAAGAGTGAGTTTCTACTACTTCAACTTGTCTTTAATGTTAGTTATCTGACTGTAAATGAAAAAACAGGTTCTGAAATGGTATGAGGACAAAGAGACAGAGGCGCAAAGATATGACAAAGTGTTTTTGCATGAAGAAGAAAAACTAGGTACAAAGTTGACCAACTCAAAGAAGAACAAAAGGTTAAAAGGACAAAATAGATAAGCTGAAGAGGAAGATGTTGTACTTAAACTCCAAGTTCATATTGGAAATCAAAGTACTGAGTCAGATGTTGGACGCCTTATTCATGATTATGCAAAAGTTGTTGTCTCTAGTGTAGACTCAATTGCTGATTGTTTTATGAAGTTTCTCAGGGGGTATCAGATTCCTTACAACAGTCTTAGGCTCAGTTTGTGGTTCCTGTGCTTATTTTTTACGGAAGTACTATAC
Organism: Bonia amplexicaulis; assembly: GCA_036346245.1. NCBI lineage: Eukaryota > Viridiplantae > Streptophyta > Magnoliopsida > Poales > Poaceae > Bonia > Bonia amplexicaulis. The sequence continues at coordinate 7,418,643 of CM070760.1, read as the reverse complement.
TGCAGTCGAACGTTTTTTTCCACCCAAATCACGCGCTTCGTCAGCCGTCCATTTTCTCCGAGATTCGTGCTGGGATCAGAGGCGCGCCGCGCGGGTTCGCAAACGCAGCCTGTTTTTTCCCAGACCCGTTTTCACGAAGCTTCGCGGAAGTGCCTGTTCGAATACTGTTTGCGTCGTTTCATGCGCCATCCTTTTTTCCATTCGCTGGAGAGAGCGGAGAGCGGAGTACTCGAGAGGGGAGGAGGGGCGATACACCAAAAAAGGAGAGGAGATTGAGCGAAGAGCTCGTCGCTGGAGCGGAAGCCGACGACACCGGAGAGCGTGCAGAAGTTTTGTATTAACCGAGATGAAGCACATAGTTTTGTCAGCCTGGCATGTCATGAATTTTTGTATTAAGCGTTACAGGCATAAACTAACTACTTGCTTATTTTTTTTGTCAGTCTGGCATGTCATGTTTTTTTTGTTTATGTTGAATGCCATGGGGGGTAATTAACGAATGCAAGCACCAACACGCCAACGCGCCCAGTACCATGATTGTTTGATATGTACCAATACCATGGGTTCTGTTTGAAGTTCATGGATTTTGTTCTGAGTGTATCCATGTAAGTTGAATCATTGTTATATGTTGTTATCATATTATTTTTTGTATGGCTGAATTTTGAGTGCATGTGGAATTTAGATGACTTACTAACCATTTTTTATGTGTTTTTGTTACTGCAGGTGGGTAACATGAGTTTTGTTACTGCAGGTGAGTATATCCCAACTAACTACTTGCTTATATTTTAAGATGAGTTTTGTTACTGCAGGTGAGTATATCCCAACTAACTACTTGCTTATATTTTTGTCTGCCTGACATGTCGTGAAATTTTTGTTTATGCTGAATGCAAGCACCAACACGCCATGTACACAAACAACTTGGGATTTTATGCGCCCAGCACCATGATTTTTTTTTATATCTACCAATATCATTGTTTCTGTTTGAAGTTCATGGAAATTGTTTTCTGAGTATATCCATGTAAGTTGAATCATTGTTATATGTTATCATATTATTTTTTGCATGGCTGATTTAGATGACTTACTAACCATTTTTATTGCTGTGTTTTGATACTGCAGGTGGGTAAGATGACCATTGCAAACTAATGTTGCAATCAGCATAGTAGTATTCGATCGTTTCACCCACGAAGGAATCCGTAGGAAAAAAACAGAACCAACAGTTTTTGTGGACGCGGATCCGTTATGGGCTTTTTTTTGTTAAAATAGGGGGCCCAATAAGAATTGAGGGTCCGTTAAGCAGTTTAATGGATGTTTTGTTTGGACGATCTGGTGTGTCCACTTTTGCTGATCGTACGGTCTACAATTTGACTGTTTTTTGACAAAAAAACAGTTAAATATCATATAGACAGACCCTATTTTTTAAGTATCTCTAAAAAGAAAGTTATCAAGAGTTTATATATTAATCTATTCACTAAATTAGATTAAAGGTAGATAATTTTTGTTATCTATTGGTTATCTTCTCACATTCTATCTTATATGTTCTAGAACGCAATAATGTACCCGTTTACGACTTGATTATAAAAATAGTAGTTAGAACTCACAAAGAAATAAAGTGTAAGAAATTAAGTATAGTCTAAACTCACCAATATTTCCCAGTGTTCACCAATACACTAGATGCTAGTTGGACAGCAGACCAGCGCCTAGTGCCTAGGCACCGCCTAGGCGGGCAACTTGCCTAGGGGAACAAGGATATTTCCTTACTTATTGCAACCTATGCTGTAAGATCAATTTCTTCTTTTAGTAAATAATTTAGTTTAGACATCCTAGTTAGATTGATTAGTAGTGTATTGATTTGTGTGTCATATCTAGTAGTGTATTGATTTGTGTGTCATATCTCTCCTCTGTTTATATTAACTGCTTTAGTGCATGTTATGACCCCATTCTTTTTGGCTTTTCAGCCTGCTTTTGGTTTCGGCTTCTTTCATCAATCATTATTTATTAAACTAATAAGCCATAGCCTAAAAAATACCCCATAGATTCACATCATATTTCAATTGTCATTCTAGATTTTCTGAAATTTATATTTGCTATGACACGTTATTTAATGTGCTCTTGACTAGAGTGTGCCTGGTGCTACATTCTGGATTATATCGTCTTTTCAAAATTCCATACGTGTTATGAGCTTTATGAATTCCTTCCATAATATTTGAATCTTAGTTATTGGAGATGCATTTTCAGCTTATTCAAATCCTCAATTCTATATGTTGTTATTTAACAAAAATATTTTTATGTTATTGCTATTGATTTTTGGTAATGCGACTCGGAGAAGCACACGATCGATAGATAATTATCTCAGTTTTAGTATGGACACATTGTAACCTCTCTTTGCTTGAACACTAGTAGCAAGAACTTATTTACATGTGCCGACATGTTTTGTCCAGCTGAAATTGAACTTTTTATAATTTGGACCTGTGACTCAAAACATTGTGTGATGTGTTGTCACAACATTTACTACACCTTCAGATGATTCGGAGCTTCTGTTTTGTGTTTGTTATAGTGCTTATGCTTTCATTTGTCAGTCATATTTCTACCCGGCTCTCTGTTATTCAAATTTTGTGTCTTCTTAGATTGGTTAACTATGGTTATTAGACAGCATGTCAAAAAATCTCAAGTTTGAGAATAATGCTAATTGGGAATTAGAAGTCCAGTTGTTGGAAATCGGGGGTGGACCTCTAAACACCCACAACAAGGAGAACCTACACGCACGCTACACCAACTATCCGAAATTAGTTAGCATTTCCATCGTATTACTTAGTGCCTTATTAATTATTGGTTTTCGAGTGACCGAGCCACATATGTTGAAGAAAAGACCATCCTGCTTCCGAGCGGCTGACCACTCACATTGAAACTAGGACTTAGTGATTCCAGGTGACCGAGATGCTCATGTTGAATTATAACCCATAAGCACTAAGTACTAAGAAGTATGGCTTACTAGGGAGACTAACATTTAAACACAACAGCTTAACTCTTTATTCACTACTATGAATTTTGGTATAACACAACTTGATGCTCTTGGTGTCTATCCTAGTGCCACTTCTCATGGCTTTCAACACTTGCTCATTGTGTCTTAGTTATGGCACAAACAAATAGGATGTATGGCAGCCCTATTTATAGTTGTACAAAACCATTGGATGTGTGCCAAGTGACAACCATCCAAACCTTACAATCTATAAATATCTCTTCTCTAGAATTTTCTCTCAAAATATCCGAGTCTAAAAATTCCCTACTTTGCCATGAAGCTTAGCTAAATATTTTATTATAGGATCTTCATGGCAAAAATATCTAGTCTCTTGTATTGTATAGAATACTCTAGATGCTTGTTTGTGCCAAGTATGCATTGTCTATTTTCATCACAAGTGTTTTTTTAATTGGTGCAGTCCATAGTTTTGGTGGCACAAACGGAATCCTATAATGTGATCCTAGACTCCGGGTCCTCAAATCGCCCCATCCCATGTTTTGAAAATTGGCGGCTCCGCTCCCTCAGGCCTTTAGCTAGCATGTCAAGCCTCTTATATTGACAAATATATGGTGCATTTTTTGAGCTACAATTGATGATTTTTTGCCTAGCGTGAGTGCTTGTGTGAACAAATCGAATACTAATAAGCCATTTCAAAAAACTCCCGATAAGCCACTTTAAAACAGCGGTGAAGAAGCTATCCCATTTGTTTATTCAGAGAAAGTCGTAAACCATAATTAATGAGGTGAAAAGATTGGGACCATAAGCTTGGCAGCGTGCACGGACTACAACAACGAATATCTGCATGTTGCGATTCTTAAGTAGCCACACCACCATTTTTGCAAACACAAGAGGGGACTTTTGCCATAAGGCCAGAGCAACCATGCCAAATAGCTTGGTGCTACAAAATAGAACTTCACATATCTAACTCATTAGCAACATTTTTCAAAAAAAAGATCACGATCACTCATTTGTTTTGCAAAAATAGATCTTTCCCAAGCTTAGAAGGCACGACAGGCCTACTGCACCACTATAGCTCGACAGAAGGCCTAGCGCGTGGCTGGCCAAGCTGTTGCCTCCTACCGAGCCGCTGTAGTGCCATCCTCCTACCGCTTTCCCATGACGGGGCAACCTCTTGCCCCATTCCCACAGCTCAGCTGCCCGCCCTGCTGCATTCCCATAGCTTGGCTGCCCTTTTTTATCATATGATTCTCTAGATTTGTTCATTACTGATTGTGTGTCTAGGTAGCTTAAGCTCATGTAGCAGCAGACTATTGCTTTTCTTGTTTTTCACAGAATAAGCCGTGCACTTGGTTTATCCTCAAATGTGGATCTCCTAGTGCTCAAATCTCACAAATATGCCCGCTCCTAGTGCTTGACATCTCCATGCACTTCTCCTTTGCATATCTTCACATCGTGGTTTTGATCAAGACACAAAACCGGTATTTGGCGAACTATCAAAATACCTTTGACAAAGCTTCCAGACATCTTTTCTTGACTCCGTCTTTATCTTCACCTCAAATCATCTCCATATACTTTGACACACAGCTAGTAGTGCCCAATAATTAGTTGTTACGTCTTCACACATTCGAACTCCCCCGAACTATCTCTAAGTGCATTTGCCCCGTCACTTGGGTGCACCGCATGCACCAATTTACCTCTTCGTGATCCTTGTCTTCTCTATATTTTCTACTTGCGCCACGTAGCCTCACTCGGATCTATACGACTACTTAGACCTTAGCTCCTCCTCCTAGTCCTAGTCCATTGTTGTCAACCGCTAACGTTCTCCAAGCCATCTACACATCCAAAGACTAAGCAACCATCTTGAGTATAAGTTCCATGCATTTAACTCATATTAGTTAAAACCATCCATGATGTAATGCAATACAACTAACCTATTGCACCCATGCCATGCACACATTCAATCACCACTAATCCTAACATGACCAAACCAATTCGCCAACAGTTGATCTGACCGACATTAATAGGTCGATCTGATCGCTGACACTATGTTGGTCATATCACTCTAGTCAGACCGCCAGGCACTAGCCGGTCCGACCGCTTAACTGTACTAGAAAATGCCCTCTCTGGGATTTTAGTTAAATTATCTCTAGTTTCAGCTCCAGTTTCCACTTCTAGTGGTACTAAATGCAAACTCATCCTTAAACAAGCTTACACAAGTCTTTGGTGTTCAATTTTCCAAAGACCCATGGCCGGTCTAACCGTTCGCCCCATGACGATCAGACGACCAACCATTAGCCGGCCTGGCTACTAGAACCTTAATAGCAAAATATGAAATCTAAATTTTCTGAAACTATTACAAAATTTAAGTTTAACTCAACTAAAATACCAATTATTCACCACAAACATATGTTAGACCTTGTATATAGTCTCTAATATCACCTCATCGGCTTCACCTTCACCAAGGAATAGATGCTTTGATTTTATCTCCCATCTATCATCCACTATGCCCACGTCACCTCCATTTGATGTGAGACATCTCCCATGGCCTCCAGGATGAATTTTGTATGGACGGATGGTTTTCATGGTCCCGTGTTGAGTTGCTGCAATATGTGGTGTCAAAAATTGAACACCGCTTGCAGGGATTTACTGCTTGTATCGAAAAAATTGCTTAGTCGTAACACTACCTTGATACCACAGTTGTCACGTCTCCTTATTGGTGCCAAGGTTTGCAACTAATGTGAGAATCCAAACAACCAACCGATATGGTATAGAAGAGAATTTTGGGATAAGGAAGAATAGAATTTTGGATTCACTCAGTTAATGAGGAGAAGATGATGCGATGACAATGAAGAGGCTGAAAAGGAACTTTTTAAGCTGTCATGTTATTCTATGTTAAGTGCTTTGTAGGAAAGCGGAAGTTTTTTTTATCCCAGCTTGTTGTTTGTGTAAACTTCTCTTGTATTGTACTACCTGTAACTCTTGGACTATGCACGTCCGTTGTATTCCCACTTCGCATATGCCCAGCTCCTTTCTAGGATCTGATGGGTACAACCTGGCCTTTGCTTGCTTGATAAGACCGAAACATGCTTGCCCATTCTCTCTTTCATCCCCTCCTTCTGCTTTCGCTCCCACACTTGGTCGCTTCCCTCGTTGTCCCCTACCGAGCTAGCGCCGCCGCACTCCATTGCCACCAATGGCACTTCACAGCCCTGTCTTCTCACCTAATCACGTTGTCGCCACCAAACCCTATCCACCACCGAAACCCTACATTCCACAGCCAAACCCTAGTTGCTACCAAACCTCCCTTCTCTTACCCGCAAACCATGACCTTGTTTATGGTACAACAGATAATTTTCTACGGTCGCAAGACCGAAATTATTTGCCAAGATGCCGATGGCCCTTGCCCACTAATAGCAATAGCTAATTATATCTTCCTACATTATGAGGATGCAAGATGCGGCCCAACACCAAATCTGTTCATGAAACATGTCTGATACAGATGGTCAAACAAATCCTCAAAACCTTTTTCCAAGAAAAATTAGCACATGGCCTATGTAATCAACAACAGCTCAAAGAATATAAGCCAAGATATTCTGGGTTAGTGTTGTGCATCACCACTGGCATGAATGTTAATACTTTCTTTACGAGGTGTGTTAAGTCTTTAATATTATTCTTTACGAGGTGTGTTAAGTCTTTAAGATTATTTGTTAGTAGTTTGTGCGTGCATGTATGCAGTATTATAATTATTTTGATGCGTATTGGGATGTGGTAATTGCAGCACTGGTGGCTACTACTACAGGAAAGGTCATCACAGACGGTTCGAAAACATCATCACAGACGGTTTTGCGAACCTCTGAATTTATGGGTCAGTGATAATACGAGGTCATGACAGACGGTATTTCAACCGTCTGTGATAGCTGATAATCATAGACGGTTTTTAGTTAAAAACCGTCTGTGATATGGTGATAATCACAGACGGTTTTTAATTAAAAACCGTCTGGGATTATCAGGTATCACAGACGGTTTTTATTCCTTCTACCCCTAAATCTATTCCTATTTATTGGCTAGCCTCAGGAAATGCTAGCCATGCCCTCTGAAACAAGCAGATGAACAAGTATATAAGGCATCCATAAACATCCAATACACATCACATTTCATTCACAAACATAAAGTATCCACTTCGCAAATGAATCAATTGAATTGAAATAAAATATCCATTACATCGCATTACAATGCAATAAAATTCATGGTGCAGTGGAACTGTCCTTCCGACTTTATGACTTGAGCCACCAAAAGTACGCCAACTCTCCTCGAATTCGTGAAATATCGGGTCGTTCCAATGCAGTTGATGGGATGTACGCGACTGTCGATAGGAATATCAATGTACGTATATATGTAACGTGATAAGTATGAAGTAAATATGGAAAGATTGATAAACCTTGCAATTGGTGATCCTCGAGGAATCGAGGAGTAGGTCCATATGGTGGCAAACATAGAATCCACATGTGTTGCCCGTGGCCGGTGGCACCGCAAAAATAGAATGAGCAATAATTCAAGAGGCATTAATACGAATGCTGCATAGGATTAATTAATGTGTAATAGCGAATACCTTAAAATCTCGAGTATGTCTCAGGCCTTTGGCCCCTCGCTTCGAGACACCTCCCATTTCAACGTACATCGTGAACACCCTACGTGATTCAAAAAAGTTAACCTTAGTCATTCGGAATAAAAAAAGAGTACAATATAGGTATGTATGGAGAAAATAAACTTACCTATCGATTACTTGGGCGACAACTGTGAAGTCCATTTTATTCTTACTTAAGGAATCAAGGTAATATACCTTGTTCCATTTTGGTACAATGACTATTAAAATCCAATGAAAGTTTTGATTGTAGGGCATAAGTATATAATCCTTATTGTGTTGAGCCCGCAACCCTGATGCAATGTACCTCTCGACGACGGACATATCCTCGTCGATGGTATACTTGGCGACCAAGTGTGGGTCCAAGAAACCAACCGATGATGACTGGGATGTTCTAGCTTTAGTCCGCACGTGTCTACATATATACACACGAAAGCAACAAATTATATATGGCATTTATCGGTATGACATGAACGGAGACTGTGATTGTGCACACTTACAGCGTCCAGCATCGAATGAATGAGACGTCGAAAGCGGTTCTTAATACAGACCGTCTGTGATACTTTTTTTCGCCGACGCCACCAACACAGGCGGTGTTCAAATTAAAACCGTCTATATTAGTATCTGTCACAGACGGTTTTATAAAACCGTCTGTGATTTGCCGTCTAGTATTAGCCTTTCTGTAGTAGTGGGCTTTACTATCATCGATGAGATTATGATGTTTCCGTTTCTGAGTGTTCCATTGGTCCACAGTTGGATAGTGGACCCTCAGTTCCATATGAACTTTCTTATACATTGTTTGTCTATGAACGGGAATGCATATGCTAACTCTTAATGATTTTTAGGATATGGAGACTTCCATTATAATTGGAACTAAGACTTATAATGAACTAGACAAAGAACTTGTTGTGCCTAACTCACTCAAAACATTTGAAAAAGAAAATGCTAGTGATTCTGGTGCTTCTTTGACTGCATCATTGGGGTCTATTCCATCCAATGTTGAGTTAGATGAATAAAAACATCAGTGTGAGAATTGATTTTCTTGATTAATTTCACATCTATAAATATTTATCGTAATTGTCCAGTGCTTTGTAATCTTAATTTGTCTGTTTGTATGAGAGCTTATTAAGATTTTTTGGATAACACAAAGGGTTAATTAACTGCACACAGTATAAATTTTGTCTGTTGGAAGTTTAAATAGTTTTCTCATTCATATTATTAACAAATATGTTGGCTGTTGTAGGGGTGGCCCCCACATAAGCCCAGCTGGCCTGTGAGGAGGTTGCAAAGCCCAAAGATGGGGCAAGTACAATGACATAAATGGCCTTAGGAAGGGTATTTGAGTGTAAGGGTATAGTTGTAAAACACTCCCTGTGTGACTATATATATACACGGTCCAGGCCATAGGGAAACCCTAAGCATTGCTCACCTAACTCTCCACTACCACATCTCTCTCTGTTTGGTCTGTAACTACAACAGGTGGCGCCGTCCGTGGGGAACGGCAAGAGCAAGCTCCAATATCTGAAGAAGGATGGCACCAAAGAAAACTTCATCATCGGTGGTGAAGGAGAAGAAGAAGCGCGACGGAGCCCCGCATCAGCACCAGAGCTTCGGCGTCGGCAATCACGAGCACGGACGTCGGCACGGGCGCGGCGGCTACAGACATTGACGCTCATGGCGCGACGATCGACCCCACCGCTAGCGTGATGATCGACCCCACCGCTGGCAGCACCGACCGGGTTGTAGGGAGCGGTAACGCCGGCGCCCATGATGGCACGGCCACCGTCCCTACCCCCGGTGCGGGAGCACCGAGCGGCTCTAACGGCCAGGTTGGCCTCGTCACCGACCCTGAAGCTCACCTCGCCGGCGCATCGGGCAGCCCAGGGGCGCAGGCCGTGGTCGCCACAGCTCCGACGGTCCAACTGGGTGCCCCGATAGCCCCAACCGCAGTGACGGTAGAGGGCGCTCTGCTAATGGCCATCAGTACGCTCTGGCGGGAGCTAGTGGACCTCCGCGGAGCCGTGCGGGACATACAAGAGGCTCGGAGCCAACAGACCCCGCCGGTGGAAGCGCCGGAGCCCACGCCGGAGCGGGTGGACAGCCGTGAGGTCCCTACATCCAGCCGCGTCCCACTACGATGTGTGGACCAGGAGTCCCCCCTCTCCGCGGGCCTACAATAGTCGACATGGCCGGAGGGCTTCAAGTTTCCCAGTGCCATCGAGCCATACAAGGGTGACACGGACCCTCGGGAGTTCGTGCGCGTGTACGAGACTGCCATCGAAGCTGCGAGCGGAGACGACACCACAAAGACGAAGGGGCTCCCCCTCGCGCTGCAGGGAGTGGCGCTTTCTTGGTTTTTTACCATAGAGCTGAACTCCATCTACGCGTGGGAGCAGATTCGCGACCGCCTTTACAACAACTTCCAAGAGAACTACGTTGAGCTTGTCGATGCGGATCAGCTCTTCGCGATTAAGCAGAAACCCTCGGAGAAGCTCCGGGAGTACTTCGGGGGCAGCCGTTGAATGCATTGGGCCAGGTACGCCTCCAAATCTCCTTTGGCCAGGGCGACAATGCGAGGAGCGAAGATGTCACCTTCGACGTTGTCGATGTCCCGCACCCATACAACGTCATATTAGGGCGTCCAGCCCTCAATTCTCTCGGGGCTGTACCGCACCACAGCTTCTTGTGTATGAAGCTCCCTGGCCCGCAGTGTGTCATCACCACCTTCGGAGACCAGGGCATCGCCTAGTGGGTGGAATCCGCGGCTAGGGACTCGCACCGCAAGGTGCACGTCCTCACCGACAAGTTACAGGCAGACACTCTGTCCACACAGGGATGGACGCCCAAGCCCCAGCCAGAGGGCGGGGTTAAGAGAGTGCCTCATGAAACTCAAGGTCGGTTCGTATCCGTCGGCGAAGGTTTTTCCCCGGAGGTTGAACGAGATCTGCTCCGGGTTCTCCGGGCCAACACGGACGTCTTCGTGTGGTCCCCAGAAGACATTAAGGGTGTGGATCGCACCCTCATCGAGCACAACCTAGCGGTTCGCCTTGACGCCAAACTAGTTAAGCAGAGGCTTTGGCGCATGTCCATTGACCAGCAGCAAGCGGCCAAGTCGGAGGTAGAGAAGCTTCTCCAGGCTGAAGTCATCCGCGAGGTCCAGCACCCGGAGTGGCTTGCCAACCCGGTGCTGGTGAAAAAGGCTAGCAGCGCTTGGCGTATGTGCATCGACTTCACCAACCTCAACAAGGCATGCCCGAAGGATGACTACCCCTTTCCGCGCATAGACCAGCTGGAGGACGCTACGGCGGGGTGCGAGCTCATGAGCTTCTTGGACATATACTCCGGTTACCACCAGATCTACATGGCTAAGAACGACGAGGACAAAACCAGCTTTATCACGCCGATTGGGACATTCTGCTTCGTCAGGGTGCCCTTTGGCCTGAAGAATGCAGGATCAACATTCACCCGCCTCATTGCGCTAGTGCTCGCTTCCCAGCTCGGGAGGAACGTGGAGGCCTACGTCAACGATGTGGTCGTTAAAACCAGGCAACTCGCCACCCACGGTCAGGACCTTCAAGAGACATTCGACAACCTCAGGCGAGCAGGCATCAAGCTCAACACGGATAAGTGCGTCTTCGACGTGCAAGCAGGCAAGCTCTTGGGATTCCTCGTGTCCAAACATGGCATCCAGGCGAACCCCGACAAAGTCGACGCGATCCTCGCCATGGAGCTGCCCAAGACGACACGGGAGGTCCAGAGGCTAGCCGGCCACATGGCTGCGCTGAGTCGTTTCCTGTCTAGGGCGGCAGTGCGGGGCCTACCATTTCTCAAGACACTTCGCGGCTGCGATGGCTTCCACTGGGACGACGACTGCGCAAAGGCTTTCGACAACCTCAAGAAGCACCTCACAAGCCTCCCCACACTGATCGCCCCGGCACTAGAGGCTCCCCTCCTGCTTTACCTCGCTGCTACAACAACGATGGTCAGCGCCATCCTGGTTCTCGAGGAGGGCGCCCTCCAGCGCCCCGTATACTTTGTCTCTAAAGCCCTTCAAGGCGCCAAGACACAGTATACAGAGCTGGAGAAGCTGGCGTACACATTGGTCATGGCCTCGAGAAAGCTTCGACATTATTTTCGGGCTCATCCAATCACGGTTCCTTCCTCATTCTCTTTGGCGGAGATGCTACACAATAAGGAATCCACAGGGTGCATCGACAAGTGGGCAGCCGAGCTCGCGCCATTCTCCCTGACATACGCCTCATGGACGGCAATCAAGTCCCAGGTCCTTGCGGACATCCTCGCGGAATGGACCCCGCCGACCCAGCACGTCCAACAGCCAGAGGACCCAGTGTGGATGCTCAACACTGATGGAGCTTACGGTGCTTCTGGCGCTGGCGTGGGCGTAGTGGTCACCACTCCGGAGGGGCACAGCCTGATGTACTCAGCGCGCCTCGGATTTCTGGCCACCAATAACACGGCCGAATACGAGATGTTGTTCTTTAGCCTCGCGAAGCTCAAGGCCCTTGGAGCACGGCGTGTCCTTGTCCGCACCGACTCAAGGCTGGTGGCGGGCCACATCGACAAATCCTACTAAGCCAAGGACCCTAAGCTGGCCAAGTACCTGGCAGACGTAAGAGCAAAGGAATGATACTTCCTGGGCATCACGGTTAAGGCCATCCCTCGCGCAGATAATGAACAGGCCGACGTCCTCGTGAAAGCCACCAGCCAACAGCTTCCCCTTTCTGTAGGAGCATTCTACGAGGTCCTACCAACGGCAGCCATCGCTGAGGACAACCGTGATGCGGCCCTCGTACACCAAATAGCACGGCAGGGCGACTGCCGGGAGCCCATCTTCAGCTTTTTGAGGGGAATCGCGGAGCCATACGACCCCTTAGAGCTCCGACGACTACAGCATCGTGCCAGTTCATTCCAAGTGCTTGACGGCGTGCTCCACAAAAAGGGAGTTTGCGCCCCGCTCCTGCGATGCCTCTCGCGCGAGGAGGGGAAGAACCTCCTCGTGGAGATTCATGCGGGACTCTGTGGCTTGCACCTTGCGCCGAGGTCGCTAGTCGGCAAGGCATCAGGCAAGGCTTCTACTGGCCAACCGCCATTGCCGACGCCCAAGACCTCGTGCGCCGGTGTCAAGGCTGCCAATGGATGGGATGAGTCATTCGCAGACCTCCGACGAGCCTGCAACCCATTCCCCCAGTATGGCCGTGGGCATGGTGGGGGCATCGACGTTGTGGGGCCACTTCCTCGGGCCCCGGGAGCCTGCGTGTAATATCCCGAACGTCGTTATGGTGTAAGTTTTTAAAATAATCACGGAGATTCCCAATTTTTCGGTAAATCACGGAAGGTGAAAATTAAATTGCAGAATTCTACAAAATTTTAAAAAATAAAACAATTAATTTGGATGTTTTGGGCTGTCCGGAGGGGTGGGCCAGTCGCTTTGGGCTAGCCAGCCCAACAGGGGGCCCGTACCCCCTCCCAAACCCTAGCACCCCCTTTATAAACCCCCTCCCTTGCCCCTCACTCCATTTTTCCACCCCTTGGGTGCAGCCTTCCCCCCCTCCATCACTCCCCACAAGTTGCCATCCATTGGAGCAAAGGAGAAAGGTGAAGGAAGAAGAAGAAAGAGAAGAGAAGGAAGAAGAAGGGAAGGAGGAGAAGAAGAGGAGGAAAGAAGAAGGATGATCCCAAGGGATCCTCTAGGTAATTTTTCCCATCCCAAACCTTCTATTTTTCATAATAATTAGGGTTCTTGGCACAGATTTTGAAGGGGATTAATAGATTAATTGCCCGATTAGAGATTAGCTGCTGTCTGCCTGTAGATTGATTCGTGCAGCGCGTCTGTCCTCGCGGTTTTTACCTAGTAAACGATTTTTTCTACAGACTCTCCCAAAAGGAAAGATGTAGAGGACTTCCAGACGCATCTCCTAAAATTTTTTTGGAAGTTTTGACTGTGGGATCTGGGAGTTACAGGGTCGGAAATACTGCTGTTCGTCAGGCAAGCAGATTGGTATAGACCGACGATAATATGTGAATTTGAGGTAGTAAATGATTTGTATGCTCATGGCCGTAATTGAGAAAGTTGTAGAGAATCTGGTAATCTAGCTGTTGTCAAAATTTCAGAATTTGTAGACCCCTTTACTGTTGCTAGGACACAATTGAATACTGCTGTCCAGTCTGCCAGAACAGAGTTCTTCCTCTATTTTGGGCATTAAATTACTCCTAACTGTGGTCAAAATAAAAATATATGTTCTATATGAAAAATGTAGGCTTTTAAGTAACGAATCCAGAGAGGTATCATTTTCTGTATTGGATCAATATTTTTAAAGATACAAAATTGTTAAACAGCGCTGCTGTAGAGGGTAATTTGCTAAATTGTTGTGCGGAGAGGAGTTTGTGCGGGTTCGGGGTTCTAGCGACGCCTTTAATTATTTTAGACGTGTTTGTATGCTATGGTTGTGTGCTGAGATTTGTCTTTTGGACAGGTGGTCTTGTCCCTGAGCGTTCTTGATTTTACTTCACTTCGTCGGATTGAGGCAAGTAAACATAGCGGTTGTTGCTAACATTTAACTTGTTATTCCTTCTACTTGCAATTTACATTATTATCATAATTTGATACATTATGTCATGATTGTATGATGTTTTAATTGTGGAGATGGTAGCAAGTATTAATCAATTGATATGTTGATATTCTGCTAGTAGCCATATGGAACTATTGCTTAATGTGATATCATGAAACATGAAATTAATATGTGACAGATGTGGATATGTTGAGAGCATGATAATGTTTCTTGTAGATGAATTAATGTGATGTATGAATTATCATATCATTCATGTCATATCATGTCATTTGCATATGTGGATGTCGCCGCACCTAGCCGCGACCGTACCGGTACAACATCATGTATTGCCGTAATACGATGCACCTCTTATCCCGCGGGAAGCATCATATATTGCCGTAATACGATGCATTGCACTTCCTGCCTTGGAAAGAGTGATGTGGAGCATAGCATGAAAGCATTTATATGCATTGCATTGTGGAAAGATTTATTTGTATACATATGCAATATATTATGGTGATATTATTTTGTGGAATATACAATTTTCTAGTTGTAATGTGGAATTGGCTCATGTGAACTATTTGTGGTGTGAAGATTGTGGATGTGGTCGTGGAATGGGATTCGTCCCTTGTGTATGGGAAGTGTTGTGATTGTGGTATGAGATTCTTTCCTCATGTAGTAATTATTGATAGCAATTGTGGAAGTGAGAATTATTAAAGTAGTGAGATGATTATTGCATATGTTTTATTGTCTTTAGTGGTGATAGTGGTTGATGTTTTAAAGTTATCAAACAAGATTTATTCGCTAATATTTTACCGCCATTGATGGTGATTTGAGATTGAGGATATAAACATTGTTAATTGTGGAAGATTAAATGTTGACGATTAATCTAATGTGGTTTGTGGAAGATTAAATGTTTCATTTGCATTTAATTGTGGATAAAATGACTGCATTCATATGCCAATTAAATCTGAAATTGAAAAGGTATGATTCATGGTAGTTTGTGGTGGTTTTAAAATTGTGGACATGAATTGTAGTTGTGGTTGTATGGAATTATAAATGATGATGTATAGCTGTTGGTAGTTTGAATAGCCTGTTAAACAGTTTGCTTGCCGAGATTTTATCTCACCCTTGTTTCCCCCTCCCTACAGGTGGACTTTGAGCATGCATGGGAAGGGTAGAGCGGCACCATACTGATGCACGTGAATAATATTTTTATGTTGTAATAAAGTTGAAAGGATCCTAGACCTTGCATAGCTTTGTTTACATTATCTTAATAATGTTAAATTTTTTATCCACGTTTAGATTAAAATGTTGGAGGATGTTCTAAATATTGAATTGCTATCACTATTCTGTTATCCCTTAGATGTTTATGCTTTCGCTTGTATTATCTTGTTTAGTATTTGTTGCCAGTTTAATTTATCTTGTGAATTGGCTAGTTGTAGAGCAGTTTTAGTAGCATCCCAGGGTAATGTGGGTCCTGGGATGTTACACTGCGGTTCGTGGTAGTTGCCTTGGAGTATTTCTCCAGATGGCCGGAGGCTGTTGCTCTAGCTAAAATAACCTCCGCGGCCATGCGATGCTTTCTTTGGTAGAACATCATATGCCGCTTTAGAGTGCCTAGGGATCTCACCGTCGACAACGGCCTGCAATTTGACTCCGCCTCATTCAAGGAGTTCTGCAATTTGACTCCGCCTCATTCAAGGAGTTCTGCGATAGTATGGGTATCACACTCCGCTTCGCCTTGGTCGGGCACCCGCAGTATAACGGAGCGGTCGAGCGGGCGAATGGCGCCATTTCCACCGGGGTCAAGAAGCGCCTAAGGCTGGTAGAGGAGCGCCAATTGTCCCTAGACCTTCTCGATGGAGAGCGAGTAAGCGCGATCCAACACGTCGCAAAGTACGCACGTCAAATGGCGCGTGCGCACGATCGCACCGTGCGCACGACCTCAAAATGAAGTTGACACTGCCGAAGTTCAACAGCGCCCCCTCGACCTTCTTCGGTTGGCAGCGTGCGTCATGAAGAAGGGCGAATAGGTTCGCGCTGGGACAGACATCTTTTGTTCGCGCCGCCCAAACATAAACAACTAGGCGGACTATCGCGTTCGGGGTCAGCTGCGCTAGCTCCAACCCGTAAGCCCACAGCACCTCGCCGATGAAGAGCATTGCAGGCATCCGAAGCCCAGCCTCGAAAAATGCAACGAAGACAATCGCCTCTGACTTGTCCGGGTGCGGCTCTGTCTCGTCACGGCTAGGCAGGCAAACCCCTGCACGGTCCTCTAGTTTCTTCTCCCAAAGGAGAGTCTGGATCATCTCCTCTATAGCGAGACTTCGCCCTAGCACACGGGAGAAGTGCCCTCCCGACTTCTCCAGGGTGTCCCACTGCTTGTCGACCTGCGGCGGTTCGCGAACCACCAAAGCGTATTCAGCCGAGGGCGGCGACAAACCACGCTGGCTAGACGAGGCGCTCCCACTAAGCAGGTGAGCGGGATCTTCGCGGCAAGCCATTTTCCTCCAAAATAGAAGGCTAGGGGAGCAGGAGCAGGGGCAGATTGCGCCAGCAGGTGAGGAGAAAAGAGAGCAAAGCAATCAACGACAAATGAGCAACCGAGAACAATGCTCGCATGCTAGTGGTAACGCTTTATAAAGCCCCCTTACCTCCCCCACGATCGGAAGCGCAACCGGCGGAAACCCAGCGGTTCGGCTCCCCACTATCGGGAAGTGCAACCACTGGCAGCCGCAGGGGCATAGTCACAGGCCGCCTGACAGCCCACGACGCACCAATCGTGTCCCGCCGCGTGTACCCTTGCATCGTGACAGCGCGTACGGCTACAGCAGCCCGCCCCTGACATGTCAGGGGTCGGTGCGATTCTCGCCGCCATTAAGACGTCGTCTCTAGACCGTGAAGTTGTCAGGTCACGTGCTGACTCCGCCTCTTTTACGTAACCTCGGAAAGTACCTCCGCGACGAGCTACCTTCAGACCCCTCTCCGTGAGGAGACCCCCCGCATTCGGCTCTCCGCCACCATGCGCGGGAGCTTGACCTGCCCCGCTCCTCGGCGTGTCCGTAGCATGAGCCCGCCTCCACTCCGACTTCGACTCCGCTACCGAAGGGCCCCGTTGTCAATGACGACTTCAGCAACCCGCTCAATGCTGGATCCCCGGTGCAGGACGGAGACTACACCAAGCAATGAGGCTCCATCCAACAATACAGAAGTTCACAGGTCGTGAGGACGGAGGGGCCCAATGGCTCGGCAGTATGGCTTCGGCCCGTGAAGCCCTTCTCCATGAGAAGCTCCTGTTGTAGGAGTGGCCCCCACCTAAGCCCAGCTGGCCTGTTAGAAGGTTGTAAAGCCCAAAGATGTGGCATGTACAATGACATAAATGTCCTTAGGAAGGGTATTTGAGTGTAACGGTACAGTTGTAAAACACTCCCCGTGTGACTATATATATACACGGTCCAGGTCATGGGGAAACCCTAAGCATTGCTCACCTAACTCTCCACTACCACATCTCTCTCTCTCTGTTTGGTCTGTAACCACAACATTGGCACTTTTATAACACAACAGGTTAACCCTTTTGCTTGAGGAAATATCTGAACGTGATCTAGTTATTTTATTCAGAAACGATCTTTTAAATGTTGTGCTTAAGGAATGATATCTCTTCCCCTTATAATATTTATCAAGAAAGTGTTGACATCCATAAGTTTGTTGTTTCATTTTGTTCATACTTTTTGTAGCACAATGGTACCTTACACGCATTGGAAATTGATGAATGTCTTCTAATCAAACATCGTAATGTTGTGTGGAAAACATTGAAAAGTGTATGTGACACCTCTTTCCCCTAACATCTGTCTTTTAGCCACTCACGTTGAAACTAGGACTTAGTGATTTCAGGTGACCGAGCCGCTCCTATTGAATTATAACCCATGAGCACTAAGTACTATGAAATATGGCTTACTGGGGAGACTAACACTTAAACACAACAGCTCACTCTTTATGCACTACTATAAATTTTGATACAACACAACTTGACGCTCTTGGTGGCTATCCTAGCACTCTACCTAGTGCCATCTCTCATGGCTTTCAACACTATATGCTCATGGTGTCTTAGTTGTGGCACACACAAGTAGGGGGTATAGCACCCTTATTTATAGTTGTACAAAACCGTTGGATATGTGCCAAGTGGCAACCATTCAAACCTTACAATCTATAAATATCTCTTCTCTAGAATTTTCTCTCAAAATATCTAAGTCTAGCAAATTCTCTGCTTTGCCATGAAGCTTCTAAATATTTTATTCTAGGATCTTCATGGCAAAAATATCTAGTTCCTTCTATTGTATAGAATACTCTAGATGCTTGTTTTTGCCAAGTATGCAATATCTATTTTCAACACAAGTGTTTTTTAATTGGTGCAGTCCATATTTACGATGGCACAAATGGAATCCTATAATATCCTAGACTCCTGGTCCCCAAATCGCCCCATCCCGTGTTTTGAAAACCGGCGGCTCCACTCCCTCAGGCCTTTAGCCACCATGTTGAGCCTCCTATGTACCAAATATATGGTGCATTTTTTTAGCTGCAGCTGATGGTTGTGGTTGATGGTTGTCGGCCTAGCGTGAGTGCTTATACGGACAAATTGAATATTGATAAGTCATTTCGAAAAGACTCTTAATAAGCTACTTCAAAACAATGGTGAAGAATCCATTCTGTTTATTTATTCGAAGAAAGTCGTAAACTATAATTATTTATTTATTCGAAGAAAGTCGTAAACCATAATTCACGAGGTGAAAAGAATGGGACAATAAGCTTGGCAGCGTGCACGGACTATGACAACAAATATCTGCATGTTGCGATTATTAAGCAGCCACGCCAAATAGCTTGGCGCTGCAAAATAGAACTTCACATATCTAACTCATTAGCAACATTTTTTTTTCAAAAATAGATCTTGATCACTCATTTTTGTAAAAATAGATTTTTTCTACGCTTAGTATGTATGACAGTATCACCTGCTGCACCGCTACAGCTTTTAGGAGGCCTTGCGCGTGGCTGGCCGAGCTGCCCGCTCCTGCGAGCCACTGCAGTGGCAGCCTCCTGCCGCTTTCCCACGGCCGGGCAGCCTCCTGCCCCATTCCCACAGCTCGGCTGCCATTTTTTTATCATATGATTCTCTAGATTTGTTCATTACAGATTGTGTGGCTAGGTAGCTTAAACGCATGTAGCATCAGACTGTTGCTTTGCTTGTTTTTCACAGAATAAGCAGTGCACTTGGTTTATCCTCAACTGTGGATCTCCTACTGCTCACATCTCACAAATATGCCTTTGCTCTGCTAACCTTTATGCATAATGACATTATCGCCTTGCAACAAGCATGCAAAATGGTTATTGTGGATCGTAGGGTTGGAATAGTATTCCTTTCTTATTAATGTTCCATACTTCGGATAAAGGCATAATTTTCTGCAAGTACTACCTTCCACGTTTTTTATTGCATAGTATGTAATGAATTCTAGTGGTGAATTTCTATTACACGTTAGCGGTTCAAGTGAAAGTCTTATGTGGAATTTTTAACTCATTCAGACAATAAGTACTCGCTTGTATGTTTGGCAGAGACGAACGACGTATGGGAAGCATGTGTGTTAACTTCCATGATTTTTTGTTTCATAGTACACAATAAATTCCAGCAGCGAATTTCTATACCACGTTAGCGCTGCAAGTGAAAGTGTTGCGTGAAATTTTCAGCTCATTTGGATAATAGATGATCGCTTGTATGGTTGGTGGAGATGAATGGCGTAGGTGAAAGTCCACGTTCTGCCTTCCACAATTTTTTGTTACATAGTACAGAATGAATTACAACAGCAAATTTCTATAGCACGTAAGCGGATCAAGTGAATGTCTTGTGTGAATTTCTAGCTTATTTGGAAAACAAATGCTTGCTTGTACGATTGACGGAGACGAACGGCGTAGGAAAAACACGTGTGTTGACTTTTATTATTTTTGTTGTGTATTATGTATTAAATTCCAGCTGCGAATTTGTATGACACGTTATTGGTGCAAGTGTAAGTCTTGTATGAAAATTTTTGATAATGCAGACAACAAATGATCGTTTGTATGGTTGACGGAGACGAACGACGTAGAGAAAAATACGTGTGTTGACTTCCATTATTTGGAGCTCGTCTTCTTTATTCACAACACATATTACTATTTCACAGCCTTTTAAATTAAGCTTTACAAAGCGCTCATTGCAATCATCCACATCATATCCCTATAAGTTGCCAGATGGTACTACATTCGCATACATGAGCTAGCTCCTTTGAAATAGCCAACAGACAAATAAAGTCAAAGGAATTAACAGGAAATGTATGATGCATTTCGCTGTTCCGCTCTAACTGGCCTGCGGGCTGATGGTTTATTACTGGAATTGCACTATAACTGTTATTGACTTATTTTGTTTCTTTGTTACTAGATGTGGATGCGTTAGGAAAAAATCTTATATCAGTATGGATATGCAAAGGAATAAAGAGAAAAAAGCAAGAGTAAAAAAACCAAAAAAAGCCAGAAAAGATGAAAAAGCAAAAAATAAAATAAAAGTCCGAAGCCCGTTGCCGAAGCCGCTTGGAGCGCCATTACTAAAGGTGGTATAAAGACCTTTAATCCCGGAAGCACGCTGGGTCAATACATACGGGAACAGCCGGTGGAGTGCTACTTTTGGTCGCTTGGCTTTTTCCACGAGCCACAATATGCCAATGCACGAATTTTCATTTTTCGATGATACATATGATTCATATGGCACCTTGGAAGAGCGTCATCTGTTTAATCAAGCAGTCCAGAGGTAAGCTCTTGGAATACCCTTTAAATTTTATTGTGAAACTTTAGGTTTAGATTTTCTAAATACAAAAATCTGTTAAGCAAATTAGCAAACCATGCATGACTAATCGTCTAACCTTCAACTTTTAAAAAACAGTTGTGGCAATTTGTCATTTTTGTTTTCTTCTCAATAATAGTTGGGATGAATGCAGCAATGATATCACGCCTAATGGATGACATTTCTGGACATGAGGTGACACATTTAACTGTACTATATATATAAACATTTACCGTGTATATTCCATGCAATTTCGCGTAGGGAAAAATGCCCTTGTTGACTTTCATTGTTTTTGTTACGCAGTATGGAATGAATTCTTCTGACAAATTTCTATGGTACACTAGCAATGTGTTGTATGAAATTTTCAACTCATTTGGAAAACAAATGCTCACTTGTATGGTTGGCAGAGACAAACAACATAGGCGAAAGTGCATGTCCTGTCTTCTACAATTTTTGTTGTGCAGTACAAAATGAATTTCAGTGGCAAATTTCTATGGCACATTAGCAGCGCAAGTAAAAGTGTTTTTATGTAATTTTCAACTTATTCGGATAACAAATGCTCACTTGTATGATTGCTGGAGTCATACAACATAGGTGAAAGCAGGTGTCCTGCTTTCCACGATTTTTGTTGTGCATTAGAGAATGAATTCCGGTGGAAAATTTCTATGGCACATTAGCGGCGCAAGTGAAAGTGTTTGTATGAATTTTTTTGCTCACTCAGATAACAAATGCTTGCTTGTATGGTTGCTGAAGACAAACGACATAGGTGAAAGCACGTGTCCTACCTTCTACGATTTTTGTTGTGTAGTACGGAATGAATTCTAGCGATGAATTTATATGGCACATTAGCAGTGCAAGTGAAAAGTGTTGTGTGAAATTTTTAGCTCATTCGGACAATAAATGCTCGCTTGTATGGTTGACGAAGACGAACAGCGTAAGCGAAAGTGCATATCCTACCTTTTACGATTTTTGTTGTGCAGTGCATAATGAATTCCAGTGTCGAATTTCTATAGAACATTAGTGGTGCAAGTGGAAGTGTTATGTGAAACTTTTAGCTCATTCGAACAACAAATACTCGTTTGTATGGTTGTCGGAGACAAACAACGTAGGCGAAAGCGCATGTCCTATCTTCCACAATTTTTGTTGTGCAGTAGAAAATAAATTCCAGCGATGAAATCTATGGCATGTTAGCAGTGCAAGTGAAAGTGTTGTGTGAAATTTTTATCTCATTTAGACAATAAAATGCTCGTTTGTATGGTTGGCGGAGACGAACAGTGTAGGCGAAAGTGTATGTCATGTCTTCCACGATTTTTGTTCATAGTACAGAATGAATTCTAGTGACGAATTTCTATGGCACGTTAGTGGTATAAGTGAAAATCTTGTGTGAAATTTTTAGCTTATTTAGACAATAAATGCTCGCTTGTATGGTTGCTGGAGACAAACAACGTAGGCGAAAGCATGTGTCCTGCATTCCACAATTTTTGTTGGGCAGTGCGGAATAAATTCCAACGATGAATTTTTATGGCACATTAGTGGTGCAAGTAAAAATGTTGTATAAATCTTTGAGCTCATTCGGACAACAAATGCTTGCTTGTTGGGTTGGCGGAGATGAATAGCGTAGGTGAAAGTGCATGTCATGTCTTCCATGATTTCTGTTGCGCAGTACAGAATGAATTCTAGTGGTCAATTTATATGACATGTTAGCGGTGCAAATGAAAGTCTTATGTGAAATTTTTATGTCATTCTTAACAAGCAAGCCCCTATGAACACGGATGAATCTCCATGCCCACACAAGCCTAAAATCACCTACAATTTACTACATGTAATTTGAGTTGCTAGAACGTAGTAACCTATTATGCTAAAGCCTCTCCATAGAGGCACACGTGGCTGTATGAATGTACTTAGATCTATGGAATGATAGATCGGTCCTTAATGACCACGACGAGATCAGCACAATCGAAGGTCTCGTGCAACTGCACTGGTCTCTATAATCACTCACCAAAGTCTAAAACATATTTTCTATTTTATTTGATAACCAAAATAATAGAGGTATCACCTTTGGACCATTTGACAAGTGTCTCCCAGTTTTGAATAATTTGATCAACTTCCAACCTAGCACAACTAGCGTTGATATGAGCATGGTTAAGCATTAATCATTCACTTCTTCTACAATTCCAAAACTTATTCACAAGCAGTGGATAGCAATACTATGGTAACAACAGTGAGGGTATTAATTTATCGAAGTAGGGTCTATGCAAAAATGGATACAACTACCAATCTTACCAATATAGTGATTTTTATCAAAATTAAAACACAACATACATAACAGTGAAACATAGGATCAACATGATCAAAGAGATTCTGCGGGTGATTTGGCATTGATCAAAGAGATTCTGCGGGTCTTTGGTGAGGCATCTGGATTGGTCACTAATATCTCTAAATGCTCTGTGAGCTCGATCCGATGCCACATCCAGGATATTGAAGTTGTGAAAACCTCTTTTCCATGCAAGGTGCAGGAGTTCCCTTGCAAGTATCTTGGGCTTCCTTTGTCTATCAAAACACTTTCTAAGGTTGATTTCTTTGCAATAATTGACAAGATTGCTGCTAAGCTACCAGGTTGGAAGGCAGCCGTGATGCACCCGGCTGGGAGGGCCACCCTCATTCGTGCAGTGCTTACGGCTGCCCATCTATCAGCTCATATCACTAGACTTTCTTAAGTGGGTTATTAAAGCTATTGACAAGATAAGGAGAGCTTTTCTTTGGAAAGGTCGCAAAGATGTAATTGGAGTCCATTGCCTTATTGCTTGGGATTGGAGTCCATTGCCTTGTTGCTTGGGATCGGGTCAAGTAGACAATTGAGCTAGGAGGCTTGGGAATTCTTGATTTAGAGGTGCTTGGATGGGCTTTGCGAATGAGGTGGTATGGCTTAAAAAGACTCAACCCGACTGGCCTTGGGCTGGTCTTGATATTCAAGTGCATCCACATTCATTGGCTTTGTTCTCTGCCTCAGTCTGTTCTATTGTGGGGGACGACAACATAATACTTTTTTGGAGTGACAAATGGCTGCATGAAAAATCCTTACTTGCCCTTGCACCTGCACTTTGTTTACATGTGCCAAAAAGAATTGCTAATTGCATAACAGTACAGGAGGCACTAGCTGATGGCACTTGGATTCGTTACATTAGAGGCAACCTACCAAGTGAGGCATTATTAGAGTATCTCCGTCTTTGGGACCTCTTAACCGGGTTCGTGCTCACTCCTGACGTGGAGGATCAGCATATATGGACACCATCTCCCTCTGGTCAATTCTCAACAAGATCATCCTACCGCCGTTTTCTAGAGAGATCTATGGAGTTTGAGCCGTGGAAGGCAATATGGGAAACCTGGGCTCCTCCTCGATGCAAATTTTTTGTTTGGTTGGCCTCTTTAAACTGTTGCTGGACAGCTGATCGTTTGGCCCGTCGCGGACTAGATCACCCAAAGCATTGCCCACTATGTGATCAAGAGGAGACTATGCAACACTTGCTCACTACTTGTGTGTTTACAAGAGTGTGTGGTTTTCAGTGTTATCTCTGATTGGTCTGCAGCATTTAGCTCCGGGTTTGGATGACTATATTTTTACAGAATGGTGGCGTCAAGCTTCACAAAGGGTTCCCAAGGTTATTCGTAAGGGTTTCAACTCCTTGGTCGTGTTGGTGGCATGATGGATTTGGAAGCATAGAAATGGTTGTATTTTTGAGGGCGTTTCACCTAATCATAATGCTATCATGCGAGACATTAGAGAGGAGGCCAGTGTGTGGTGTATGGCGGGAGCCAAAGGGCTCCGTAGAATTTGGCATTGATGTCTTTTTGTTTGTTGTTCCCCCTAGGGGTTGTCGAGTCGTCTAGACTCCTTTTGTATCACCCTTTCTTCTTAATTTAATGATGCGCAGTTCTCCTGCGGGTTCGAGAAAAAAAAACATGGTCACAGAGGGTGCTTGCCTTGCTCGTTGAACTCTTGGTCTTGCTTTGTAACAGCGTTGGAGATTTCCGTAACATCGGTATCTAACGGTAAAAGCTAAATAACACAAATAAGAGACATGTAAATTTAACAGAGAGCAAATCCAAGTATTTTTGTAGATTACGGAAGTTCATGATTTATTCAAATTTTGAAATAAGATTCACTAAATTTAGAGTTCGTATGCAAAAATTATAAGCATTTGAATTTGGTTCAGGTTGCAAAACGCTGAAAATAAAAAAGGAAAAACACTGTGCATAGAATTTCATTTTAATTTTGTTTTTTCTAAAGGAAAACCTAGTTTGTTGCATCATTAGACTGCTAGGTGAGGCATACTAGTCAGAATTTTATTATTTTTCTAAAACGACTGACATGCGGGATCCACTTATTAGTGGCACAAAACCTAGAACCGGTTTTAATTATAAATCTAACTAATTAACCTACTATGGTCCATATGTCAACGACTTATCAAACTTAACCAAGATTAGTTAGCGCTAATCTAGTCTCTTTGGTGGGGCCCACTCCTCAATGTGAGGAAATAGGGGAGGCATGGCTCGGCCATGGCTGAGCTCGCCGGCGGTAAAGCTCGTTATTATTTGTTATATTGACTTTGTTTCACGCAGATGCAGGTTATTATTGGCTTTTTCTGATAGATAAATAAATAAATGTGGTAATTTTTCACCACAGTTTGTTTCTGTAGTTTGGGCCCTATTATATCTAGCTCTATTATTTGGTGATGGTTCATCACAAAATGTTGTTGGTCTTTTTTCCATTTTACCAATTATGCCCTTTTTCACTATGATCTATACATGTCCCCCTTTTCAAATGTAGTTTCAAGCACAACCTGCACTAACTGAACACCTATTGGAGCTTACTACAAGTACAGAAGGACACTAGAGGACAACCAGTATATTTCATTGTGTTGCTGCAGTGGTCCATTCAGTGATTTGTTCAGGTG
Source organism: Bonia amplexicaulis (assembly GCA_036346245.1). NCBI lineage: Eukaryota > Viridiplantae > Streptophyta > Magnoliopsida > Poales > Poaceae > Bonia > Bonia amplexicaulis. The sequence continues at coordinate 7,392,644 of CM070760.1, read as the reverse complement.
TGCAGTTGTTCCATCGAATCAAATAGTAAAGGTACATAAAAGCATCAGTATGTATGGTCCAATCCAGGTATCAAATATGCTGCTATTGCTGGTTTCAAATTTGGACTATCCAGTTGTTTAATGTTTGAACTGGATTTACCTTTATGCAGTTACGCTTTTGAGTAGCTCGCATACAATGGTTCTTTTTGCAACCCTGCGTCCCTGGCCCGTGGTATGAGTGGAATATATAGCACATTGCTCAATTAGGCTAGCATTTTTATCGAAAGATTTATAAACCAGTATTTGGAACCATTTTATTACCATTAAATTATTACAAAAATGGTAACAGAAGAAATGATGTATGCTAGTGCTAGGTACACCGATCGGACGAATATATGGCTAAGGATGAAAATTTTGCTACTGATTTCTAATCTTCTATTACAGATTGTGACTTATTTGGCTTAACTTGTCTATACGTACATTGTCATGATCTAGATAGCATTCTATTATGTTATGACTTGGTGTAATACTTCAAAAATCATTTTGGATAATCTTCATGGCTCTAATGCTTAATTTGAATAAAATACAATCATTTCATCCAAGTCATGCTTTATTTTCTTCTTTATATCTTGATGATGTTATTGCCAAAAGGGGGAGAAAAATGGAGAAAAAGCTATCTCTTTGGGTTTTTCTAGAGCTGTTGAGGAAAACTTATTCTTTCTGTTTTTGCTCTAGCATTCTCTCTTGTCTACATGGTCATAAGTTTCGTTGCATTTTTTTTGGACCATGTATGACTTCCAAACTCAACTTCATATGCTTTTTCGGTGTTTGTTAATATACTCATCAAGGGGGAGATTGAGAGACCATGTGGAGGTCATCCCGTGTGTATGATGAGTAATTGACATCGGTTTAGGAAAGTCGAGTTTGAGTTGGTTGGTTCGGACCAAGACGTTGCGTGGTATAACGGGCTCGGTCGGACTTGGTCAAACTTGGTCGTATGGGATTAGGATGCATATTTTGATGATTCGACATGTTTGTTGATATTATGATGCTTACATGTATCGAGCGGTACTATTTAATGTGTTTCTTGTCTGTGTTAGTTGTAGGACGTCGACGCGGAGTCGTGGTGAGACACGAGGTGACCGGACTAGACACGTGCGGTGTCGAGGTCAGAACGGTCGAGATGTGTCGAAGACGGCGTGAACTCGAGGTGGTTGCGAGTCGTGGACAACAAGGAGCGCAGAAGCTTCCCGGAAGGTGCAGGAGGGGCGAATCGGTAATTTCGCGAGGCTGCACAAGCGGGAGACGGCGTAACGGGTTGGAGACCCGTTAGCCAAGGGTTATAAATAGGTGTTGGGGGCTGCATACCCCCTCATGGCTTTGGGAGAGAGTTAGGGTTTACTAGAGTCAAAAGAACTTTTAGAGAGTTTGTTTTCACTTTGGCTTTAGTTGTTGAGGAGTGGGTGGAGACAGAACAGGTGGTTCAGGTTCTTTGCAGCTCCTCATGTCTTCGTGAGAGTTCTGAGTGTTCATTCTGAGTTTGTGTTCTTGCGTATGAGTTTTTCTCAGGATGTAAAGATGGTTTGAACTGGATGCATTCCTACTTATGTTAAGCATTTATCTCTCTGTATCAAGATCAATATGAGAAACTCTGTGTCTGAAATGAATTGGTTTTCTTCTCCTTTTCTGTGTTTGTTTTGAGTTTTGCCCAGTGTTATTCTCTTCTTCTTATGGCTTTGAGTTCTTGTAAAAGCAGCTTCTGATTTCTGCTCTGTGCCGGAAATTAGCCTCAAGGTCTTTTGACCAGTTCACTCCAAAGAGCAATATTAGATTCTATGGGTAGTCTCTTCTTTCAGGCATGCGCCTCATTTCCTCTGTTTACCCATTTCTAGGGTTTGAAATCAGAGCACTTTCGATTCCCTTGTGTCTCAGTAAAAAGGTCATTGTGGGTTTGTGTTTTCCAAGTATGAGGCCGTTTCGTGCTGAAATGCAAAGTTTCATGATCAGTGGACATAAGAATATCAAGATATTCAGCTTTTGGTCTCATTCCTTTGGTTGTTTTCAATTTTAGCTCAGATCTCATTTCTTTGCTCTTTGTCTGCAATCTCTCCTTCTCTAAGGATTGCTTTGTTATTTGATTTGAAGTTCCTTTCCAGTAATCTGAGAAGAGCAGCAATCCCTCAAGTTTTCACTACCTTCTCTTCCTCCCTCGATATTTACCGTTCTGAATCTTCAGGTTGCTGTCTTCTGCCTTGGTCTGTGTTCGCTGAACCCTTTTGTTTCTGGTTAAACCGGTTCTTCACATTCGGTTGCACTGGTTATGATTTAGCAATCAAGCCGGCAGATATCAAACCGGTTTTGAATTTAGTGTCTAACCGACAGTTGAATCTGAATTCAGAAAATCAGACTTTGTTTGTCTGTTGTCTGTAACTCTCCATTTTTCATTTTCTTCGGTCAGCTTTGTCTGTCTGTTTGGGTTTCCTGCAGCCGAATGTTTCTGTCTTCTGCTGATGAAGTTATTAGCTGCTGTTATTTCTCTCCCTGCTGGCTGCTAGACTGCACTGCAGATTTTAGTCTGTAGCAGTTTCAGTTTGCCGGCAATACTCATTTGGTAATCTGAAATTTCTGTTTGGCTGCAGTTTGATTTTCAAGTTTTTCAGTTTTCCTTTCTCCGGTTTCAGCTGCTGCTAAGTGCTTTCTTGCCGACAGCTAGGAAGAAAAACTTGGTCTTCTGTAATGACGCGGCAGCATGGTAGTTTTCAAGACTTGGTCTTCTGCTGCTAATATCTTGTGTTTTGCCAAGTATTTTTCAGTGTGTCTTTAGCTCTCGGCAGCAAGGTAGTTTCTATTTATTTTGTTTTCTTTTCAGCAGCTTTTGGGTTCTTGAGTTCTTCTCAATTTTTGGCAAGGATTATCGATATTCTCTGTCTTTTCGGCCAAGTTGGTTACATCTATTTTGTCGGTCTTGGCTTTCCAACAAGCGTCGATTTCTTACCTCATAACTACGCTAGCTATTGTAGAAGCAAGCGACGTGGATACTGAGGGCGATTTTTGAAGGCAGCATTCACCCCCCTCTGTTACCGTTTTCGATCCTATAGAAAATATATAAAACCCGCCAAACTTAGCCTATTTTGGTCATCTGCAAGGTTTCCTGTAGTTCAGTGAACAGCAGCATAGGCAACAGCATAAAGAATCCCAACCTGCCATGTTGAACCGATTACTCTTCCTCATGGACCTACTAGTCAAGTGGTGCCTACTAGTCAGAATTTCATTGTTTTTCTAAAACGACTGACATGCAGAGTCCAATTGCCAGTGACATAGAATCTAAAACTAGTTTTAAATTTAAATCTAACTAATTAACCTAATAGGGCCAATATGTCAGTGGCCTTTTAAACTTAACCAAGATTAGTTAACTCTAATCTAGTCTCCTCGATGGGGCCCACTTATTAGAGAGAGGAAACAACGGAGGCATTGCTCAGGCATGGCCGAGCTCGTTGCCGAGCTCGCCGACGGCAAAGTGGAGATGATGCAGGCTCGAGCACTGGCAAAATGGATTGGCGGGACTAGGGAGAAGCTATGGGTAGCAACGACGAGGTTTGCGGTGGTTCAGCGCATAGACACAAACTACATGTATTATTGTTGCATATATTTTCCTTTGATTTACCCTTTATATTTTTTTGCATTCCATGATCGGTATCCATCATTTACATGCTTTTCTATAATTAATTATCCGAATTGCATAATTTTACTTTTTTTAATTTTCCGATACGAATGGATTCTTCCAAGTTTTCTTTGCGTTTTCCTCAAACCAAAGAGGGCCTAAGAGAATGAATTTTATGAACCTAGCAGTGGCCATCTCACCTTCCCTCCCCGTTGGATCGTTCTATTGATTTTAGTTTCATGCACTTCTTATCAGCATCAAGGTCCAAGTCGTCTCCTCTAAGATCTCCGATAGATTTGAAGATACGATGGTAAAAATTTTCAAAGCTCACTGTAGTAGCCACTCCTCATCACGCCTCAAATGTTATCCGTTCTAATCTACAAGTTTCACATTTTACCAACAATGAATAATATTACTAAGATGACATCATCAAGGTATCAGCTTATCGTGGTGGTATCTATGCAACAATCGGGATCGGTGACTTTGAGAGAGAACTAGCGATTTATTATTTTGTTCTGCAATTCAGGTCAAGCCGTCGTTCCATTGGGAATTGGGGACTTGGCGTTCGTCGTTCGTGGTCTCGCGATGAACAATTATCTGGTGTGTTTTGGGTGTATTTCAAAAAGTTGAGGGTTCGTGCATTGACGCGAGTATTCAACTAGCGACATCGTCTACTTCGCATCAACTATCCACGGTTCCTCACTGAGAAGATCGGGCCCTCTCCGTACAATTAATCTACTATGGTCCACATGTCAATGACTTATTAAACTTAACCAAGAGTAGTTAGCGCTAATCTAGTCTCTTCGGTAGGTCCCACTTGTTAGAGAGAGGAAACGGGAGGCGCGGCTCGAGCATGCCTGAGCTCGTTGACGAACTCACAGCAAAGTGAGGACGACACAGGCTCGGGCAATGGATTGGTGAGACCAGAGAGAAGCTAAGGGTAGCAACGGCGAGGTTTACGGTGGACCAGTGCAGAGGCGTATGCGCCATTTTTGCATATATTTTCCTGTTATTTACCCCTTATATTTTTCTCATTATAGGCCCATTATCCATTATTTACACATTTTTCTATCATTAGTTTGGAGAGAAATTTGTAATCATTAGTTCGCCAGTAATCATAAGGACTCACAAGACTACGACTACTGATATGTTTGTGGCCAAACATTCGAAGAGAATAGAAATTGTGTTGCTTTTTTTGATAGGAAGCACACAAAACTTAACTGTTATGAATATTGTGTGTATATTTGTGATGTCTAAAGGGCAATATATATAGGAAATACAAGAGGATATACAGAGGAATATGCCATATACAGATAAGGAAACCAAATCATATAAGGAAACGAATAACAACCCAATTCTATCCTTAACACCCCTCAAACTTATGGTGGATCACACATACTAAGTTTGGAGAGAAATTTGTGGCTTCGTGAATAAGTCAGCAAGCTGTAACTCTGATGGCACAAGCTGTAGAACAAGTACTTCCTCCTGCACCTGTGAGCGAGTGTATGAAACATCCACACTAATGTGCTTGGTGAGCTCATGCTTCGCTGGATCACGAGCAATACTGATAGCACTTGTACCATCAGACATAAGTGTCGTAGGTCCCCTCACAGGTACTCCAAATCTGCAAGTAGCCAGCATCCACACCAATGTGCTTGGTGAGCTCATGCTTCACTGGATCACGAGCAATACTGATAGCTCTCGTACTGTCAGACATAAGTGTCGTAGGTCCCCTCACAGGTACTCCAAAATATGCAAGTGCCACCTCAACCAAGTAGTCTCTGTCGTCACTGCTGCCATAGCTCTCAACTCAGCCTCTGCACTCGAACGGAAAACTTCAGTCTGTTTCTTTGTCTTCCGGGCAATCAAGGAGGAGCCAAGAAAAACACAGTAAGCAGAAAGAGAACGACGATCAGAAGGATCACTATCCTGGGTCGCATCAGAGTACATCTGAAACTATAGTGAGGTGGAGTTAGGAAAAAATAAGCCACGAGAGAGATTATCCCACGCAAGTAGCGAAGAACACGAAGGAGGTGACTGTAGTAAAGATGAGTAGGACGAGCCATGAACTGACTTAAGATATGAACAGAATGAGCAATATCAGAGCGAGTGCTCACAAGATATACCAGACTCTCGATAAGATGGCGATAATAGGTAGGATCTTCAAGAAGATCACCATCGGTAGCACGAAGCTGAAGGGAGAGCTCCATAGGAGTCTCAACTGTGCGAGTGTTAGTCAGACCATACCAATTAAGAGGATCCTGGACATACTTCTGCTGGGAGAGGTAGTAACCCTCAGGTGTGGAAGAAACCTCAATCCCAAGGAAGTATCAAAGCAAACCAAGATCAGTCATCAGAAGCTGCTCACTGAGATGCTTCTTCACGTATGTGATGAATGAGGAATCGTCACCAGTAATGAGCATGTCATCCACATATAGAAGTAGTGTCCTACCTCGAGGTGAGACATGGACAAAAAGAGCAGGATAGTGGGCACTAACAGTGAAGCCGACAGCGGTAATCACTGAGGTGAAACGCCCAAACCAGGCACGAGGGGCCTATTTGAGGCCATAAAGAGCACGACGGAGTTGACAGACATGCCATCTGGAAAAGAGTACTCAGGTGGTGGCTGCATGTAAATCTCCTCATGTAAAACACCATTAAGAAGGACATTCGTAACATCCATCCGAGAGATAGACCACCGGCGAACAGAAACAACCGCAACAAGAGTGCGAACAGTGGCCATATGGGCAATAGGGCAAACGTCTCGTCGTAATTACGACCATACTCCTGTTGGAAGCCATGACAGTTGACAGACAATGAAGTCCCGTCAGCTGTCTGAGCAGAGAAAGGAAAATCAGGAGGTCCTACTGAAGTGAGAGATGTGGAGTCTGCTGTCATGTGAAAAGATGCACCAGAATCTAGAACCCAAGAGGTACCTGGAGGAGACGTCTGAGCTAAACTGGCAGAATCCGCTGAGCTGTGAGGGAGCTACTAAAGTAGAGCCTGGTAGAGCTGCTGAACAGAGTCACATTTCTGAGTAGAACCTGATGAGCTGGTCTGTCCTCCTGTGAAGGAAGGGCCTCCCTGCCCCCCTTTGGTCGCCCACCCCCACGTGTCTTGTTCTACTATTTCTGCACCGCACAACTCTGGTAGTCATGCCCAAAGTTCTTACAGTAGTTTCACTGAACTCCTGTTGGTGTGAAAATAGGAGCGGAGATAGGCACCTGGGGAGAGGCCGTAGTCGAAGCAGATATCATTGCCGTAGTCGAAGAAGGGGCAACAAGCACATTCGGAACAAACTATCTTACTAACTCGAGACGAATCTCTTCAGCCCGAAGCATCGAAAGGGCCTCTGTAACGGTCGATCGTGGAGAGCGGCTCAGCAACTGAGCTCTGATAGACTCAAACTCTAGGCAAAGGCGACAGACGAAGTCATAAAGGCGAAGGCGATCATTATCCGCCTTTTGCACTTTGTGACACTCCTCACAAATTGGAGAGGCCAGCTCATCTAGCTAGCACCAGAAACTTGCCAGGGCCCGAAAGAAGTCATCAATAGAAGAATCTCCCTACCGAAGCGTCTCCTACTCACGCTGAAGCGAAAAGAACTAAGCATCACTGCTCTCCAGGTATCGTTCACGCAAGTACTTCCAGATCTGTCAGTAGACCATAGACCAACAATATCTGGCTGGATGGAGTCGTCGATGCTGACCGTCAGGATAGCACAAACACGGGCCTCATCAGCACACCAGTGCTCGAAAGCGTCAATGGCATACTGAAAAGCCTCATTAGCAGCGTCAGCAGCATCAACAACCTTTGCCTCCTTCTTGGCGGCCTCATCTGCTGTAGAAGGTGCAGAAGTAGACTATTTAGGAGCAGGCTGAACCGGTAGTGGCGGAGAAGGGCGTGCACCGGTGAGATGTACCTAAAGGCGAAGACCATCAAGCGTGATCTCCATATGAGAAGACCATAACCTATAGTTCGTTCTATGGAGATTTGTTCCCGAGAATGGGATCGTAGCAGATGAAATGTAAGCCATCGGTAGGCGCACTAGATGGCGTGGTGACCAAGGCAACGAAGTCTAGCAGGCGGCGCTGGACAGCGCAATGGTTAAATCAACGTTATGTTTTCTCTCTCACTTTTTTCCTTTTTCTTCTTTTTCTTTGTTTACACTAATACAAAAAATGAAGCGTCTCTCGGCCGCTCGGCCGAAACCGACAGTCAACTTGCTTGGGCATCGTCGAGGCGACAAGCAGGTGGCCGATGGAGAGGCGGCCAACAGAGCGTCGACGGGGCCTCATGGGCCGTCAGCAAAGCGGCAGCCGGTAGCGATCGAGCGGGTACCGCCGAATTGGGTGAAGACGATGGCGGCAGCTCGGGCAACGGTGGCCCGGGCAATGGTGGTGGCTCAGGCCACGGTGGCTTGGGCGACAGCGGCGGCTTGAGTGGTGGTGGCCCGGGTGGTGGCGACGGCAGTGGCGACGGCCTGGGCGGCGTCGGAGGCAGCGGAAGAACAAGGTCAGAGCCCTAGCTCTGATACCATGTTATGAATATTGTGTCTATATTCATGAGGCCCAAAGGGCAATATATATAGAAAGTACAAGAGGATATATAGAGGAATATACCATATACAGATAAGAAAACCAAGTCATATAAGAAAACGAACAACAATCCTATTTTATCCTTAACATTAACAAGAGCTAGTTATTTATGATAATGTTTACCGAATTCCCTGGAAAATCATGCTAGAATTCCATATTAAATGGAATGCATTGTTGTATAATAGGGCCTATGGCCTACGGTGTGTACATTTTACCTAAACAGGTCCATTAAAGGGCACAAGATCTAATATGACCCATTATTATATTTTAGCCTCGTATCATTTCTTACTAGTTCATGGCTCCTTTCTCAAGCCTATATAAAGAGGAGAGGAGGCTACATATTGTACACATATCTGTCTCTGGCCAAAATCAATAAAGTTAAGAGACTAACGCAACTACATCATGTGTACTCCTCAAAATTTTTCATTCTTACATGATCGTTTGTCGGTTGGGGTGGGCATGTTTCGAACTGCATCGACCCTTCCTTGCCGTGTCTACCCCACACAACCATTTGGAGGTCAATGGGCCGACTCGAGGAGGAATCATGCTAGATCCCTGAGACCCATTGGATCTTTAGGGTCAACCCCTTTTAGTTAATCCATCATAAAGCAGCAAGCAAGTATGCAATGAGTCACAGATCAAACAGGGAAACGAAGTCCTCCGTTTATTTTACAGATCAAAGTATGAGGTCAAGTACCACCATTTCTCTCCCTCTTCCTCACTCACTTCGATGGCGGCGTGTAGGGATGGAGGCGGCGGATCGAATGACGACAGCATGTGGGAATAAGGCAAGGCTATGTGTGTCCAGGAACTCGGTGACGCTCGTGAATTTGTTGCTCCAGAGGAAGCGGCGTGCGTGCTCCCTAACACAACTATCGTTGTAGTCAAGGATGAGGTGGATGTGTAGCTAGTGCTCGTGGTGGTCAGCGACTTGAGCTGCTCCCCCACTGTAGTGGTCGTGGTAATCGAGGATAGGGTGGATGTGCAGTTGGTGCTCGTGGTGACATAGTACATATAGGTAACAACCGACCATATGCCTATACGATGAGTTTATGACATATGAGCTGACCAGCCAAATAGAGCATACAACATAAGCGATTTAGCAGAAATGATGATAAAAGAGGTATAAAAAACTAACGAGTATGCCTTAACCCATCCACAAGCCAGTAAGACCCTAGTAACCAGCGTCGTCATCGTCAAAACCTACTGCGTAAAAGTAACCACCTGACGGATATTCTTCCACATCTTCTGAATATGTTCAACAAACAATCGTAAGTATGAAAATCGAACTCCGCAAGACTTTATAGCAAAGTATTACATTATGCAAATTGAGACAAAGGTAGCTGTCCATTCTAGTGTAATTTGTACAAAACCATCTTTTATTTGCAGTAGAGAGTAATAGATTGCAACTGGAAGTTGTAAGAGTATTTAAATTTATTAAAGGGTAGGAGAAGAAAATGACGAGACGATAACTTTTTTTCTGCGGACACCCACTCGGCTTAAATCCGACGGACACCATGCTCGCGCGTGCTGAATGGACGATGGATGTTGGCATCGTTGAATTAGCTTAGCATCAACGTATGAGTGTGTATTATTCATTAGTTGACATGTCCGTCTCACCTTTCGTTGATGCGAACAGAGAACGTACCTAGTAATTGTTTTTGTACGCTACTGCATTGTTCTGCCATGTCTCTCCAAATGTAGTGGAAGCCTTACTATATGTTACGCCGCGAGTGAGATTTATTACATATCGTGGTGGCTGAACACATTGCAAGTTGCTTGTAAATATTGTAACAAGTCTCTTTTTCTATACATAGTTATTTCAATAGTGTAGCTAGTCACAAGCTAGGTTGTTTCGTATTCCCTTTGCTTAGTTTTGACACAAAGAGCCCATTTGCAGGGATGACAGAAATGGTACTGAAATGGAAATGGAAGGAGGACCTTACAGAACAAGCGGACCAAAACGGGAGCACGCCTCTCCACTTTGCGGCATCACTTTCATATCAAGTTCCAGAGATTGGTAGAGGTCAACGCGTCTTGATCTTCCAGAGGTGGCTTCCTTGGTTTTCCTTCGTTCGGTATCCAGAGTTTGGTGTTGGTGAACGCGTCTTGATCTTCCAGCGGAGATTTCCTTGGTTTCCCTGCTTTCCCATCGTTCTGGATCCAGTCGACCAATTGCTGCAGATTAACCCAGCTCCACTGTATCAGCCAGACTACGATGGTTTGTCCCCCATACACGTCGCTGCCTCCTCAGGTGCGCATTTGACCGCAATCAAATTCATCAACGAATCTCCTGATATCGCTGGCTTGCGCGATGCCAAGGGAAGGACTTTCCTTCATGTTGCTGTCGATATGAAAAAACGGAATATTTTGCCAAACTCGCAAGTTGGCGTGGATTTTGAATATGCAAGATATTGAAGGGAACACCGCACTGCACTTAGCAGTACAGACTGGGGTCCTACCAATTTTTTGTTCTCTGCTGAAGAACAGGGGAGTGCACTTGAATTTAACAAATAACAATGGGGAAACTCCTCTAGATCTGTCACGGAGTAAGATTCCTGCTGGATTTTTCTATGGATGGGTAATACACTTTTCTCCTTTTGGTATTAGGCTTGTTCCCTTGAAAGTCCTATGTTGAACTTCTAGTTTGTTTTTGCAGAACCCTGAAAACTTGATATATAGAGCTTTAACATTTTGTCACGCTAGGCATGGCAATCTTCGGTTTGATCATTTTCAAGAGCAATGCATTCCTCAACAGAAACCGGAGGATGAAGTGAAGGAATCAGACAAACTGACAAGTTCAACACAAACTCTGGGCATTGGGTCCGTGCTAATTGTAACCATCACGTTTATTAAAGCATAAATAGCACATTTAAACAAGTGGCTTACTGCCCTAACAACCAAATAGCGGCAAATTCCCTTTGCCGATCAAGTTATACATGGATTTCCCATCCACAAATTCTTTGAACCATTTTACAAGACATAAAACTACATATTGTGTGATATAACCAAGTTTGGACCATAACCGTGGACATAGCTATTCGAATAGATTTACACTCTATAGAGGTTGTACAACTTAACTCATACGATATAAACATCCCACCATATTATATATGTCACGCGATACCATACGTATCCGATTTAAGAGTTCATGACGAATCTTCTACATTACCGATCCTAACAACCACTGTGCTATAAATACCTTTTTAAGACGAGAAGTCCTCCCTAATGTCCTAAGAATCATACGATGTGTACTTGGGTCTGTGGCACAAAAGATCTGTCCTTAATGACCCAGACAAGACCACCACAATCTAATGTCTCATGCCACTGCACCGATCTCTACAATCACTCACCTAAGTCTAAAATATGTTTTCTATTTTATTTGATAACTAAAATAACAGAGGTATCACCTTTGGACCATTTCACAAATGTCTCCCAATTTTAAACAATTTGATCAACTTCCAACCTAGCACAATTAGTACCGATATAAGCATGGCTAAGCATTAACTATTCATTCTTCTACAATCCACAATAAATACACAAGTAGTGGATATCAATAAAATGGTGGCAATAGTGAGGGTATCAATTTATTAAGGTAGGGTCTATGCAAAAATTAAATATAACTATTAACCTTATCAATATAGTGATTTTTACAAAAATTACGCACATGCATAATAATTTTGAAACACAACATACATAACAGTGAAATATATGACCAACATGGTCAAATGGGTGCTTACCTTGCTCGTCGAACTTTTGGTTTTGCTCTGGAGTGGTGTCAGAGATTTCCGTAACATCGGTATCTAACCAGTAAAAGCCAAATAGCACAAATAAGAGCCATATAAATTCAGTAAGGAGCAAATCCAAATATTTTTGTACATAATGGAAGTTCATGATTTTTGAAAAAAATAGAAATAAGTTTCACTTAATTTAGAGTTCGTAGACAAAATTTATAAGCATTTGCATTTGGTTCGGTTTGCAAAATGCTGAAAAAGAAAAAGAAAAAAATGTCCACAAAATTTCATTTTAATTTCTTTTTTTCTTTGTAAAGGAAAACCTGATTTGTTGCGTCAGTAGTCTGCCAAGTGGGGCCTACTAGTCAGAATTTCATTATTTTTCTAAAACGACTAACATGCAGAGTCCAATTGTCAGTGACATAGAATCTAAAACTAGTTTTAAATTTAAAGCTAACTAATTAACCTACTAGGGCCCATATGTCAGTGGCCTTTTAAACTTAACCAAGATTAGTTAACTCTAATCTAGTCTCCTCGATGGGGCCCACTTATTAGAGAGAGAAAACAACGGAGGCATTGCTCAGGCATGGCCGAGCTCGCTGACGGCAAAGCGGAGATGACGCAGGCTCGAGCAATGGCAAAATGGATTGGCGGGACTAGGGAGAAGCTATGGGTAGCAACGACGAGGTTTGCGGTGGTCCAGCGCAGAGACACGAACTACATGTATTATTATTGCATATATTTCCCTTTGATTTACCCTTTTATATTTTTTGCATTCTATGATTGGTATTCATCATTTACATATTTTTCTATAATTAATTATCCGAATTGCATAATTTTACTTATTTTAATTTTTCGATACGAATGGATTCTTCCAAGTTTTCTTTGCGTTTTCCTCAAACCAAAGAGGGCCTAAGAGAATGAATTTTATGAACCTAGCAGTGGCCAGCTCACCTTCCCTCCCCGTTGGATCGTTATATTGTTTTTAGTTTCATGCACTTCTTATCAGCATCAAGGTCCAAGTCGTCAGGGTCCTCTAAGATCTCCGATAGATTTGAAGATATGATGGTAAAAAATTTCAAAGCTCACTGTAGTAGCCACTCCTCATCACGCCTCAAATGTTATCCGTTCTAATCTACAAGTTTCACATTTTACCAACAATGAATAATATTACTAAGATGACATCATCAAGGTATCAGCTTATGGTGGTGGTATCTATGCAACAATCGGGATACAACTACTAACGTTACCAACATAGCAATTTTTATCACAATTACGAGTATGCATAATAGTTTTTATGAAACAACATATATAATAGTAAAATATGGTTACAACATGGTCAAAGAGGTATTTTCCTTGCTTGTTGAACTCTTGGTCTTGCTTTAGAGTAGCGTTAGATATTTTCGTAACGTCGGTATCTACTCATCAAGAGTTAAATAACACAATTAAGATCCAAATAAATTAAAACAGAGAGTAAATTTAAATATTTTTATAGATTATGAAAAATCATGATTTTAGAAAATTCTAGAGACAAAATTACTCAATTTAGAGTTCGGATGCAAAAGCTATGAGCATTTGAATTTGGTTCGGTTTGCAAAATGCTGAAAAAGAAAGGGAAAACAACGTGCATGTAATTTCATTTTAATTTCGTTTTTTCTTTCTAAAGGAAAATCTTGTTTGTTGCGTCATTAGATTGCCAGCAGCCTACTAGTCATAATTTTATTATTTTCTAAAACGACTAACAAGCAGAGTCCACTTGTCCGTGACACGGAACCTAAAACCAATCTTAATTCTGAATCTAACTAATTAACCTACTATGGTCCACATGTCAATGACTTATTCAACTTAACCAAGAGTAGTTAGCGCTAATTTAGTCTCTTCGGTAGGTCCCACTTGTTAGAGAGAGGAAACGGGAGGCACGGCTCGAGCATGCCCGAGCTCGTTGACGAACTCGACAGCAAAGTGAGGATGACGCAGGCTCGAGCAATGGCAAAATGGATTGGTGAGACCAGAGAGAAGCTAAGGGTAGCAACGGCGAGGTTTACGGTGGACCAGTGCAGAGGCGTATGCGCCATTTTTGCATATATTTTCTTGTTATTTACCCCTTATATTTTTCTCATTATAGGACCATTATCCATTATTTACACATTTTTCTATCATTAATTGTTCGAATTGAAAAAATTTATATTTTTATAATTTTTTGTAGCGTCGAGCTACATTGTTTTTTAAACTTGGTGTGTTAAGACTGCTTCGTACCTATGTACACGTCCGCGTGGATGTGAGAAATCACCGCGTAAAAAAAACGAAGTTTGGAGGTCTAAAACGGAAGACAACACTACCCGATTCCAATCACTCGCCCCGAATCTATTCTGTAACGATGGCTCTTCCCCAATCCCCACACGACCCGATTCTAATCACTCGCCCCCGATATATTCTCCCCAAGGTTTCAAATAGCCGGCTATAGCCACCTCTATAGCCGGATTTAGCCTTTGGGAAGGCTAAGGACTAAGAGAATTTAATTTTGATGCTAAACAGTGTTTGCCGCTATTAGCTAGATTTAACCTTCTAAATTCGCTAATTGGACTGCTATTTAGCCTATTAAAGAGGAAAAAAAAATCTGAAGTGGGTCGAATCGGAGCTGACCGTCTGGCCCAGACTCTGTGCTGCATAACGTAACCCTAGCCTCCTGCTATAGCCACCGCCGCTCACAGCCTCACACCAGTCACCAGGCCGCCACGCCTGTGCCACCCGTGCCGTCGCCGCTGCCCGCCGCCGCCGCCACGCCTCCCGAGCCCGTGCCGCCCGCCGCCGCCGGCACGCTTCCGTCGCCAGTGAGGTCGCTGCAAAGCGCCGATGCTCCCAGGACGCAATCCGCGGGCGCTCGATGAGCGTAATCTCGTACCGCATCACGCCCGCTCCGACTCCTTCCCCGACGAGGACAGCTACGTGCCGCCTAGCTCCCCCTCCAACCCCGATGAAGATGGTACTGAAAGGTCCATGTCGTCTGAGCCCTCAACGATTTACGATAGATTTGAAGATACAATAGTAAGACTTCACAAAGATCGTTGCAGTAGCCGCCCCTCCCCACCACGCTGCAAATGTTGTCTGATGTAATTAGCAACCTGTGGTGGAGTGATGCATGATCTATTAGTATCTTTGCTACAATGAATTGCACTTACCCTACTTGTTTATGCACAAGCTGCACAAGCCATGATAGATAATAAAACACTTCCCTCTACTTTTTTCTGCAACTCGTGCAGTAATAAATTACTTCTGCTGTCATCAAGTTGCGGGGGTACCGATAAAATTTTAAGAACTGTTGTCTTGGACTATTCGGATATATTCAAGATGTTGTTTCCAACTTATCTGATGTAGTTTCAGAGGGCCCATGCAAGTTATTATTGGCTTTGTTTAAGCTGGATGCACGTTATTGTTTGTTATGTTGGCTTTGTCTCACGCGGATGCAGGTTATTATTGGCCTTTTCTGACAAATAAATAAATAAATGTGGTAATTTCACTACAGTTTGTTCTATAGTTTGGGCCCTATTATATCTAGTTCTATTATTTGGTGGTGGTTCATCACAAAATGTTGTTGGTCCTTTTTTTTCGTTTTACCAACTATGCCCTTTCTCACTATGTTCTATGCAATTCCCCCTTTTCAAATGTAGTTTCAAGCACAACCTGCACTAACTGAACACCTATTGGAGCTTACTACAAGTACAGAAGTACACTGGAGGACAACTAGTAGATTTCGCTGTGTTGCTGAAGTGGTCCATTCAGTGATTTGTTCAGGTGTGCATTTGTTCCATCGAATCGAATAGTAAAGGTGCATAAAAGCATCAGTATGTATGGTCCAATCCAGGTATCAAATATTCTGCTTTTACTGGTTTCAAATTTGGACTGGCCAGTTGTTTAAGGTTTGAACTGGATTTACTTTTATTCAGCTACGCTTTTGAGTAGCTCGCATACAATGGTTCTTTCTGCAACCCTGCGTCCCTGCCCTGTGGCATGAGTGGAATATACAGCACATTACTCACTTAGGCTAGCGTTTGTATTCAAAGATTTATAAACCAGTATTTGGAACCATTTTATTACCATTAAATTATTAGAAAAATGGTAACCGAAAAAATGATGTATGCTAGTGCTAAGGATGAAACTTTCGCTACTGATTTCTAATCTTCTATTGCAGTTAACACCCTTGGGATTGTAGACAGCAGTCAGTTGGTCTGACTATTAGTATATAACTCATAACAAAGTCTGAATTGGTAAGAAAATAAAGTGATGTGAAGGAATTGTGATTCAATGAATTTCGAAATAAACTGGTGTGGAATTTCGAAGGAAAATATATGAAACCCACCAAACTTAGCCTATTTTGGTCATCTGCAAGGTTTCCTGTAGTGCAGTGAGCAGCAACATAGGCAACAGCATAAAGCATCCCATCCTGCCATATTGAACCGATTACTCTTCCTCAGAATTTTGTACTGAAAGTGTTGTTCAGATTTCTACTGCATGTTCCAGACCTTTCTTTGGCTATGAAGGGCCTTCTAGCCAACAGTTGCTGATCCAATGGGAGCTCGTAAATCTTGAGATAGGCACACCTGTTTCACAGAGAAAGAGTCACAAATCATATATTACGTGCAGTCTATTCATGTCACCACAGTACCAAACAAATTGGTACGCACCGAAACTGTGCTAGCTGCTTTCACAAACCTCTGAACTGGAAATCTGGAATCCAAAGTGCCTGGCATAGTAAAAGAAAATGTGGAAATAGGTAACAATTCAGCCGTGCGCAGTTTGATTAATGTATGATTTTCCAATTTTGACAATGCTATAACAGTAGTTTGTGCATGGGCAGTCGGCATAGCGGGTGTTAGCCATCTTCAAACATCTAAGGAGATAATTATCTATTCGCAGCAAACACCTAATGAAAATTACAGAACAACTACATGCAATGTATATCGTTTTTTGACATCCACTACTATCACTTGACAGTACCATGTGTATGTAGAAAGAGGGACTAAATACTGGTCTTATATGGACCAAAGGACTATTCTTTTGGAGATTTGGACCAAAGGACTAACCCTATCCCAATCTTTAGGTTCTGCTGCATGTCTGCATATTAGAAGAAAGCAGTTTTACTTCTCCGAAAAAACACAGTAAAGTTCTCTTATTGGCTTGTACTATTTGGTACCAATCTTCAATGGGCTATAATCTGGCGATAAAACGTTAATCCACAGATTAAACGCAGCAAGGTTGGAAAGATGATTTTTTATTGGATTCAGATTGCAATCGCTGATGTAATCATAAGGACTCACAAGACTACGACTACTGATGTTTGTGGCCAAACATTCGAAGAGAATAGAAATTATGTTGCTATTTTTGATAGGAAGCACACAAGACTTAACAGTTATGAATATTATGTGTATATTTGTGAGGCTCAAAGGGCAATATATACAAGGAGTACAAGAGAATATACAGAGAAATATGCCATATGCAGATAAGAAAACCAAGGCATATAAGGAAACGAATAACAATCCAATTCTATCCTTAACACCTCAAACTCATGGTGGATCACACATACTAAGTTTGGAGAGAAATTTGTGGCTTCGTGAAGAAGTCAGCAAGCTGTAACTCTGATGGCACAAGCTGTAGAGCAAGTACTCCTTGTACCTGTGAGCGAGTGTATGAAGCATCAACACTAATGTGCTTGGTGAGCTCATGCTTCGCTGGATCACGAGCAATACTGATAGTACATGTACCGTCAGACATAAGTGTCGTAGGTCCCCTCACAGGTACTTCAAATCTGCAAGTAGCCAGCATCCACACCAATGTGCTTGGTGAGCTCATGCTTCACTGGATCACGAGCAATACTGATAGCACTCGTACTGTCAGACATAAGTGTCGTAGGTCCCCTCACAGGTACTTCAAATATGCAAGTGCCAACTCAACCAAGTAGTCTCTGTCGTCACTGCTGCCATAGCTCTCAACTCAGCCTCTGCACTCGAACGGAAAACTACAGTCTGCTTCTTAGTCTTCCGGGCAATCAAGGAGGAGCCAAGAAAAACACAATATGCAAAAAGAGAACGACGATCAGAAGGATCACTAGCCCAGGTCAATCAGAGTACGTCTGAAACTATAGTGAGGTGGAGTTAGGGAAAAACAA
Source organism: Bonia amplexicaulis (assembly GCA_036346245.1). Lineage (NCBI taxonomy): Eukaryota > Viridiplantae > Streptophyta > Magnoliopsida > Poales > Poaceae > Bonia > Bonia amplexicaulis. The sequence continues at coordinate 7,374,509 of CM070760.1, read as the reverse complement.
GCGACGAGAGATTATCCCACGCAAGTAGCAAAGAACACGAAGGAGGTGACTGTAGTAAAGATGAGTAGGACGAGCCATGAACTGACTCAAGATATGAACAGCATGAGCAATATCAGAGCGAGTGCTCACAAGATATACTAGACTCTCGATAAGATGGCGATAACAAGTAGGATCTTCAAGAAGATCACCATTAGTAGCACGAAACTGAAGGGAGAGCTCCATAGGAGTCTCAACAGTGCGAGTGTTAGTCAGACCATACCGATCAAGAGGATCCTAGACATACTTCTGCTGGGAGAGGTAGTAACCTTCAGGTGTGGAAGAAACCTCAATCCCAAGGAAGTACCTAAGCAAACCAAGATCAGTCATCAGAAACTGCTCACTGGGATGCTTCTTCACGTATGTGATGAATGATGAATCGTCACTAGTAATGAGAATGTCATCCACATATAGAAGAAGTAGTGTCCTACCTCGAGGTGAGACATGGACAAAAAGAGCAGGATAGTGGGCACTAACAGTGAAGCCGACAGCGGTAATCACTGAGGTGAAACACCCAAACCAGGCACGAGGGGCCTATTAGAGGCCATAAAGAGCACGACGGAGTTGACAGACATGGCCATCTGGAAAAGAATACTCAGGTGGTGGCTACATGTAAACCTGCTCATGCAAAACACTATTAAGAAAGGCATTCTTAACATCCATATGAGAGATAGATCACCGGCGAACAGAAGCAACTGCAACAAGAGTGCGAACAATGGTCATATGGGAAATAGGGCAAACGTCTTATCGTAATCACGATCACACTCCTGCTGGAAGCCACGAGCCTTGTAGCGCTCAATAGTACCATTAGACCTGATCTTAATTTTGTACACTCACTTGCACGTGATAGGACGAGTATGCATAGACGTCGGTACAATATCCCAAGTCTCATACGTATAAGAGCATCAAGCTCCCTGCCATAGCGAGCTGCCACTCAGAATGAGAAGCAGCCTTGCGATAAGAACTATGCTCAATGACAGATGGAGCATGTGCGGTCGAAGTAAAACCAAGACGACCAGGAGGTCGAACGGATATCCGGTAATGAAGAGTGTAACGAGGAGCATCATCAAAGGAAGCAGACGTCGGTGTCGGCAAGATGCCAGAAGATGGGTGGTGAAGAACGAGGACGTTTGGAGTAGTGCATCCCAGAGAACCGAGATGGTGGTGCTGCAGGAGAAAGAGGTGGTGCTGTAGAAGGCAACACAGAAGGTGTAGGTATAGAAGGAACCACTGGAGACAGGCTAGAGGAAGGCTGTGAAAGGGGAGAAATGGGTATAGAGTCAGAGAGAGACAACCAGGAGATCGTCTCAATGTGGAAGTAGGGCGAGGAGCTCGTCTCAATGGTGGAAGTAGGACAACTAAGATCAGTGAGTTGTCCCACCGAAAGAAGCTGCATGGTAAGCTGGGGAACATGAGAATTAGCTGGAACAAAAAAGTCAGTGGACAAAAGAATGCTCTGACAATTGACAGACAATGAAGTACCGTCAGCTATCTGAGTAGAGATAGGAAAATCAGGAGGTCCTACTGAAGTGAGAGATGTGGAGTCTGGTGTCATGTGAAAAGATGCACTAGAATCTAGAACCCAAGAGGTACCTGGAGGAGACGTCTGAGCTAAACTGGCGAAACCTGCTGAGCTGTGAGGGAGCTACTAAAGTAGAGCCTGCTAGAGCTGCTGAACAGAGTCACATTTCTGAGCAGAACCTGATGAGCTGGTTTGTCCTCCTATGAAGGAAGGGCCTCCCTACCCCCTCCGGTCGCCCACCCCCACGTGTCTTGTTCCACTATTTTTGCACCGTACAACTCTGGTAGTCATGCCCAAAGTTCTTGCAGTAGTTGCACTGAACTCCTGTTGGTGCGAAAATAGGAGCGAAGATAGGCACCAGGGGAGAGGCCATAGTCGAAGCAGATATCATTGTCGTAGTCGAAGAAGGGGGTAACAAGCACAGTCGAAACAAAACTGTGCTGCTAACCCGAGATGAATCTCTTCAGCCCGAAGCATCGAAAGGGCCTCTGTAACGGTCGATCGTGGAGAGCGGCTCAGCAACTGAGCTCTGATAGACTCAAACTCTAGGCGAAAACGACAGACGAAGTCATAAAGGCGAAGGCGATCATTATCCGCCTTTTGCACTTTGTGACACTCCTCACAAATAGGAGAGGCCAGCTCATTTAGCTGGCACTAGAAACTTGCTAGTGCCCGAAAGAAGTAATCAATAGAAGAATCTCCTTAGCGAAGCGTCTCCTACTCATGCTGAAGCGAAAAGAACTAAGCATCACTGCTCTCCTAGTATCGTTCACGCAAGTACTTCCAGATCTGTCGAGTAGACCATAGACCAACAATATCTGGCTAGATGGAGTCGTCGATGCTGACCGCCAGGATGGCACAAACACGGGCCTCGTCAGTACACCAGTGCTCGAAAGCGTCAATGGCATACTGAAAAGCCTCATCAGCAACGTCAGCAGCATCAACAACCTTTGCCTCCTTGGCGGCCTCATCTGCTGTAGAAGGTTCATAAGTAGACTGTTTAGGAGCAAGCTGAACCGGCAGTGACGGAGAAGGGAGTGCACCGGTGACATGTACCCAAAGGCGGAGACCATCAAGCGTTATCTCCATGTGAGAAGACCATAACCTATAATTCGTTCTATGGAGAATGGGATCGTAGCAGATGGAATGGAAGCCATCGGTAGGCGCACTGGATGGCGTGGCAACCAAGGCAACGAAGTCTAGCAGGCGACGCTAAACAGTGCAATGGTTAAATCAACGTTATGTTTTCTCTCACTTTTTTCCTTTTTCTTATTTTTCTTTTTTTACACTAATACAAAAAATGAAGCGTCTCTCGGCCGCTCGGCTGAAACCGACAGCCAACTTGCTTGGGCGTCGTCGAGGCGACGAGCGGGCGGCCGATGGAGAGGCGGCCAGCAGAGCGTCGACGGGTGCTCATGGGCCGTCGGCAAAGCGGCGGCCGGTAGCGATCGAGCGGGTACCGCCAGATTGGGTGAAGAGGATGGCGGCAGCTCTGGCAGTGGTGGCCCGGGCTATGGCGGTGGCTCGGGCCACAGTGACTTGGGCGACGGCGGCGGCTCGGGTGGAGGTGGCACCGATGGTGGCGACGGCTGCCTAGGTGGCGTTGGAGGCAGCGGAAGAACAAGGTCAGAGCCCTAGCTCTTATGCCTTGTTATGAATATTGTGTCTATATTCATGAGGTCCAAAGGGCAATATATATGGAGAGTACAAGATGATATATAGAGGAATATGCCATATACAGATAAAGAAACCAAGGCATATAAGGAAACAAACAACAATCCTATTCTATCCTTAACATTAACAAGAGCTAGTTATTTATGATAATGTCTACCGAATTCCCTGGAAAATCATGCTAGAATTCCATATTAAATGGAATGCATTGTTGTATAATAGGGCCTATGGCCTACGGTGTGTACATTTTACCTAAACAGGTCCATCATGTTAGAATAACGCTTGTATTCATCATGAGGCCAATAGGCCAATATATATACATATACAGATCTGGTATATATGCAGGAAACCCCTTATACAATAGGTTAAATACATAGATATGTAATACATATCTAACACTTCCCTCAAACTTATGGTGGATCAACAACATGAAGTTTGGAAAGGTGAAAACTGTGCTGGGCCCTAGTTTGTGCATTTGTGAAAAAGTCTGCCAACTGAAGTTCGGAAGGCACATACTGAAGAGCAACAACCTGGTCCTACACCTACGTCCGCATGTAGGAAGTATCAACACAAATATGCTTTGTAAGCTCATGCTTCACCGGATCTTTAACAATGCTAATAGCACCTGTACTGTCAGACAAAAGGAGTCGGTGCAGAAACAGAAACGTCAAAGTCCTCAAGTAACCACCGTAGCCAAGTAACCTCCGCAGTCAACAAAGCCATAGCTCGCAACTCAGCCTCAGCACTCGAACGAGAAACTGCTGTCTGCTTCTTAGTCTTCCAAGCAATGAGAGAACCACCAAGAAATACGCAATAGGCAGAGAGAGACCGACGATCAGAGGGATCACTGACCTAGGTGGCATCAGAATATGTCTGGAGCTATAAAGAGCTGGAGTGAGGGAAAAAGGGACGACAAGAGATAGTTCCACGAAGATATCGTAGAACACAAAGAAGATGACTATAGTGGAGCTGAGTGGGAGCAGAAACAAACTGACTCAAGATATGCACAGGGTACGAAATATCAGGATGAGTGACTCCAAGATAAACAAGACTCCCAACAAGGTGACGGTAGCAAGTAGAATCAGCAAGAGGCTCACCATCAGTAGGACGAAGATGAACATTAAGCTCCATGGGAGTCTCAGCTGTGCGCTGATCTGTAAGAGAGTCATGATCAAGAAGATCCTGGATATACTTTTCTTGGGGTAGATAGAAACCCTCAGGAGTAGAAATAACCTCAATTCTAAGAAAGTAGTGAAGAGGACCCAGATCAGACATAAGAAACTGCTCTTGAAGACGCTCCTTGACAAAAGTGATATATTGAGAATCATCTCCAGTAATAATCATATCATCAACATATAAAAGGAGAAGCGTCCGACCATAAGATGAAGTGTGGATAAAAAGAGCAGGATCATGAGCACTAGCCGAGAAACCAGCAGCAGCGACAACAGAGGAGAAACGATCAAACCAGGCACGAGGAGCTTGCTTGAGGCCATAGAGAGATTGGCGAAGACGACAAACCATACCCTCAGGAACAGAATACCCAGGGGGTGGCTGCACGTAGACCTCCTCATGTAACTCGCCATTGAGAAAGGCATTCTTGATGTCCAACTGAGAGATAGACCACTGTCGAACAGAGGTCACAGTAAGAAGAGTGCGAACGGTGGTCATGTGAGCGATAGGAGAAAAAGTCTCATCATAGTCACGACCATGCTCCTGCTGAAAACCACGCGCTACAAGACGAGCCTTGTAACGCTCAAGAGAACCATCAGAGCGAGTCTTAACCTTCTAGACCCACTTGCACGTGATAGGAGTAACACGCGCAGGAAGAGGAACAAGATCCTACGTGCCAGTACGCTCAATGGCAGCGATCTCCTCCGCCATCGCATGCTGCCACTCCTGATGAACAACAGCATCACGATAAGAAGTCGGTTTGACAAGAGCAGCGGCAGCAAAACCAAAACGCGCAGGAGGCCGAATCGACTGTCGATCATGAAGAGTATAACGAGGAGTGGCCGAAGGGGATGACTCGTCAGAAGAGGAGGGCATATCAGAAGGATCCTCAACTCGCGGACGACGAGTATAGTAGAGAGGATAAGAAGGAACAAGATCAGGAGCAACCTCGGGAGAGGATGCCAGTGGTGAAGGTGTTGACTGAGAAGGAGGCACCGGAGAGACCAAAGGCTGTGGTGGAGTGGTGACTATAGGACTGGAAGGAACAATTAGAAATGAAAGCGGCTCAACAACATAAGCCGAGGTGGAGGAAGGAGAAGGACGAGACTCATCAAAAGTAACATCCCGAGAAATCCACATCCGTCGGCCAATAGGATCCCAACAACGATATCCCTTGTGCTCCGCATTGTAGCCCTGAAAAACACACTCAACTGACTGAGCAGTCAGTTTGGTGCGCTCACGAGGTGCAAGAAGAATATAGCACACACACCCAAAGAGGCGAAAATTGGAATAATCAGGAGTCTGACCACAGAGACACTCAACTGGAACCCCACCCTGAATAGCAGAGGAGGGCTGAATGTTGACTAAGAAAGTGGCAGTAGAAACAGCTTCAGCCTAGAAATGTGGTGGAATAGCAGAAGCAAGCATGAGAGCACGAGCTGTCTCAAGAAGATGACGATACTTGCGTTCAGCCACACCATTATGAGAATGAGCACCTGGACAAGAAAACTGAGAGAGAGTACCCTGCTCAGCAAGAAAACCACGAAGGACTCCCGACAAATACTCCCCAGCAGAATCAGCGCGAAAAACACGAATAGGAGAGTCAAACTGAGTGCGAACCATGGTGGCAAAGGTCTTGTAGATAGATAAAACCTCACTACGAGATGACATAAGGTATATCCATGTATGTCAAGAAAAATCATCAATAAAAATAATATAATATCGATGACCTCCTTTCAAAACGAAAGGAGCTGGTCCTCATACATCAGAATGAACAAGATCAAAAGGACGCTTAGACACTGACTCACTAGAATGATAAGGAAGTTGAAGCTGTTTGCCAAGCTTACAACCCTGACAATTTAGAGAAGCATCACCAGACACATACCCTAAAAGACCTCGATGAAGTAAGGAAGACATACGGGAACCACAAAGATGTCCTAAGCAATGATGCCACTGAGCAAACGATGTGGTGGAGGCTACAACAACGACAGTGGTGGAGGCGAGGAGACTGACTGGGGCAGCAGAAGGAATGTGAAGCCAGTCAAGCTCTCAGAGTCGTTGTGAGTCACGGCAGCGACTGCGCAGATGCGTCCACATCGCTTGTGCGGAAGCCAATCCAACAACATCACTAGTGAGATGCACCTCCATGCTAGCAACCAAAATAGCAGAGGCACGAGCATCTTCATCAATCCATGTCTTGTAAGCAGCATACTGAGTTTGAAAAGTCTCCATGGCATCAACAAAAGTCTCAGAAGCCTTTGTACGGGTGTCTTCGGAAGCATCCTTCGGGAGTACAGGCTTAGCAGGTGGAGTAGGACGAGACGGGCAAGGCAACTCGCCAGTAAGAAAGTCCCAAAGACGCTGACCACGCACGTGGAGGTGCATATGCTGAAACCAGTCCCGATAATTGAGACCATCGAAGATCACCTGGCAACGAGGAACAGAAACGGTGCCTGCAAAAGAAGACATTTTTTTTTGCTTTTTTGTTTTTTTTCTTTTCTTGGTTCGGTCGGTTTACAAACCGACCGACTCTCGGTCAGACGCCGACTCACACCACTTCGTTGAAGCGGAGAGAAGCGACGGCGACGACGGTCCCGGGCGGGGTCGACGACAGCGATGGCAGTCCCGGGCGGGGGTTAGCGACGGTGGTCCCGAGCGGGGGTCGGCGACGGCGGTCTCGGGCGGAGTCGGCGGAGCCGACCGGAAGGAGATCGACCTCACCGACGGCGGCGATCTCGGCGGGTCGGCGACAACGGACGACGGTATCGGGCGGGTCGGCGAGGTCTCGGGCGGGTCGACGACGACGGTCCCGAGCGGCAGCCCGCGACACCGAGAGAGAGAACGACAACGCCGACGGCGATGGGATCGGGACAGCGACGGCGACGGCGGCTCCGACGAGATCTCGGCGGCGACCCCTCTCAGCGGCATCGCCCAGAAGGAGGCGGCGTCCCGATCTGAGTGAAGAGCCCGGCGACTGCAAACCCTAGATGGCGACGGCGAGACAGGCGACGGCGGCGACGGTGGAAAAGAGATAACAAGCGGCAAGGCAGGCAAGGCAGGCAAAATCCTAGGTATGATGAAACCCTAGGTATGACGAGACCCTTGGTTAGAATAACGCTTGTATTCATCATGAGGCCAATAGGCCAATATATATACATGCGCAGGTCTGGCATATATGCAGGAAACCCCTTATATAATAGGGTAAATACATAACTATGTAATACATATCTAACACATTAAAGGGCACAAGATCTAATATGACCCATTATTATATTTTAGCCTCGTATCATTTCTTACTAGTTTATGGCTCCTTTCTCAAGCCTATATAAAGAGGAGAGGAGGCTACATATTGTACACATATCTGTCTTTGGACAAAATCAATAAAGTTAAGAGACTAACGCAACTACATCATGTGTGCTCCTCAAAATTTTTCATTCTTACATGATCGTTTGTCGGTTGGGGTGGGCGTGTTTCGAACTGCATCGACCCTTCCTTGTCGTGTCTACCCCACACAACCATTTGGAGGTCAATGGGCCGACTCGAGGAGGAATCATGCCAGATCCCTGAGACCCATTGGATCGTTGAGAAGAGTCCGGTCAGGAACAGACTCGCCAAGATCGCCGAGAGCGTCCGCCATACTTTTCAGTTGGCGACAGTAGTCTGCAATGGACAAGTCTCCTTGGATGAAGTTTCGGAATTTGGCGTCGAGGTAGAGCGCACGAGTTTCCTTGTTGCCGAGAAATTGTTGCTCGAGATCGATCCAGACAGAACGTGCCGTAGCCTGGCGATGCATGACGAGCTCCTGAAGATCCGACGAAATCGTGCCATAGAGCCACGACTTGACTGTGCAGTCAAGTTGTGACCACGTATCATCGTCCGGGTCGCCGTCGTCGGAGAGAACGTGATCAGCGAGAGCATACTTGCCGAGGGTGTTGAGGAGGAGATTCGACCACTTGCTGTAGTTGGCGGAGTCGGTGTCGAGGACGACGGGCACCAGGGTCTTGATGGACTGCACGGCAACAGCCTGGGCGTGGAGGCCGCTGCGCACGTTGGCGACGGCCAGAGCACGCATGTCCGCGGCACGCTGAGCGTCTAGGCGAGTGCGCTCGATCTCGGCGGTTTCGCGAGTAGCGCGGGCATCGTCCTCTCGTTGCAATCGTGCGTCGTCCCCAGGGGCCATGACGAGAAGAGATGGATAACTGGCGAACACAGGCGGGTGCACGTGGCAAGGAGAAACCAGCGACGCAGGCGCGGTGGTCGTCGACATCTAGGCTTTGCGGAAGCGGAGAGGCCGCAGAAGCGAACCGTCTCCTGATACCATGAAAGCGTGAAGGAATTGGATACTCACACGCAATACATTATTCATTATCAAGGATAGATATTTATACACGGGAGAGGCAACAAACTTAGAGCTACATGCACGTAAGTAACATAAGGAAAGGAATCCTAGTTGTTGCCGTAACGGAAACGATCTCCTATGATAACAGGAGATCGTTGTGTTATCCTTGAGTCCGGGTGATCGGCAGGGCCATATGTGCCTGTGATGCGCCATAGGTAGTATATACGCTAACACTATATGTTACGCCGCGAGTGAGATTTATTACATATCGTGGTGGCTGAACACATTGCAAGTTGCTTGTAAATATTGTAACAAGTCTCTTTTTCTATACATAGTTATTTCAATAGTGTAGCTAGTCACAAGCTAGGTTGTTTCGTATTCCCTTTGCTTAGTTTTGACACAAAGAGCCCATTTGCAGGGATGACAGAAATGGTACTGAAATGGAAATGGAAGGAGGACCTTACAGAACAAGCGGACCAAAACGGGAGCACGCCTCTCCACTTTGCGGCATCACTTTCATATCAAGTTCCAGAGATTGGTAGAGGTCAACGCGTCTTGATCTTCCAGAGGTGGCTTCCTTGGTTTTCCTTCGTTCGGTATCCAGAGTTTGGTGTTGGTGAACGCGTCTTGATCTTCCAGCGGAGATTTCCTTGGTTTCCCTGCTTTCCCATCGTTCTGGATCCAGTCGACCAATTGCTGCAGATTAACCCAGCTCCACTGTATCAGCCAGACTACGATGGTTTGTCCCCCATACACGTCGCTGCCTCCTCAGGTGCGCATTTGACCGCAATCAAATTCATCAACGAATCTCCTGATATCGCTGGCTTGCGCGATGCCAAGGAAGGACTTTCCTTCATGTTGCTGTCGATATGAAAAAACGGAATATTTTGCCAAACTCGCAAGTTGGCGTGGATTTTGAATATGCAAGATATTGAAGGGAACACCGCACTGCACTTAGCAGTACAGACTGGGGTCCTACCAATTTTTTGTTCTCTGCTGAAGAACAGGGGAGTGCACTTGAATTTAACAAATAACAATGGGGAAACTCCTCTAGATCTGTCACGGAGTAAGATTCCTGCTGGATTTTTCTATGGATGGGTAATACACTTTTCTCCTTTTGGTATTAGGCTTGTTCCCTTGAAAGTCCTATGATGAACTTCTCGTTTGTTTTTGCAGAACCCTGAAAGCTTGATATATAGAGCTTTAACATTTTGTCACGCTAGGCATGGCAATCTTCGGTTTGATCATTTTCAAGAGCAATGCATTCCTCAACATAAACCGGAGGATGAAGTGAAGGAATCAGACAAACTGACAAGTTCAACACAAACTCTGGGCATTGGGTCCGTGCTAATTGTAACCGTCACGTTTATTAAAGCATAAATAGCACATTTAAGCAAGTGGCTTACTGCCCTAACAACCAAATAGCGGCAAATTCCCTTTGCCGATCAAGTTATACATGGATTTCCCATCCACATATTCTTTGAACCATTTTACAAGACATAAAACTACATATTGTGTGATATAACCAAGTTTGGACCATAACCGTGGACATAGCTATTCGAATAGATTTACGCTCTATAGATGTTGTACAACTTAACCCATACGACATAAATATCCCACCATATTATATATGTCACGCGATACCATAGGTACCCAATTTAAGAGTTCATGACGAATCTTCTACATTACCGATCTTAACAACCACTGTGCTATAATACCTTATGAAGACGAGAAGTTCTCCCTAATGTCCTAAGAATCATACGATGTGTTGGTAAGCCTTGCTTGAACCGGCAAGGTCCCTGCGAACATGGATGGACCTCCATGCCCGCACTAACCCAAAATCACCTATAATCTACCACCTATGATTGAGTTACTAGAACGTGGTAGCTTATTATGCTAAGACTACTCCATAGAGGTACGTGTGGTTGCACGAAACATACTTGGGTCTATGGCACAATAGATCTATCCTTAATGACCCAGACGAGACCACCACAATCTAATGTCTCATGCCACTTCACCGATCTCTACAATCACTCACCTAAGTCTAAAATATGTTTTCTATTTTATTTGATAACTAAAATAACAGAGGTATCACCTTTGGACCATTTCACAAGTGTCTCCCAATTTTAAACAATTTGACCAACTTCCAACCTAGCACAATTAGTACCGATATAAGCATGGCTAAGCATTAACTATTCACTTCTTCTACAATCCACAATAAATACACAACTAGTGGACATCAATACAATGGTGACAATAGTGAGGGTATCAATTTATTAAGGTAGGGTCTATGCAAAAATTAAATATAACTATCAACCTTATCAATATAGTGATTTTTACAAAAATTACGCGCATGCATAATAATTTTGAAACACAACATACATAACAGTGAAATATATGATCAACATGGTCAAATGGGTGCTTACCTTGCTCGTCGAACTCTTGGCTTTGCTCGGGAGTGGTGTCAGAGATGTTCGTAACATCGGTATCTAACCAGTAAAAGCCAAATAACACAAATAAGAGCCATATAAATTCAGTAGGGAGCAAATCCAAATATTTTTGTACATTATGGAAGTTCATGATTTTTGAAAAAAAAATAGAAATAAGTTTCACTTAATTTAGGGTTCGTATACAAAATTTATAAGCATTTGAATTTCGTTCGGTTTGCAAAATGCTGATAAAGAAAAAGAAAAAACTGTCCACGAAATTTCATTTTAATTTCTTTTTTTCTTTGTAAAGAAAAACCTGGTTTGTTGCGTCAGTAGACTGCCAAGTGGGGCCTACTAGTCAGAATTTCATTATTTTTGCAAAACGACTAACATGCAGAGTCCAATGGTCAGTGACATAGAATCTAAAACTAGTTTTAAATTTAAATGTAACTAATTAACCTACTACAGCCCATATGTCAGTGGCCTTTTACACTTAGCCAAGATTAGTTAACGCTAATCTAGTCTCCTCAATGGGGCCCACTTATTAGAGAGAGGAAACAACAGAGGCATTGCTCAGGCATGGCTGAGCTCGTTGCCGAGCTCGTCGACGGCAAAGCGGAGATGTCGCAGGCTCGAGAAGTGGCAAAATGGATTGGCGGGACTAGGGAGAAGCTATGGGTAGCAACGAGGTTTGCGGTGGTCCAGCGCAGAGACACGAACTACATGTATTATTGTTGCATATATTTTCCTTTGATATACCCTTTATATTTTTTGCATTCTATGATCGGTATCCATCATTTGTTGGATTAATTGGGTTTTGATCCATTTAATTTAGCAATTAATCAAATGAAATTCCTAAGCCCACATGGAAAAACTGTTTAGTACCATATGGAGAATTGAATGAGAGTTACACCACTTTAAAATGTGGAATGTGGTAACTCCCCTTGTGAAATTGGAGAGAGCCAATACGCGCGCGCTCGCTCGCCTCGCGAGCTGAGCCGTGTCGTGCCGTGCCGTGCCGTGCGTGCGCGCACGCAGGCGTATCGGGTGCGGGCGCATTTTTCTTTATCTATTCGAAAATCGAAACGCACCGACTCGCAGTAAATAGCATTAACGAATGGTGGCGATACGGTGCGATTCGAGTGGGTTATGACCGCAGCTATTTTCGCAATGGCCGGAGTTATTCGCCCCCCGCTTTTGCCGTTACGAGCGCCTCTTCGCTTTTCTTTATTACAGGCGCCTCCGTTTCTTCTCCATAAGATTGTTCTGTTTTTGTCACTGCACTAAGGAATCCCCGGTCCAGAACCTTGCGCGCACAGGGTTCTGGGCGAGTAGGCCTCCGAAACTCCGTCCGTCTGTGTACCTGCACGGGTAGACGGGCGATCAAGTTTTTGGGGAGCGCTCTGGCACGACTGCTCATTCTGTGACGACGTCTACATCCTGGTGGTGAACTGCTCGCGAGACTGCACGGCGAACATCTTCCTGCATCACGCTTCTTCCTGCATCACGCCCCGATCGACTACATCGAATAGGCCATCATGTCGACTGATGGTAGCGGCGCACCCGGTGTCTCCGACGCTGGTCCCGCCCGAGGGTATAACCTGAAAACTCAACTGATGTATTTGTTTCTGTTCGCTATGAATTTGTTAATAGGTGTTGCTGTTACCTTGTTCGTTAGCGAATATGAATGCATCACTGTAGATTCACTCATGCTTTTGTATATCATGTTTTATATGCTGAATTTCTGAATTAAAGTATGCCGAAAATTGACTAGATATTCAACATCATTTACATGCTTTTCTATAATTAATTATCCGAATTACATAATTTTACTGTTTTTAATTTTCCGATACGAATGGATTCTTCCAAATTTTCTTTGCGTTTTCCTCAAACCAAAGAGGGCCTAAGAGAATGAATTTTATGAACCTAATAGTAGCCAGCTCACCTTCCCTCCCCGTTGGATCGTTCTATTGTTTTTAGTTTCATGCACTTCTTATCAGCATCAAGGTCCAAGTCGTCTGAGTCCTCTAAGATCTCCGATAGATTTGAAGATACGATAGTAAAATTTTTCAAAGCTCACTGTAGTAGCCACTCCTCATCACGCCTCAAATGTTATCCGTTCTAATCTACAAGTTTCACTGTAGTAAAATATGGTTACCACATGGTCAAAGAGGTGTTTTCCTTGCTTGTTGAATTCTTGGTCTTGCTTTGGAGTAACGTTAGATATTTTCGTAATGTCGGTATCTACTCAGCACGAGTTAAATAATGCAATTAAGATCCAAATAAATTAAAACAGAGAGTAAATTTAAATATTTTTTATAGATTATGAAAAATCATGATTTTAGAAAATTCTAGAGACAAAATTACGCAATTTAGAGTTCGGATGCAAAAGCTATGAGCATTTGAATTTGGTTTGATTTGCAAAATACTGAAAAAGAAAGAGGGAAAACAACGTGCATGTAATTTCATTTTAATTTCGTTTTTTCTTTCTAAAGGAAAATCTTGTTTGTTGCGTCATTAGATTGCCAGGGGCCTACTAGTAAGAATTTTATTATTTTCTAAAACGACTAACCTTAAACAAGTCTTAATTAACCTAAAACCACTTGTCTTTGACACGGAACCTAAAACCAGTCTTAATTCTGAATCTAACTAATTAACCTACTATGGTCCACATGTCAATGACTTATTCAACTTAACCAAGAGTAGTTAGCGCTAATTTAGTCTCTTCGGTAGGTCCCACTTGTTAGAGAGAGGAAACGGGAGGCACGGCTCGAGCATGCCCGAGCTCGTTGACGAACTCGACAGCAAAGTGAGGACGACGCAGGCTCGGGCAATGGCAAAATGGATTGGTGAGACCAGAGAGAAGCTAACGGTAGCAACGGTGAGACCAGTGCAGAGGCATATGCACCATTTTTGCATATATTTTTCTGTTATTAACCCCTTATATTTTTCTCATTATAGGACCATTATCCATTATTTACACATTTTTCTATCATTAATTGTTCGAATTGAAAAATTTTATATTTTTATAAATTTTTTGTAGCGTGGAGCTACATAATCCTCTTATTATTCTTGGTGTCGTCTCGCTCGTGTCTACTGTGTTCTCGGTTTTTGCTTGCGCTTTCTCTCCTGGGCTGCGGTTTGCGAGCCGCGTCTGGATGTGTGTGTCTTCTCGTTCGTGGTTGTGTTTGCTTCCGGTTGTTGTCGCTTTTGTTCATAGACTGTTTGCCGTCCCTTTCTTTGGTATCTCCTTTTATTCGTGGTCACTTTCTGCTGCTGTGTCCTTTTTAGTTGTGTTTTGGGTGTTTGCTTCAGTATGGTTTGTTCGCTTCCGGCCCCTTTCTTCCTGAATCTTTTTGTTCTTTCTTTGTGGATCTTTGGTTTTTTTTTTTTGCGCCGACTTCTACTTCGACACGTGCGTGCGGCGCTCCGTCCGTATAGCCCTCTGCTAGCGAGCGGCGGTTTTGCCATGCTGTTTGCTATCCGGCTGTGTCTCGCCGCCTGCGTCAGCGCTTCGGCATGGATTTGTCTATCGCTGCCTGCTATATTGTTCTCTTATAAATGCAGGAGTGTTCTTTGTAGATCTTTTTGTTTGCCCTTTGTTTGTTCTGAGTGTAGCTTCTTGTCAGTGGAAGGGTTCATGTCATACCTTTGCTATTGTTTTCTTATAGATACACAAGTGTTGTTTGTAAATCTTTTTGTTTACCCTCTATTGGTTTTGGGTATAGCTTTTTGTTTGTACAAATTTCATGGCGTACAATGGGCGTACAGTACATTCTTCATATTAAGTGCTTACTGCTTTCTTATAAATGCAGCGGTGTTGTCGATTCAATCGCCGTTCTTCGTCCCTGATCCTGCTTATTTTTCATCCACTGTACACATCGTTCGACTGGTAATTTAGTCAGTCAGGTAATTTCTTCTTTTATGTTATACCGCTTTTACAAATTTTTTTGTGCTTATACGTACAGGTTACTCATTTCGCTCTTTTTGTAGACAGCTCCATCCTCCCTTGCATCGTCGTTCTTCGCTGGTTATTTTCGTCGGGTTATCTGCCGTGCAACAGCCATTGGTTTTACTCCGTTGTGCCTACGCTTGCACTTCACGTCATCCTCGCTGATTTTCATTCTGGTAACAATTTTGTTTCTGGCGTTCCTGCGTCTGTAACGTACTGTTTACGCTTTCTTCTTCGTACAATCTTTCGATTAATGTTCCAGTAGACTGAATCCTGTTTTAGACTGTGGATTATTTGCCATGTGATTATTGTACAAAATTGTACAGTCTTTCGCTATGCTTCTATTATCTAAACTTTCTTTCTTACCCTTTTGTTTCTGCTTACAAAATTTGCTCTTTTCCTAATAGACTTACATAGTTACCACGCTTCTATCCCTATCTAGAAATTTCCCTCCTTTCCTAATTAGTTCTTTGCTTGCTGTAGATCTCACCTAATTATTAAACTTCTATTCCTATTTAGAAATAATCCTCTTATTATACCCGGGGGACTCTCCGGCAGGCCGCGCGTGCCACGTCGCCGTTTTCGTTCTTGGTTTGACGCGTGTGTCGTCCTCCGTCCTCCTTCTGAGAGACCATGTGAGGTCAACCCATGTGAATGATGAGTAATTAACATCGGCTTAGGGAAGTCGAGTTTGAGTTGGTTGGTTCGGACCATGTCGTTGCGGGGTGCAACGGGCTCGGTCGGACTTGGTCAAACCTGGTCAATGGGTTTAGGATGTTTATTCTGTTGATTTGACGGGTTTAGGCTTGATATAGTGTCACTGATGCTATTTACGCTTTCATGTATCGAGCGGTGCTATTTGATGTGTTTCTTGTCTGTGTTGGCTGCAGGACGTCGATGCGGAGTCGTGGCGAGACACGGTGGACCGGACTAGGCGTAGGTGGCGCTGAGGTCAGAACGGTTGGATGTGTCGAAGACGGCGGAGATTCGATGTGGTTGCGAGGCTTGGACGACAAGGAGCGCGGAAGCTTCCCGGAAGGTGCAGGAGGGGCGAAATGGTCATTTCGCGAGGCTGCACAAGTGGGAGCGGGCTCCGTTCGGGTTTAGCCGGCGTAACGAGTGGGAGACCCGTTAGCCAGGGCTATATATAGCAGATGAAGGGCTGCGTACCCCTTCATGCACTTGGAAAAGGATTAGGGTTTGCTTTAGTCAAAAGAGCCTTTGGAGAGGCCTTTTGCTTTAGGCTTTAGTGGTTGGAGACTAGAAGAGGGCAGCAAGGGGTGCCTCCCTCATTCAGCCCCTCCACCAAGTGTGTGTGTTCCTCCCAAGAACATATGTGGTTCTTGGTGATCTTGAGGATGGAGAGGGTGAGGATGGATTGAGAGTCTTGTATCATTTCTTCTTGTTCGAATGTACATGCGTATCGGGACTCCTTGTAATCTTTCCTTTGGAATGAAAATCTGAAGTTTCTTCTCGGTTATCTTTTTGCTACGATGCTTTCTAGGTTTGATTCTTGAGATTTTCATTTCCTTGTTGATTCTTGTGTTTGAGTGGCAAACTGGGTTGCTCAAGGATGGAATTTCATTTCTAGACTCTTTGGTCATTTAACTCCAAGAGCAATTTGATCAATTTGCAAGAATCACATTTTGAGCCCCTCTTGTTCTTCCTTTAGGGTTTTGCATCAAATCTTGATTCCCTCTTTGAGATGGCTTGATTCTTGACTTGTAGAATCTATAGGTTATTACTAACATATCTGCAAAATTTCTTTGCCAAAGGATCAAAGAATCATCGGAAATTTGGATTTTGGTTTTCGGCTGTCTGAATTTTTCAGACTGTTCTCGGGCTGCCTGGAACAGGGGAGCGGTCAGACCGGCCATTCCACGGCGGTCAGACCGGTTCTATCACGGCGGTCAGACCGGCTTGTACCAAGCCGCCCGTTTTTGATGGCATCGATTACCCCTTCTGGAAAAGCCGAATGGAGACATATATCCAGGCCCAGGGGTATGCCATCTGGCGCAAGGTCAAGGTCCGATTTGTTGTTCCTGCCGATGAGAACATCAATGCCGGGAACATGGCTGATGTTGAGGCGAATGCTAAGGCAAGGAACATCATTATTCAGGGCCTGAGTCGTAGTGAGTTTGACCGCATCTCTCATCTTCCGTCCACTTTCGATATCTGGGAGACCTTCGATGCATACCATAAGGGCACCACCAGTTAAGACAAGTGAGACAGACCGATTCAGCGAGATTACAACAAGTTTGAAATACTCACTGGCGAGTCCCCTGATGAGTGCTTTGCGCGGTTTCACAAGATCTTGAGCAATCTCCGAGCCGTCGGTCTCACATACTCCGACTCGGATAACGCTCGACAGATACTTGCTGCACTCGACCTTCGGGTCTGGGAGATGAAGGTGACTACCATCAAGGACACCACCGACCTCTCGACTTTGACGCTTGACGCGCTGTACTCGCGCCTCAAGACGCACGAGATCGACATTGTCTCTCGTAAGTCGAAGTCTCAGTCGATGGCTCTAGTCACCGATCCCTGTTCGGCGTCTGGCGTTTCTGCCGATTCACTTGGTGGGTTCCCCCTAACTGCTCTCTGTGATGTAACTGATGATCAGTTAGAGCAGCTAGAGGACGAACAGTTGGCCCTCCTAGCTCGAAAGTTCTCCCATGCTTACAAGAGGAGGAGGGACAGAAAGAGAGGCGGACCAGTTATCTGCTTCGAATGTGGTGGCCCCAACCACATTCGAGCGAACTGCCCCAAACTGGAGAATTTGTGAAAGCGAGAAAAGCACTCGTCAAGGGACTCACCAGCAAGCATCTCGAATTTGCTGTATTCGCGCTTGAACTGGTCTTGTCGCACCGTCTTTATTTGGGTGGTGCCCTCATGGTAAGCATTGAGGTCACCCAAATATCGAAGGTCGACGTCGGTGAGAGATGCGATCAAACTCGCTTCTACTCAAACCCTGAACGATGATGTTCCTCGCCCTCGCGTTTGCCTCAACATCAGCCATATTACCGGCGTTGATGTTCTCATCGGCGGGAACAACAAACTGGACCTTGACCTTACGCCAGATGGCGTAGCCCTGAGCCTGGATGTAGGTCTCCATCCGGCTTTTCCAGAATGGAAAATCCATCCCATCAAAGATAGGAGGCTTGGTCGAGTACTTGTCCGTCGCCATGGCTCTTTGAGACCGGTTAAAGATCTATCGAGAAGAGCTAACCGGCTCTGATACCAATTGTAGGACCGAAATAGCGACAGAGGGGGGTGAATGTCGCTCTCTTTTAAAATCGCCCCCGAGAATTCATACACTATTTTTCAAAAGAAGCAAAATAGAACACCTCACAGAAAATTAAAATTAATCTTGCTGAAATTTGGAACGCATGCGACACTAAAAAATTCAGCATAAATCAGAGAGTTGTCAGTAAAAATTTTAGCTGAAAACACTGTCGTTTGATCTGCATGCAAAATCGTCAAAGATCAGGAAACAAATAAAAAGAAAAGAGGAGTTCTTGCGTCCTGTACACTGAGAGCACTTGAACTGAAAAAGCAAACTGAAAGAGGAAAGATCCTGCCGGCTGACCAACTAAAGAAGAGGCTAAAACAAACAGAAAACTACTGATGCACAAAAGAAACTGCAGAGCAGTCTTTGCTGCCGAACTGCAACATGCACATGTTGCATGCACATGTTGCCGTGTAACAGATCAGTTCGGCAAACACTGTGATTACAGTTCGGCACAGAAGAAATCAATATCCACCTTCTTGGCACAGCTAAAACAAGGTGAGGAAAACAGCATCTACTACTTGCTGTCGGCACAAGAATGCAACAGAATTTTTGCTAACCGAAGATTGCAGAACCAGAACACAAAAGAAAGACTTCTGTCCACAGGCTTGACAGGAACCGAACTGCTCCCATTCTTCACAGATCAGAGAACCTGAAATCGGCTGAACTGAAAGAAAAAAAATGAAAAACAGCAAAGTCTATACAGCCGAAACCACCTTACTGGTGTGGCTTCCGACTGAAAAGAGCAGCAGTATAAAAACTGTTCGGCACAGTGAACAATCAATTTGGCACAGGAAGAAGAAACAATATTCAGCTACTAGAACATTTCGGCACAGCATTCATTACTTGGCTGTCTACACAACTGCTTGAACCTTTCGGCAAAGCTGAAAGCTGTTGGCACAGGAAGAAGAAAATATTTTGGCACAGGAAGAAGAAGTGAAAGGCAGCAGCAGTAACAACCGAGAATAGCAACAAGCAGAGGATTCACACAGAGACAGGAAATGAAAGAACAAGAGGTAGTTTATGATTAGTTGCACAGGAAGAGCCGAACAAGAAAGAACTTAAGAACAAGAAAACTTCAGATTTTTATTCTAACCAAAAGATACAAAAGAGTCCCCATGTGCATGGACATTAGAACAACAAGAAAGATTACAAGATTATCAATCCATCCTCTCCCTCTCTCAATCCTCAAAAACACCAAGAGCCTCACAAGCTTCTTGGGAGGAACACAACACACAAGGAATGAACTCTTAAAACCCTAACTCTCTTTATTGTGTCCCCAAGGGGTATGCAGCCCCTCACCTCTATTTATAGCCCTTGGCTAACGGATCTCCAACCCGTTACGCCGGCTAAACCCTAACGGAGCCGTCTCCCGCTTGTGTAGGCTTGCGAAATTCCCGTTTCGCCCCTCCTGCACCTTCCGGGAAGCTTCCGCGCTCCTTGCCTCGCACGCCTCGCAACCACTTCGAGTCCACGTCGTCTTCGACACATCCCGACCGTTCTGACCTCAGCGCCACCTGCACCTAGTCCGGTCCACCGTGTCTCGCCACGACTCCGCCTCGACGTCCTGCAGCCACACAGACAAGAAACACGTCAAATAGCACCGTTCGATACATGAAAGCGTAAATAGAGATCAAACTTGTCGAGTCATCAGAATATGCAACCTAAACCCATACAACTAGGTTCGACCAAGTCCGACCGAGCCCGTTACGCCACGCAACGTCTAGGTCCGAACCAACCGACTCAAACTCGACTTTTCGTAAACGATGTCAATTACTCATCATACACAACGGGATGACCTCCACATGGTCTCTCAATCTCCCCCTTGATGAGTATATTGACAAACCCAGAAAAAGCATAAAGTTGAGTTTGAAGAGTCTAACATGGTCCATAAGAACAAGAATGAAGCTAATGACCATGTCGACAGAAGGAGCAAAAGAAAGAATAATTTTTCCTCAAAGCTCCCAAAGTGGCTTTTTCTACCACTAATCTCCCCCTTTTGGCAATAAACGCATCAAGAATGCAAGAAGGAGAAAAAGTCATGATGATGGATGAAATGGCTGAAGTTTGTTTATTCTAAGCATTTAGAGCCATGAGAATTATCCAAAATGACCATATTAGTTTACACCAAGCCATAACTCAACAACAGACTATCTAGATCATGACAAGATATGTATATGCTAGCTAAACCAAAGAGATGACAAACTGAATTATCGTGCATTTTGTGAGTATGTCAAGTCATCAATAAGCAAAGTCTAGCTAGAGATATCCACGGATGATGCAGGCCATGTCAATAAGCTAAATGGAACCAAGAAGCAAATATTGAGTCTAAATAGAGTGCTATATGCTCAAGAATGAAACATTAGTTCAAGTACTTGGTTCTTTTATAACTTAAGCAAATCGAGCACAAATAACATATTTTCTTATGAAACTTGTGGTTATTTCCAACCAATATTTTTATCATGTGCTAGATCTCAAGCCTTATGCGATCATACCAAGCGAGAAGCTTAAGGAAATGATCTTGGTCATCCAAAACTCCCCCTGAGTTCGTGCCTAGTGCAATGGCAAGCCGTCTCATGAGAAAGAATTGGTGAGATCAGTTTTTTCGCACAAAAGAGATCTTTTTGCTTTTGAAATGATTGTACTAACCTATGCATCATCAAGAGACTAAAACAGCTCAATCTAAGGCTCAACAGAGATTCAACGCTCAACTCAGCCTATTTGACATGGCATGGATCATAAAAGGATAGCTCAAGAAAGACTAATCTCGAGTGCTAACATGACAAATTTTAGTTTAAATTGAGCAAGTTTAATTAACTTATCATGGCAAAAGCTAGTCTACACATATGAAGTCATGATAAATCTAGCAATTAAGCATAAATCATGGCAAGATGTAAATCATCATAAGCATGTCATAACCGGATAATAATCAAGGCTCCATGTAGTTATATTACAATGCAGAAAGACATGCATAAAAATCCAGCTCCCCCTCAACATAAAATGCAACTTTTAGTTCAAGTTGAGTTAGGTCAACATTAAGATCTAGAAGTTCCCAAATGAACTCCCCCTGAACCAAAGCAATAAAAACGAGAAGCTGGCAAAGAAAGATAAACAGGCAGTCCTTAAAGCATAGATAAGATAGAGAATACTAATGACTCAGACTAACTCTTATCTACCCCATATGACCCCAGGACAACAGCTGTCGAGTAAAACACACACTAGAGAGCAAACACGCACCCTGTCTACCTGAGGGTGGCCCAACCCTCGCTAAAACCTAAAAGAAGTGAGTGAGCTCAACCTAGTGAGATAAGAAACAGCTATGCTGAAAGCATAAGATAAGAGCAAGAAGTCTAAGCTGTTGGTGATATGCCCTAGAGGCAACATGGAGATGTTGAATATATCACATACTATGTTTATGATACATTGCTTTGTTCCTTGAAATAGACATTATCATTATTGATCAATGAGTATGTGACTTATTCATGAGACTCTTAATGCCAAAATATTGCTATTTCTAAATGATCCCTGATCAAATTTCATATGAGGAACAAATATGATTCAAAGATCAGCATATGTATTGATTGATGATCATGTCTCATCGATCATGGTATGGAGATACCAAATCAATAATATGGACATGTGTTAGTGAACATATGTTGGATAGACCCGCCATGAGACACTGCAGAGATTCCATGTGTCATCGGTTGGTCTCAAGTAGTGTTTATGTAGAATCCTTAGACTTGAGATCATCATGGTTCCCAGCATGCGTAGTAGCTTATTTTAGGACTACTAAACACTACTCCGTGGCGGGTAGTCATAAAAGTAGTCTTTGGGTTTGCCATGAAACATGTAGTGGGATGTGAATGATCAAGATAGAATTTGCCCTCCTTATGGGAGAGATATCTCGGCCCCTCGATGTAATGGATTATGAAAGTGCACGGCCATGCCAAGGTGATTGAGGAGTCAATCACGAGTTTATAATCCATCACGAAATCGAGAGAGTGATTGAGCTATTAAGAGGATGACACAGGTCTCACCTTGAGCTTAATCTATATCGTGAGGCAAAGGATTAGTACATAAGAACATTACGAGTTCAAATTGATATGATCTTTACGTATACATTGGGGTTAATATGTCTTACTAGAGACCGCTATTAACGGGGTGACCGGAAAGGTGTTTCTGGGTCGCGACCAAGTATACGTGAACCTACAGGGTCGCACACTTAACGGGTTGGAACACTAATTCGAATGTGATTCGGATGTGGGCCCAATTCGGATAGAGATCCGGATAGACTCCTATTGGGCCTCGGTCCGCGAGGCCCAAGTGAGGAGGTCTATATATATGGAGGCGAGGGGCTGAGGGGTTGTATCTTAAAAAATCCCGAGCTAAACCACGCCGCCACCTCCGAGCCAAACCCTAGTCGCTCATGAGTCTTTGGTACACTCGCGATCGGCGTTCCGACCGGGACGTGTGGATACCGGTGGAGGCGCTCGTTCGCGCGCGTTGATCGGCATCAACAACCTCTGATTTGGTCCGCTCGTGGTGTGGTTGATCGCGTGGAGGAGACGATCGGTTCGGGACGATCGGCTACTTCCACTACTACCTCGACGCGCGTGGTTGGATCGGCTTCTCCAACTCTTCTTCCGCTGCGCTGCGCGTCTAGTGGTAACGATCCATGATCCCTCCTTAAGCATGATGTCCTTGTGTGCGCGGTAGAAAAGTTTTGTTTTCTGCTTGCGTAGCCTACGTGCGATCCATTATAAGCAACTCAGCAAGAGATACACTCTAACCTATGCTAGAAGGACTAAAACCCAATGCACCCGCAGATGCGATGCAACAGTAGCGGAGACAGAAGCATAAATAATATGATAAAGCAATAAAACCCAAAGCTCCCCCTCACAACAGTCCATAAGGAAAAACCACCCCAAGCTCTCCCCGCAGAGCTGAAAATCTCGTGCTATCCAAAGGCTTGGTGAAGATATCAGCTAACTGGTGGTCACTCTCCACAAACTGGAGCACGATGTCACCCTTCTCTACATGGTCTCGAAGAAAATGATATCTGATATCAATATGCTTGGTCCGAGAATCTTGCTGCACCGGGTTCTTGGCAATGCTAATTGCAGACGTGTTATCACAAAAGAGCGGAACACGGTCGATAGCTAACCCAAAATCCCGCAGAGTCGAGACCATCCAGCACACAGCTACAACAATCGGCTGCACAACATACTCGGCCTCTGCGGTGGGTCAGGCAACACCGATCGCTTCCTCGAAGACCAGAAGCGAGAGAAGTGCCAATGAACGGCAAGTGCCGAGTGCTCTTCCTATCTATCCTACACCGCAAAGTCTCGCATCCGAAAAGGCTCTAAGGGATGAGCAGAGGAGGAAGAGTACCGATACCATAGTCAATGGTAGCTCGAAGGTACCGAAGATGCGCTTCACCGCTGGCGGTGAGATCTGCGAGGAGAAGCTCAAACCGGTACAAAGACACACGAGAAGTGTATGTCCGGTCTCGAGGCAGTGAGGTACAAGAGGGAGCCAATCATGCTGCGGTACTCCTTCTGATCAACTGACTCGCCATCCTCATCTGGGTCAAGTGTGGCCGTAGAAGCCATCCAAGTTGACACCGGCTTTCCATCACTCATGTCGAAACGTCTCAGGAGATCACGGGTGTACTTGCCTTGATGCAAGAAGGTACCCTCCCGAGTCTGCTTGATCTGCAACCAGTCTAGCCTTGTTTGGAATGACTACCTCATCCTCACTTTGCTTGTTTTTGAATACCCACTTGGTCCCAATGATATTGTGACCTCGAGGGGGCTCAACAAGTGTCCAGACCTTGTTTCTCTCGAAACTCTCTAGCTCTTCATGCATGGCATTGACCCAAGACTCGTCAGATAAAGCATGACAAACATCTTTAGGCTCAAAGGAAGCTACGAAGGCAGAGTGGAGACAGAAAAGTGACACACCAGACTTGGAGTGTGTGACTCGTTCAAAGAGGTCTCCAATCATCTGCTCTGAAGGATAAGATTTTTGGATATATCTTGGAGGTCCAGGATGAGATGAAGAAGTGGCCTCTACCTCGTGAGCTGACGGGGTAGGGACAGAGCCACTAGCTCCATAAGAAGCAGAAGCTAAGGGCTGATCGCCTTGAGGTGCGGTGGAGGACGACATCTCAAGGGGTGGGTGAGGAACTGGATCGGGTAGACAACCCTCATCTCCATCATCCTCATCATCCACAAAGATGGTCTCGGACTGCTCTAGAGAACCTGAGATATCAGGCCTAGTCCGCGTACTGGCCTCATCAAAAGTCACCTCACAGGTTTCTACCATTTTACTAGACTCGTAGTTCCAGACCCTATAGGTCCGCGAAGAAGTCGAGTAGCCTAGAAAGATCCCATCACAAGAACGTGACTCGAACTTATCTAGGTTCCCGGACTTCAGAATAAAGCACTTGCAACCAAACACGCGAAAATGAGAGACGCTGGACTTTCGCCCATATCTCAACTCGTAAGAGGTGCGGTGCAAGTGTGCCCTGAGAAAAACTCTGTTCGAAACATGGCACGCGGTGGCTATAGCATCAGCCCAAAACTTTCACGGTGTAGAGTATTCATCGAGCATCGTCCTGGCCATCTCGACCAAGGTACGGTTCTTCCTCTCCACGACGCCATTCTGTTGTGGGACGTGCGGAGAAGAGAACTGGTGCTCTACACCTGTCTCACCACAGAACCTCTCGAAGTAGGAATTCTTGAACTCCATGCCATTGTCACTACGGATAGCTCGTAAGGCACCTGGAAGCTCAACAGAAAGCCTACTGAAAAGACCTCGGAAATGTGTAAACGTCTCATCCTTTGAGGCTAAGAAAAACACCCAAGAGTACCTCGAATAGTCATCGGCCACGACGAGAACATACCACTTCCTCCTGCCGATCAGACTCGAGTGGTCCAACTGTGTCCATGTGGAGCAATGTCTGGTGCATCGGTCATAGTAACTGTGACCGGAGAATGAGAAGCGGCAACCATCTTGCCGTGCCGGCATGGAGTGCAAACAAGATCTTTGACCATCTTGAGTTTTGGCAGACCACGAATGAGATCGTGGCCGCTAACTCGGGTCAAATGGTCAAATCCAATATGACCAAGTCTCCTATGCCAGAAAGAGAGGTCGCGGGACTCAGAAGCAAGCAAACAACGGAGAGGATCACCAGAAGACTCAGAAAAATCAGCACGAAGATCCTCCCAAAGCGAGAAATCCATAAACCGGACTACTCGAAGAATCAAGAATTTTGTAGTTGTTTTCTTAAAGCTCACTTGAAATCGTCATCGGTGGTCGAGAGACGAAAGCAAATTGTACTTGCAGCTTACTAACCAAAGCAACATCTTTTAAAATAAATGAATCATTAATGCGCACTGTACCTTTGGCGATGACGCGCCCGGATGAAGCATCTCGAAGGTGATCATCTCATCACCGAGCACGGCAAGGAAGAAAACCAACGGAATCTCCAACATGTGTCGTGAACACCGGAGTCTGAGCCAAACCTTTCCTTCCCCGCCCGTGAACCCGAGTCAAGCAGAGTAAAGTCTCGATCTTGGGTAAATCAACAATGATTTTGGCACCCAATCTTGAGTAACACGTCGAGCGATGAAGTAGTCAAGCACGATGACCTCTATCTACCCTACGCTCTCTGTCACCCAAAGAAGTAGAAGGTCTGTGTGCAGACCTGAAGTCATTCTTTGGGGTCCGATCGCTACGGAGAGCGAGTCGAGCACCGGCAGCGTCGATCACGCCGCGGGTAGGCATCTCGATGGGGGAAAACGAGATCTACCCTCAGGACGGCGGAAGTCACGACCAGAGGGAGCACGAGTACGAAAAACAGAAGACTAAGAAAAACCAAGTCCTCGGTGCTGCCCAAAGCTACCAATAGTAGCAAGCCTAGACCTCGTGTTGGTCTTAGGTGCACTCAAGGTCTGGGGCTGACCCTGAATACGCCTAAGAGACTCAACACGGTCTCTTCGCGCGATCTTGGCGTGCTTGAAGTAATGGTCAAACAAATGCCCATCCTTCTGACAGAAGGTGCAATGATACTTTGCCTTCTGAGAGGCTAAAGTAGCATGAGATGGCTTCGCCTTTTGAGAGGCCGAAGCTGCAGGTGAATTCACCTTGCTGTCAGAAATCCCTTGGACAAAGCCCGCTGATTTAAATTGAACTTTCTTGTTCTTTGGCTTGACCTCGATCACACCTGCGGCTACGGATTTGAGCACGACAGGTGGATGCTTCCTCACATCCTCATGAAAATCATATCCTAGACCTTTATGGAATCTGAAAATCTTAGATTGGTCTAGAATAAGGTTGAGCTTCTTTTTGCCTCCTACAAATTTCTCGAGAGTGTTCATAAGGTACTGACACTCCCGAAAGAGAGAGGTGCAAGAGGAGCAAGGAGGAGAAGAAACAACAGAAGGTAAGGGAGCAGAAGAACAACCAACAACAGAGGGAAGACTGGCTTGTGCACGCACAACCGACTTAGAAGGGACAGTCCTACTGCTAGCAGGTTGGTTCGCGTTGCTAGGCGTCTCTACCTTACCCGGGGGCTTCTCCCCCTTCTCCACAACCACATTACAAGCACAAGGTGGCTTCTCTAGTAGGTCCTTAGTTAGCTCCACACATTTCTCATCCAATGCAATCAAGTTAGATTTTAGTTTGTTACAACTAATGCATGGTGAGCTAACAGGGTCCTTAGAAGCAAACTGAGCCAATTTCTTATCATGATCAATCATTTCTTGAAACTGTTTGGAAACAGATTCAAGCTCAGCAGTCAGTTTAGGACAATTCACACATGAAGCAATAGGCTCAAGTAGAAAAGCTTGTAATTCAGCAATTTTATGATCTGCCCGTTTTAGGTTCATCTTCAAATTATTACAACTTTCACAAGTCTCGGGCAGATCGAGAAGCATAGTGTAAAGACCTCTAAAAGCATTGTCCTTATCCTCACATGAGGTGCAAGAAGTAGTCTCAACAGTAGAAGATGAAACAGGAGCTACCCTACTCATCTCAAGCTCAGCAAGTAGACTAACATTCTCCACCTTAATCTCATCAAGCTCAGAGGACAGACTAGCATGAGAGGTCCTTAGTTTCTCCATGTCTCCAAGCAAGGCACAGCATGTATCACAGTCATCACGGGAGGGAGCAGATATAAGTGAAGTAAGCTCCCGTGACAATCTATGTACTTCCTTCTCCAACTCGCTACATCTAGCTCTAGATCTAGCATGAAATCCTCCTAACTTAAGAAAAACTTCATTTAGTTGGTCATAGGAGGGACATACCTCGTCGGAGTCGGAGTAGAGGTCGCTGTCGCTGATCTCGCCCTCGAGGGCCATGAAGCACATGCCGGAGAAGTCGTCGCCGCTCTTGGGATCCTGGTCACCCGTCCCGTCGTCGTCGCTCCATCCCTCTACCTCACTGTGGTCGAGGTCGTCGAAGGCGGCGAGGACGCGGTGGAAGAGCTTCTTAGCCTTCCCAAAGTCGCGGAACGTCTTCTTGCCTTGCGTCTGAGCTGGGGGCTTCTTGTTGCGGTTCTTGTCGATGTAGTCGTTCTTGCCCGAACCGCCGTAGTCGTTCTTGCCCTTC
Source organism: Bonia amplexicaulis (assembly GCA_036346245.1). Lineage (NCBI taxonomy): Eukaryota > Viridiplantae > Streptophyta > Magnoliopsida > Poales > Poaceae > Bonia > Bonia amplexicaulis. The sequence goes on along the minus strand of CM070760.1, from coordinate 7,346,486 downwards.
TACTCAAACCCTGAACGATGATGTTCCTCGCCCTCGCGTTTGCCTCAACATCAGCCATATTACCGGCGTTGATGTTCTCATCGGCGGGAACAACAAACTGGACCTTGACCTTACGCCAGATGGCGTAGCCCTGAGCCTGGATGTAGGTCTCCATCCGGCTCTTCCAGAATGGAAAATCCATCCCATCAAAGATAGGAGGCTTGGTCGAGTACTTGTCCGTCGTCATGGCTCTTTGAGACCGGTTAAAGATCTATCGAGAAGAGCTAACCGGCTCTGATACCAATTGTAGGACCGAAATGGCGACAGAGGGGGGTGAATGTCGTTCTCTTTTAAAATCGCCCCCGATAATTCATACACTGTTTTTCAAAGGAAGCAAAACAGAACACCTCACAGAAAAATAAAATTAATCTTGCTGAAATTTGGAACGCATGCGACACTAAAAAATTCAGCATAAATCAGAGAGTAGTCAGTAAAAATTTTAGCTGAAAATACTGCCGTTTGATCTGCATGCAAAATTGTCAAAGATCAGGAAACAAATAAAAAGAAAAGAGGAGTTCTTGCGTCCTGTACACTGAGAGCACTTGAACTGAAAAAGCAAACTGAAAGAGGAAAGATCCTGCCGGCTGACCAACTAAAGAAAAGGCTAAAACAAACAGAAAACTACTGATGCACAAAAGAAACTGCAGAGCAGTCTTTGCTGCCGAACTGCAACATGCACATGTTGCCGTGTAACAGATCAGTTCGGCAAACACTGTGATTACAGTTCGGCACAGAAGAAATCAATATCCACCTTCTTGGCACAGCTAAAACAAGGTGAGGAAAACAGCATCTACTACTTGCTGTCGGCACAAGAATGCAACAGAATTTTTGCTAACCGAAGATTGCAGAACCAGAACACAAAAGAAAGACTTCTGTCCACAGGCTTGACAGGAACCGAACTGCTCCCATTCTTCACAGATCAGAGAAACTGAAATCGGCTGAACTGAAAGAAAAAAAATGAAAAACAGCAAAGTCTATACAGCCGAAACCACCTTACTGGTGTGGCTTCCGACTGAAAAGAGCAGCAGTATAAAAACTGTTCGGCACAGTGAGCAATCAATTTGGCACAGGAAGAAGAAACAATATTCAGCTACTAGAACATTTCGGCACAGCATTCATTACTTGGCTGTCTACACAACTGCTTGAACCTTTCGGCAAAGCTGAAAGCTGTTGGCACAGGAAGAAGAAAATATTTTGGCACAGGAAGAAGAATTGAAAGGCAGCAGCAGTAACAACCGAGAATAGCAACAAGCAGAGGATTCACACAGAGATAGGAAATAAAAGAACAAGAGGTAGTTTATGATTAGTTGCACAGGAAGAGCCGAACAAGAAAGAACTTCAGAACAAGAAAACTTCAGATTTTCATTCTAACCAAAAGATACAAAGGAGTCCCTATGTGCATGGACATTAGAACAACAAGAAAGATTACAAGATTATCAATCCATCCTCTCTCTCTCTCAATCCTCAAAAACACCAAGAGCCTCACAAACTTCTAGGGAGGAACACAACACACAAGGAATGAACTCTTAAAACCCTAACTCTCTCTATTGTGTCCCCAAGGGGTATGCAGCCCCTCACCTCTTTTTATAGCCCTTGGCTAACGGGTCTCCAACCCGTTACGCTGGCTAAACCCTAACGGAGCCGTCTCCCGCTTGTGCAGCCTTGCGAAATTCCCGCCGCCCTCCTGCACCTTCCGGAAGCTTCCGCGCCCTTGCCTCGCACGCCTCGCAACCACTTCGAGTCCACGTCGTCTTCGACACATCCCGACCGTTCTGACCTCAGCGCCACCTGCACCTAGTCCGGTCCACCGTGTCTCGCCACGACTCCGCCTCGACGTCCTGCAGCCACACAGACAAGAAACACGTCAAATAGCACCGTTCGATACATGAAAGCGTAAATAGAGATCAAACTTGTCGAGTCATCAGAATATGCAACCTAAACCCATATGACTAGGTTCGACCAAGTCCGACCGAGCCCGTTACGCCACGCAACGTCTAGGTCCGAACCAACCGACTCAAACTCGACTTTTCGTAAACGATGTCAATTACTCATCATACACAACGGGATGACCTCCACATGGTCTCTCAAGAAGTCACCTCTAGCTTGTAATGTGACTGTGGAGAAGGGGGAGAAGCCCCAGGATAAGGGTAAGACGCCTAGAGACGCGAACCAACCTGCTAGTAGTAGGAATGTGCCCCCAGAGTCGGCTGTGCGTGCACAAGCCATTCTTTCCTCTACTGTTGGTTCTTCTTCTGCTCCCTTACCTTCTGCTGTCTCTTCTTCTCCCTGCTCTTCTTGTGCCTCTTTGTTTCGGGAGTGTCAGTACCTTATGAACACTCTCGAAAGATTTGTAGGAGGCAAGAAGAATCTTAATCTTATTCTAGACCAATCGAAGATTTGCAAATTCAATCAAGGTCTAGGATATGATTTTTGAGAGGACAGAAGGAAGCATCCACCTGCCGTACTCAGACCCATGGCACCAGGTGTGATCGAGACTAAGCCCAGGACCGAGAAGGTCAAATTCAAATCAGCGGGCTTTGTCCAAGAGATCTTTGACAGTAAGGTGATTTCACCTGCAGCTTCGGCCTCTCAGAAGGCGAAGCCCCATCATGCTACTTCTGCTTCTCAGAAAGCGAAGTATCATTGCACATTCTGTCAGAAGGATGGACATGTGATCGATCGATGCTTCAGGCGCGCCAGGATCGCGCGTAGAGACCGTGTTGAGTCTCTTAGGCATATTCAGGGTCAGCCCCAGACCTTGAGTGCACCTAAGACCAACATGAGGTCTAGGCTTGCTACTGTTGGTAGTTTTGGGCAGCATCGAGGACTCGGTTCTTCTGAGTTTTCTGGTTTTCGTCCTCATGCTGCTCTTGGTCGTGACTTCCGCCGTCCTGAGGGTAGACCTCGTTTCCATCGAGATAGCTACCCGCGGCGTGATCAACGTGTTGTCGGTGTTCCGACTCGCTCGCCCGTAGCAGTCGGACCTAGCAACAGCTTCAGGTCTGCACACAGACCATCTGCTTCTTTGGGTGATAGAGAGCGTAGGGTAGATAGAGGTCAGTCGTGCTTGACTACTTCATCTGCTCGACGTGCTACTCAGTATTGGGTGCCAAAATCACTCTTGATTTACCCCAGTACTGAGACTTTACTCTCTGTTTGACTCAGGTTCGCCGGGCAGGGAAGGGAAATATTTGGCTCATAGACTCCGGTTGTTCACGACACATGACCGGAGACTCTCATTGGTTTTCTTCCCTTGCCCGTGCTCCAGGTGATGAGACGATCACCTTCGGAGATGCTTCTTCTAGGCGCGTCATCGCCAAAGGTACAGTGCGCATTAATGATTCATTTATTTTGAGAGATGTTGCCTTGGTTAGTAAGCTGCAGTATAATTTGCTTTCCGTTTCTCAGCTTACCGATGACGACTTTGAGGTGAGCTTTAAGAAAAACAACTGCAAAATTCTTGATTCTTCGGGTAGTCTAGTTTGCGGGATTTCTCGTTTTGGGAGGATCTTTCGTGCTGATTTTTCTGAGTCTTCTGGTGATCCTCTCCGGTGTTTGGTTGCTTCTGAGTCCCGCGATCTTTCCTTCTGGCATAGGAGACTTGATCATATTGGTTTTGATCATTTGACCCGAGTTAGCGGCCACGACCTCATTCGTGGTTTGCCGAAACTCATGATGGTCAAAGATCTAGTTTGTGCTCCTTGCCGGCACGGCAAGATGGTTGCCGCTTCCCATCCTCCGGTCACAGTTACTATGACCGATGCACCAGGACAGCTGTTCCATATGGACACAGTTGGACCAGCTCGAGTGCAGTCTGCAGGTGGGAAGTGGTATATCCTTGTCGTGGTTGATGACTTCTCGAGGTACTCTTGGGTGTTTTTCTTAGCCTCGAAGGATGAGATGTTTACACATTTCCAAGGACTTTTCAGTAGGCTTTCTGTTGAGCTTCCGGGTGCCTTACGAGCGATCCGCAGTGACAACGACACGGAGTTCAAGAATTCCTACTTTGAGAGTTTCTCACGAGACAGTGTAGAGCACCGCCTCTTCTCCGCACGTCCCACAGCAGAATGGCGGCGTGGAGAGGAAGAACCGTACCTTGGTCGAGATGGCCAGGACGATGCTCGATGAATATTCTACACCGCGGAAGTTTTAGGCTGAGGCTATAGCCACCACGTGCCATGTTTCGAACAGAGTTTTTCTTAGGGCACACTTGCACCGCACTTCTTATGAGCTGAGATATGGGCGAAAGCCCAGCGTCTCTCATTTTCGTGTGTTTGGTTGCAAGTGCTTTATCTTGAAGTCTGGGAACCTAGATAAGTTCGAGTCACGCTCTTGTGATGGGATCTTTCTAGGCTACTCGACTTCTTCGCGGGCTTATAGGGTCTGGAACTGCGAGTCTAGCAAAATGGTAGAAACCTATGAGGTGACCTTCGACGAGGCCAGTCCAGGGACTAGGCCCGATATCTCAGGTTCCTTAGAGCAGTCTGAGACCATCTTTGTGGATGATGAGGACGATGGAGATGAGAGTTGTCTACCTGATCCAGTCCCTCATCCACCCCTTGAGATGCCGTCTTCCACCGCACCTTGAGGCGATCAGCCCATGCCTTCTGCTTCCTCTGGAGCTAGTGGCTCTGTTCCTACCTCGTCAGCTCACGAGTTAGAGGCCACTTCTTCATCTCATCCTGGACCTCCTAGACATATCCAGAAAGCTCATCCTTCTGAGCAGATGATTGGAGACCTCTTTGAGCGAGTCACACGCTCAAAGTCTGGCATGTCACTCTTCTGTCTCCACTCTGCTTTTGTTGCCTCATTTGAGCCCAAGGATATTTGTCATGCTCTATCTGACGAGTCTTGGGTAAATGCCATGCATGAGGAGTTAGAAAATTTCGAGAGAAACAATGTCTGGACGCTTGTTGAGCCCCCTCGAGGTCACAATGTCATTGGGACCAAGTGGGTGTTCAAGAACAAGCAAAATAAGGAGGGGTGTAGGACCGAAATGGCGATAGAGGGGGGGTGAATGTCACTCTCTTTTAAAATCTCCCCTAAAAATTTGTACACTGTTTTTCAAAGAGATGCAAAACAAAGCACCTCACAGAAAATTAAAATTAATCTTGCTGAAATTTGGAACGCATGTGACACTGAAAAATTCAGCATAAATCAAAGAGTAGTCAGTAAAAATTTCAGCTGAAAATATTGCCGTTTGATCTGCATGCAAAATCGTCAAAGATCAGGAAAGAAATAAAAAGAAAAGCAAACTGACTTAAACAGTAAACTGAAAGAAGAAATTTCAGGCGCTAGCAGCTGACCACACCGAAAGAATCAAGAGCAGCAAAAAGACAACAGTCCGACTGAGAAAGCAAATCAGCAAAAGAAAAAGAAAGGACATGGACTAAGAGCTGTCGGTCACAGCAAAACAAACTCTAGACAGGACACAGGAGATGTTCGGCAAAGCACAGAACCAAAATGGACTGCATGTGACCAACAAAAGTTGGTAGTCTTTTGTTCAAGAGACTTAAACTGGAAGCACTTTTCTTCAGGTAGTAATAATCATCTACCAAAACAAAATAATATTTGGGGACTTGCTGTCGAGAACAAAAGAAAATGCAGTTTGAAAGATCAATTCGGCAAGAAAACGGGAACTAAGCAGAAGATTGAAATACCTGAACTGAAAACTGAGAAGAGGAAACATGCAGTCTGCAGCACAGCACTGAGAACAACAGGAAGTCTTCGGACTGAAATTTCAAGAACCAGTAGACAGTTGAAGCTGCACCCAAAAACAGTTCATACACAAAGACTAGAAGAGAGAAAAGAAGAAATTTGATGGATTCTGTTCTCAACTGAGATCCTGGCCGAATAGAGTACTCAGGAAGAAGAAATAAAATTAATCAAGGAAAAGACATCATTCAAGAGCAAAACCATAATAGCTATCAAAAAGATTCATCCCCAGAAAAGATTGTATTAGAGAGGAAAGATTACAAAGTCTTAATCCCATCAACTCAATCCATCATCTCCCTCTCGATACATGAACGCGCAAATAGCATTAGCAAGATCAAACCTGTCGCAACAATGGAATATACATCCTAACCCAGACGACTAAGTTTGACCAAAGTCCGACCGAGCCCGTTGCACCATGCAACGTCTGGGTCCGAACAAACCGACTCAAACTCGACTTTTGAAAACAGATGTCAATTACTCATCACTCACAATGGGATGACCTCCACATGGTCTCTCAAGGGGTTAGTCATTCGAAACAAGGCTAGACTGGTAGCCCAGAGCTTCTCTCAGGTCGAGGGTCTTGACTTTGAGGAGACTTTTGCCCCTGTAGCTAGACTTGAGGCCATTAGAATTCTGCTTGCCTTTGCAGCTTCTAAGGGTTTCAAGCTCTACCAGATGGATGTCAAGAGTGCCTTTCTCAATGGGTTTATTGAGTAAGAAGTTTATGTGAGACAGCCTCCAGGTTTCGAGAACCCCAAATACCCAAACCATGTCTACAAGCTTTCCAAAACATTGTATGGACTTAAGCAAGCCCCTAGAGCTTGGTATGAGAGGCTTAAGTCCTATTTGTTGAGTCATGATTTTGAGATAGCTAAGGTGGACAAGACCTTGTTCATTAATAGGCATGGCACCGACTTTCTGCTCGTTCCAGATTTATGTCGATGACATTATCTTTGGCGGCTCTTCTCATGCTCTAGTTTCACAGTTCTCGCATGTCATGAGCACCGAGTTTGAGATGAGCATGATGGGTGAGTTGACATTCTTCCTTGGCTTCCAAATCAAGCAGACTCGGGAGGGTACCTTCCTGCATCAAGGCAAGTACACTCGTGACCTCCTGAGACGCTTCGATATGAGTGATGGTAAGCCTGTGTCAACCCCGATGGTTCCTACAGCCTCTCTTGACCCAGATGAGGATGGCGAGCTAGTTGATCAGAAGGAGTTTCGCAGCATGATTGGCTCCCTCTTGTACCTCACTGCCTCGAGACCGGACATACACTTCTCTGTGTGTCTTTGTGCTCGGTTTCAGGCTTCTCCTCGCGTATCTCACCGCCAGGCGGTGAAGCGCATCTTTCGGTACCTTCGAGCTACCATTGACTATGGTATCTGGTACTCTTCCTCCTCCTGTCTTTCCTTAAGAGCCTATTCGGATGCAGACTTTGCTGGCTGTAGGATAGATAGGAAGAGCACTTTGGGCACCTGCCAATTCATTGTCACTTCTCTCGTTTCCTGGTCCTCTAGGAAGCAGTCCGGTGTTGCACAGTCCACCGCAGAGGCTGAGTACGTTCTTTGCCGCCGATTCTTTGCATCCGGTACTTTGGATGGCGTCGACCTTGCGGGACTTTTGGTTAGCTATAGACAGTGTTCCACTCTTTTGTGATAACACTTCTGCTATCAACATTGCTAAAAACCCAGTGCAGCACTCTCGGACCAAGCATGTTGATATTCGCTATCACTTCCTTAGAGACCATGTAGAGAAGGGTGACATCGTGCTCCAGTTTGTGGAGAGTGACCACCAGTTGGCTGACATTTTCACCAAGCATTTGGATAGCTCTAGGATTTCAGCTCTACGAGGAGAGCTTGGGGTGGTTTGTCCTTATGGACTGTTGTGAGGGGGAGCTTGTTCTTTACTACTTTACATTATTAATTATGCTCTTACTCCTATCTGCTTGCATTGCATTCGGGGTGCATTGGGTTAGTCCTTCTAGCATAGGTTAGAGTGTTTCTCTAGTCTAGTTGCTTAGCTGTCTTCCTCTCATCTTATGATCTAGGATTCTGCTCTATTAGCCGCTTCTCTTCTCTCACTAGGTTGAGCCCACTCACTGCTTCTAGGTTCTAGCAAGGGTCGGGCCACCCTTGGGTAGACAGGGTATGTGTTTGCTCCCTAGTGAGGTTGATTACCGGTCTAATAGTCCTAGTGTCATATGGGGTAGATGAGAATCAGTCTGAGCCATAGTTGCTTCTATATCTTTTCTATGCTTTAAGGACTGCCTTTCTTAATTTCTTTGCCAGATTCTCGTTTTTATTGCTTTGGTTCAGGGAGAGTTCAATTGGGAACTTCTGGAGCTTAATTTTGACATAACTCAACTTGAACTAAAAGTTGCATCTCATGTTGAGGGGGAGCTGGATTTTCTGCATGTCATTCTGCATTGTAATATAACTACATGGAGCCTTGATTATTATCCATTTATAACATGCTTCAAATGCTTTACACTTTGCCATGACTTGTGCTTATTTGCTACATTTATCATGACTTCATATGTGTAGACTAGCTTTCGCCATGATAAGTTAACTTAACTTGCACAACTTGAACTAAAATTTGTTAGGTTAGCACTTGCGACTAGTCTTTCTTGAGCTATCCTTTTATGATTCTTGCCATGTCAAATAGGCTGAGTTGAGCGTTGAATCTCCATTGAGTCTTAGATTGAGCTATTTTTAGTCTCTTGATATTGCATAGGCTTGTACAATCATTTCAAAAGTAAAAAGATCTCTTTTGTGCGAAAAAACTGATCTCACCAATTATTTCTCATGAGACGGCTTGCCATTGCACTAGGTATTAACTCAGGGGGAGTTTTGGATGACCAAGATCATTTCCTTAAGCTTCTCGCTTGGAATGATCGCATAAGGCTTGAGATCTAGCACAAGACTTAACAACAAATCTGGTTGGAAACGACCATAAGTTTTAAAAGAAAAATATGTCATTTATGCTCAAATTGCTTAAATTACAAAAGAACCAAGTACTTGAACCAATGTTTTATTCGTGAGCATAATAGCACTCTATTTGGACTCAATTTTAGCTTCTTGGTTCCGCTTAGCTTATTGACATGGCTTGCACCATTCTTGGATGTCTCTAGCTAGACTTTGCTCCTTGATGACTTAATTTGTTCACAAATTGCACTATATTTCAGATTGTCATCTTTTTGGTTTAGCTAGCATATACATATCTTGTCATGATCTAGATAGCTTCTTATTGAGTTATGGCTTAATGTAAACTAATATGGTCATTTAGGATAATTCTCATGGCTCTGAAATACTTCGAATAAACAAACTTCAGCCATTTTTATCCTTTTTCATGACTTTTTCTCTTTCTTGCATTCTTGATGCGTTTTTTGCCAAAAGGGGGAGAATAGTGGTAGAAAAAGTCACTTTGGGAGCTTTGAGGAAAACTTGTTCTTTCTTTTGCTCCTTCTGTCGACATGGTCATTAGCTTCATTTCCTTCTTTGGACCATATTGGATTCTTCAAACTCAACTTCATATGCTTTTTCTGTGTTTGTCAATATACTCATCAAGGGGGAGATTGAGAGACCATGTGAGGTCAACCCATGTGAATGATGAGTAATTGACATCGGCTTAGGGAAGTCGAGTTTGAGTTGGTTGGTTCGGACCATGTCGTTGCGGGGTGCAACGGGCTCGGTCGGACTTGGTCAAACCTGCTCAATGGGTTTAGGATGTTTATTCTGTTGATTTGACGGGTTTAGGCTTGATATAGTGTCACTGATGCTATTTACGTTTTCATGTATCGAGCGGTGCTATTTGATGTGTTTCTTGTCTGTGTTGGCTGCAGGACGTCGAGGCGGAGTCGTGGCGAGACACGGTGGACAGCACTAGGCGTAGGTGGCGCTGAGGTCAGAACGGTTGGATGTGTCGAAGACGGTGGAGATTCGATGTGGTTGCGAGGCTTGGACGACAAGGAGCGCGGAAACTTCCTGGAAGGTGCAGGAGGGGCGAAATGGTCATTTCGCGAGGCTGCACAAGTGGAAGCGGGCTCCGTTCGGGTTTAGCCGGTGTAACGGGTGGGAGACCCATTAGCCAGGGCTATAAATAGCAGATGAAGGGCTGCGTACCCCTTCATGCACTTGGAAAAGGATTAGGGTTTGCTTTAGTCAAAAGAGCCTTTGGAGAGGCCTTTTGCTTTAGGCTTTAGTGGTTGGAGACTAGAAGAGGGCGCAAGGGTGCCTCCTCATTCACCCCTCCACCAAGTGTGTGTTCCTCCCAAGAACATGTGTGGTTCTTGGTGATCTTGAGGATGGAGAGGGTGAGGATGGATTGAGAGTCTTGTATCATTTCTTCTTGTTCGAATGTACATGCGTATCGGGACTCCTTGTAATCCTTCCTTTGGAATGAAAATCTGAAGTTTCTTCTCGGTTATCTTTTTGCTACGATGCTTTCTAGGCTTGATTCTTGAGATTTTTATTTCCTTGTTGATTCTTGTGTTTGAGTGGCAAAATGGGTTGCTCAAGGATGGAATTTCATTTCTAGACCCTTTGGTCATCAAACTCCAAGAGCAATTTGATCAATTTGCAAGAATCACATTTTGAGCCCCTCTTGTTCTTCCTTTAGGGTTTTGCCTCAAATCTTGATTCCCTCTTTGAGATGGCTTGATTCTTGACTTGCAGAATCCATAGGTTATTACTAACATATCTGCAAAGTTTCTTTGCCAAAGGATCAAAGAATCATCGGGAATTTGGATTTTGGTTTTCGGCTGTCTGAATTTTTCGATCGTTCTGCCGCTCGAACAGGGAGCGGTCGACCGCCATTCCATGGCGGTCAGACCGGTTCTATCACGGCGGTCAGACCGGCTTGTACCTAGCGGTCAGACCAGCCCGAGCGGTCAGACCGGCCTCACAGCGGCGGTCAGACCGGCGGTCATGAAGCGGTCTGACCGGCTCGTCTGTAGCGGTCGGACCGGCTTCCTCTGAAGCAGCCTGAAATCTTTGTTGATTTTGGTAGATTTTATTTTCTTTTCTGCTGTGCCTTTTCTTTGGGGGCTCAAGGTTCTAGAGAGGTCTCTTGAACTCCATCATAAGCTATTCGTAGCTTTTATCGAGGAGTTTCATTAAGAAGAACCCTTGAGAACCTTTGTGGGGAAAGTTTTTAAAGACGACATTCACTCCCCCCCTCTGTCGCCATTTGGGTCCTTCACCTTCCTTCCTCGCTCCGTCCGGTCTTCAGTGCGTGCGAACGACGCTTCGTCTCTAACGGGGATAGCGGGCCGCGGTTTGGGTATGCCGTTTGCTTCCGTTCGTCTCCTCTTCGGCATGGATTTGTCTATCGCTGCCTGCTATATTGTTCTCTTATAAATGCAGGAGTGTTCTTTGTAGATCTTTTTGTTTGCCCTTTGTTTGTTCTGAGTGTAGCTTCTTGTCAGTGGAAGGGTTCATGTCATACCTTTGCTATTGTTTTCTTATAGATACACAAGTGTTGTTTGTAAATCTTTTTGTTTACCCTCTATTGGTTTTGGGTATAGCTTTTTGTTTGTACAAATTTCATGGCGTACAATGGGCGTACAGTACATTCTTCATATTAAGTGCTTACTGCTTTCTTATAAATGCAGTCGTGTTGTCGATTCAATCGTCGTTCTTCGTCTTTTATGTTATACCGCTTTACCCTGATCCTGCTTATTTTTCATCCACTGTACACATCATTCGGCTGGTAATTTAGTCAGTCAGGTAATTTCGTCTTTTATGTTATACCGCTTTTACAAAAAAATTTGGGCTTATACGTACATGTTACTCATTTCGCTCTTTTCATAGTACAGCTCCATCCTCACTTGCATCGTCGTTCTTCGCTGGTTATTTTCGTCGGGTTATCTGCCGTGCAACAGCCATTGGTTTTCCTCCGTTGTGCCTACGCTTGCACTTCACGTCATCCTCGCTGATTTGCATTCTGGTAACAATTTTGTTTCTGGCGTTCCTGTGTCTGTAACGTACTGTTTACACTTTCTTCTTCGTACAATCTTTCGATTAATGTTTCAGTAGACTGAATCCTGTTTTAGACTGTGGATTATTTGCCATGTGATTATTGTACAAAATTCTATGGTCTTTCGCTATGCTTCTATTATCTAAACTTTCTTTCTTACCCTTTTGTTTCTGCTTACAAAATTTGCTCTTTTCCTAATAGACTTACATAGTTACCACACTTCTATCCCTATCTAGAAATTCCCCTCCTTTCCTAATTAGTTCTTTGCTTCACCTAATTATTAAACTTCTATTCTTATTTAGAAACTTTCTTCTTTTTCTAATTAGTTATTTGTTTATTATAAATTTTACCTAATTATTACACTATTGTTGTTATTTAAAAACTTCCCTCTTTTCTTAATTAACTCTTTGCTTATTACAAAACTTATCTAATTATTACACTTCTGACAAAACTTATCTAATTATTACACTTCTGTTCCTATTTACAAATTTCCGTCCTTTCCTAATTTGCTCTTTACTTATTGTAAACCTCACCTAATTTTTAAACTTCTATTCCTATTTAGCAGCTTCCCTCTTTTCCTAATTAACTCTTTGTTTATTGTAAATTTTACCTAATTATTATACTTCTGTTCTTATTTAGAAGCTTCTCTCTTTTCCTAATTCATTCTTTATTTATTATAGACCTTACCTAATTATTACACTTCTGATCCTATTTAGAAACTTCCCTCTTCTCCTAATTGCGTTTTTACTTATTATAAATCTTACCGAATTATTGCATTCCTCTTCTTATCTACAAACTTCCTTCTTTTTCTAATTTGCTCTTTACTTATTATAAATCTTACCTGATTATTACACTTTGCATCCTATTTAGGAATTTCCCCCTTTTCCTAATTGACTGTTTGCTTATTATAAATCTTACCTAATTATTACAGTTCTATTCCAATTTAGAAGGTTCTCTTTTTTCCTAATTGACTCTTTACTTATTATAAATCTTACCTAATTATTACACTATCCTTATAAGCTATAGTCTATATTATGTTAGTTATGTAGGTTCATTATTTATATATACTATCGCATGATGATTACGATATGCTAAACTACGCCTCTGGTCCTATTTAGAAACTTCGCTCTTCTCTTAATTGCGGCTTTGCTATTATAAATCTTACCTAATTATTACACTCCGCTTCTTATCTACAAACTTCCTTCTTTTTCTAATTTGCTCTTTACTTATTATATATCTTACCTGATTATTATGCTTTCCATCCTATTTAGGAATTTCCCTCCTTTCCTGATCGACTGTTTACTTATTATAAATCTTATCTAATTATTATGCTTATGTTCCAATTTAGAAACTTCTCTCTTTTTGTAATTGGCTCTTTACTTATTATAAATCTTACCAGATTATTGCACTGTCCTTATAGCTATAGTCTATATTATGTTAGTTATGTAAGTTCATTATTTATACATACTATCGCATGATGATTACGTTATGCTAAACTACAAACTGTATAGCAGCTACCTATTACAGTATACGAAACTATACAATTTTCGCTATGCTTCTATTATCTAAACTCTATTTCTTACCCTTTTGTTTCTATTTAGAAAGTTCACCCTTTTCCTAATAAGCTTTTTCTTATGATAAATCTTACATAATTACCGCACTTTTGTTCCTATTTAGAAATTTCCCTCTTTTCCTAATTGGCTCTCTACTTATTGTAAATCTTACCTAATTATTACGCTTCTGTTTCTATTTAGAAGCTTCCCTCTTTTCCTGATTAGCTCTATGCTTATTATAAGACTTATCTAATTATTACACTTCTATTCCTATTTAGAAGTTTCCCTCCTTTCCTAATTACCTCTTTGCTTGTTGTAGAAACTTCCCGCTTTTCCTAATTAGTTCTTTATTTATTATAAATCTTACCTAATTATTACGCTTTTACTGCTATTTAGAAGCTTCCCCCTTTTCTTCATTACCTCTTTACTTATTGTAAATCTTATCTGATTATTGCGCTGTCGTTATACTTATAATCTATATTACGCTTTTGCTTATTTCCAAATATCTGTTTTTGCAACAGTTACATTAGTTTATTGTTATTAATACTTTCATGTTTTCATGTTGTTAAATTCACAGGCTTAGCCTTTTGTACGTTTTAGTTTTCGTTCTTTCAACAGTTCACTGGTTTTAGTACTATCCAATCTTTATTCGTTATCCTTCTGCTTCTATTTAGAAACCTCCCTCTTTTCCTAATTAGCTCTTTACTTATTATAAACCTCACCTACTTATTACTCTTCTGTTCCTATTTAAAAAATTCATTTTTTCCTCATTGACCATTTCCCATTTCGCTCTATCATTTTTGATCTTATAACTAGATTATTTAATTACTCTCTTTTTCTACTTCTTTTCGTCTTCTGTGATATTATCGTTTTACCTGCATTGTTGATATCACCTCTTGTTATTTAGTTTCATGGATCAGTCACAGTCTGTTAGAGCCCATCGTCGAGAAATTCTTCGTGGAAACAGCCAATCAGCTCTACAGTACCCACACCATTGTCTCCATATGTTTTGCCTGATATTCTAGCCCCAGTACTTACCCAGCTGCCACCACAACCATGTATAGTTATTGCTTGTCTTACAGATTTTATACGCAGTTTCGTTTCCCCATTTCTATCCTTTTTAAAGAAACTCTATTTTCATATTGATATTTTGTTTCACTTTCGTTTATTTTCATGCAGCGCTTATCAGAGATGCTGCCATAATTCCTAGATGGAAACGTCAGCGTGGTTATTAACACTCTTTGCAACCATTTATTTTTACTTTTCCTATTAGTTCTGTTATACAGTTTTTCATTCATCATTTGTTTATTATGGTTGCCTACATGATAGGAGATCATTTTTGTCCGTTGGTTAGTTCCCTTGAAGCAGCCAACAATAGAAAAAAAAGAAAATTATCCAACTTGCAGCGCGCTGCTGCTAAAACAGGTCGCTTTCTTTTGCTATTTCATTTTATAAATCTTCTTTTGTTTTGCGTTTGCTGTCGCCTTTACACATACATATTTTATTATCTGTTACTTTGCAGTTGTCATTATATTTCTTTTCTATTTCAGGTAGCACGTCACCTTTTAACTCAAATCCACTTAGAGAGCCAGTAATTTCTTTTTCTAAGGAATATGTTTCCTATTTGAAAGGTTCGGCAGTATAATTCGTTTTCTACCATTTTTAATCCTTTTTTTATTTTTATGTCTCCATGCGTTTCGTATCCTTGATAAACTTATTTATTTTTTCTTCTTTTATACTACTTATTTTATATCGTTTCAGCTACTTATAATGATCGATCATATTATGGTGGTCCAGATTATGAGTGTGATAAGTGTGGTGCTATTTTTTGGTTTCAAAAAATATCTCAGCATAGAAGTTCTTCTAGACATCAACGAATTATCTACAATAAGTGTTGCCGGAGTGGTAAAGTTTCCCTTCCACCACATAAACAATTCCCATACCCACTTCGAGACCTCGTTGGTTTTAATAAAACCCCACAATCAAATGAATTTATGCGCTCGATTCCTCACTACAATTCTCTATTTGCATTCACTTCCTTGGGTGTAGATGTTGATAGGACCATTAACGATGGTGGAGGCCCTTATGTCTTCCGTATAAATGGTGTTGTTCATCATCGCATTGGTTCACTGATTCTTAAACCAGACCGAAAACCACAATATGCACAGCTATACATCTATGACACGTACAACGAAATTCAGAACAGAGCATCTCTCTTCGATAAAGAAGATGATACGCATGATGAAGCAGACACCAGCATAATTGCTGCCTTAATTATTATGCTTAATTGTTTTAATCCATTAGTAAAACAATTCAGAATGGCACGTGACCGGTTATTTTCTCAAGAAAATCCAGAAGTTCATATTCGCCTTATTGGTTCATCTGACAGACATGATGATCGGTATTCTTTACCAACTGTGCCTGAACTCGCTGCATTGATTGTCGATGATCTCTCTTCAGAAAATAACAAATTTGATATAATTGTTGAAACTCATCTGGGTGAACTAAAGCAGATCTCACCTCTTAATCCCGCTTTGATGTCTCTTCAACATCCATTACTATTTCCACATGGCGAAAAAGGCTTCCATCTTGGTATTAAATACAATGTAATCGATGACAGTTTAGCTCCTGTTAGAGATGAGGTGTCGATGCTTGAATATTATTGTTATGAATGTCATTATCGAAGATATGAACCAAATCCTTACACATGTTGTGGCCGTCTTTCGAGTCAGATAGAGGTTGATTGCTATTCATGCCTTGTAGCAAATCGCCTATCATTTCATTTCTTCAATCAAGATGTTTTACGCTCAGACACATATAAAGGCATTCCGGATGCACTTGGTGAAGGTACATCAGAAGGCAAAAATATTGGTGTTAGAATCTTACTTCCTTCAAGCTTTACTGGTAGTCGTCGATATAACACACTCATCTATCAAGATGCTATGGCTATCTGTCGTGAATACGGTCCTCCTGATCTATTCTCTACTTTTACATGCAATTCAAGATGGCCAGAAATTATAGATGCACTTAAATATGAACCTGGACAAAACTATGTAGACCGCTCTGATGTTGTAACTAGAGTATTCCATATGAAGCTTACTGAATATATTTCTGATATAAAGAGTGGCCATACTTTTGGAATCATACGAGCAGGTTAGTTTACTGCTTTCCCAATTTACTCTTTCCCGTCTGATCATACTGCTTCTCTTCTAATATAAATACATTACTTTTTCACTAAGTTATCTTCTTTATTTTTAACAGTTTTATACACAATTGAGTTTCAAAAAAGAGGACTGCCTCATGTTCATACCCTTATATGGCTTGCTAACCGTCCAATAAATATGGTTACTCAATTCATAGACACCCTTATATATGTTGAAATTCCTGATCCAGTTATTGATCCACTTGGTTACGCTCTTGTTGAAGAATTCATGATGCATGGTCCATGCGGGAATCTTAATAGAAAGTGTCCATGTATGAAAAATGGAGTGTGCTCAAAACGATATCCCAAAGAGTTTAACCCAGAAACAATTATTAATGAATTTGGCTTTCCAGTGTACCGTCGCCGCAATACTAATCATTTCATTATCAAAAATGGAATTAGATTGGACAATAGATGGGTTGTTCCATACAATATGAATTTACTAAAGAAATTTCAAGCTCATATCAATGTTGAATGGTGTAACAAAACAAATCTCGTGAAGTATTTATTCAAGTATCTCACTAAAGGTCAAGACAAAGCAAAGGTAAATTTTTGTACTGCTGACCAAGCATCAGACACAACTCATACACAAGTTAAACAAGGAATAGATGAAATTGCATATTATATCAAATGCAGGTATTGCCTTCCTCATACAACAGATTATTTTTTTTTCTAGCATAGCTGCTTTTGTTTTTTCTCCTATATCATACACTAATTCTTTTACTTACAAAACAATTCTGTAGATACATATCATCATGTTAAGCAATCTGGCGATTATTTGAATTTCAAATACATGGCCGAATACCTTTCGTAGAACGATTGACTGTTCATATGCCTGGTATGAATAGAGTTATATATCATGAAGAAACCCACTTAGAACAGATTGTTACTGATCCAAGAACTTACAAGACTACTCTGACTGAATGGTTTATTGCCAATCAACAGTACATAGAAGCAAGATCTTCTACGTATTATCAATTCTCATCAAACTGGAGATGGGACAGTGATAACAGAAAATGGGTAAAAAGGAAACGCAAAACACCAAAAATTGGACGCATATATAATGTGCATCCAAGTACTGGTGAGTTATTTTACCTAAGAATGCTTTTAATGGTAGTTTCTGGTGCACAGAGCTATGAAGATATTAGAACGTTCAATGGTGTGCATTATGCTACCTTTAAAGAAGCTTGCAAAGCTCGTGGATTAGTTGGTGATGATACTGAGTGGTTCTTACTCTTCGATGAAGCAATTATTTGGGCCACTACACACCAACTCAGACACCTCTTCATGGTAGTTTTGTCCTTCTGTAGTGTTGTTAGTCCTCAAAATCTATTTGATAAATATTGGTGCTTTGAGAGACCATGTGGTGGTCATCCCGTGTGTATGATGAGTAATTGATATCGGTTTAGGAAAGTCGAGTTTGAGTCGGTTGGTTCGGACCAAGATGTTGCGTGGTGTAACAGGCTCGGTCGGACTTGGTCAAACTTAGTCGTATGTGCTTAGGATGCATATTCTGATGATTCGACAGGTTTGGGCTATTACATTGATGCTATTTATGCTTATATGTATCGAGCGGTGCTATTTGATGTGTTTCTTGTCTGTGCTGACTGCAGGACGTCGAGGCGGAGTCGTGGCGAGACACGGTGGACCGGACTAGGCGCAGGTGGCGCTGAGGTTAGAACGGTCGGGATGTGTCGAAGACGGCGTAGACTCGAGGTAGTTGCGAGGCGTGCGAGGCAAGGAGCGCGGAAGCTTCCCGGAAGGTGCAGGAGGGGCGAAACGGGAATGTCGCAAAGCCGCACAAGCGGGAGCGGGCTCCGTTGGATTTAGCAGGTGTAACGGGGCGGAGACCCGTTAGCCAAGGCTATAAATAGGTTGGAGGGGCTGCATGCCCACTAGAGCACTTGAGAGGGAGTTAGGGTTAGCTAGAGTCAAAAGAGTCTTTGGAGAAGCCTTTTGCTTTGAGGCTTTAGTTGTTGGGAAGGGCAGAGCATAGCAGGAGATGTCTCCTTTGTAGCTTCTCTCTGTGACTCTGTTCTTGAGTCTCCTCCCCTGTTCTTGGTGTTCTTGAGAAATTGAACAGGGTGAGATGGATTGAGTATCTTGTAATCATTTCCCTTGTTTGAATGTCCATGCGTATGAGGACTCTTTGTAATCCTTGTTGATTGGAAATGAAAATTTCTGAAGTTTATCTCTACTTTTTCTCTGTTCTTCGATAGTGTTTGGGCTAGAATTTTGAGATATTGTGTTTTGGCTTGGTTTTTGTTGGGGAGTAGCAAAATGGGTTGCTCTATGATGGGATAGTGCCTCAAGTTCATTTGTTCGTTTTTCCCAAGAGCGAATCGCATTTTATTCTCAGATTTCTCTTTTGAGCTCCTCTGTTTCTTCCCCTGTTCATGTTCTTTAGTTTCTAGGGTTTGAGTTAATTGTTGATTCCCTTTATGATTTGGCTTGAAATTTGGGTTGTAGAGTCCAGTGGCTATTGCTAATATATCCACAATGTCTCATGGCCAAAGGATTAACAATTGAGAATTAATTTGGATTTTTGTGTTTCTCTGTTGGAATCACAAGTGTTAATTTGCTGCTCCTCTGGCCATACCTTTTGATCCCTGAGACCTTCTTTGCGATTTAGATTGTAGTTTTTCTCCTTTGGCGAAAATCTCAGCAGTTGTGCAATCCCTTTGTCTTGGATGAATTGCTGTACACTATTTTCGATCATAACCTTCAGTTAAGCGCATGCTACTTGCTCTGCCGTCTTCTCTGCAGATTTGATGTTTCAAGGTTGAGTTAGGATAGCTATCTTCTTTGGTATGCTATTCCTCCAATATGAAAAATTCAGTTTCAGCTTATTCTTTTCTGGTTTCGGCAACAGGATGAATATTCACTGTGCAGTTCAGTTTTCCTCTCCTCTGCCTTTTCCTTTTCGGCAGTGTTGGACAGCAGGCTTGTAGTGTCTTTTGCTGCTGCAGAAAAGAGTTGGATAACAAGCTAGCAGTCAGATTGGTTGGATATTTAGTTCAAGTTTCTGATTTCTTTGGGCTAAGAAGAACAGCGAACAGTTGGCAATCTGTCTGAGTTTTCGGGTGTCTGCAGTAATTACTGTGCTGCAGTTTTTAGTTTCCTGCTCTGTTGTTTTCTCTGCCGATCAGTTCTTGCTGTTTTCAAACAGTCCCGGCTGCATTTTCTTTCGAGTCTTCAGTCTTCTTTCTTTCTCTCTCTCTCTCTCTCTCGGCAAGCATGCAGTAGCTGCTCCTTAGTGCCTCTTCTTTTTTTTCTTTTTCTGATTTTCCTCCCTTCCGCATGCAGTCTAAACGAGTTTATTTTCAATTGAAATTTTTACTGGCTGGTCTCTGATTTATGCTGTTTTTTTGGTATCGCATGCGTTCCAGTTTTCAGCAGAATTAATTTTCTGTGAATTGCTTCGTTCGGCATCTTTGAGTAATCAGTGTACAAATTCTCGGGGGCGATTTTTAAGAGAACGACATTCACCCCCCCTCTGTCGCCATTTCGGTCCTACAATTGGTATCAGAGCCGGTTAGCTCTAATCCATAGATCTTAACTGGTCTCAAGAGCCATGGCGACGGACAAGTACTCGACCAAGCCGCCCGTTTTCGATGGCATCGGTTACCCCTTCTGGAAGAGCCGAATGGAGACATACATCCAGGCCCAGGGGTATGCCATCTGGCGCAAGGTCAAGGTCCGGTTTGTTGTTCCTGCAGATGAGAACATCAATGCCGGGAACATGGCTGATGTTGAGGTGAATGCTAAGGCAAGGAACATCATTATTCAGGACCTGAGTCGTAGTGAGTTTGACCGCATCTCTCATCTTTCGTCCGCTTTCGATATCTGGGAGACCCTCGATGCATACCATGAGGGCACCACCCAGATTAAGACGAGGAGACAGACCGATTCAAGCGAGATTACAACAAGTTTGAAATGCTCGCTGGCGAGTCCCTTGATGAATGCTTTGCGCGTTTCCACAAGATCTTGAGCAATCTCCGAGCCGTCGGTCTCACATACTCCGACTCGGACAACGCTCGCCAAATACTTGCTGCACTCGACCTTCGTGTCTGGGAGATGAAGGTGACTACCATCAAGGACATCACCGACCTCTCGACTTTGACG
This sequence comes from Bonia amplexicaulis, assembly GCA_036346245.1. Classification (NCBI taxonomy): domain Eukaryota; kingdom Viridiplantae; phylum Streptophyta; class Magnoliopsida; order Poales; family Poaceae; genus Bonia; species Bonia amplexicaulis. The sequence goes on along the minus strand of CM070760.1, from coordinate 7,325,875 downwards.
CTTGACGCGCTGTACTCACGCCTCAAGACGCACGAGATCGACATTGTCTCTCGTAAGTCGATGTCACAGTCGACGGCTCTGGTCACCGATCCCAGCTCGACTTCTGGTTTTTCTGCAGATTCACTTTGTGGGTTCTCCCTAGCTGTTCTTTGTGACGTAACTGATGATCAGTTAGAACAGCTAGAGGATGAACAGCTGGCCCTCCTAGCTCGGAAGTTCTCCCATGCTTATAAGAGGAGGAGGGACAGAAAGAGAGGCAGACCAGTCATCTGCTTCGAGTGTGGTGGCCCCAACCACATTCGGGCAAACTGCCCCAAGATGGAGAAGGGCAAGAACGACTACGGCGGTTCGGGCAAGAACGACTACACCGACAAGAACCGCAACAAGAAGACTCCAGCTCAGACGCAAGGCAAGAAGACGTTCCGCAACTTTGGCAAAGCCAAGAAACTCTTCCACCGCGTCCTCACCGCCTTCGACGACCTCGACCTCAGTGAGGTGGAGGGATGGAGCGACGACGACGGGACGGGAGATCAAGAATGCAAGGATGGCGGTGACGACTTCTCCGGCATATGCTTTATGGCCCTTAAGGGCGAGATCAGCGACAGCGAGCTCTACTCCGACTCCGACGAGGTATGTCCCTCCTATGATCAACTTAATGAAGCTTTTCTTAAGTTAGGAAGATTTCATGCTAGATCTAGAGCTAGGTGTAGCGAGTTGGAGAAGGAAGTAGATAGACTGTCACGGGAGCTTACTTCACTTATATCTGCTCCCTCCCGTGACGACTGTGATACATGCATTGCCTTGCTTGGAGATATGGAGAAGTTAAGGACTTCTCATGATAGTGTGACCTCTAAGTTTGATTTACTTAAGGTGGAGAATGTTAGTCTACTTGCTGAGTTAGAGTTGAGTAGGATAGCTGTTACCCTACTTACTACTGATGAGACTACTTCTCCTACCGCATGTGAGGTTAAGGACATTTCTGCTAGAGGACCCTATGCCATGCTCCTTGATCTGCCCGAGTCTTGTGAAAATTGCAATAACTTGAAGATGAATTTAAAACAGGCAGATCATAAAATTGCTGAACTACAAGCTTCTTTACTTGAGCCGATTGATTCATGCTTGAACTGTCCTAAGTTAACTGCAGAACTTGAAGCTGTCTCCAAACAGTTTCAAGATATGATTGATCATGATAGAAAGTTGGCTCAGTTTGCTTCTAAGGACCCTGTTAGCTCACCATGCATTAATGGTAACAAACTAAAATCTGACTTGATTGCATTGGATGAGAAATATGTGAAGCTAACTAAGGACCTTCTAGAGAAGCCACATTGTGCTTGTAATGTGATCGTGGAGAAGGGGGAGAAGCCCTAGGGTAAGGATGAGACGCTTAGAGACGCGAACCAACCTGCTAGTAGTAGGACTATCCCCTCAGAGTCGGCTGTGCGTGTACAAGCCATTCTTTCCTCTACTGTTGGTTCTTCTTCTGCTCCCTTACCTTCTGCTGTCTCTTCTTCTCCCTGCTCTTCTTGCACCTCTCTCTTTCGGGAGTGTCAGTATCTTATGAACACCCTCGAGAGATTTGTAGGCGGCAAGAAGAAGCTTAATCTTATTCTAGACCAATCCAAGATCTGCAAGTTCAATCAAGGTCTAGGATATGATTTCTATGAAGATATTAGGAAGCATCCACCTGCTATTCTCAGACCCATAGTAGGAGGTGCGATCGAGGTTGAGCCCAGATCTGATAAAGTTAAATTCAGGTCTGCGGGCTTTGTCCAAGGGATCTCTGACAGCAAGGTGAGTCCACCTGCAGCTTCGGCCTCTCAGAAGGCGAAGTATCATTGCACCTTCTGTCAGAAGGATGGACACTTGATCGATCGATGCTTCAGGCGCGCCAGGATCGCGCAGAGTGACCGTGTTGTAGCTCTTAGGCGTATTCAGGGTCAGCCCCAGACCTTGAGCGCACCTAAGACCAACACGAGGTCTAGGTTTGCCTCAGTTGCTTCTGATAGTTTTGGACAGCAACGAGGACTTGGTTTTTCTGAGTCTTCTGGTTTTGGTCCTCGTGCTGCTCCGGATCGTGACTTCCGCCGTCCTGAGGGTAGATCTCGTTTTCCTCATCGAGATAAGTACCCGCGGCGTGATCAACATGTTGCTGGTGCCTTGACTCGCTCCTCTGTAGCAGCCAAGCCCAACAACAGCTTCGGGTCTGCACACATACCTTCTGGCTTGTTGAGTGACAGAGAGCATAGGGTAGATAGAGGTCAGTTGTGCTTGACTACTTCATCTGCTCGACGTGTTACTCAGTATTGGGTGCCAAAATCACTCTTGATTTACCCCAGTACTGAGACTTTACTCTCTGTTTGACTCAGGTTCGCCGGGCAGGGAAGGGAAAGGTTTGGCTCGTAGACTCCGGGTGTTCTCGATACATGACCGTAGACTCTCGTTGGTTTTCTTCCCTTGCCCGTGCTCCAGGTGATGAGACGATCACCTTCAGAGATGCTTCATCTAGTCGCGTCATCGCCAAAGGTACAGTGCGCATTAATGATTCATTTATTTTGAGAGATGTTGCCTTGGTTAGTAAGCTGCAGTATAATTTGCTTTCCGTTTCTCGACTTCGATGACGACTTTGAGGTGAGCTTTAAGAAAAACAAGCGCAAAATTCTTGATTCTTCGGGTAGTCTAGTTTGCGGGATTTCTCGTTTTGGGAGGATCTTTCGTGCTGATTTTTCTGAGTCTTCTGGTGATCCTCTCCGGTGTTTGGTTGCTTGTGAGTCCCGCGATCTTTCCTTCTGGCATAGGAGACTTGGTCATATTGGTTTTGATCATTTGACCCGAGTTAGCGGCCACGACCTCATTCGTGGTTTGCCGAAACTCATGATGGTCAAAGATCTAGTTTGTGCTCCTTGCCGGCACGGCAAGATGGTTGCCGCTTCCTATCCTCCATCCACAGTTACTATGACCGATGCACCGGACACCGCTCCATATGGATCTTGTTGGACCACTCGAGTGCGATCGGCGGGAGGGAAGTGGTATGTTCTTATCGTGGTCGATGACTTCTCGAGGTACTCTTGGGTGTTTTTCTTAGCCTCGAAGGATGAGACGTTTACACATTTCCGAGGTCTTTTTAGTAGGCTTTCTGTTGAGCTTCGGGATGTCTTACGAGCGATCCGCAGTGATAATGGCACGGAGTTCAAGAATTCCTACTTTGAGAGTTTCTGTGATGAGACAGGTGTAGAGCACCAGTTCTCTTCTCCATACGTCCCTCAGCAGAACGGCGTAGTGGAGAGGAAGAACCGTACCTTGGTCGAGATGGCCAGGACGATGCTTGATGAGTACTCTACACCGCGGAAGTTTTGGGCTGAGGCTATAGCTACCGCGTGCCATGTTTCAAATCGAGTTTTTCTCAGGGCACACTTGCATCGCACTTCTTATGAGTTGAGATATGGGCGGAAGCCCAGTGTATCTCATTTTCGCGTGTTTGGTTGCAAGTGCTTTATTTTGAAGTCCGGGAACCTAGACAAGTTTGAGTCACGCTCTTGTGATGGGATCTTTCTAGGCTACTCGACTTCTTCGCGGGCTTATAGGGTGCAGGCGTGAGTCTAGTAAAATGGTAGAGACACGTGAGGTGACTTTCGGCGAGGCCGGTCAGGGGACTAGGTCTGATATCTCAGGTTCTTTAGAGCAGTCCGAAACCATCTTTGTGGATGACGAGGAGGATGGAGATGAGGATTGTCTACCCGATCCAGTTCCTCATCCACCCCTTGAGGTGCCATCTTCCACTGCACCTCGAGGCGATCAGCCTTTGCCTTCCGCTTCCTCTGGAGCTAGTGGCTCTGTTCCTACCTCGTCAGCTCACGAGGTAGAGGCCACTTCTTCATCTCATCCTGGACCTCCTAGACACATTCAAAAAGACCATCCTTCAGGGCAGATTATTGGAAACCTTTTTGAGCGAGTCACTTGTTCAAAATCTGGCATGTCTCTTTTCTGTCTCCATTCTGCCTTTGTTGCCTCATTTGAACCCAAGGACGTTTGTCATGCTCTCTCTGACGAGTCTTGGGTCAATGCCATGCATGAGGAGTTAGAGAATTTCGAGAGAAACAAGGTCTGGTCGCTTGTTGAGCCCCCACGAGGTCACAATATCATTGGGACTAAGTGGGTGTTCAAGAACAAGCAGAGTGAGGATAGTATGGTTATTCGAAACAAGGCTAGACTGGTAGCTCAGGGGTTCTCCCAGGTTGAGGGTCTAGATTTTGAGGAGACCTTTGCCCCTGTAGTAGACTTGAGGCCATTAGAATCCTGCTTGCCTTCGCAGCTTCTAAGGGTTTCAAGCTTTACCAGATGGACGTCAAGAGTGCCTTCCTCAATGGCCTTATTGAGGAAGAAGTCTATGTGAGACAGCCTTCTGGTTTCAAAAACCCCAAATACCCAAACCATGTCTACAAGCTTTCCAAAGCATTGTATGGACTTAAGCAGGCCCCTAGAGCTTGGTACGAGAGGCTTAAGTCCTATCTGTTGAGTCATGGTTTCGAAATGGGTAAAGTAGACAAGACCTTGTTCATTCGCCGGCATGGCAATGATCTTCTGCTCGTCCAAATTTATGTGGATGACATCATCTTTGGTGGCTCCTCGCATGCCCTCGTTTCCCAGTTTTCCGATGTCATGAGCTCGGAGTTTGAGATGAGCATGATGGGCGAGTTGAGCTTCTTCCTTGGCTTCCAAATTAAGCAGACTCGGGAGGGTACTTTCTTGCATCAGGGCAAGTACACTCAAGACCTCCTGAAGCGCTTCGATATGAGTGATGGTAAGCCAGTGTCCACTCTGATGGCTACATCAGTTCCACTCGACCCAGATGAGGACGACGAGCCAGTTGATCAGAAGGAGTATCGTAGTATGATCGACTCCCTCTTATATCTCACTGCCTCGAGACCGGACATACACTTCTCCATGTGTCTCTGTGCCTGGTTTCAGGCTTCTCCTCGCATATCTCACCGCCAGGCGGTAAAGCGCATCCTTCGGTACCTTCGAGCTACCATTGACTATGGTATCTGGTACTCTTCCTCTTTCTATCTTTCCTTGAGAGCCTACTCGGATGTAGACTTTGCTGGCTGTAGGATAGATAGGAAGAGCACTTCGGGCACCTGCCAATTCATTGGCACTTCTCTCGTTTCCTGGTCTTCGAGGAAGTAATCCGGTGTTGCACAGTCCACCGCAGAGGCCGAGTACGTTCTTCGCGGCCGATTCTTTGTAGTCGTGCTTTGGATGGTCTCGACCCTGCGGGACTTTGGGTTAGTTATCGACAGTGTTCCACTCCTTTGTGATAACACTTGCGATTAACATTGCTAAGAACCCAATCTGAAGATTCTCGGACCAAGCATATCGATATTCGCTTTCACTTCCTTAGAGACCATGTGGAGAAGGGTGACATCGTGCTCTAGTTTGTGGAGAGTGACCACCAGTTGGCTGATATCTTCACCAAGCCTTTGGATAGTTCGAGGTTTTCAGCTCTGCGGAGAGAGCTTGGGGTGGTTTGTCCTTATGGACTGTTGTGAGGGGGAGCTTGGACTTTACTGCTTTACTATATTGATTATGCTTCTGTCTCATTTCTGTTGCATTGCATTGCGGGTGCATTGAGTTTAGTCCTTCTAGCATAGGTTAGAGTGGTTCTCTTGCCGAGGTGCTTAGACTTCTTACTCTTATCTTGTGATTCTAGGATGCTGCTTATTAGCTAGTTCTCTTCTCACTAGGTTGAGCTTACCCACTGCTTTTAGGTTCTAGCGAGGGTCGGGCCACTCTCGGGTAGACAGGGTACGTGTTTGCTCCTTAGTCTGTTAGATGACCAGTTGATAGTCCTAGAGTCATATAGGGTAGATGAGAGTCAGTCTGTGTCATAGATTTCTCTATATCTTATCTATGCTTTAAGGACTACCTTTTCTGCTTTTATTGCCAACTTCTCGATTTACTGCTTTGGTTCAGGGAGAGTTCATTTGGGATTTTCTAGATCTTAATATTGACATAACTCAACTTAAACTAAAAACTGCATCACATGTTAATGGGGAGTTGGATTTTCTGCATGTCATTCTACATTGTAATATAACTACATTTGAGCCTTGATTAATATCCTATTATGACATGCCTACACTGCTTTACACCTTGCCATGACTTGTGCTCAATTGCTATATTTATCATATCTTCATATGTGTAAACTAGTTTTTGTCATGATAAGTTAATTAAACCTGCTCAATTTGAACTAAAAACTTGTCCTGTTAGTATACAAAACTAGTCTTTCTTGAGCTATCCTTTTATGATCCATGCCATGTCAAATAGGCTGAGTTGAGCGTTGAATCTCTATTGAGCCTTAGATTGAGCTATTTTAGTCTCTTGATGATACATATGTTAGTACAATCATTTCAAAAGCAAAAAGATCCCTTTTGTGCGAAAAAACTGATCTCACCAATTCTTTCTCATGAGACGGCTTGCCATTGCACTAGGCATGAACTCAGGAGGAGTTTTGGATAACCAAGATCATTTCCTTAAGCTTCTCGCTTGGAATGATCGCATAAGGCTTGAGATCTAGCACAAGACTTAACAAAAATCTGGTTGGAAACGACCATAAGTTTCAAGAGAAAAATATATCATTTGTGCTCAATTTGCTTAAGTTACAAAAGAACCAAGTACTCGAACCAATGTTTTATTCTTGAGCATATAGCACTCTATTTGGACTCAATATTATCTTCTTGGTTCCGCTTAGCTTATTGACATGGCCTGCATCATCCTTGGATATCTCTAGCTAGACTTTGTTTATTGATGACTTGACATGATCACAAATTGCACTATATTTCATATTGTCATCTCTTTGGTTTAGCTAGCTTATACATATCTTGTCATGATCTAGATAGCATTCTATTGAGTTATGGCTTGGTGTAATCCGTTATGGTCATTTTGGACAATTCTTATGGCTCTAAATGCTTAGAATAATCAAACTTCAGTCATTTTATCTATTTTTATGACTTTTTCTCCTTCTTGCATTCTTGATGTGTTTATTGCCAAAAGGGGGAGAATTGTGGTAGAAAATGCCATCTTGGGAGCTTTGTAATCCTTGTTGATTGGAAATGAAAATTTCTGAAGTTTATCTCTACTTTTTCTCTGTTCTTCGATAGTGTTTGGGCTAGAATTTTGAGATATTGTGTTTTGGCTTGGTTTTTGTTGGGGAGTAGCAAAATGGGTTGCTCTATGATGGGATAGTGCCTCAAGGTCATTTGTTCGTTTTTCCCAAGAGCGAATCGCATTTTATTCTCAGATTTCTCTTTTGAGCTCCTCTGTTTCTTCCCCTGTTCATGTTCTTTAGTTTCTAGGGTTTGAGTTAATTGTTGATTCCCTTTATGATTTTGGCTTGAAATTTGGGTTGTAGAGTCCAGTGGCTATTGCTAATATATCCACAATGTCTCATGGCCAAAGGATTAACAATTGAGGATTAATTTGGATTTTTGTGTTTCTCTGTTGGAATCACAAGTGTTAATTTGCTGCTCCTCTGGCCATACCTTTTGATCCCTGAGACCTTCTTTGCGATTTAGATTGTAGTTTTTCTCCTTTGGCCGAAAATCTCAGCAGTTGTGCAATCCCTTTGTCTTGGATGAATTGCTGTACACTATTTTCGATCATAACCTTCAGTTAAGCGCATGCTACTTGCTCTGCCGTCTTCTCTGCAGATTTGATGTTTCAAGGTTGAGTTAGGATAGCTATCTTCTTTGGTATGCTATTCCTCCAATATGAAAAATTCAGTTTCAGCTCATTCTTTTCTGGTTTCGGCAACAGGATGAATATTCACTGTGCAGTTCAGTTTTCCTCTCCTCTGCCTTTTCCTTTTCGGCAGTGTTGGACAGCAGGCTTGTAGTGTCTTTTGCTGCTGCAGAAAAGAGTTGGATAACAAGCTAGCAGTCAGATTGGTTGGATATTTAGTTCAAGTTTCTGATTTCTTTGGGCTAAGAAGAACAGCGAACAGTTGGCAATCTGTCTGAGTTTTCGGGTGTCTGCAGTAATTACTGTGCTGCAGTTTTTAGTTTCCTGCTCTGTTGTTTTCTCTGCCGATCAGTTCTTGCTGTTTTCAAACAATCCCGGCTGCATTTTCTTTCGGGTCTTCAGTCTCTCTCTCTCTCTCTCTCTCTCTCTCTCTCTCTCTCTCTCTCTCTCTCTCGGGGCAAGCATGCAGTAGCTGCTCCTTAGTGCCTCTTCCTTTTTTTTCTTTTTCTGATTTTCCTTCCTTTTTCATGTTTTCCTCATTTTAATTTTTTTCGATATACATGTAGGTCAGCTTGCATTACAAAGCAGCTCTGCATCAAAATGGTATATCAATATACCAATACCTGAAATACACGCTCTACGAAACACGTATTGTCCATACTTTATCTAAACAATTACATTGCCACTACATATATCATTCCTTTTTTCCTAATTTCGATATTTCTTTTGTATTTGCCCATAATATAATACATAGGATTAGTACCCGTCCACATCAAATTGAATGGCAAGAAGACAACCATGAGCATAACAACCCAATAGCCACAACAGTTCACGAGCTAATGGAACTCATACCAAATGAAGCTCTGGTAAAACAAATCTAGAATTCATACATGTATTCACAGCTTCCATTTTACATACATTAAATACTAGCTGTTTTCAAATATGACATACACAGGGACAACGCTACAAACTCAGCATCCTTATCACAGATTTAGTACCAACACAATCATGGTGGTACATAGCATGCTCTTCATGTTGGAAAAAAACTTTCCCACATGGAGATGGATACAAATGCCGAAGATGCAGTGCTAAAACAGCAGAACCAAGGTATAATCCTACTCAAATTCATATAGCTTATATCTTTTTTCCAATCTGTACATAACAAGTTAAAAACAAAACTAATATATAGTGCTTCTTTCAAATGTTCAAACAGATACAAAATAAACGTATACGGTATTGACCCAGAAAACAGTGAAGACAACAAACCTATCTATGCAGAATTTATGTTCTTTGGAGACATAGGTCAACAACTTGTTGGAAGACCTGCTATGCTTTTTATTGCAGCAACTGAAGGACAAACACAACACATACCGCCTGAGATCAAAACAGTTATAGGCCAGAAATATCAGCTTATTGTCCAAATGTCAGAAGGATCACTCCAAGCTAAAAATCCAACATTTCATGTACGATCAATAACAGACCAACCAAGTCACAGCGGTCTTCTACTACCAAGTAAGCAAAAAAAACATAATCTACACATAATAAATACCCCAGCAGTTACTATCACAATAAATAACATTTTGTTATACCATAAATAGGTCCCCCTATTACTACCATATGTGCAGAAACAGTCACTCCAGCAACAGCTGGTAATGCTTTACAAGTAAGAAAAAAAACCCATCAATATCTATTTTCCTCAACCATTACATATAACACAATTGCATTCCTTAAACATATTTCTTCATTTCTATTCACTTGCATATCTTGTACAAGGCAATTTCATCAGCACACTCTGAAAAAAGAACACATGAGTGTGTTACACCTGCAGAAACTGAAATGGCTTCTTCATCTATGCTGTCAAACAAAAGGTAGTTTCTTTTACTCTAATTTGTTGCATTCTACCCTACTATTCAAACATCTACAACATATATACTCTATATATACATTTTACTGCCCTCATTACACATGTTTATTCGTAGAGCAATACAACCTACCGAAAAAGCTAAAGTTACAAGAGAGCTGTTCCCCAATGTGAAGCATCATCCATCAGACAAGGTATATGCTAATATATTCCTTAAAACAGCTATTTATTGCCAAAAGAAAAATCATAACTTACCACATCCTCTAACATTACTGTTTCCATAATTTTTATACAGGAAAACTGAAAGCTCTCCTCGAACCGAATACCATATATCTGCTCCATCTGAAACTTCGTACTGCTTTCCGTGGTTGCTTCTGCACAGTCTGTCGATGCCATGCGCATCTTTGCTAATAACAAAACTTGTTCCAGCTAGCAGAACTTATTTTGGTGCACAAAATGTGAAACGCTGCTGTAGTTCCCATAAAACTTACTATCGCTAAATATCACACTCTAATAGTTTATAATGCTCTCCATAACTGTTTGTATATAATGTATCAATATCTCCAGCATCTTCACTACTATCAACACTTACATTCCAGTGAGCAACAATTATTTTGTTGTACAAAATGCTAACCCATCCCCTGCCTCACAAAAAAACTTGCTATTATTGAATTACGCACTCTGATATTTTACCCTATATTAACTAATACATAACGATTCGTAACACAAATTACCATGCGCGGCGTCACGCCGCGCACACGCTTCTAGTTGTTTTTTAAACCTCTTCTTCAGATGTCATGGGGTGAAAGAAATTTGGCGGCTGCTGGACCTAGAGCAAATCCGATTAAAGCTTGCAGAGTGCAGTTCAGGAAAGGAAGTACTCATGGAAAGTTGGAAGATGGATGCTGCTACACAACAGAGAGTTTGGGTGTTGCTCTGGAGATGGTGGTCGGCCAGAAACAAAGCAAATGTGGGGGAAAAAAGAATGTCCGCGGCAGAGATATGCTCAATTGTGAGCTACTATGTGATAGAATTTGAGAAGCTGAAGAAAAAGGAGGGAGAGAAAAGACCAAAGAAAGAACAGAAATGGGAGCCACCTCATTCTGACTGCTACAAAATCAACATTGACGCTTCTTATAGGGCTACAACGGGGTCAGGTGGGTGGGGCTTTGTTGCTCGTCATAGCAATGGTGAGTTCTTAGAGGGGGGTTGTGGACATCTTGAGCGGCTCACAAACCCCATTCATGCTGAAACTCTTGCTGCTTTGCGAAGTCTTAAGAGGGTGGCACATTTGGGAATGGCTAGAATTATTCTTGAGACTGATGCAACAACTTTGGAGAAGGCTTTGAGCTCTGACTCAATGGACAGAAGCCCAGAAGGCTGCATCTTTCGGCGTATTAGGGAGTTTATGAAGGATTCTTTTGATTACTGCGAGGTCCGGTCATGCCCGAGATCTTGCAACAAAGTGGCTGATAGCCTTGCTGCTTATGGGGCGAGCGTTGTGCGCTATGGTTCTGAGGTCTTCATGGACCAGGTCCCCGAATTTGTGACCAACTTGGTCTCTGGCGATATGCCCAGAGCCACTGGTTAGTGGAAACCTTTGTGTTCCAATTCAAAAAAAAAAAACTTGGTGTGTTAAGACTTCTTCCTACCAATGTACACGTCCGCGTGGATGTGAGAAATCAAACCGCGTCGAAAAAAAAACGAAGTTTGGAGGTCTAAAACGGAAGACAACACTACCCGATTCCAATCACTCGCCCCGGATCTATTCTGTAACGACGCCTCTTTCCCCAATTCCCCACACGACCCGATTCCAATCACTCGCCCCGGATCTATTCTCCCCCGTCGCCGGTGAGGTCGCTGCAAAGCGCCGATGCTCCCAGGACGCAATCCGCGGGCGCTCGAGGAGCGTAATCTCGTACCGCATCACGCCCGCTCCGACTCCTTCCCCGACGAGGACAGCTACGTGCCGCCTAGCTCCCCCTCCAACCCCGATGAAGATGGCACTGAAAGGTCCATGTCGTCTGGGCCCTCAAAGATCTCCGATAGATTTGAAGATACAATAGTAAGAATTTACAAAGATCGTTGCAGTAGTCGCCCCTCCCCACCACGCTGCAAATGTTCTCTGATGTAATTAGCAACCTGTGGTGGAGTGATGCATGATCTATTAGTATCTTTGCTACAATGAATTGCACTTACCCTACTTGTTTATGCACAAGCTGCACAAGCTATGATAGATAATAAAACACTTCCCTCTACTTTTTTCTGCAACTCGTGCAGTAATAAATAGGGATATGTGTAATTTATTCTTACCGATAAAATTACTTCTGCTGTCATCAAGTTGCGGGGGTACCGATAAAATTTTAAGAATTGTTGTCTTGGACTATTCGGATATATTCAAGATGTTGTTGTTTCCAACTTATCTGATGTAGTTTCAGAGGGCCCATGCAAGTTATTATTGGCTTTGTTTAAGCTGGATGCACGTTATTGTTTGTTATGTTGGCTTTGTCTCACGCGGATGCAGGTTATTATTGGCCTTTTCTGACAAATAAATAAATAAATGTGGTAATTTCACTACAGTTTGTTCTATATTTTGGGTCCTATTATATCTAGTTCTATTATTTGGTGGTGGTTCATCACAAAATGTTGTTGGTCCTTTTTTTTCGTTTTACCAACTATGCCCTTTCTCACTATGTTCTATGCAATTCCCCCTTTTCAAATGTAGTTTCAAGCACAACCTGCACTAACTGAACACCTATTGGAGCTTACTACAAGTACAGAAGGACACTAGAGGACAACCAGTATATTTCATTGTGTTGCTGCAGTGGTCCATTCAGTGATTTGTTCAGGTGTGCATTTGTTCCATCGAATCGAATAGTAAAGGTGCATAAAAGCATCAGTATGTATGGTCCAATCCGGGTATCAAATATTCTGCTTTTACTGGTTTCAAATTTGGACTGGCCAGTTGTTTAAGGTTTGAACTGGATTTACTTTTATTCAGTTACGCTTTTGAGTAGCTCGCATACAATGTTTCATTCTGCAACCCTGCGTCCCTGCCCTGTGGCATGAGTGGAATATACAGCACATTACTCACTTAGGCTAGCGTTTGTATTCAAAGATTTATAAACCAGTATTTGGAACCATTTTATTACCATTAAATTATTAGAAAAATGGTAACCGAAAAAATGATGTGTGCTAGTGCTAAGGATGAAACTTTCGCTACTGATTTCTAATCTTCTATTACAGTTGACACCCTTGGGATTGTAGACAGCAGTCAGTTGGTCTGACTATTAGTATATAACTCATAACAAAGTCTGAATTGGTAAGAAAATAAAGTGATGTGAAGGAATTGTGATTCAATGAATTTCGAAATAAACTGGTGTGGAATTTCGAAGGAAAATATATGAAACCCGCCAAACTTAGCCTATTTTGGTCATCTGCAAGGTTTCCTGTAGTGCAGTGAGCAGCAACATAGGCAACAGCATAAAGCATCCCATCCTGCCATATTGAACCGATTACTCTTCCTCTGAATTTTGTACTGAAAGTGTTGTTCAGATTTCTACTGCATGTTCCAGACCTTTCTTTGGCTATGAAGGGCCTTCTAGCCAACAGTAGCTGATCCAATGGGAGCTCGTAAATCTTGAGATAGGCATACCTGTTTCACAGAGAAAGAGTCACAATTCATATATTACGTGCAGTCTATTCATGTCACCACAGTACCAAACAAATTGGTACGCACCGAAACTGTGCTAGCTGCTTTCACAAACCTCTGAACTGGAAATCTGGAATCCAAAGTGCCTGGCATAGTAAAAGAAAATGTGGAAATAGGTAACAATTCAGCCGTGCGCAGTTTGTGCATGGGCAGTCGGCATAGCGGGTGTTAGCCATCTTCAAACATCGAGATAATTATCTATTCGCAGCAAACACCTAATGAAAATTACAGAACAACTACATGCAATGTATATCATTTTTTGACATCCACTACTATCACTTGACAGTACCATGTGTATGTAGAAAGAGGGACTAAATACTGGTCTTATATGGACCAAAGGACTGTTCTTTTGGAGATTTGGACCAAAGGACTTCATTAGAGGAAGATGCCACAATACTAACCCTATCCCAATCTTTAGGTTCTGCTGCATGTCCGCACATTAGAAGAAAGCAGTTTTACTTCCCCGAAAAAACACAGTAAAGTTCTCTTATTGGCTTGTACTATTTGGTACCAATCTTCAATGGGCTATAATCTGGCGATAAAACGTTAATCCACAGATTAAACGCAGCAAGGTTGGAAAGATGATTTTTTTTATTTGATTCAGATTGCAATGGCTGATGTAATCATAAGGACTCACAAGACTACGACTACTGATATGTTTGTGGCCAAACATTCGAAGAGAATAGAAATTATGTTGCTATTTTTGATAGGAAGCACACAAGACTTAACTGTTATGAATATTATGTGCATATTTGTGAGACTCAAAGGACAATATATATAGGGAGTACAAGAGAATATACAGAGAAATATGCATATACTGATAAGGAAACTAAGGCATATAAAGAAGAGGTAATTGATCTTTTGCCACACCTTTCATTGCATTTGATGATTTGCCCTGTGATGTCTCAATGACATGTGGGTCCAAGACCCACATGTCAATGAGACAAATAGGGCAAATCATCAAATTCCATGTTTATGTATGGGGCAAATACTCCAATCTCCCTATAAAGAAACGAATAACAACCCAATTATATCCTTAACATCCCCTCAAACTCATGGTGGATCACACATACTAAGTTTGGAGAGAAATTTGTGGCTTCGTGAAGAAGTCAGCAAACTGTAACTCTGATGGCACAAGCTGTAGAGCAAGTACTCCCTCCTGCACCTGTGAGCGAGTGTATGAAGCATCCATACTAATGTACTTGGTGAACTCATGCTTCGTTGGATCACGAGCAATACTGATAGCACATGTACCGTCAGACATAAGTGCCGTAGGTCCCCTCACAGGTACTCCAAATCTGCAAGTAGCCAGCATCCACACCAATGTGTTTGGTGAGCTCATGCTTCACTGGATCACGAGCAATACTTATAGCACTCGTACTGTCAGACATAAGTGTCGTAGGTCCCCTTACAAGTACTCCAAAATATGCAAGTGCCACCTCAACCAACTAGTCTCTGTCGTCACTGCTGCCATAGCTCTCAACTCAGCCTCTACACTCGAACGGAAAACTGCAGTCTGTTTCTTTGTCTTCCGGGCAATCAAGGAGGAGCCAAGAAAAACATAGTAAGCAGAAAGAGAACGACGATTAGAAGGATCACTAGCCCAGGTCGTATCAGAGTACGCCTGAAACTATAGTGAGGTGGAGCTAGAAAAAAATAAGCGATGAAAAATTGTTCCACGCAAGTAGCGTAGAAAACAAAGGAGGTGGCGTGTTTCGAACCACATCTGCCCTTCCTTGCCGTGTCTACCCCACACAACTATTTGGAGGTCAATGGACCAACCCGAGGAGGAATCATGCCAGATCCCTGAGACCCATTGGATCTTTAGGGTCGACCCATTTTAGCTAACCCATTACAAAGCAGCAAGCAAGTATGCAATGAGTTACAGATGAAACAGGGAAAGAAAAACCTCCATTTATTTTGTAGATCAAAGTCTGAGGTCAAGTACCACCGTTCTCTCCCTCTTCCTCACGTGCTACGATGGCGGCGCGTAGGGATGGAGGCGGCAGTGCGTCGAAGGTGCCGGATCGAACGACCATAGCATGTGGGAACAAGGCAAGGCGATGCGTGTCCACGGTCAAAGATAGAATTCGGTATTAGTTGGATCACGAGCCCACTTCTAGAATTCTACAATTCTAGAAGCATGTGCTTGGAATTCAACTCCCAGTTCGCGTGGTCAGTCGCTTGTATATATATACTAGTTACGTATTTGTGCGTTGCAACATAACTTATTAAATATATAGATAATCGTGTTATAGAAGAAAATTATTTTGATCGGTGGAAAGTGGAGAATAGTGAGAAATTAAGAGAATAGAGCGGATAGAGTTGAAAAAGTAGAGAATGGGTGTTTTGGGGCCACATGTCAGCCTATCTTTTATGAGAAAGGGTGGAAAAGGTCAGACCAACTACTAATTTCTTCTTTTATAATAGTAAAGATATGTACCCATGAGAGCTTGCTTGTACGTCAAGGGGATATTCCCTGTCCAGATCGGTATACATTACCTCAACATTTCCATCTAGACACGTCGCTGCCTTCGACTGCGCTTAGGCTTCCATCACGGTTCGATCTTCTAGTAGCGGTGTTCTAGAAGCAGACCCCACATACTTGGACTTAAAAGAACTGTACGTACAATTCTAGAAGCAGACCCGCATACTTGGACTTAAAAGAACTGTACTATGGGACCATGTTGAGATCACCTTATAGTTGCGATGAGTAATTAACCTTTGCGTGAGAGTTTGTGTAGAGGTTGAGTTTGGTTTTCGAGGATTTTGCAAATGATTGCTTTCTGTCTGTCATCCTCGTGGTCTACGACTTGGTGGTCGGCAACAGATTTTACGACTTGGTGGTCAGCAGCCGGCTTTATGACTTGGTGATCGACAGCCGATTTTACGATCTTGTAGTCGGCAGAGGCATTTACGACTTGATGGTCGTAGTTTCTGCTGGTCGATAGTCGTAGCTTTGCCTACGCGTAATCGATAGTCGTAGCTTGCAGTCGATGGTCGTAGCTTTGGCTGGACGAGATCGCTAGTCGTAGCGACCTCTGAATGGTCGTAGCTTACTGCCAGGTCATAATCAGCCGTCGTAAGCTGTGCTGTTGGTAGTCGTAGCTTCTACTGAATGTGAGTGATAGTCGTAGCATTCTGTTTGCCTGTGCATTTGAAGGTCGTAGCGTCTGCTATATGGTCGTATCAGATTACAGTGTGGTCGTAGGCTATTAGAAGGACCTTGTGGGCTACTAGTATTTCTTTTCTTGTTCATTCGAGTACTCATAAGTCATGTTAGACCAGTTTTTGTGCTGAGATGGTTCACTAGAGTTATTGGTGTTTTGGTCAGGGTTGACCAGGTTGTTTATTGCTTTGTGCATATAAGGTTATTGCTTGGTTCTAGGATTAGAATCAGTATTTTGGGTGCATACATTTTGGTTGTGCTAATGAATGATCTCTGTGTATCGTGCGGTGCTACATGATGGTTTGCTTGTTGGTGTTAGTTTTAGGATTTCGGAGCTAGGTCATGGTGAGGCGTGAGAGGACCAGGACTAGGCACAGGGAGGTGTTGATGTCCAAAACGACCAGGGAGACGCCGAAGATGATCGAGGCTGGTGAAGTGGTTGTAGGCGTGGTCGAAGAGGCGTTCGACCATGTGGAAGGAGCACAAAACGTGGTTGTAAGGGTTATCGATCACGGCAAAGAAGCTACGACCACGTTGAGGAATTTATGACTACGCTGTAAAGACTCGAGAAGGCTTCGATTGCAGCGTGAGTGGTCGTAAAAGCTTGCGATTGCGCCGAAAAGGTTTGAACGTGGTCGAAAAAGGTTTCTACCACGGTGAACAGTGATCGCCAGCATCACTGCGTGGTTGTAGAAGGTTATGATCACGGTATTTCAAACGCAGCGGCAAGGAGAAGCGGTTGAACGTCTACCAGAGTGGTCATACGGCATCAAGAAGCGGTCGAAACCGGCCGTAAACGATCCTAACCGATCGTAAAGGTCCTAGAGAGATCGTAAGACTTCCAACAAAGCGTGTGCGCACACTCCGTGATGTTCTGTATATATATTCAGGATTTATCTGACAGCCTTAGTTTAAGTCTTAATGTGTATTTTAGTAAAACTAATATGCGTATATACATGTGATGTGTATGAGTAAGCGATTGCTAGAACATTAAGACGTTCTGGAGCACCATGCGATGGAGCCGCATACGCCATCGAGTTAGCTGAAACCCTAAAGAGCCCTTTCCGCGGTCAAAGATAGAATTCGGTATTAGTTGGTTCACGAGCTCAATCAATCAATATTAATCATCAAGTCGCGGAACTTGGTTCCAGCATTCTACAATTCTAGAAGCACGTGCTTTGAATTCTACTCCCAGTTCGCGTGGTCAGTCGCATGTATATATATATATATATATATATATATATATATATATATATATATATATATATATATATATATATATATAGGAAGCCTCTTTTCTACACCCGGGTGTAGTTACACCCTATATCGTATCTCGCAATGTAGGGAGTATCTCGCGTAACGGAGGGTATGTACGTGTAGTATACAAGTATTTAAGACCATCTAGGTGGTATGAACAATTTTTCAGAAGTGGTATGTATATTTTTTCGACATACTCCTTTTTATGCGCGTATATAAGGGTATTTACAAAATACGCTAAAAACTATGAACTCATTTACAAGTTTTTCGTGTGGTTCACATTGGAGTATCTTATAATTAGTATACAAATGTACCTAAAGTGATAAAGGAGTATTTCAAGTTTGTTTAGGTGGTATATTAGAGGTGGGTGTAACTACACCCGGGTGTAGAATGTATTTTTCCTATATATATATATATATATATATATATATATATATATATATATATATATATATATATATATACACCGTGAGAGCTTGCATGTACGTCAAGGGCATATTCCCTGTCCAGATCGGTATACATTACCTCAACTTTTCCATCTTGACACGTTGCTGCCTGCGACTGCGATCGAGTAATGCTAGCTTAGTCTTCCGTCACGGTTCGATCTTCTAGTAAAGGTGTTCTAGAAGCAGACCTCGGATACTTGCACTGCTACAGACAGCTCTATCACAGACGGTTCGAAACCGTCATCACAGACGGTTCCTGAACCGTCAGTGTTTAGGTGTCAGTGATAGTTGGTGGTTATCACAGACGGTTCCTGAGTCGTCTGTGATAACTCACATTACAGACGGTCTTGACTACTAACCGTCTGTGATAGTGCGGTATCACAGACGGTTGTTTATAAAAAACCGGCTTGAGCATACGTATTTTGATCCGGAGTTATTGCTTTCCTCCCGATAGTCCCTATACCCTCTAACCTCCCCTCATGACGAGATAGAGGTACACCTATCGGCTCTACCTGAGCCATGTAGCCGATGCAGAATTCAATGACCTCTTCTGTTGTATAACCTTCGATGATGCTACCCTCCGGTCGAGATCGATTGCGTACATAGGACTTCAGAATTCCCATGTACCTCTCGAAAGGGTATATATGACGTAGAAATACGAGGCCACATATTTTTATCTCTTTCACAAGGTGGACAATGAGATGGACCATGATATCAAAAAATGATGGAGGGAAATACATCTCTAGATGACATAGAGTTGTCACCACCTCGGTTTGCAGAGCATCTAGTCCATCCGGATCAATGACCTTCTGAGCAATTGCGTTGAAGAAATAACATAGCCTTATGATTGTCACTCGAACCTTGTTCGGCAAAATACTTCTAATTGCAACGGTAGCATTTGAGTCATTAGCACATGACAATGTGAGACTTCATGCCAATTAATTTCAAATGTTCCATGGAAACAAGTTTCTTCATGCTTGTGGAGTGACCGGATGGAACTTTCACACCATTTAAGGACCGCACAATTCAGTTCTCTCGGACTTAGACAGTGTAACATCTTTGGGGAAGGTACGTCCGGCCTTTATCGGTCTCTATCGGTGCTAACTCGGTCCCGATGTTCATAGCGACCAAGTCACGCCTTGCGTTAACACCATCCTTTGTTTTATCGGGAATGTTCAAGAAGAGACCAATCAAGCTGTCACATACATTCTTCTCTCGTGCATGACATCGATGCAATTGCGAACTTCTAAGTGCTCCCAATAAGGCAAGTCCCAAAATATTGACCTCTTTTTCCACATGTTCTTCCTCAATTTACGTCCTTTGCCAAACACAACATTTATATCCTTGACCATATCAAACACCTCTTTCCGCTAAAAGGTCTTGGTACTTGAGTCATCCTCTTTTTCCGTCAAATTGTTTCTTCATCTTGTGGTATGGGTGATACTTTGGAAGGAACCTACGGTGACGCATGTACACGCCATTTCGAGTTGTTCAACCACACACTCTCGGTATAATCTAAGCGGTGCGGACACGCTTTGGCTCCTTTATACTCAACCCCGACAGTTACCAAGGCGGGAAAATCATTAATGGTGCGAGAACAACATGGCGTGTAGAGTGAAGTTCTCTCGTTTGTCCGCATCCCATACATGTACCCCTTCATTCCACAAGATACAAGATCTTCCACCAATGGGGCTAGGAACACATCAATATCGTTGCCGGTTGCTTGGCCCTTGGATAAGTAGTGACATCAAAATATATTTCCGCTTCATACACAGCCAAGGAGGAAGGTTGTACATGCACATAGTCACGGGCCAGGTGCTATGTCGGCTGCTCATGTTACCAAAAGGATTCATTCCATCTGTACTCAACCCAAACCTTATATTTCTCGGTTCCACACGAAATCTACAAACATCCTATCGATGTTCCTCCACCGGCGTAATCAGCAACATGTCTTATCATTCCGTCTTTCTTACGCTTGCTCGCGTTAACGCATCAATCTTGCATCCTTGCGGTTTGCAAATAAACGCTTCAAGCGGGGATTACGGAAGATACCACATCACCTTAGCGGAGGTCCTTACTTCACCTCGATGCCCTTCCCATCATCGAGTCATTTTTACGCTTGTATCGGGATACTTTGCACACCGGACAAACATGTAAGCTAGCATACTCTTTACGGTACAGGATACAATCATTCCGACATGCATGTATTCTTTCTACTTCCATTCCTAATGGACAAAGAATCTTCTTGGCTTGGTAGGTGGTTCTCGGCAACACATTTCCGTTGGAAGCATGTCCACTAGGAGACCTAATAATGCCGTGAAACTCTTGTCGGACCAACCATTGCTTGCCTTCAATTTTAGCAGTTCTAGAACCGATGACAACCTCGTGTATTCGGCTTGCGGCCGGGAACAAAGGTTTCTCCGAGTCCTCCATCAAGCCCTCGAATTTACCAAACTCTCTCTCACTATAGTTCCCTTCTGCATCACGTAACATCTGATCCAGTTGTCATCCTGCGACCTATCCTCATGATCCAGTTGTCATCCTGCGACCTATCCTCATGATCCAGTTGTCATCCTGCGATCTTTCCTCATGATCGAAAGAACAGTCCACAACTGGCATATCGTTGTCTCCCTCGACTATGTCATAATTACCTTCTTGTGTACTCTTCTCTTCACCGTGACTGGTCCAACATTTGTACCCTTTTCTGAAACCCCTTCGAATCAAGTGAGCTTCAATCTGCGCTGAGTTGCTAAACATCTTGAGATTATCACAATCAATACATGGGCAATACATATATTTCATCCCCTTCTTCAACATATCCAGCTCGGCCGCCCTTCTAAAAGCAGACACGCCAGTAATGTACTCTTCACTCACACGGTTCTCAATATACATCCAGCTTCGGTCCATCTACGCTACACAAGTGACAAATGGGTGTCAAAAATGATTATTACCCCTACTACTAACCTCTGATCAGATCACTAAGAATGTTAAGTAATTGAGTACTAATCTCTGATCAGATCACTAAGAATGTTAAGTAATTAAGTATACTAACCTCGATCGGATCACTAAGAAGACGGTGATATTTTTTCGCCCCCAACTCCCTAAAGCCGGCCGCCTTGCTCCACCGATGCAGCGCAATGAAGACAGATCGGTGTCGACATCCTTCAAGCAAATCGCCAAGCAATTAATACTATGCGAGAATATCACGACGGTTGCAACCACAAGCGGTGCAGTGAAAATGATATATCACGAGGCGGTTCGTATTAATAACCGTCGCGAATTATCACCGACGGTTATTAATATGAACCGTTTGTGATACAAGCAATATCACGAGCGGTTCAACTTAATAACCGTCGGTGATTGTTACTATCATAGACGGTTCACATAAATAACCGTCTGTGATAGTCTACATTATCACAGACGGTTCTTAACACGAACCGTCTGTGATGCATACTATCACAGACGATTCGTGTTAATAACCGTCTGTGATTGTTTTATCACAGACGGTTCGTTAATACAACCGTCTGTGATGCCCAGATTCTTCGGCAGCCGACATTGTCGACTTCTTGCCGGCGACTATCCATCTGCTTCTTCCCACTTCTTTTCTTCATCCGAGGCCTGCTGCGTGTCTTGAGGAATGCCACATCGAAGACCGGTTCTTGACCGACTCTGGCGTCGTGATCCGAGACCGAGATGAAGAAAAGAAGTGGGAAGAAACAGATGGATAGTCGCCACCGAAAAGTCGGTATGTCGGCTGCTCACCAAGAATCTGGAAATGTCTTTTGAACTTTTGTAATAAAATTGCCTTGAATTTTGCGGGAAAAAGAAGGATTGTCGGAGTGGACATCACATCTCGGCGAGAGTCGGCATCGTCGAGGAACATGCAAATCAGAGGCAAGCACAAAAACTCAACAACACATTCGGATCGATCTATTACGGGATAACAAGCTAACAAACCCTTCGTGGCACGACGGTCACACTAAACAAGACACACTTACGACACTTACGACAAGAGTGTGTTCTTTAGTATGAACCGTTCGTGCGCGATGGAGGTGCTAGCTCACGGCGGAGGAGATGCATACGAAGCTAGCTAGTGGATGAACTCACGCGTGACTAGTACCGGTGGAAAGGTTGATGGGGAGTTATTAATAAGGGCCTGGCCATGGGAGGAACTGGTGCCAGCCATTCGATGTGGAGAGAATAGACGGGTGAGATCGAAATCCTGTGTATACGCCAATTATTGGTGACATGTGATTATTACACACCAATTATCAGTGACATGAGATTATTACAGACGGTTCTTAACAGGAACCGTCTGTGTTATCTGGCTTTTCACAGACGGTTTGTGTTAATAACCGTCTGTGAACTTTCACAGACGGTTCTTAACAGGACCCGTCTGTGTTATCTCGATTGGTATAGACGGTTCGTATTAAGAACCGTCTGTGAAAGTTCACAGACGGTTATTAACAAAAACCGTCTGTGATGTCTCAATTATCACAGACGGTTCATGTTAATAACCGTCTATGAAAATATCACAGACGGTTGCCAGTAAAACCGTCTGTAATGTACCCGTCCAGTATAGCCTCTTATGTAGCAGTGTTGACTTAAAAAAACTGTACGTACTGAGAATTCTTTTAGGGTACAAGGCAAACACAAACCACGCACATCTATTCACACCACACGTATATATATCTATATATCTTTTACACAAGTTAGGATCTAATTAGAGACTCAACAACCTCTGGAGCAAGAATATGTGCTATCCCCTTGAACGCGTAAGCATGTGCACCCTCTTTAAAAGGTATTGTTCTCTGAACAGTACCCTTGAGAAATGAGAATCCTAGACCAATCCTAAGGATCGAACCCAGGCTAGAGGCGCAGACAATCTTGCTCCCTATCACTGAGCTATGGCTACGTACTGAGAGAATTTTTCCTAGGTAGGAATTGGTATATAACATAGAGATATTGGTTCTATGCCACTGGAGAGTGGCTGGTTCCATGAACTGCCATCACCGAAGGCCATAACTACTGTATGCCACTAACGTAGAGATTTATTTCACTAAGTGCCATTACTGTCAGCCTCTCGTTAGTCAAAAGCTATTAAGTCGGTCAGTCCTTTGTAAATGCCAAAATGTCCCTCGGTTGAGCCTAGTTGATACAGTCCAACCGAGTCTCCGAACCGATCCATTCCACCATTCCCCTCGGCTGAGCTCCCACAAACTCTAGCCGTCTCGTCCTCCCTCCCGCATTGAACCCTAGCGACAGTGCGGAGATGGAATGGTGCGACGCGGTGGCTGCGGGTGCAGCAGCCGCGGATGAGGAGGTGGGAGCGGGTGCGGCCGTGCCAGCTAAGGTGGTGGATGTGAGGGCGTGGCGGATGTCGGTGCTGCAATGATGATGCAGCGGCTTGAGGAGGCGGTAGCAACAGCGCGGCGACTGCTGCGCCGTGGTTGGAGGATGGCATTCCCCGCGTCGATGGGTATGTTTTAAGTACTCTCTATACATTGCAATTTCTTGTCCATCCTCGACAGACTTGCTTAAGGTTCGATTGTTTCACAAGAATAGTAGGTGTGAATTTGGTCATGGTTTTTTTGTTCAAAAAGCAAGTTGATGCAGATACGATGAACCACAATGACCTTGTGAAGGATATTTGTGAGAAATACAATGTGTTGGTAAACCTTACTCAAACCGGTAAGGCCCCTACGAACATGGATGGACCTCCATGCCCACACTAGCCCAAAATCACCTATAATCTACCACCTGTGATTGAGTTGCTAGAACGCGGCAACTTATTATGCTAAGACCTCTCTATAGAGGCACGCATGGTTGTGCGAATGTACTTGGGCCTATGGCATGATAGATAGGTCCATAATGACCCAAGCGAGACCACCGCAATCCAAGGTCTCGTGCAATTGCACCGATCTCTGCAACCACTCACCCAAGTCAAAAACATGTTTTCCATTTCATTTGATAACCAAAATAATAGAGGTATCACCTCTAGACCATTTCACAAGTGTCTCCCAACTTTGAATAATTTGACCAACTTCCAACCTAGCACAATTAGTACCGATATGAGTATGGCTAAGCATTACCTATTCACTTTTTCGACAATTCCACAACTAATACACAAGTAGTGGATATGAACACAATGGTGACAATAGTGAGGGTATCAATTTATCAAGGTAGAGTCTATGTAAAAATTGAATATAACTACCAACCATACCAATATAGTGATTTTTACAGAAATTATGTGCATACATAATAATTTTAAAATAAAGCATACATAACAGTAAAATATAGGATCAACATGGTCAAAGAGGTGCTTGCATTACTCGTTGAACTCTTGGTCTTGCTCTGGAGCGGCGTCGAGGATTTCCGTAACGTCGTTATCTAACTGGTAAAAGCCAAATAACACAAATAAGAGCTATATAAATTAAATAGGAAGCAAATCCAAATATTTTTGTAGATTATGGAAGTTCATGATTTTTTTAAAAAATAGAAGTTTCACTTAATTTGGAGTTCGTATGCAAAAGATTTAAGCATCTGAATTTGGTTCGGTTTGCAAAATGCTGAAAAAGAAAAACACTGTGCATGGAATTTCATTTTTTCTTTGTAAAGGAAAACCTGGTTCGTTGCGTCATTAGACTGCTAGGTGCGGCCTACTAGTCAAAATTTTATTACTTTTCTAAAACGACTAACTTGCGGAGTCCACTTGTTAGTAACAAAGAATCTAAAATCGGTTTTAATGTTAAATCGAACTAATTGACCTACTAGGGTCCACATATCAGTGGCTTTTTAAACTTAATAAAGATTAGTTAACGCTAGTCTAGTCTTCTCGATGGGCCTACTCGTTAGAGGAATCAGGGAGGCATGGCTCGGGCATGGCCGAGCTCGTTGTTGAGCTTGCCGACGGCAAAGCAAGGGGCGATGCACGCATGCTCGGGCAGTGACAAAATGGATTGGCGGGACCAGGGAGAAGCTAAGGGTAACAACGACAAGGTTTGTGGTGGCCTAGCGCAGAGACGCGATCGACTAACATGTGTTATTTTTGCATATACTTTTCTTTCATTTACCCTTTATATTTTTCACATTCTATGACCATTATCTATCATTTACATGTTTTCCTATAACTAATTGCCCAAATTGCATAATTTTACATTTTTTTAATAATTTGCCTATACGAATGGATTCATCCAAAATTTCTTTGCGTTTTGTTCAAACCAAAGAGGGCCTAAGAGAATGAATATTCTGAGCCTAGGAATAGCCCGTTCACATTCCCTCCCCGTTGGATCGTTCTACTGTTTTTCGTTTCATGCACTCCTTATTGGCCTCAAGAATTGAAATTAGAATAGGTGAATGGTAATTGCCCAACACGTCGAGGGACATTATTTTCAAAATTAGCGTGCTATACTGTTTCATACAGATGTACATACCACCATAAACATATAGAATCAAACCGCGTTAAAAAAGAAAGGTCGAGGGACATTATTTTCAAAATTGACATGCTAGATTGCTCCATACAGATATACGTATCACCGCAAATATATAGAATCAAACCACCTTACAAAAGAGAGGTCAAGGAACATTATTTTCAGAATTGGCGTGCTAGACTCCCCTATATATAGATGTACGTGTCACCGTGATAATGTGCTGATCGAATCAAACCACGTTAAAAAAGGCCGTCGTCCACACCACCACCGCCTCCCTTCCGACTTACCCTCTTACCCACATCTATTCTCCCCGTCGCCGGTGAGGTCGCTGCAAAGCGCCTATGCTTCGACCACGCAAGCGGGATGCGCTCGGGGAGGGCAATCCCGTACGGCTTCAAACCCCCAACAAGTCCTTCCACGACGATCACATCTACGTGCCGCCTAGCTCCCCCTCCAACTCCATCGGCAAGGGCATTTTCGTGCCGCCTAGCTCCGCCCCCAACTCCGATGAAGATGGTAATCAATGGTCCGAGTCGTCTGAGTCCTCCATCGACAGTAGGTTTGATGATCTGATGGAAGAAGTTACCAATACTCTTTGCCGTGGACGCCCCTCCTCATCACGCGGCAAACACCAGCAGAGGGTAGTTGGGGCCAAAAAGGGCGGTGGCTTCGTAAAGAAAATCCGTAACATAGGTAATAGACGTCAGGTATAACTAGCAAAAGTAGCGCACGACGCTGCGTCGTCTTGGGTACAATCGCTGGTATGCGTATGGCTGTTCGGTTGTACGACCAGCTGCCGGTTTCTGTTGTGCTCAGTGTGGATCAGATATGTGGGTCTTCCTGAGTAGAATGGGCCATCTAGTTGGTTTTCTTTGTGGGATGACTGCGTGGGCGAGGTCGATGGCCCGGACGAAGGTCTCTTTGTGCTTGTGTTGTGTGCTGCTGGGTGGGTGTTGCGGCTGTGTAAAGAAGGTGTATGGATTTTATATCTATGCTGGTGTCTTGTATAAAAGGAGGTTCTGTTATATCTGTAAGCATCTTTGTTTGTTTAGGCAATATGTGTTTGTGTCAAAAGTTGAGAGACGATGTGTCTCTGTTAATGCTGTCTGGAAATCAGCAAAACTGTAGATTTGTATGATGAAAGCGTGAAGGCTATGGGAATTATGGCTGGTTGGTAGGTTGCATGCTATGGTGCAGGCATGTATTATTCCTGTGAGAGATTATTTGGTTGAGATACGATGCCTTCTTTCGTTAATGCCGCCTGGAGGTCAGGAAACCTGGAGCTTCGTACGGTGAAAGCGTTAAGGGCGTGGAAAGCCTGGCTGGCTGCTAGACTGCGTGTTCTGGTGGTGCAATGTATTGTTCAACAATTGTGATGTCGGTAAACAGGGCAGGAGCCAGAGGAACGGGACCATCGTACATAGTGTAGGTGTCAAAAACAGGAAAGCAAGAGGGGGGACTAAAAATGAGGCCACGACGATACGTGCTGGTAACTGGTACAACCAGAGATAAATGATAGAAACGGTAGTAGCAGTCTTGTATTATACAATAGCATGTGCTGATATCTAAAATAAGTAGATGGGAACAGTGTAGATATTCAGAGCGGTGGCAAATACATATATCTGAAGTGTGAAACGGAGGCGGAGATGGTATATATAAAGCATAGTCCAGATCGGTGATCAGGATTGTAGTGTGTTATATTATACAGCGATAGCTTTGTATAGATAGCATACAGATTATGGGCACTATCTTGCTGAGGCTAGCTACTAGGTACTGTAATAAGCAGCGGTAGCCATTGAGAAGCACAGAAAACAACAAGATGTGGCAACGGTAGGCCGTCTGGTGGTGCCTTGATGATTCTGTATCATACAATGGGTGAGCAAAATGTTCCTGCATAGCCTGTTTGCATCAGTAAAGTGAAACGACGCGGTGCTATCCGTAGTTACTGTCGGCTGGCAGAAGATGATACATGAATCGGTTAATCTGTGAAGTAGTAACAAAGGGTGTAGCCTGTTGGACACAGTAGTGTGTACATGAATTACCTTTTTGAAGCCTAGTCGGTTGGCCTATCCTAAAACAAACGTTTTTTAGCTGAAGGTTTTTCCTGGGGAATGTTGAAAGGGCATGACACAATGGAAACACAGGGTGAGTTATTTACTGGAGATTAATATGTTAGCAGTGTATATGGCCAGACTATTAGTATATAACTCGTAACAAAGTCTGGGTAAGAAAATGAAGTGATGTGAAGGAATTGTGATTCAATGGATTTCGAAATAAACTGGTGTGGAATTTCGAAGGAAAATATGTGAAACCCGCCAAACTTAGCCTATTTTTGGTCATCTGCAAGGTTTCCTGTAGTGTAGTGAACGGCAACATAGGCAGCAGCACAAAGCCCCAACCTGCCATGTTCAACCGATTACTCTTCCTCAGAATTTTGTACTGAAAGTGTTGTTCAGATTTCTACTGCATGTTCCAGACCTTTCTTTGGCCATGAAGGGCCTTCTAGCCAACAATAGCTGATCCAATGGGAGCTCGTAACTCTTGAGATAGGCATGCCTACAGTACAGGTTTCACAGAGAAATAGTCACAAATCATATATTACCTGCTGTCCAGTCATGTGAGCTGTATACGTGTGCAATTGACCACAGTACCAAACAAATTGGTACGCACCGAAACTGAGCTAGCTGCTTTCACAAACCTATGAACTGGAAATCTGGAATCCAAAGTGCCTGGCATAGTACAAGAAAATGAGGAAAATGTGGAGTGGTTGGCCTGACCACCACAACAAAAGGAGGGGAGGAGATGGCTGGGGTTAAGCTAAGTAGAATAGAGTTATGGTTAGTATCTTTGGAGAGAATTTTTGAGAGATGGAGTGTGGCTGAGTTTTTTTTTTTTGTTATCCTTTGCTTTTTTTTTATTGGCTAAAAGGTGGCTGTAAACATTTATCTACAAACATCAATTTTTTTTATAGGAAGCTCACAAGACTTTACAAGAGCTAGATATTTAAGATAATGTCTACCGAATTCACTTGGAAAATCATGGTAGAATTCCGTACTAAATGGAATGCATTGTTGTATAATAGGACCTATGGCTTATGGTGTACACACTTTACCTAAACAGGATCATTAAAGGGCACAAGGTCTAATAAGGCCCATTATTATATTTTAGTCTCGTATCGTTTCTTACTTGTTCATGGCACCCTTCTCAAGCCTATATAAAGAGGAGAGGGGCTGCATATTGTACACACACATCTGTCCCTGCGCAAAATCAATAAAGTTAAAAGACTAACGGGACTACATCATGTGTGCTCCTCAAAACTTTTCGTTCTTTCGTGATCGTTTGTCAGTTAGGGTGGATGTGTTTCGAACCACATCTGCCCTTCCTTGCCGTGTCTACCCCACACAACTATTTGGAGGTCAATGGACCAACCCGAGGAGGAATCATGCCAGATCCCTGAGACCCATTGGATCTTTAGGGTCGACCCATTTTAGCTAACCCATTACAAAGCAGCAAGCAAGTATGCAATGAGTTACAGATGAAACAGGGAAAGAAAAACCTCCATTTATTTTATAGATCAAAGTCTGAGGTCAAGTACCACCGTTCTCTCCCTCTTCCTCACGTGCTACGATGGCGGCGCGTAGGGATGGAGGCGGCAGTGCGTCGAAGGTGCCGGATCGAACGACCATAGCATGTGGGAACAAGGCAAGGCGATGCGTGTCCACGGTCAAAGATAGAATTCGGTATTAGTTGGATCACGAGCCCAATTTAATCAATATTAATCATCAAGTCGCGGAACTGGTTCCAGCATTCTACAATTCTAGAAGCATGTGCTTGGAATTCAACTCCCAGTTCGCGTGGTCAGTCGCATGTTGCATGTACGTCAAGGGGATATTCCCTGTCCAGATCGGTATACATTACCTCAACGTTTCCATCTTGACACGTCGCTGCCTGCGACTGCGCTTAGGCTTCCGTCACGGTTCGATCTTCTAGTAGCGGTGTTCTAGAAGCAGACCCCACATGCTTGGACTTAAAAGAACTGTACGTACAGTTCTAAAAGCAGACCCGCATACTTGGACTTAAAAGAACTGTACTATGGGATCATGTTGAGGTCACTTCGTGATTGTGATGAGTAATTGATCTTTACGTAAGAGTTTGTGTAGAGATTAAGTTTGATTTTTGAGGATTTTGCAAATGATTGTTTTCTGTCTGTCATCCTCTTGGTGTATGACTTGATGGTCGGCAACAGATTTTACGATTTAGTGGTCGACAGCCGGCTTTATGACTTGGTGGTCAGTAACCGATTTTACGATCTTGTAGTCGGCAGAGGCATTTACGACTTGAACGGCATACATTACCTCAACATTTTCATCTTGACACGGTTCGATCTTCTATTAAAGGTGTTCTCGAAGCAGACCCCGGATACTTGACTTAAAAGAACTATACGTACTGAGAATTTTTTTATGGTACAAGACAAACACAAACCACACACATCTATTCACATCACACGTGTCTTTACTATTATAAAGTATAAGTTAGTAGTCGTCGGTCCGTTCTCCCTCCTCTTTTCTAAGCCATCTGATTAAAGATCAGCCGTCTAGATTTGCATGCAGGTAGTTCTTCCGCTCCTTATAGAAAAGATCAGGGCGACACGTGGACAGTGCTCCTCCTCTTCTCTTCCCCGCATCCTCTGCCTCTCACAACCACTCTACCTCCTGCAACCGTCGCCTCCTTCTCTCCCCCGAACCCTTGTGCCGCGCCTCCTCCTCCTTCTCATCGTCGCCACCAATTCCTTCCCCGCGCGGTAGCGTCTGGTCGTAGTCCCCCAACTTCCCCTAGCAACGTTGCGTCCCCCGTCGCCACCTTCCCACATCTGCCTGCCGCCGCCTCCCCACATCCAGCTCCCGCAACTGCCGCCTTCTTCTCCCG
Source organism: Bonia amplexicaulis (assembly GCA_036346245.1). Classification (NCBI taxonomy): domain Eukaryota; kingdom Viridiplantae; phylum Streptophyta; class Magnoliopsida; order Poales; family Poaceae; genus Bonia; species Bonia amplexicaulis. The sequence goes on along the minus strand of CM070760.1, from coordinate 7,295,340 downwards.
CGAATCCTCCTCCTCGGTGTCACCACGAATTCTTTATCCGCGCGGCAGCGTCTGGTCGCAGTCCCCAACTTTCCCCAGGGCACCGCCACTAATTCCATCTCCCATCGCCCCTCCAACCAGCTGTACGATGCTCGGTGACAGCGGTCGGTGGATCGGAGAGAATGCCGCTCGGCAATAGCGGCCGGTGGATCAAAGAGAACTACACTAGATGATGGCGGCGATGGCTTCCTCTTACTACGCCCGCCAATGTGGTTCTCCCGCGCCGCCGCCGCCCAGCCTGCTCTTTGCTCGGAGCCCGTCGTGCTGTCTGGCGATTTTGGTTTCCCAAGATGGTTGTCGAAGTCGGTGCCATGATCGAATGGGACCGTGGTCGAGGGGCCATGGCTGAAGTCGAGGGGCCGTGGTCAAAGTTGAAACTATGGTTGAAGGGGGCCTGGCTGAAGTCAAAGATCTATGGTCAAAGACGAAGCCGTGGTTGAAGGGGCGGTGGTCGAAGTCGAAGGGTCGTGGTTGAAGTCAAGCCGTGGTCGAAGTTGAAGGGCCGTGGTAGAATTCAGGCCATGGTCGAAGTCCAAGCCATGGTCGAAGGGGACAATGGTCGAAGGTGGCAGTAGTCGAAGTTGAAGGGTCGTGGACGAAGTCAGTCCACTGTCAAAGTCAAAGGGTTGTGGTGATGTCAAGCCATGGTCAAAGTCGAAGGGTCGTGATCGAAGTCCAAACCATGGTTGAAGGGGGAAGTAGTCGAAGTTGAAGGGTCATGTACGAAGTCAGTCCACGATCGAAGTCGAAGGGCCGTGGTCGAAGTCGCAGGGTCATGGTCAAAGGGGACAATGGTCGAAGGGGTAGTGGTCGAAGTCGAAGGGCCGTGGACGAAGTCGGTCCGCCGTCGAAGTCGAAGGGCCGTGGTCGATATCGGGGCCATGGTCGAAGGGGGGCATGGTCAACATTAGGGCTGTGGTCAAAGGCGCTGTGATTGAGGGGTCGTGACCGAAGTCGATGATCTGTGATCAAAGTCGATGCCATGGTTGAAGGGGGTGGTAGTCGAAGGGGGAAGTGGTCGACGTCAAAGGGCCGTGGTCATCGAAGAGGACAGTGGTCGAAGTCGAAGTCGTGGTTGATGTCGAAGGTCTGTGGTCGAAGGGGACAGTGGTTGACATCGAAGGGTCGTGGTCGAAGGGGACAGCGGTCGAAGGGGATGGTGGTCAAAGGGGGAAGTGGTAGACGTCGAAGGGCTGTGGTCATCGAATTGCTGTGGTCAAAGTGGACAGTGGTCGAAGTCGAAGCCATAGTCGAAGGGGGCCATGGTCGAAAGGGGAAGTGGTCGACGTCGAAGGGCCATGGTCGAAGGGGCGGTGGTCGAAGGGGGAAGTGGTCGACGTAGAAGGGCCATGGTCATCGAAGGGCCCTGGTCAAAGGGGGCCATAGTCGAAGTCGCAAAACCGTGGTTGGAGTTAAAGATTCATGGTCGAAGGGAGCTGTGGTCAAAGGGGGAAGTGGTCGACGTCGAAGAGCCATGGTTGAAGGGGACAGTGGTCGAAGCCGAAGATCTATGGTCAAAGTCGAAGATCATTGGTCGAAGTCAAAGCCGTGGTCAAAGGGGGAAGTGGTCGGTGTCGATAGGCCGTGGTCGAAGGGGACAATGGTTGAAGGGGGCAGTGGTCGAAGTTGAACGGGGCCACAAGGTAGACCGCAAGACCCACAAGGTCTCATACTCTCCATAGATTGTGACAAGCTTTTGACCATGAGGTGTGATCAACGGCTTCCGATTTATGACCACGAGCGCTGGTCAATGTGTTCCAACTTACGACCATGAGGTGTGGTCGATGTCTTCCAACTTATGACCATGAGCGTTGGTCGAAGTCGAAGCCATGGTCGAAGGGAGCCGTGGTCGAAGGGGAAGTGGTCGACATCGAAGGGTCATGGTTGAGGGGACAGTGGTTGAAGGGGCAGTGGTCAAAGTCGAAGGTGGCAGTAGTCGGAGTTGAAGGGGGCAGTGGTCGAAGTCCAGGCCATGGTCGAAGTAAACGCTGTGTTCGAAGTCGGGGCCATGGTCGAAGGGGGCCATGGTCGAAGGGGGTCGTAGTCGATGTCGAAGGGCCGTGGTTGAAGTCGGGGCTGAGCAGGCTAGCGCCGGCAGTCGGGCGACAGGGCACAAGCACATTGGAGGCTTGCTAATGCAGAACCATCAGCGATGGTTGACCGCTCCCGACCTATGATCACGCGCGATAGTCGACAACTTCTAACTTACGACCACGAGGTGCGATCGACAGCTTCTAATTTACGACCATGAGCACTGGTCCATGTGCTTCAACTTACGACTATGAGGTGTGGTCGATGTCTTCCGACTTGTGACCACGAGCGCTGGTCGTTGTGTTCTAACTTACGACCACGAGGTATCCTCGATGACTTCCGACTTCCGACCATGAATGATGGTCGTCGGCTTCTGATGTACGACCATGAGCTATTGTCAAAGGCTCCCAATTTAGGACCACGATCGATCTTTGACCGCTACTAACTTATGACCACCAGCGATGGTCGACCACTCCCGCCCTACGATCATGTGCGATGGTCGGTGGCTTACGACTTATGACAACGAGGTGTGCTTGAGGGCTCCTGACCTACTATCGTGAGATGTGGTTGATGTGTTCCGACTTACAACCACGAGGTGTGGTCGATGTCTTCCAACTTACGACCACGAGCGCTGGTCAAAGTCGAAGATCCATGGTCGAAGTCGAAGCCATGGTCGAAGGGGAAAGTGGTCGACATCGAAGGGTCATGGTCGAGGGGACATTGGTTGAAGGGGGTAGTGGTCAAAGTTGAAGGGGGCAGTGGTCGAAGTCGGGGCCATGGTCAAAGTCAACACTGTGTTCGAAGTCGGGACCATGGTCGAAGGGGGGCCATGGTCGAAGGGGGTCGTAGTCGATGTCGAAGGGCCGTGGTTGAAGTCGGGGCCGAGCAGGCTAGTGCCGGCAGTCGGGTGATAGGGCACAAGCACATTAGAGGCTTGCCAATGTACAACCATCAGCGATGGTAGACTGCTCCCGACCTATGATGTAACATCCCAAAATTTGTGATTTTAAAATTTTAAATTAAAATAAATATTTTAAAATATTTGGATCTTGTTTGAATTTTTTTCTGAGTTTTTCTAGATTTTAAAATAAATTTCTAGAATTAAAAAGAAATCTTAGTTTGAAAATATAATACCAAAATAACTTGGAAATATTTTATCTAAACTCAAAATACCCCCAGAAATTTCTGTGAATTTTTCTAGAATTTTTGAAGTTTATTTTGTATTTTTCTGAGCTATATTTAATTTTCTAGGATTTTCTGTAAATCAAAAACCAAAATCAGAAAATATTTTCTCTCCCTTCCCCTCCGGGCGCCACGTGGACGCGCGGGATCCGCCCACGTCGCCCGCTCCACCCCGCCTTCCCCTCTTCCCTGCCCCCGCTCGGCCGATCCCCGCCGCCCGCTCCTTCCTCTCACTGCCGCCCCGACCCCACCTGTCGGCGCCTCGCCTCCTTCCACTCTCGCTGCGTGTGGGCCCCACTTGTCGGACCCGTCTTCTCCGCCGCCTCCTCCCTCCTCGCGCGTCGCCCACAACCGCCCGACCTTCCCCGCCCCCACGCGCCCACTTTCTCCCTCTTCCCTCTCCACCTTTGTGCGCCGCACGCCTTCCCGCGCCCACTACCCCTCTCCCTCTCCCCATTTTTCCCCAACCGCCACCGCCACCTCCCCACTCCGCCGACAAATTGCCGCCGGTTCCTCCCCTCGCCCCAATAAAACCCTCCCGAGCACCTCCGTCCTCCCTCCACCTTTCCCCCACCTTCCTCTCTCTCCGCCACCCACCGCCCCGCATCGTGTAACCTCCCTCGAGCGCCGCCACCAACTCCGGCGAGCCATCGCCGCCGCACGGGCCCCGCCTCACCACACCGTCCCCACCATCGCCTTCACTGTGCCCGTGCGCACCTCGGGGACCCACAGGCGCTCCTCCTCGTCGCCGGGCGCCGCCATGCCAGCACCCGAGCCGCCGCCGCTTCTTCTCGCCGCCGCCACGTCCCTCGTCGCCGTGCACCGCGCCGGTAAAATGGACTCCTCCGTTCCTCTCCCTCTGCGCTGGCCATGGCCACCACCCCGTCGGGCGCCGCCCGGTCCACCGCCACTGTGCCCACGTGGCGCCCACGCGGCGCCACATCCTCGGCCACCTCGGCTCCCTCGCCCCGTCAGTGCCACGCGGCCCCCACCTGAGCCCCGTGCCACCTCAGCTTTCCCTCTGGTCTGTGGACTCAGTCCACATGGACTAGGGCCCACCTGTCAGTCGGCCCACCACAGGGCTGACATCAGCTGGCGCAATAAATTGGATTTTCCCGTAGAAAAATAAATCGGCCGAAAAAGAAATTCTATGCTGACGTCATAATTCTGAATTTCTTTTAGAAAAATAATTCCAAAAATCTAGTTTATTCTTTTTCTTTAATTTTAAACTTCCCGAGGCCCGTACTTTTTCATCCTAACTCCGATTAAGCCCATTCAAATTTCTAAATTCATCAAAAATTCCAAACTAAGATTTGAAGTTTATTTAGTATTTTAAAATTTAAATTCAAATTTCAAACACCCAATTCACTTTCAAAATCTCAGTTTCATTTAAACTTTTCCATGCACTTCCAAAATTCAAATTCAAACTTTATAAAATCCTCAAAAAGTTTATTTTAATTTATCTGAATTCAAACATTTTGTTTCCAGTAAACCCTCTTTTTCCAATCAAACTTCTAGATACCCTTTCTCCCTCGTTTAAACTCCGAATCCGTTGAAACCTTCTCCTAAATTCATATAAAATTATAAACTTCCATCCAGTAATTATATTATATTTTTTTAATGTTATTCGTATTTATTTGTTTATTTATTTTATCATTTTGCACATATAATCCAACGTTGTTGAAGAATTCGAAGACCCGCAGCAAGAAAGTCAAGATATCGCACACGAAGATAAGTCTCCTTTGAACATTTTGTACCCATGTTAATTTCAGTATTAAGGTATTAGTTAATCCAACTGTTGTTATGCCCTCATTTGACATTGAATGCCATGTACCTTTGCAACCTTAGGAGTTCCTTTGTCTCAATAATGAGAGTAATATATTACTTTGTTAAATGTTAGTATGATAGTAAATGCTTAGTCCAGCTACACAACCTTTGAAACCTGGGAATGCAAAAATTATGTTTCATTGGACTAGATTTTGTATTCAGAAATTTAGTGGCAACTGGTGTTGCCACTGTTCTTTAAAAATAAAATGAGAAAGTTGGTCTGGACTTGGGCGGATGGTTGGAGTGGATTGGTGCGGTTAGCACATGATTGGTAAAGCGTATGTCCCGCCCTAGTCAATTAAGGATCGACTCTTGTGATTGTCCAAACTGAGCACTACCGTACAACCATATGTCTATATGGGTACGACCTAGCTGATTAACTTACAATAGTCTAGTTTAGGTACCACCAGTGGAAAGTGGGTGCCAGGGTGTACTGGTTATTCACAGTGAGGGACAGGGTTGCTGTACTCATACGGCGCAAGAGGGGGCTTCTGACTGGGTGGTTTAACCCTTCAGTGGTGAAACCTCAGCGGGTGGCATCTGGCAAGATTAGAGTAAGGTAAAAGCTTTGTGATATTTTATCTGGGTCTCATGCCAAAGGAAGCGTGTTGACTTCTAAGATAACTTGTCTCTTGTGGGTAAAGTTGTATAACCTCTGCAGAGTGTTAAAACTATTCGAATAGCCGTGCCCACGGTCAAGGGCGGGCAAGGAATGCATTCACATGGTAGAACTTTGGTTTTTGTTTTAAGTGAAGTTTTGGTAATTCGAAAGTGGTTGGAACTCACGGGTTGTTCAGGTAGTTGAAACTAGTGTGGTTGGAACCCGTAGATTTGAAACGTGATGGTTGAAACCAGTCTTCGAAGTGTTGGTGGATAGAACCTTCACTTTAAAGCGATTAGTAAATTCAGTTGAAATAATTACTTTGTTAAAACAATGCCTTCAAAGAAGTTTAATGATAAAATATTGCTTTGTGCAAAAGAACCATATAACCTTCCTTTGTTGAGCCTTGCATATAATGCATTTTCCCAAGACTTACGGAGTACTTTATGTACTCACATACTACACTTAAAAATAAACTCTCAGAGGAGTACGAAGCTCAGGAAGGAGACTACGACTACTTCGCGTGTGGATTCGACGAAGGATTTCCGGAGTACTAGGTTGCGCTTCCTCAGTCAATTGCCTGTGGCGTATTGATGGGTCTTTATCAAGTTTATTTTGCTTCCGCTGTGTTTTGTTTAATTGTGAGGTCTTGAAAGCTCAGTTGTAATGAAAAGACCTATTGGTCTGTACTCTTTACTATTGTAATATTCGTTGTTGGCAATGTAATCATCACTGTTTAACTGTGTGCACTAGCTTTGATCTGGGACTAGTGCTGTAATACACAGAGGGTCCGGATTTGGAAATCCGGGGTCCCGACATATGATCACGCATGATAGTCAACAGCTTCTAACTTACGACCACGAGGTGCGATCGACAGCTTCTAATTTACGACCATGAGCACTGGTCGATGTGCTTCAACTTACGACCACAAGGTGTGGTCGATGTGTTTCGACTTATGACCACGAGCGCTGGTCATTGTGTTCTAACTTACGACCACGAGGTATCCTCGATGACTTCCGACTTCCGACCATGAATGATGGTCGTCGGCTTCTGTTGTACGACCATGAGGTTGTAACACCCCAAGACTCACATTACCCTGAGATGCTACTAAAATAACTCCATGACAAACCAAGTTACAAGATAAATTAAACTGGCAACAATTCCTAAAAACAATATAAGATAAGCGGAAGCATAATCATCTAATCGGAAATAGGATAGTGATAACAACTCATTAAATAAAATCAAACTCCAACAATTTAACCAAAGAATAGTTCACAAGTTTAACACTATTAAGATGAAATAAAGTTTGACGAGATAGCTAAGCAAAAGACTAGAATCACATTGCCTTTATTACATCATAGGTCTATGATCCAAGTGCATTATTATGGTGCCGCTCTACCCTTCTCATGCATGCTCAATGATCACCTGTAGGGGGGAGACAAGGGTGAGATAAAAATCTCAGCAAGCAAGCTGTTTAACAGGCTATTGTAACTACAAACAATAATATATCATCATTTATGTTTCCATTCAACCACAACCATAAATCATGTCCACAATTATTAAATCACCACAGACCACCATGAATCATACCTCATCAATTTCATAATTATTTGGCATATGAATACAATCATTCCACCCACAAATGAATGCATATGAATGCTTTCGTGCTATGCTCCACAACACCCTTTCCCAACGGGATAAGAGTGTGCATCGTATTACGGTAATATACGATGCCGTACCGATACGGGCGCGGCTTATTGCGGCAACATCCACATATGCAAATGTCATGATATGATATGAATGATATGATAATCATAAACCACATGACTTCCAACCTCAAAGGAGCATCAACATGCTCAAAACATATCCATAACCACATAATTATTTTCATATTCCGCATCAGCACATTAAACAAAATTCTACATGACTACGAGAAATTTATCCAAACATATCAATTGATCAATAATTGCTACCATATATTCATTTAGAAATCATGCAACCATGGCATAACATATCAAATTACGATAAACATGTAAATTGTAAGTAGTAAGAATAACGAGTTAAACGGTAGCACAACCGCTACGTTTACTTTCCTCTACCGATGAAGCGAAGCAAATCACGAGCGTTCAGGAGCAAAACCACCTGTCCAAAAGTACTTCTCAGTACAATACAATGGCAATGATAACGCATCTTAAGAAGTAAAGACGTCGCTAGAATCCCGAACCTACACATAATCCTCTCTGTTTAATAATCCTTCAATCTACCCACTGCTTATTAATTTTGTATCTTTAACAATATTAAGCCATTTACATCAAATGATACATTTCTGGATTCCTCACTTAAATACCTTCACTTTTTATGTAGATCACATATTTTTATTTTGATTCTAGCAAGGTGTAATTTAATGCGCAAAACAGAGGACGTTTTCTGTTCTGGCAATCTGGACAGCCAGATTAAAATGCGTCCCAACTACAGTGTAAGGCTCTAAAAATTATGATTTTTATACAGAAGTTAGATTACTAAATTCCCTAAAGTTTTCTAAATTTTGACAAAAATCATAATAATCATATTCTACCCCTAAATCACACTTGAACAGCAATCTGTCCTAATCTGCACCCCTATCGGGCAGCAAGTTCCCGACCATGCTACGCCCAGATCCCACGGCCAAAATTTCTAAAAAACTTACAGGAGATAGATCTCGAAGTACTATACAATTTTCCTTTTGGGAAGATCCATAGGAAAAATCGTTTCATAGGTCTAAACTGTGCAAACAGACGCACTGCGCGAATTGATCTACAGGCAGACAGCATGAAAACTCTAATCAGGTAATTAATCTGCTAATCCCCTTCAAATTCCGTGCCATGAACCCAAATTACTCTAAAAATAGAGGGGTTTGGGATTAGTAAAAATTACCTAGAGGATCCCTTGGGATCACCCCTCTTCTGTCCTCCTCTTCCTGTCCTCCTTCTCTTCTTCTTCCTTCTCTTCCCTTTCTTCTCCTTCCTTCTCTTTCTCCTTGGCACCAATGGCAGCAGCTGTGTGGGGAGGGGTGATGGGAACGGGGTCCCGATCTTCCAACAGGTTCTGGATATGTTCGATTTGGTGGAGGCACGACACAAATCGATCCGGCTTCCGAACGACACGTTCCGAACCCCGCAATCGCAGCACCACGTCTCTCGGGTTATCAACCGTGCGCTGCCGGTTGACCTTGCCAAGAAGGCTAATCCTCGCCTGCGAATCGAAGAACACAAGCAAGAACAAGGAAGAACACAACCAAATTGCAGATATATTGATGAAGCACTCGAAAATTGGGGTTTCACAAACCGATGACGGCGAAACTGTTCAAAGACAGAATTAATCTAAGCAAAACCCAACCCTAATGGTGGGGGTGGCGGCTGTATATAAAGGAGTAAGGGGCGTGCAAAACCCCTGGACGCGTCCTTAATGGACTCCAACACGATACAAAGCCGAACGGCCCAAAAGACGGTGTCGCAGCACCCTGACAGATTCTGGACGTCCACTTGTTTCGACGATTCCCGTTGACTCAGAAGGAATTTTAGTATGAGACCAGAGCCATTGGAAAGGTTATCTTCTCAGATTTCCATACATATGTGGAACGTCCAAAACGGAGTCCGGATGCGATCTGGGCGTCCATTTTAGTGCAGCCTGGTCCTGGACTCCGAATTGGATTCGAAGTCGGTTTGAGTTGGACATCCAACATGATTCGTCCGCCCTTGCTGGACTTGTGCGCCTCGTAGCCCTTCTCCAAGTACTTCTTGATCCTCTCCATGGTTCCTAATCATAATTAAATCATTAGGTAGCAATCGATTCTCAAATGAACCAAAAGAAGTACTTAGGAACGAGCTCACCTCTAAATTCAATTGTCGGTGCGAGCTCTAGTGATTGGTCCTTGAATATCAAGTGGAGGAGTGTTGTGTGTATCCGAAGAAGTGATGTCCTCATCAAGGGGGAGGCACAATTTCCTGGAGGGGGTGCAGCCAAGGGGTGGAGGAAAGGGGTGGCTAGGGAAAGAAATAGGGGTGCTAGGGTTTTGGGAGGGGAGGGAGGTGCACCACCCTTGGGCCTTCGGCCCAAGGCGGTCGGCCCACTCTCCAGGCAGCCCACTCAGCATTATTTATTTATTTATTTATTTTACGCTATTCTATAATTTTTATTTTTCCCTTTCCGCGTTTTACCAAAAAACCGGCAACTCCGCGATTATTTAAAACTTACGCCGTAACGACGATCAGGGTATTACATTCTCCCCACCTAAAAAGGATCCGTCCTCGAATCTAACTCCTCAAACCACAAATCAAGAGAACGGCAAAACAAAGAGCAACTAAAGGAAACCACGGAACCACAACTACGAGTACTCACCATCCTTGAAGAGCTCGGGGTACTTCCTTCGCATTTGATCCTCAAGCTCTCACGTAGCCTCCCTCTCGGATTGAAACATTCAGAGGACCTTCACATATTTAATTGTCTTGCTCCTCAAGACCCGCTCCGAAGTATCCAAGATACGTACTGGTCGGCTCTCTATAGTGAGATCTGATCTACCATGACCTGCCCGAGGTCAATCTTGTGCTCGGGATCCCACAAATATTTCCTCAGCATAGACACATGGAAGACATTGTGCACACCACTTAACGAGTTCGGTAACTCCAAACGATAAGCCAAACTGCCCACATGAGTAACCACTGGAAAAGGGCCAATGTACCGCGGGCTAAACTTCCTGGTGGTACCAAACCGAACAATACTCTTAGTTGGCGACACTCAAAGGAGCACAAGGTCACCAACCGCAAACTCCAACTCTCTGCGCCGAACGTCCGCATACCTCTTTTGTCGGCTCTGAGCGGCCAACAGGTTCTGACAAACCTCCTGCACTTTCTCCACAGTCTGCTGAACAAGGTTTGGACCAAGTAAAGATCTCTCACCCACTGCATCCCAACAAAGAGGGGAAACACACCTTCGACCATACAAAGCCTCAAAAGGAGCCATCTTGATACTCGCCTGATAACTGTTGTTATACGCGAACTCTGCCAAAGCCAGATGGTCCTCCCAACGGCCCTTCCAAGACAGTACACATGCCCGAAGCATGTCCTCCAAAGTCTAAATAGTCCGCTCTGATTGACCATCCGTCTGAGGGTGAAAAGCCGTACTAAGGGAAACTATCATGCCCAACGCAGCCTGAAGACTCTGCCAGAACTTAGAGACAAACTTGGCATCCCGGTCAGAAACAATTGACTTAGGTACACCATGTAGTCTCACTACCTCTCGGATATACAACGGGGCCAGATCCTACGCTGTATTGGTCGTCTTCATCGGAATGAAGTGTGCGGACTTGGTAAGTCTGTCTACCACAACCCAAACTACGTCTCGCCCTTGAGGCGAACGCGGCAATTCGACCACGAAGTCCATTGTGATATGCTCCCACTTCCACTCGGGTATCTCCAAAGGCTATAACAAACCAGCAGGCCGCTTATGCTCGGCCTTCACCTGCTGACAAATGCCACAAGATGCGAGATACTTAGCAATGTCCACCCTCATTCGTTTCCATCAAAAGACCTGCTTCAAATCTCGATACATGTTGGTCTCTCCCGGATGTACAGAATACGGAGTCCGATGAGCCTCGCGAAGAATATCATCCTTCACCTTTGATTTTTGGGGTACACGCAGACGGCCTCTGAAACGAACCACGCCACTCTCATCCACACTAAAGTCTCAGGAACGACCCTCGAGATCGTCTTCCGCACATCTGAAAGAAGCCGATCGTGCTGCTGAGCCTCACGAACGCGCTCGGGAATGGTAGACTGGATGATCATCCATGTCTCTGCTTGTGCATCTCCAGTGAGACAGAAAGAGATACCCATCCTCTCAAACTCCGAGATCAAGGACATCGCCGTCTGAGGTACTCCTGTCCTGCTCAAGGTGTCAGCCACCACACTAGCTTTACAGGGTGATACTGAATAGTCAGATCATAATCTTTGATCAACTCCAACCACCTCCGCTGCCTCAAATTCAGCTCTCGTTGAGTGAATATGTACTTAAGGCTCTTGTGATCGGCAAAGATGTCACACTGTTCCCCGTACAAGTAATGCTTCCAAGACTTCAGAGCAAAGACAACAACCGCCAACTCCAAGTCGTGAGTAGGATAGTTCTACTCATGAGCCTTCAACTGTCTAGAAGCATAAGCGATAACTTGCCCTTCTTGCATCAACACACAACCAAGACCAATCCTCGAAGCATCTGTGTACACCGTGAAGCGCTTGCCACTCTCGGGCAAGGATAGGATAGGTGCATTCACCAGCTTGCTCTTCAAGGTCTGAAAGCCATCCTCACAATAGTCCCTTTTGCGTGAGTCGGGTCATCGGCTTGGCGATGATGGAGAAATCCTGCACAAAGCGCCGATAGTAACCGGCAAGACCAAGAAAACTCCGGATCTCTGACACATTAGTTGGCCTCCGCCACTGCACCACCGCTGCCACATTCTTGGATCCTTTGTAATACCATCGATGATGGTATGACCAAGAAATTCCACCTCGGACGACCCGAAACACATTTCTTGACCGCGTAGTATTTATTCCTCCGAAGGGCATCCAAGACCAGACTGAGATGCAACTCATGATTCTTCTTTGTCTTGGAATAAACCAGAATGTTATCGATAAAAACCACCACAAAAGAATCCAGGTACTCATGGAGCATCCTGTTCATGGCTTCCATAAAAACGGCAGGAGCATTTGTTAGTCCAAAAGACATAATGACAAACTCAAAATGCACATACCTTGTGCTAAAAGCTATCTTCTCTATATCCTCCTCCCTGATCCGCAGTTGATGAAAACCAGACTGCAAATCAATCTTTGAGAATACCTTGGCACCTCTCAGCTGATTGAAGAGATCTTCAATACGAGGCAATGGGTATTTGTTCTTGATCGGCACTTGATTAAGTGCTCGATAATCCACACAGAGTCTCTTGGTGCCATCCTTCTTTCCCACAAACAGGATCGGAGCAGCCCAAGGCGGTGTGCTCGGTCTAATAAACCACTTAGTTAGGAGTTCATCCAACTGCTTCTTCAACTCCACCTGCTCCACAGGTGCCATCTGATACGGTGACTTATAAATAGGCCGCGTACCCGGAACAAGGTCTATGCGGAAATCCGGTTCCCGTTCTAGTGGCAGACCTGAGAGCTCAACAGGAAAAACATCCGGGTACCTGCAAGCCACAGGTATATCCTCTATCCTCAAGACAGCCTCGTGTCCCTTAACCATGGCCCACAGCAATCCTGACTTCTGCATTCGCCGATCTAGAAACAACTGGCACAACAACGAGAGAGAGTACTGCGGGGCACTCCCTTGGAAGACAACTTCACGCCTAGACGGAGACCGTAGGTGACCGTCTTCCAAAAAAAGAGATAATAGCTTGATACCGCGTGAGCCAATCCATGCCAAGGATCACATCGAAAGGCTCTAGGGGTATAACCACCAGATTCGCCACGAACTCCTCATCCGTCAGAACCACCACACAACCAGGGCAAATACGGGCAATGGAGATAAGCCCGCCGGGGGAACTAACCACCACTGCCCTCCCAACCAACTGCACAGACAGACCTGCCCGCTGGACAAAAACCTCCGAGACAAAAAAGAAACTAGCCCCTGAATCGAAAAGTACTGAAGCATCGAAAGAATCAACAGATAAGGTACTTATCACCATATCTCCACTATTCCTCCCATCAGACGCAAGCATGGAATACACCACAGGAACAGCTGAAGTAGAAGGACCTCCCGCGCCCGGGTAGGTCGGCGCAGAAGTCCACTAGGGTACAGGCGCTGAAGTTGTAGCAGGCTGCTGGACCCAGTATCCTCCAGGTGGGGGCGCCAGGACGAGCGACGAAGGTACTGAAGGCATCGGCAGGTATCGCGGTGCAGGGACCGCGGCAAGAATCTGGGTAGGAGCCGCAATGCAGCAGTGCCGTCGAGGCGGGTAGATCCTGCTGAAGGTGCAGGCGCTAACTCCCACTGCAGTTTCCCCTTGGGATTATGCCTGCACACCACGTCCTTGTGGTTGTGTCCACAGATAGAACACTGCCCCATCCAAGAGCAGTCACTCCGCCTATACGGGTCTCCACAACGAAAACACACCAAGCCCAGCCCGGGCTTCGCCGTGGCACGTTTCTGTAGAGAGCTCCCTCCAGTAGAGCTGGATTGCCTCGTACTACCATGGTAGGGCTGGTGACGATGACTCTTTGTCTTCTTGTGCACAGGGCCTCCTGAAAAGCCCTTCCTCTCACTATGACCTCGAGGCTGATCTCCTCTAGTGGCCTTGTGGATGTCCTCTGTGTATGCCTGCTGCATCTCGTTCCCCAAAGCCTACTCCACCAAGGTACGAAAATCTGTGATCGGAAAAGCACCTAGCAGGTGGCGGATCGAAGGTTTAAGCCCCTGACGAAACTATCTAGCCTTCTCTGTATCATCCCGGGCTACATGTGGGACAAAGCGGACTATCTGGTTGAAGTCCACCTCATACTCTGCCACAGATTGCTTGTCTTACGTGTACTTGCTCAGGTCGATTTTCATCTAATCCAGAAAGGTCTCTGGGTAGAACCTCCTCTCGAACTGCCGGACAAACTCCGACCACGATAGCACTCCATGTGTAGTCGTGCGAGCAGACTGCACTCCCTTCCACCAGATCTGAGCTTCTCTTTTCAGAAGTTGTGCCAAGTAGCGCACATGATCGGAGACAACCACCTCGAATGCCTCCATCTTGTCCTCCACATAAGATAGCCAATCAGCGGCATGAATAGGAGTGGCCGCCCCGCTAAAGCTGTCTAGTCTCAACCCTACCCACTCACGGAGCGAGAGGCTGCTAACCGCTCTAGCTGTCGCAACCTCAGGCACCGGATCAGCACGAACACCAGGGGCTATCTGCCCCTGCCTCAACGCCCTAAGCTCTTGCTGCATGGCCCTCACAGTGGCCAACAGCTCCTCCTGATCACCACCCATTGGCTAAGTAACCTCAGCCTCCTCGACTGTCGGCTGTGCTGCCGGCGTAGCTGCATGGCCACGGCCTTTACCCTTAGGCGGCATCCCTGTAGCCACCACAATCCACATTCAAGCAAAGACATCATCATCAAGCAAATAAGGCACAATTAATAATTCAATGAATTCATCAAGGTATATGCAAGATATATAAACCCTTTCCCATCCTACATGTGCAAGTGTGTCAATTTAATGATTTAATTACCACGGACCTAACGCCCGCTCTGATACCAACTGTTACACCCCAAGACCCATATTACCCTGGGAGACAGCTCGAGGACTGTGTTGTTGAATGCTACAACATGGCGAAGTTCATTGCTGCCTATGCCCCTTGAATCCCCGTACTTACAGAAATTTCACAGTGGCCAACTAATATCCATGACTTCTACCTTCACCCACCAATTCTGAGCAGATCTGCTGGAAGGCCTAAAAATCAGAGTTACAAAGGAGGCTATGAGGGGAAGGGCAATGGGAAAACTAGGCAGCAATGTCCTGTGCGCAAGTGCTATGGGCATCGATGGCATACTTGCAAAGAGGCAACACCAGATGCTAAGGAATCATTTGCCATAATGGCAAAGGAGAGGTCAAAACATTGTCCTGTGTTCTTGTCTTCTAGTTACAACTACTACTTTCAAATTGTTGTGGTTACTTCAGCTTGTAGGTCAAAGAAAAAGAAGGCATTAAGCACTTCAGCTTTATATTCCATAGCTAATACTTTTGCTGTGGCAAGTGCTTCATCAGACTTTCATGCTTCATCTACTACTCCAAGGTACTAACTTTTGTAGCTAATACTTCCGCTATCAGAGGATGGGGAAAGGGAGGGTAAAGCTGCTCATATGGTTTAACTTGCAAGGATGCATCTCTGACTGACTTCAGACAAGAGAACCTTTAACAGTTGGCCATCATCCCGGTTATGGAGGCTACCAAATCACCTGTTAATACAAAGGGGAAGAGGAGGGGGAAGGGAAAGCCAACAAGAAATATGTAGTGCTAGACCCAAACAGCCCATCCATGGGAACTAGAAACCAGAAAAGGCCACCAAATGACAGCTCAAACAAGATAGCTAAATGCAAGAAGTTGGTATTGGGATGAGTCCACTTTGTTGAACTTAGTTAGCTAAATTGTGTAATGGACTTGTGGCATGTTTTCTGGCATGTTTAATGGACTTGTACTATCATAGAATTGAACATCATATTGTGTTTGATGGAACTATCATTTTATCAAACATCATATTTTGGAAATGCCACCATTTTGTTGTAAATCATGTTCTAGAAGTCTATATCTGTTATTAGGTTTGTTGCATCATGTCACATTTAGTTTTGTACACGCTTCACTTTCATTGGATCTAGATCCATGAAGTCTATATTTGCAATGCTGGAAATTTGTACAGGGTTGTTGCATCATGTCCCATTTTGCTGAAAAATTTGTTGATGATCACTCACAAGCTTCAGTTTGCTATTGATCAATAACATATAGTTTCTTTTGTTCAAGTTGTACATGAATGCCATATAATAGAAACCAAATCACTTAGTCAATGCCACTGGGAGTGGCATACAATAGAATGAAGAACACAAGCATCTGTTGTGGTTACAGACCAAACAATACAGAGTGGTTACAGAACACAAGAATCTGTTGAAATTAATACAGAGTGGTTACAGACCAAACAATACATAGTGGTTACAGAACACAAGCATCTGTTGTGATTACAGACCAAACAATATAGAGTGGTTACAGAACACAAGCATCTGTTGAAATTAAAAAGTATTTTTAGTATGAAAATATAATACAAAATTAAGTTGGAAATATTTTAATTAAGACCAAAACATCTCCAAGAATTTCTGTGAATTTTTCTGAAAATTGTTTGGAATTTATTTCATATTTTTCTGAGCCTTTTTGAATTTTCTAGGCTTTTCTAAAAATCTAAAATCAAAATTTAAAAATTTAAAACCCCAACCCCTCCCTCCGGCCGACGCGTGGACAGACCAGATCCGTCGACGTCACCGCCCGAATCCCGCCTCCCCCTTCCCTCGGGCCGACACGTGGCCAGTCCGATCTCGGCCACGTCTCCTCCTCCTAGCCCATCCCGCCGTCCCCTCTCACTTAACCCCTAGGTCGCCCGATGTCACCCCCTCCACGTGGTTGCGATCCACGCCGCCCTCTTCCGCTCTCTCTTTCTCTCTCTGCGCTGTGGGTCCTGCCTGTCAACACGCCTTCTTCCTCCCCCCGCGCCCCTCTCTTCTTCCTCCCGCCATTTGCACCATCACCGCCAGCTTTCCGCGCCTCCTCGCCGCCTTGGGATCTTCTCCCGCCCTCCCTTTTCTTACCCGTGCGACCCGCGCTCTTTCCATCCTTGCCCCCCCGATCCCTTTCCTTCTGTGGCCACACTTTCCTTTTCCCTCTCTCCGCAATCCCAGCCCGCAATCGCCGGCGAGCAATTCTGCCCCTGCTCCCCTCCGCCCTATAAAGGACCCCGGCCTCCCTCTTCTCCGCACCACCCCTCCGCCTCACTCGCCTCTCCGAGCACCACACCGCCCCGCACCGTGCTCCCCTTTTTCGAGCGCCGCCACCAACTCCAGCGAGCTTCCCTCGCCGCCTCGGTCCTCCTCGTGCCCCGCAGACGGCACATTCGGCATTCCCGTGCCCTCGCTGATCTCCTCCGCTCCTCCATCGAGCACGAGCGCCGCCTGAGGACCCACTTCGTCGGTGACCCGAGCGTCACCGCCGCCTTTCTCGTCGCCGACTGCTTTCCGGCCGTCCTCGGTAATTTGCGCAAGCACCATCGCATTCCCCTCACCCTTCTCTCTCTGTTGCGCCCTCGCCGGCCGCTGCCACGCCGCCGTTCGCCGGCGACCATCGGTTCCCGAGCTCTCCCCTGGCCGGCGAGCCACGTCGGCAGCCCGACTGACGTGGATGCCACATGGCGCCCATTGGCGTGCCACCTCGGCCACACAAACGCCACCCAGCACTGCCAGCCCAGTCACCTACCATGTTAGCCCCCTTGCACCGCACTGTTAGCCTCCACCGCAGTCCATGGACCCGGTCCATGTAGACCAAGGCCCACCTGTCAGCCTTCCAAGCCAGGGCTAACGTCATAAACCTGATTTTTCTTTAGGAAAAAAATTCCATTAATTCCTGCTGACGCAATAAATTAATTTCTAGTACAAAAATAATTCTAAAAATTCAATCTTTTTCTTTTTCTTTGATTTTCAATTTCCTAGAGCCCATTCTCCTTCATCCTAACTCCGATTTAGCCCATTCAAATTTCTTAATTCATCAAAAATTCCAAAATATCCATTTATGCCATCCTTTTAAATATTTGAAATTTATTTGGTATTTTAAAATTAAAATTTTAAATTTCAATACCCAGTTCATATTCAAATCCTCAGTTCCATTCTAAATTTTCTGTGCAGTTCCAAAATTCAAATTCAAACCTTGTAAATTCTCCATAAAATCCATTCTATTTTTCAGGGTCCAAATATTTTTGTAGGAATTTATTTTCCAATTAATCTTCTAGATATCCATTCTCCCTCGTATGAACCCCGAATCCGTTGAAACTTTCTCCTAAATACATATAAAATTATAAACTTCCTTCCAGTAAAAATATTGTATTTTATTTTATATGTATTTATTTGTTCGTTTATTTTATCATTTTGCGTGTAGAACCCAACATTATCGAAGAATTCTCAGACCCGCGGCAAGAAGGTCAAGACAGCGTGCAAGAAGTCAAGTCTCCTTTGAACATTTTGTACCTATGTTTGAGAAATGATTTTTATTATTTTAAATTTAATGCATTTGCTATGTTACATAAAATGATAATTTCTGTATTAAGGTATTAGTTAATCCAATTATTGTTATGCCCTCGATTGAAGTTGAATGCCATGTACCCTTGTAACCTCAGGAGTTCCTTTGTCTCAATAATGAGAGTATTATAATTCTTTGCTAAACATTAGAACGGTAGTGAATGCTTAGTCAAACTATCCAACCTTTGTAACCTGGAGATAGAAAATTATAATTCATTGAACTAGTCTTTGTATTCAGAAAGTTAGTGGCGATTGGTGTTGCCACTGTTCTTTTAAAATAAAACCAATTGTGCAAATTGTTTAGACTTGGGCGGATGGTAAGATTGGATTGGTGCAGATTTAGCACGATAACTTGTATTGTGAATGTTCTGCCTTAGTCAAGTAAGGACCTACGCTTGTGATTGTCCAAACTGAGCACTACCGTACAACCACAAGTCTATATGGATACAACCTAGCTGATTAACTTATGATAGTCTAGTTTAGGTTCCACTAGTGGAAAGTGGGTGCGGTATTCTTGGTTATTCACGGTGAGAGATGCAGTTCTTGTACTCATATGGCGCAAGAGGGGGCTTCTGACTGGGTGGATTTAACCCTTCAGCGGTGAAACCTCAGCGGGTGATGTCGAACTAGACTAGAGTAAGATAAAAGCTTTATGATATTTTATCTGGGTCTCATGCCTAAGAAAGCATGTTGGCTATTAAGATGACTTATCTCTTGTGGGTAAAGTTGTACAAGCTCTGCAGAGTGTTAAAAACTATTCGAATAGCCGTGCCCATGGTCAAGGGTGGGCAAGGAATGTATTCACATGGTAGATCTTTGATTTTGATTTTAAAAGCTTTGAGAACCCGAGAGTGGATGGAACTCCCAGAGTTGTCCTAGCGGATGGAGCCAGTGTGGGTGGATGGAACCCGTAATCTTGAATCTTAGAGGTTAGATTTGGTTAACTAGTGTTGGTGGATATAACCTTCACTATAATATTCTTGATAGTTTCTGTTAAAGCAATTACTTTATTAAATTAATGCCTTTGAAAATATTTAATGGTATTTAAAATAAAATATTGCTTTGTGCAAAAGAACCATATTACCCTTCCTTTGTTAAGCTCTGCATCTACTGCATTTTTTCCAAGAGTTGCGGAGTACTTTATGTACTCACATGCTGCACTCAAAATAAATCTCAGAGGATTATGAAGCTAAAGAAGGAGATTACGACTACTTCGCGTGTGGATACGATGAAGGTTTTCTGGAGTTCTAGGTTGCGCTTCCCCAGTCAATTGCCTCTGGCGTATTGATGGGTCTTCATCCGAATTTCTTTTGCTTCCGCTGTTTTTTGTAAGTTTGCGAGGTCTTGAAACCTCAGTTGTAATAAAGAGACCTTTTGGTCTGTACTCTCTAATATTGTAATAAAGCGTTGTTGGTTATGTAATCATCACTGTTTGACTGCGTGCACTAGCTTTGATCTGGGACTAGTGCTGTAATACACAGAGGGTCCAGATTCGGAAATCCGTGGTCCTGACAGTAGGGCTCGTGCTGGTGGATGCGAAGCGTGCGGTAGTTGCATTCCTTGGGCCATACACGGCCAAGGAGCACGAGCTGCGCAAGTCTGCAACCGCCCTGGTGAAACTGGGGCGTATAAATCGAGTATGCGAGGCTCTAGGCATCCCCGTGCTAGAGCACGCATTGCTGACATCGTGCCAGGCTCCCGCTCGGTGCAGGGCCCAGTCCCCCACCGCCGTATCCAGCCCGCCGGCCGTGTCTCCGTTGATTGCTGAGTCCGAGGGCATGGCCGTCCCCGGGTTCGACATGTCGGAGCATGCCAACTCAGACTTGGAGGTGGAGGCGGTGTGCGCTGTGCCCGATGAAGGGTCCGTAGGCAGCGCCGAAGAAGCAGGCTGCTGCGCCGACACGTAGGAGGGCGAGGCCTCATTGCCCGCACCAGCCACCAAGGCCCTATTGTCTGCGCCAGGCGCCGAGGCCGAGGAAGCATCGCCAACGTCCCCAAGGGCAAAGCGCCCCTGGGTACGATCGCCTTCCCGGCCGAAGGAGGGGTTCGCCATGGAGGTCAGGGTCACAGAGGATTCAGGGTCTGATGGGGAGTTCATCCGACCCGACAGGGAACTCACGGCCCCCGACACAGACGAAGCCCCCGCTGTCCGGATCGAGGTGGTGCAAACACCTCCCCATGCCTCACCTGAGCATATCGAAGGTAGGCGCAACTCTTTCTCCCCCGGCGACTTCGCGAAGCTTTCTCCGATTTGCTCGCTCATTCCGTCGTCAACATCAGGCGAGACAAGGTCTCCCGGACACGGTAAAGGATCAAGCAACGGAGACGGCCGCGAAGTCCCAAGTTTTCCTACCTAGGACGTGATGTCAACGCCTGGTGCTCTCGAAGCCGCTGGTGTGGAGGCTCAGCGGCCAAGTGTCTCCGACTTTATTCCCCGGTCAAAGATGCTGTGGGCTCTCCAACGGGCGCTGTTGTCGTGCGGGCCGGAGCTGCTAGAAGGTGCGCTGGAGGCCTCGGAGATGTGGGTAAGTGCTTGACTTCACGATTTATGCCGCTGTTTGGGACCTTGCTAACAGACGCACTTGTAGACCGTTGCCCTTAGCTGAGCCCTGCAGGAGGCACGTGTCCATGAGCGGAGGGTGTTAGAGGGCCAGCTTCGAGCTTCCGAAGAGGCCCATGCTGCCAAGGACGAGCCCCTCTGTTTGCTGGAGATGGAGGTTGCGAAGGTGATCTCCGATGCGCAGATAATCGCTGCGGAGGCATAGCACTCAATGACGGAGGCACAACGTGCAACGGCGGAGGCCCAGTGTGCGACAGCCGAAGAGCGTGACGGCTTGCTCCAGCAGACTTTCGGTGACACCTCAGTGGTGGCATGGGATGCCATGCAGTCTTTGGAAGATACCCTCAAGGACCTCTCCGTCGATGTGCCACCCTTGATGTTCGGTCTCAAGGATCTGATGCGGAAGCTTCGACAAATCGAAGAAGCTTCCACCTCGCCTTCAGCCCGCCAGGCCTTGGCGACCATCGTTCGCCGTTACCTCTCGCGTCGCCTTCGCCGTACTCCATCATTGAGGATGCCAGCACATCGGCGAGCTGGATGACCCATTTGGAGATGCCGGTCTTTGAGGTGATGTCGGTCTTGCGCACCTTCCGCCCCGCCGACCGCACCTTTCAAGACCGAATTTGGGACTACATCAGGGAGGCCGCAGCAAAGGTAGTGCTGCGGCGGACTCTGTGTGGCAAGGGGAACTTTGGCCAATGGCTTGACGAGGTTCCACGGCGCAACGAAGATGGTGCCGCCGTCTTGGAGCGTGGCGCGGACCCACAGGTGTGATGCCGGGGTCTAGTGTGTAGGCGTGCGTTGCAGTGTATCCACTCCTTTTTGTAAGCCAGCGCCCCATGGCCCCCGCCCTTTTATATGAATAAAGTGAAACTGAACGAAGTGTTCTGATAACGCGTGCTATTTTTGCTCCAGGCAGATACCTAATAGGGGCCGATTACTAATGTCAGACCGCATAGTTCGATGGTATCTTCGGCGTAAGGCGTGGGCGGAAGACTCCCGAAACTTCTGGGCGACGCGGACTTCAGCGGGTGAGAATTTGGCATGGGAGCACATTAAGGTGGAGCCGGAGGAGTAGGGATGTTAAGCCCCCGGAGGCACTTGTAAACATTAGCTTTTCGCACATGTCGCTTCGTGAATGCAATAAGGACTTTGGTTGGAATGCTTATCCTTTCGCTTTTCACGATCGTGTCTGTCCCCGACCAACTCGTAGGACTTAGCGCTCCGTCCTCACGATCCCTAGCCGAGGTAGACGCTCAGGCTCTCCGTCCAGTACCCTTCGATATAGCGGTAGCAGAGATGGCGCCTAGCCGAAGTAAGCACTCGAGCGCTTCGTCCCCTACCCTTCGAAGTGGCGGAAGCGGAGCTGGCGCCTAGCCAAAGTAGACACTCGAGTGCTCTGTCCCTACCCTTCGAAGTGGCGGCAGTGGAGCTGGCACCTAGCCGAAGAAGACGCTCAAGTGCTCTGCCCCTACCCTTCGAAGTGGCGGTAGCGGAGCTAGCGCCTAGCTAACGTAGACGCTCGAGGGCTCCGTCCCCAACTCTTCAAAGTGGCGGCAACTATCTCCATCGACCAGGATATCCGCGGAGCTATCTCCATCGACCAGGATATCCGCGGAGCTATCTCCATCGACCAGGACTCGTTTGACATCGCAGCCTACGATGGCGGCCTGGATGACCACGAGGTCCTGGTGAGGGAATTCCATGCCCTCAGCGTCGGTGGGCATGAAGGTGATTTCGCGCCATGCCCAATCCGGCGGTGCTTGCATTGGAGACACCTCTACATGGTGTACCCTCCGCGTGAGGGCCTTTTGCTGCCGCGCCGAGAACTCCAGCGAAGAGCCCCTGGAGATAACATTTATGATCTGATGCTAGGCTCCTGCCAGGGCCAGTAGTCGCAAGGGACCTTCTAAGGGCTGCTGCAGTGGGCCATGACTGGTGGGCCCGCCTCCAGGACCCTATCCCTGGCGGTGCTTTGACGAAGCGCCGTAATGACGGTGCATGCCCGTGTGTGATGATGGCCACGACCATGCGCGTCGCACCACATGTCGTAGTCATGGTTCTCGTGCTCCGCGTGGGGTCTCTCATCGTGACCCCGCCCACGGAATGCGAGGGCGAAGTCCTTAGAGTCGGCCTTGATGTTGAAGACATGGCGGACCCTCGGGGGTCTTCGCTGGTTACGCTTGGGCTTGTCATGTTTATGCTAGGCATCCTTGTGTGCAGGGGCGTTCTTCGAAGACTCTTGATTGCGCTTGCCCTTCGGGAAGTCCTGCTTCGATGAGTTTTCGTTGTTCAACAAGTTCGCCGCTTGGTTAGTGTCAGAGTCGTCGCTTTTGTGCCGCCGTGTGTCCTCCGCTCTCGCACATTCTTCCATTTTATCGAAGAGCTTTGCGACCGTCTTGATCGGCTTGCGCGCATTGTACTCAGCCAACTGCCCTGGGCGGAGGTCTTGTATCACTGCGTTGATAATAGTTGTCTCGTTGATGTCCTTAACCTGGCAGCGGACCTTCGCGAAGCGCTTAAAATACTCTCGGAGTCTCTCTGAGGGCTTTTGCTAGATGGCGAAGAGCTGATCTGCATCGACGCGCTCGACGTAGTTTCCTTGGAAGTTGTTGTAGAGGCGGTCACGAATCTGCTACCACGTGTAGATGGAGTTCGGCTCTATGGTGAAAAACCAAGAGGGCGTCACCCCCTGCAGCGCGATGGGGAGTCCCTTGGCTTTGGGATAGTCTCCCGCCTGCGGCCTCGATGGCGATCTCGTACACACACACAAACTCCCGGGGTCTGTGTCGCCCTTGTACAATCTATCTACTTCCTTCTCCAACTCGCTACACCTAGCTTTAGATCTAGCATGGAATTTCCCTAGCTTAAGGAATGCATCATTAAGCTAATCGTAAGATGGGTATACCTCGTCGGAGTCAAAGTAGAGCTCGCTGTCGCTCACATCGCCCTCAAGGGCTATGAAGCAAATGCTGGAGAAGTCCTCGCCATCCTTGGGATCTTGCTCGTCCATCCCATCATTGTCGCTCCACCCCTCTACCTCGCTGAGGTCGAGGTCGTCGAAGGCTATGAGGACACGATGGAACAGCTTCTTGGCCTTCCCAAGGTCGCGATACTTCTTCTCTTTGCTTGGTGGCTTCTTGTTGCGGTTCTTGTCGGTGTAGACGTTCTTGCCCGAATCGCCGTAGTCCCCCGTGCCCTTTTCATGCTTAGGGCAATTCGCCCGAATGTGGTTTGGGCCACCACACTCGAAGCAAATTATCGACCCTCCTCTTTTCCTGTCCCTCACTCTTTTGTATGCGTGGGAAAACTTTCTGGCTAAAAGAGTGAGTTGGTTTTCAGGAAGCTGCTCTAGTTGATCGTCGGCAATTTCACACAGAACAGCAAGAGAGAATCCCGAAGAAAAGTCAGAAGGTTCAGAAACAGAGCTGGGATGGTTGACTAAGGCCATCGACTGAGACTTCGACCTATGATAGACTATGTCAATCTCATGAGTCTTGAGGCATGAGTACAACGCGTCAAGAGTCAGGGTCGAGAGGTCGGTCGTTTCTTTAATTGTGGTCACCTTCATCTCCCAAACACGCAAGTCAAGAGCAGAAAGCATCTGTCGAGCCTTGTCCGAATCGGGGTACATGAGACCGACCGCTCGTAGACTGCTCAGAATCTTGTGAAACCTCGCAAAACACTCATCTAATGACTCTCCAGCGAGCATTTCAAACTTGTTGTAATCTCGCTTGAACTGGTCCTGTCGTACCATCTTGATCTGGGTGGTGCCCTCATGGTATGCATCGAGGGTCAGCATCAATATCTTAGCGTTTGCCTCAACATCAACCATGTTTCCGGCATTGATGTTCTCATCGGCAGGAACAACATACTGGGTCTTGACCTTTAAAAATGCCCCCAAAAAGTATCCACACGAGACTCTTCTCACCAATAGCTATAAAAGTTATGATGAGAATAGCTCATGCTCTCTGGAGAACCTCACTGGACAATTACGAGAAAAGGTCAGCAAATAAATACTGCATATTGCAAAGATAGCTTCACCAGAAACTAACAAACTAGCTGCAGCCAAACATAGAGAAGGAACAGAGGAACAACAATTGCAGCTGTCCAAAAACAGGCCAAAATCAGAGTAGTCAAGCAGCTGAACACGGACTGCAACCGACCTCTAAACATACTGAGATTTGTTGGTACAGGTAGATTGCAGTCCAACTGAAAAGATGAAATAGAAAGCAGCAGCAAACTGAAAATGACAGGACTGCATGAGTCTGAAAATAGGTTGAAAACGGACAGCAAACAGCAAAAAGCAAAGTTTCCCTTTTCCAGCAGAACCGAACAGCAGAAATGCAGTACTTCGGCACAGATTAAAAAGGGCTGAAATAGCAGCCGAAATGATACTCAATGCTGGCCGAAAACTGCAGAAACACTAGACTGAAAACTGAAGCTTTGAGAAGATGAAACTGCTGGTTTTATGCTGAAAACAGAGAGCAGTTCAAACTGGAAAACAGCACACAGTAAATGCTAAAAAAACAGCAGTAAGACAATGAAATTGACAAATAAAAGCTTGTTCTTTTCAGCCCAAAAGAGAGTGAACTCGAACTAAATAGCATGGAGACCTTAGGATTCAAGAAAATTCATCACAGGAGCAAGAAGCAAGGATTTTAGCTGAAATCTGTAAATGCAAAGAGAATGAGGGTAATTCCAAATTACTCAACATTTCCAAATCCTTTGCCCAAGAGCTTGTGAAACTCAACTAAAGATGTTCTCACAACAGTAATGCATAAATTTTAGGGCATCTTTAGAAAGGAAATCAAGCAAACCCATCATCCCCTGACATGAACCCTAGAAAATCAAGAACAGAGAAAAAATGACGAAGGCATGAGAGATTGCAGAAACCAATAAATCCTTGACTTGCAATTGAAAATAGAATGATCAAAGGACCTTGAGCATTTTCCCTTCACAAAGCAAACAAAGGCCAGCCACTAGATCAAGGATTCAACTCAAGAACACAAATCGACAGAGAGCAGTCAAAGAAAAGCCAACACTAAAGAACAATCGAAAGCACAAGGTTCTCATATTGATATTGATACGGAGACATGAATGCTTACAAAGGATTGTTCACAGCCATCTCTTACATCAAAAACACAACCAAAAAGAGAATCAAGAACTCATACAGAAGGGAAAACACACTTCTGCCCCATACGCAGTTGCAAGGGAAGAAACAAAAACCCTTCAACTGTCTCTCACAAACTCCAACAACTAAAGCACAAAAGCAAAACAAACTCTAACCTGTGAAAAGGAATGCACTGCTGCTCTAGCACTAGGACACCTAGATATTCATTAGATCGGGGAAGACTTACGGTCAGCCATGAACGCCATTGAGCAAAGACCCGTGTCTGCGTGATGCAGGCGTGAGGAAGAGTCGGTGAAGGTCGTCCGGAGAGTCGCCGGCGATGTCCTCAGTAACAGCGGCGACGGTCTTCCGTTGCTTAACAAATGATAGGAGATCGGTTCACTTTAGGGTTTGTATGGGGTTTGTGGCTCTCACGGGAAAAACTCTTCTCACGGGAGAGGCCGGTAACCTTCTATTTATTTCGCGCTGTTGCAACGGGGGACCGTAACCATGAGTTGGTTAGGCACCCCGATCGTATGCCGAAAACTGTGGAAACGGGTTTCCCCACGTCCCCTCCTTTTCGGCCACGGCCGTTTTGGCCTTAGATCAATATCCAACATTCTCCCCCTTGATCGTAAGGCTAAACATCATAAGCCCTCTCTCAATAGAAGTTCACACCAAAGTAATGCGTCACAACAGTCAATTAAGTACCGATGGACATCAGTACTTATAGTGCTCCATTCTATATCCATCGGATAACATAATACTTTATGGGAGTTGGTTACTTTATATGGTCCTCTTATTCCAGGATCACAGGCTCTCCAATAAACCCATGCCGGCAACATGATCACGAAAAATATTGGGTGGTAAGCCTTTTGTGAGCGGATCCGCAAGCATAAATTTAGTTCCAATATGCTCAACCTTAATTGTTTGATCCTGGACTCTATCTTTCACAACATGATACTTTATGTCAATGTGTTTGGCAGCCGCACTCGACTTGTTGTTACTCGAATAGAAAACTGCGGGTTGATTATCGCGATGTAATGAGTGGTCTAGAAATCTTGTCTACCACTCTCAATCCGGATAAAGTTCTTAAGCCATACAGCTTGCCCGTTAGCCTCATAACATGCCACAAATTCAGCCTGTATTGTCGACGATGCAGTAAGTGTTTGCTTTACACTTTTTCATGAAATTGCTGCTCCTGCGAGGGTGAAAATATAACCTGATGTGGACTTCATAGTGTCTTTACACCCCGCAAAATCAGCATCAGAAAAACCGACAATCTCAAGGTTATCGCTCTTTCTATATGTGAGCATGTGACCTTTAGTGCCTTGCATATTGCGCAAGACTTTCTTAACGGCTTTCCAGTGGTCCGGTCCTGGATTTGACTGATATCTGCCGAGCATCCCGGTAACAAAAGCTAAATCAGGGCGTGTACATACTTGAGCATACATAATACTTCCGACAGCAGAAGCGTAAGGTACAACCTTCATCTGATCAGATTCATAGTCATTCTTTGGGCATTGAAATTTCCCAAACTTATCGCCCTTAACAATAGGAGCAGGCGAAGCAGAACATTTATGCATATTGTATCTCTTTAGTACTCTGTAATGTATGCCTTTTGTGATAAACCTAATGTTCCTTTGGACCTATCTCGGTGAATTTCAATACCAAGAACATAAGATGCTTCACTGAGATCCTTCATGTCAAAATTGGACGAGAGAAAACTTTTAGTTTCCCGCAGCATGTCCACACTGCTGCTGGCCAATAATATATCGTCCACATAAAGAATTAAGAAGGTGTAATTACTCCCCCTGAACTTAACATATGTGCAATTATCAACATCATTTTCCTTAAATCCAAAATTCCTTATGACTTCATCGAACTTAAGGTACCATTGCCTAGAAGCTTGCTTCAGGCCATATATGGATTTCTTTAGCTTACATCCCAAATGTTTCTCGTCTTCCACAACAAAACCTTCCGGTTGTGTCATGTAAACGTCCTCATACAAGTCACCATTTAGGAATGCAGTCTTAACATCCATTTGGTGTAACTCTAAATCAAAATGTGCTGTGAGCGCCATTATAATTCTAAATGAATCTTTAGTCGAGACAGGAGAAAAGGTTTCATTATAATCAATGCCTTCTCTTTGTGTAAATCCTTTTGCTACAAGTCTCGCCTTAAACCTTTCGATATTCCCTTTGAGTCACGCTTTGTTTTGTAGACCCATTTGCGACCTCTTTGTTTTGGCTCCGTTAGGAATTTCTACTAAGTCCCATACATCGTTATCGCCCATAGACTTAATTTCATCTTTCATGGCATCTAGCCACTTAGATGAATCCTTACTCTTCATAGCTTCCTTATAAGAGCTAGGATCATCCACCTTCCCAAGATCATCTTCATTCAAGTAAACCTCATAATCACTTGGGATAGCGATCTCCTCACTCGTTCGATCTCTGACGGTACATTAGCGTGCTCATTAGGTTGCTCATTAATTGTCACGAGAGGGCGTGAAAGCTCATCATTAGGTACAGCGGTTGTACTTTGAGCCCTCAACAGAAGGAGTAGCCACAGAATTAACTGGAGACGCAACAGGAGTTGCAACTACAGGATCAACTGTGGGCACAACCACTTGGGGCATAGGAAAATCAATCTGTCGGATTAGCGGCGAAGCAACATACATCCGCTTCTCCTCAAGATCAATTTTCCTAGGCTCCAAATCACCACTAATGCCATCATTTTCCAAGAACACAGCGTGCCTTGTTTCTACAAATTTCGTGGTACGATCTGGACAATAGAATCGGTACCCTTTAGATCTGTCAGGGTAGCCAATAAAATGACAACTCACAGTCTTAGGATCTAATTTCCCAATTTGCGGGTTAAATACTTTAGCTTCGTCTGCACAACCCCACACATGGAGGTAGTTCAAACTTGGTTTTCTCCCAGTCCATAATGCATAGGGTGTTTTGGGCACCGATTTGCTGGGGACCCTATTGAGTATGTGTGCAGCGGTCTTTAATGCTTCCATCCATAACTTTACAGGCAAAGTGGAGTAGCTCAACATACTTCGAACCATGTCCATAAGAGTGCGGTTTCTTCTTTCCGCTACTCTATTTTGCTGAGGCTCTCCGGGCATTGAGTATTGGGCGACTATACCATTTTCTTGTAAGAACCTGGCAAAAGGACCAGGAATCTATCCATAAGTTGCGTGTTGCCCATAATACTCTCCCCCACGATCCGAGCGCACTACTTTAATCTTTAGACTGTGCTGATTTTCAACTTCAGCCTTAAATATTTTAAATTTATCAAGTGCTTCCGATCTCTCTTTAATAGGATAGATATAGCCATAACGTGAGTAATCATCAGTGAACATAATAAAAGAATCATAACCATCTAGTGATGTCACAGGGAAAGGACCACATATGTCAGTATGAATTAATTCCAAAATCCCTGTGCTTCGAGTAGCACCTTTCTTTATTTTCTTTACATACTTGCCTTTGATGCAATCAAGGCAATGATCATCCGAATCACTAAAATCTAAAGGGTGAAGAATTTCTTCTTTAATGAGACGTTCAATTCTCCCCCTCGGAATGTGGCCCAAACGACAAGTGCCACAATTTCGACGAAGTCTCATCGATTAAACTTAGCTTTTATTCACATCACATACATTCATGGATATAAGAGAATCTTGCAGAGACAACATGTAAAGCTTGTCGTGTCGGATGGCACGACCAACATTATCATTATTAAAATAAACCAAACACTTTCCGTGTCCAAAATTACAAGAATATCCATCATTATCTAATAATGAAACAGAAATTAAGTTTCTTCTCATCGAGGGAATATAGAGAACATCATTAAGTTTCATTACAAAGCCATTATTCAAGACTAAAGAAACAAATCCAATAGCTTCAATTTTGGCTTCCATCCCATTAGCCACTCTTAGGCTTCTTTCCCCTCCGAGACTTGTTAACATATGGAATCCACAAGGAATTCGTAACATGCAGTGGCACCGAATCAATCCACCAAGAGTTTATAGGAAAATCAGCATAAAATGCTTCATCAACAAAAGTAATTTCATAAGTACCTTTCTTGGCTAGCCATTTTAGCCATCCAGGACAGTTATCTTTGAAATGGTCCTTTGACTGACAAAAATGGCACTCATCACTTTTCTTCTGTCCATTTGAGCTTCCAGGACCTGAAGCGTTTTTATGCGCTTTAGGGTGCTGTGGATGCTGTGGCTTGTTATAAGGGGAATATGCTTGCTCCTTCTTTCCCTTTCCTTTATAGCCACCTCTATTTCTAGAGGGACCAGTTGTATTTGAGGAGTTGATGTGATTCACAAAATCATTAGCTCCCTCAGCTTTGATCCTCTCCTATTCCTGAGAGACATTAGCAATCAACTCGCTCATTGTCCACTTGTCTTTAATGGTGTTATAGTTCACCTTAAAAGCTTCATATTGCTTAGGAAGAGACATCATAGTGTAATGGACAACAAAACCATCGAAAATTTCCATGTCCATTGTCTTAAGTCTAGCAGCAATGTTAATTATGGTCATAATGTGCTCACGGACATTTCCAGTACCATTGTACTTAGTGTTCATGAGTCTGTGCATCAGCGTCGTAGCATAGACCTTAGAGGATCCTTTAAAGTGATCCTCTATGGAAGATAAGTACTCCTTCACTTTTTCCTTTTCAGGGATTGCTCCCTAATAGCTTCATTGATGGAGTTTTCATTACGACTAGTGAAATGCGGTTAGACCGATCCCACTTTTCAGCATTAGCTTTCTATTCCTTCATTTTGTCATCAAATCTGTCCTTCCCTTCATTAGGAGCGACTGATTCATCGAACCTGAATGCGTAGTCCAGATCCATGAGCTGGAAGGTCGTCATAAGTGCAAATTTCCATTTTTGGAAATTGCTGCCGTTAAGTGGCTCAATTGCATTAACTTGAGCGGAAGCGATGTAAATGAAAAATTTAAAATTTTCATTAGGAAAATGTATAATTAATTTGCATGAAGGTTAACCTTACGTTGGTATGGTTAACAACATGCTCATAAGAATTTTTCGCATCACCGTTGGCGAAACGAAAAATTTTAACATAATTCATACACATGCAATTACAATTAACGTTGGTCAAAAGGTAATAGCATGTGAAAATAAAACATAACAAACATAATGAATCATGCAATTACAATTAACGTGGGTCAAAAGGTAATAGCATGAAAAATAAACATAACTCTCTAATTGAATTTCTTGTTGGTTTCATTCAATTAGGGACATAACATCAGGCAACGGAAATAATAACATAATATTTTCAGCAGCTTAAAAAAATATTATTCAGTAATATTTTCATGAGAAACGTCAAATAATCATCAATTATTAATGTGATATATTGTAAATACATAAATAAATATATATATATATATTATGTCTCTTTGGTGAAACATAACAACCAAAATAGTGCCCCTCATCATTGGGCGAAAACCCAACACCACCCGACCAATGACCCCACCCCCACACCCGCATCACGGTAGTCCATCTAATGGACGGGTGAGATCGGGCGCCGCCTATACAAAAATCAAGGCCCCAAACCCTAGGCATTTTCGGTTGGAGATGAGCCGAAAATAACGGAGGCGACGGCGGGCTGCCCGCATGCGAGGCGTGAAGGCGGCGGCCACGCGGCGCGCGGCGGCGGCGGCGACGCCGGCGGCGGCCCGCGACGCGAGGCGGCGCAGCGGCGGCAGCGCTGGCGGCGGAGCGGCGGCTTGCGCGGCTCTTCGCAGCGCGGAGCGGCGGTTTGCTGCCAGGGCGAGGCGGCGGCTTGCGCGGCTCGCTCGCGGCGCGCGAGCGGCGGCTTGCTTGAGGCGGCGGCAAAGCATGCGCCGATGGCTGCAGGCTGCTGCGGCTCGACATCTGCGCGCCTGCAGGGTGGCTGCGGCGGCGCATGGCGGCGGGCCGAGCACGCATGGCGCTCGGCGGCGGTGGCGGCGGCCCCGAAAACCTCCTAAAATCGTAAGTCCCTTCCCACTCCCGATCCGAAAAGTATTTCAATTGATTTGGGGATTTGGGGAAAAATTTCTTTAGGGTTCATCATGATTTTGGGGTTTCTTGTGTTCCGGATTCATCAAAAATTGGGGAAAAAACTTTAGGGTTTGCTTATAATAAACCGATTCCCCTCCTTCTAACATGCTAACCGAAAACATCAGTGGGCTAGGGTTCTAGAGAGACTAGATACCAAATGTGAAAAGGAATGCACTGCTGCTCTAGCACTAGGACACCTAGATATTCATTAGATCGGGGAAGACTTACGGTCAGCCATGAACGCCATTGAGCGAAGACCCGTGTCTGCGTGATGCAGGCGTGAGGAAGAGTCGGTGAAGGTCGTCCGGAGAGTCGCCGGCGATGTCCTGTAGCAACGGCGGCGACGGTCTTCCCGTTGCTTAACAGCGCATAGGAGATCGGTTCACTTTAGGGTTTGTATGGGGTTTGTGGCTCTCACGGGAAAAACTCTTCTCACGGGAGAGGCCGGTAACATTCTATTTATTTCGCGCTGTTGCTACGGGGGACCGTAGCCAAGAGTTGGTTAGGCACCCCCGATCAGGGCGCTGAAAACCAGGGTAACGTGGGTTTCCCCACGTCCCCTCCTTTTCGGCCACGGCCGTTTTGGCCTTAGATCAATATCCAACATAACCCTCTCCCAAAGCCATACCTCCACCAGGAGACATGCAACCTATTTATAGCCTTTCTTAATGGGTTCACCAAATGCTTTGCCCATTAAACTTTTGCGCTTTACCCACTAACTCTAACAAAATCCACTTCCTTTAGTGCGGCTTTGCGTATTCACCAAAACACCACTCCTACACCTTCCGGGAAGCTTCCTCATTCCTAGCCATTCAAGCCTCCCAACCACCTCGAGTCCTTGTCTTCAGCACATCCCGACCGTTCTGACCTGAACACCACCTGTCCCTAGTCCGGTCATCCCGTGCCTCGCCAACTCCGCCTCGATGTCCTGCAGCCATCACAGACAAGAAAACACATTACACAGCACCGCTCGAAATACTGTAACCATGCATTAGCATTAGAAGAAATACTCAAAGCTCAAACCGGTCGAAAAGAAGAATAAACGACTTAAGCATGTTCAACCTAGTTCGACTAGGTCCGACCGAAGCCGACTACACCACGCAACGACTTGGCTCGAACCACACACATCAAACTCAAACTTTTATTTCAGAACACATGTCAATTACTCATCACAAACATAGGAGCACCTCTCACATGGTCTCTGATAGAGTTTAAATAAACCGCATCAGGTCTAGTTTTACAATAGGACTGATCAAGCCAAATGGATACATTACATATATATGGAAGCAACAGCGAAGGCAAATGGGAAGGGCACATCTTGCCTCAGGCAAGCAGAGGGGTAAGTTGTGTGTGATCGATATTAAGAGCTTGGATAATATTGGTGCATGCAAACACCAACTTAGTCAGCATGACTGGAGTAAGACCTATACTACTAGAGACTATCCTAATATCCTCCATCTTCTTTACCATCAGCTCCTGGGTGTCATAGTACGTGTAGTGTCCTTGGTCCACAGGTTCTGAGGTATTTTGTGAGCGAGGGTGAATATAAGAAACAGTGCTCCATGAGCCAACATAGAATGCAATAGTATACATGCAAGGTTCAGTAAAGGTATGCTAGAGTTCTTTTATTTGCTAAAGGTAGCATTTGAAAACTACATTTATTAGAAATTACTAGGACTTAGCATTTTCATTAAATGACATTTTTATTAAAGAGAGTGAAAAGTGTGCGATATTAAAACGGTGCAGTTTCCATCCACCATATGCTAGTTTTTTTATTACTAGGGTTACATCCACCCATATTCATCACTAGGTTACTTCCATCTAGGGAAATCTAAAATCGAGGTTACATCCATCCAATAAGTTTTTATCCCACCCACAAAGTTTTAGAAATAGAAACTAACTCAAGTAAGTTGTCATGCCCGCACTTGACTATGAGCACAACGGTTTGAATAGTTACTCTATAGAGAATGTACACTTTGCCCACAAAAGATAATCAGCTAGTTATGTTTCACACATTTCCTTGGACATGTGAACCAGGAAGATCACCACAACACCTTTACAATGCATCACCTAGTGTAAGTTACACCCAGTAAGATTTTGTTGGACCGAAATGGCGACAGAGGGGGTGAATGTCGACTTTAAAAATTTTCCCCCTAAAGGTTCCACTTAACGAAACTCCTCAACAATAGCTACGAAGAGCTATGAAGGAGATCAAAACACCTCTCTGGAACCTTGAGCACAGCAGATAAGGAAATCAAAACCTACCAATAACAACAAACAACACAGGCTGCTAAGGGGAGGCCGATCAGACCGCTACACACGGTCCGGCCGCTCACATCGGTCGCGGTCCGACCGCCTATGTGGCGGTCGACCGCTGGGGCCGGTCTGACCGCTCGGCAATGGCCGGTCTAACCGCCATGGGTACACCGGTCTGGTGGCCAAAAGGAGTCCGGTCAGACCGCTCCCCTGTTCCAGGCAACCCGACAGCAAAACTGAAAAACTGAAATTGAGCAAACACTTTCAGATGTTCAAAGACTAAGAAATTGAGGGTTTGCTCTCAATCTTTTCAGCCTAAAACATCACAGCAATCTCCTAGATAACAATAGGGGCTTGGGAAATGAAAGAATTGCCTCAAGAAACAGGAATTTCAGATTATGGTGAAAAATCTGAAAACTTGCAATAGCTGAGCCAAAAACTGAATTACTCCCCAACCTTTGATCCTTTGGCCATGAAACTTTGAGGATAGCTAATGGATAGTCTCTGGACTCTACATGCCAAGTTTCATGCCACCGTTTGAAGGGAAAAACGAAAAGCACCAAAACCCTAGGAGAAAAAATGAAGAACAGAGAAACCCAAAAGTGCAAATCTTTGATTCATTCACTTTGCTCTTGGGAAAATACAATCAAATGATCTTGAGACCTATTCCCATCACTGAGCAACCCATTTTGCACCTCATGGGCAAGAAACAACAAGAAATCAAAAATCTCAAGAATTAAGCCTAGAAAGCATCGAAGGCAAAACAGTGCACAGGAGAAAAACTTCAGATTTTCATTCCAAATAAAGATTACAAAGGAGTCCCCATACGCATGGACATTAGAACACAAGGAATGATTACAAGACTCTCAATCCATCCTCTCCCTCTCAATCCTCAAGAACACCAAGAGCCTCACATGCTTCTTGGGAGGAACACAACACTCAAAGGAGAGGAATGAGGAGACACACCCTTGCTGCCCTCAACTAGTCTCCAACAACTAAAGCCTAAAGCAAAAGGCCTCTCCAAAGGCTCTTCTGACTAAAGCAAACCCTAACTCTCTCTCAAGGGTATAAGGAGGCATGCAGCCCCTCACACCTATTTATAGCCCCTGGCTAACGGGTCTCCAACCCGTTACGCCAGCTAAACCCGAACGGAGCCCGCTCCCGCATGTGCAGCCTCGCGAAATCACCATTTCGCCCCTTCTGCACCTTCCGGGAAGCTTCCACACTTCTTGTTGTCCACGACTCGTAACCACCTCGAGTTCACACCGTCTTCGACACATCTCGACCATTCTGACCTCAACGCCACCTGCGTCTAGTCCGGTCACCCCGTGTCTCGCCATGACTTCGCCTCGACGTCCTGCAGCCAACACAGACAAGAAACATATCAAATAGCACCGCTCGATACATGAAAGCATAAATCATCATACTTACCCATGATGGAGTCCAAACCTGTCGAATCATCAAAATATGCATCCTAATCCCATACGACCAAGTTTGACCAAGTCCGACCGAGCCCGTTACACCACGTAACGTCAAGGTCCGAACCAACCAACTCAAACTCGACTTTCCTAAACCGATGTCAATTACTCATCATACACACGGGATGACCTCCACATGGTCTCTCAATCTCCCCCTTGATGAGTATATTTACAAACCCAGAAAAAGCATGAAGTTGAGTTTGAAGAGTCCAACGTGGTCCAAAGAAGAAAAGTGAAGCTAATGACCATGTCGACCAAAGGAACACTAGAGCAACAAAGAAAGTGCAAATTGTTCTCCAAAGCTCTAGAAAGATCCCAAGAAAAATCTTTTTCTCCAATATTCTCCCCCTTTTGGCAATAAACACATCAAGGATGCAAAAGAGAGAATATAACATAATTTTGGATGAAATGGCTGAAGTTTGTTTATTCTAAGCATTTAGAGCCATGAGAATTATCCAAAATGACCATAAAGGATTACACCAAGCCATAACTCAATAAAGGCCATCTAGATCATGACAAGATATGTATATGCCAGCTAAACCAAAGAGATGACAATCTGAAATGTAGTGCAATTTGTGAGCAGGTCAAGTCATCAATAAGCAAAGTCTAGGTAGAGACATCTAAGGATGATGCAGGCCATGTCGATAAGATAAGCGGAACCAAGAAGCTAATATTGAGTCCAAATGGAGCGCTATATGCTCAAGAATGAAACATTGGTTCAAGTACTTGGTTCTTTTGTAATTTAAGCAAATTGAGCACAAATGATATATTTTCTTTTGAAACTTATGGTTGTTTCCAACCAATATTTTTATCATGTGCTAGATCTCAAGCCTTATGCGACTACTCCAAGCAAGAAGCTTAAGAAGATAGTCTAGGTCATCCAAAACTCCCCCTGAGTTCGTGCCTAGTGCAATGGCAAGCCATCTCATGAGAAATAATTGGTGAGATCCGTTTTTCGCATAAAAGAGATCTTTTTGCTTTTTAAATGATTGTACGAACCTATGCATCATCAAGAGACTAAAACAGCTCAATCTAAGGCTCAATAGAGATTCAACGCTCAACTTAGCCTATTTGACATGGCATGGATCATAAAAGAATAGCTCAAGAAAGACTAGTCTCGTGTGCTAACATGACAAGTTTTAGTTCAATTTGTGCAAGTTAAATTAACTTATCATGGCAAAAGCTAGTTTACACATATGAAGTCATGATTAATGTAGCAAATAAGCACAAGTCATGGCAAGGTGTAAAACTTTTTAAGCATATCATAATAGGATAATAATCAAGGCTCAATATAGTTATATTACAATGCAGAATGACATGCAGAAAATCCAGGTCCCCCTCAACATGTGATGCAAGATTTAGTTCAAGTTGAGTTATGTCAATATTAAGCATCAAATAGACCAAGGAGCAAACACGTACCGTGTCTACCCGAGAGCGGCCCAACCCTCGCTAGAACCTATAAGCAGTGGGTAAGCTCAACCTGGTAAGAGGAGAACCAGCTAATAAGCAGCATTCTAGAATCACAAGATAAGAGTAAGAAGTCTAAACAACTAGACGTGAGAAACATTCTAATCTATGCTAGGAGGACTACCAAGATGCACCTGTATGCAATGCAATCAGAAAGGAGTAAGAGCATAAACAATACAGTAAATCAGTAAAGCACAAGCTCCCCTCACAACAGTCCATAAGGACAAACCACCCCAAGCTCTCCCCGTAGAGCTGCAAAACCTAGAGCTATCCAAAGGCTTGGTGAAGATGTCAGCCAACTGGTGGTCACTCTCCACAAACTAGAGCACGATGTCACCTTTCTCTACATGGTCTCTAAGGAAGTGGAATCTGATATCAATGTGTTTGGTCCGAGAATGCTGCACTGGGTTCTTAGCAATATTAATTGCAGAAGTGTTATCATAAAAGAGTGGAACACTGTCTATAGTTAACCCAAAGTCCCGCAAGGTCGGCGCCATCCAAAGTACCTAGCTGCAGCAACGTACTCGGCCTCCGTAGTGGACTGTGTAACACCAGACTGCTTCCTCGAGGACCAGGAAACGAGAGAAGTGCCAATGAATTGGCAAGTGCCCGAAG
This sequence comes from Bonia amplexicaulis, assembly GCA_036346245.1. Lineage (NCBI taxonomy): Eukaryota > Viridiplantae > Streptophyta > Magnoliopsida > Poales > Poaceae > Bonia > Bonia amplexicaulis. Next base: position 7,257,254 of record CM070760.1, on the reverse strand, counting down.
TGCTCTTCCTATCTATCCTACAGCCAGCAAAGTCTGCATCCGAATAGGCTCTCAAGGAAAGACAAGAAGAGGAAGAGTACCAGATACCATAGCCAATGATAGCTCGAAGGTACCGAAAGATGCGCTTCACCGCCTGGCGGTGAGATACGCGAGGGGAGGCCTGAAACCGAGCACAAAAACACATAGAGAAGTGTATGTCCGGTCTCGAGGCAGTGAGGTACAAGAGGGAGCCAATCATGCTGCGATACTCCTTCTGATCAACTGGCTCGCCATCCTCATCTGGGTCAAGAGAAGTTGTAGAGGCCATCTGGGTTGACACAGGCTTACCATCACTCATGTCAAAGCGTCTCAAGAGGTCACGAGTGTACTTACCTTGATGCAGGAAGGTATACTCCCGAGTCTGCTTGATTTGGAAGTCAAGGAAGAAGGTCAACTCACCCATCATGCTCATCTCAAACTCGGTGATCATGACATCCGAGAACTGTGAAACCAGAGCATGAGAAGAGCCGCCAAAGATAATGTCATCGACATAAATCTGGACGATCAGAAAGTCAGTGCCATGCCTACGAATGAACAAGATCTTATCCACCTTACCAATCTCAAAACCATGACTCAATAAATAGGACTTAAGCCTCTCATACCAAGCTCTAGGAGCCTGCTTAAGTCCATACAAGGCTTTGGAAAGCTTGTAGATATGGTTTAGGTATTTGGGGTTCTTGAAACCTGGAGGCTGTCTCACATAGACTTCTTCCTCAATAAACCCATTGAGGAAGGCACTCTTGACATCCATCTGGTAAAGCTTGAAACCCTTAGAAGCTGTAAAAGCAAGAAGGATTCTAATGGCCTCAAGTCTAGCTACAGGGGCAAAGGTCTCCTCAAAATTGAGACCCTCAACCTGAGACAAGCCCTGAGCTACCAGTCTAGCCTTATTTCAAATTACTACTCTATCCTCACTCTGCTTGTTTTTGAACACCCACTTGGTCCCAATGACATTGTGACCTCGAGGGGGTTCAACAAGCGACCAGACCTTGTTTCTCTCGAAATTCTCTAATTCCTCATGCATGACATTGACCCAAGACTCATTTGAAAGAGCATGACAAACATCCTTGGGCTCAAAGATGGCAATGAAGGCAGAGTGGAGACAGAAAAGTGATATGCCAGATTTTGAGCATGTGACTCGCTCAAAGAGGTCTCCAATCATCTGCTCAGAAAGATGAGCTTTCTGGATATGTCGGGGAGGTCCTGGATGAGATGAAGAAGTGGCCTCTACCTCATGAGCTGAGGAGGTAGGAACAGAGCCACTAACTCCAGAAGATGTGGAGGGCATGGGCTGATCTCCTCGAGGAGCTGTGGAAGAGGGAGGCTCCTCAGGGGGAGGAAGAACTGGATCAGGTATACAACTCTCATCTCCATCCTCCTCATCATCCACAAAGATGGTCTCGGACTTCTCTAAAGAACCTGAGATATCGGGCCTAGTCCCCGGACTGGCCTCATCTAAAGTCACCTCACAGGTCTCTACCAATTTACTAGACTCGCAGTTCCAGACCCTATAAGCCCGCGAAGAAGTCGAGTAGCCTAGAAAGATACCATCACAAGAACGTGACTCGATCTTATCTAGGTTCCCGGACTTCAAGATAAAGCACTTGCATCTAAACACACGAAAATGAGATACACTGGGCTTCCGCTCATATCTCAACCCATAGGTGGTGCGATGCAAGTGTGCCCTGAGAAAAACTCGATTTGAGACATGGCACGCGGTAGCTATAGCCTCAGTCTAAAACTTCCGCAGTGTAGAGTACTCAGCAGACATCGTCCTGCCATCTCGACCAAGGTACGATTCTTCCTCTCCACGACGCCATTCTGTTGTGGGACGTGTGGAGAAGAGAACTGGTACTCTACACCTGTCTCACCACAAAACCTCTCGAAGTAGGAATTCTTGAACTCCGTGCCATTGTCACTGCGAATCGCTCGTAAGGTACCCGGAAGCTCAACAGAAAGCCTACTGAAAAGTCCTCGGAAATGTGTAAACGTCTCATCCTTCGAGGCTAAGAAAAACGCCCAAGAGTACCTCGAGAAGTCATCGACCACGACAAGGACATACCACTTCCCTCCTGCAAACTGCACTCGAGCTGGTCCAACTGTGTCCATATGGAGCAGCTGTCCTGGTGCATTGGTCATAGTAACTGTGACCGGAGGATGGGAAGTGGCAACCATCTTGTCGCGCCGGCAAGGAGCACAAACTAGATTTTTGACCATCTTGAGTTTTGGCAGACCGCGAATGAGATCGTGGCCGCTAACTCGGGTCAAATGATCAAAACCAATATGACCAAGTCTCCTATGCCAGAAAGAAAGGTCTCGGGACTCTGAAGCAACCAAACACCGGAGAGGATCACCAGAAGACTAAAAAAATCAGCACGAAAGATCCTCCCAAAATGAGAAATCCCGCAAACCAGACTACCTGAAGAATCAAGAATGTTGCAATTGTTTTTTTAAAGATCACCTTAAAGTCGTCATCGGTAAGCTGAGAAACGGAAAGCAAATTATACTGTAGCTTACTAACTAAGGCAACATCTTTTAAAATGAAAGAATCATTAATGCGCACTGTACCTTTGGCGATGACGCGCCCAGATGAAGCGTCTTCGAAGGTGATCGTCTCATCACCTGGAGCACGTGCAAGGGAAGAAAACCAACGAGAGTCTCCGGTCATGTGTCGTGAACACCGGAGTCTGAACCAAACCTTTCCTTCCCCGCCCGTGCGAACCCGAGTCAAACAGTAAAGTCTCGATCTTGGGGTAAATCAAGAGTGATTTTGGCACCCAATACGGAGTAACACGTCGAGCAGATGAAGTAGTCAAGCACAACTGACCTCTATCTACCCTACGCTCTTTGTCACTCAACAAGCCAGAAGGTGCGTATGCGGACCGGTCGTTGTTGCGCTTGACTGCTACAGAGGAGCGAGTCAAGACACCAGCAACATGCTGATCACGTCGCGGGTAGCTATTCCGATGGGGAAAATGAGATCTACCCTTAGGACGGCGGAAGTCACGACCAGGAGCAGCACGAGGACCAAAACCAGAAAACTCAGAAAAACCAAGTCCTCGATGCTGCCCAAACCCATCAGAAGTAACTGAGGCAAACCTAGACCTCATGCTGGTCTTAGGTGCACTCAAGGTCTGGGGCTGACCCTGAATACGCGTAAGTGCTGCAACACGGTCTCTACGCATGATCTTGGCGCGCCTGAAGCATCGGTTGATCAAGTGTCCATCCTTCTGACAGAAGGTGCAATGATACTTCACCTTCTGAGTGGTAGAAGTGCATGGTGAGGCTTCGCCTTTTGAGAGGCCGACTTAAATTTGACCTTCTCGGTCCTAGGCTCAGTCTCGATCACACCAGGTGCTATGGGTCTGAGCACCGCAGGTGGATACTTCCTCATGTCCTCATAGAAATTGTATCCTAGACCCTGATTGAATCTGCAGATCTTAGATTGGTCTAGAATAAGATTAAGCTTCTTCTTGCCTCCTACAAATCTCTCGAGAGTGTTCATAAGGTACTGACACTCCCGAAAGAGAGAGGTGCAAGAAGAGCAGGGGGAAGAAGTAACAGCAGGTGGTAAGGGAGCGGAAGAAGTACCAACAGTAGAGGAAATAATGGCTTATGCATGCACAGCCAACTCTGAGGGGACAGTCCTACTACTAGCCAGTTGGTTCACGTTGCTAAGAGTCTCCACCCTACCCTGGGGCTCCTCCCCCTTCTCAACAATGGCTTCTCTAGAAGGTCCTTAGTTAGCTTCACACATTTTTCATCCAATGCAACCAATTCAGATTTTAGTTTGTTACAACTAATGCATGGTGAGCTAACAGGGTCCTTAGAAGCATACTGAGCCAATCTGTTATTGTCATCAACTAATTCTTGAAACTGTTTGGAGACAGATTCAAGTTCAGCAGTAAGTTTGGGACAATTCACATATGAAGCAATAGGCTCAAGAAGAAAAGCTTGTAATTCAGTGATTTTATGATCTGCCCGTTTTAGGTTCATCTTCAAATTATTGCAACTTTCACAAGACTCGGGCAGATCTAGGAACATGGTATAAAGACCTCTAACAGCAATGTCCTTATCCTCACATGAGGTGCAAGCAACAGTGGAAGATGAAACAGGAAATACCCTACTCATCTCAAGCTCACCAAGAAGACTAATGTTCTCCACCTTAACCATATCAAGTTCAAAGGACAGACTATCATGCGAGGTCTTTAATTTCTCCATGTCACCCAACAGAGCACAGCATGTATCACAATCATCACGGGAGGGAGCAGATGTAAGTGAAATAAGCTCCCGTGATAGTCTAGCTACTTCCTTCTCCAACTCAGTACACTTAGCCCAAGACTTAGCATGGAATCTACCTAGCTTAAGGAAAGCATCATTAAGCTGGTCATAGGTGGGGCTCACCTCGTCGGAGTACAACTCGCTATCACTCAGTTCGCCCTCAAGGGCCATGAAGCACATCCCGGAGAAGTCGTCACCGCCCTTGGGGTCTTGGTCACCCGTCCTGTCGTCGTCGCTCCATCCCTCCACCTCGCTGAGGTCGAGGTCGTCGAAGGCGGTGAGGACGCGGTGGAAGAGCTTCTTGGCTTTGCCAAGGTCGCGGAACTTCTTCTTCCCTTGTGCATGGACTGGAGGCTTCTTGTTGCGGCTCTTGTCGGTGTAGTCGTTCTTGTCCGAACCATCGTAGTCGTTCTTTCCCTTCTCTAGTTTGGGGCAGTTTGCCCGAATGTGGTTGGGGCCACCACACTCGAAGCAAATCACGGGTCTTCCCTGTAACATCCTGAAAATTTAACTTTTGTAAAAAGAAATATTATGAGTTATTTTGCTATATATTATATTTGACTGGAGTTTTTATTGCATTTTCATTGGAGTTTGGTAAAGAAGTCAGGAAAAATAGCACACCCGTTTAACTAATAGAAAACAAAATTTTAAAATGCGAATCTGAAAAGATGATCCAGTGAAAGAGGATATGGTTTCATCCCAAAAATTCAGAAATCCTAATTTAGTATTTGCAATAATGAGTTGGCAGGAAAAAGTAAAATAAATACATATATATGTATACATGTATGCATGGATGGATATATATAAATATGTAAATATAATGTAGAGGGATGATAACAAAATAAGGAATTACATGCAAACAAATCCTCATCAAAAGAAAATAGGTTTGAAAATAGGTATATATATGTATATATACACACACATAAATAAAGAAAAGAAAAGAAAAGAAAATCAAAGGGGTTGAATGACCGCCCACCCGGCCCAAGCCCAACCCAGCACCAAGGCCATGACACCCTCCCACAGCAGCACTGTTTTTCTTCTCCCTGCCCCTCCCTCGCGTGCTCCCTTCCCGGGCGCGACCCGCCTCGCCTCGCTCCGGCCCGGCCGTGCGCGCCCGGACCAGCGCCCGCCGGACCATTAGTCGCCGCCGCCGGACCGGTGGACACGGCGTTCTCTGCCCGCGTACCACCGTGGCCCTGTCGCTCGCCTCTTTTTCCCGCTTGCTCTGCCGCGCCGCTCGACACATGGCTCGAGGGCCTGCCCCCTCTGCCGCGTGCGGCGCTCGATGCCCCTCCCCTGCACGCAACGGCAGCACCATCATCACCGAATCCCCCCTACGCCTGCCAAGATCTCGGCCGACGCGACCGCCCAGGGCAGCGCCCGATGCCGGCCCTCCTCACGCGCCTATAAGAACCCCCGAGCGCCCCTTCGTCCTCCCCACGCCTCTAGCTTCCTCTCCTGCTTAGGAATTGAATTCTAAAGCACTCCTCGCCGTCGGCCTCGCCTTTCTTCCCCAACCCCGGCGACACCCTCCCCGCCGAATTACACAGCCATAACCCGATTCCATTCCCCCACACCATCTCCGTGACGTCGCCAACCTCTTCCCGGTCTTCTCCGAGCCGCCCGTGGCCCGTACTTCGCCGTCGTCGAAGCTTCTCCCCGGCCGCCGCCGCCGCACACCGCCGGACCTCCACTGTGCACCCCGATCCTCGCCGCCCCCTCCATCGGCTTCACCGCAGCACAGGGAACGCGTTTTGACCTTCAGCGGCACCTCCCCGACCACCCCTCGCCGTCGGCGCCACCGCCAATCCTTGGACTCAGCCTCCTCTTCCCAGCATCCCCCGCCGCATACCTCAAAAGGTTTAATCGCCCTTATAGGGTAAGAAACATCTAGCGGTCACTTGGCTAGCGCGGCTCTCTCTTTCCCCCATGCCTCCCGTGGCGTTCGAGCCCCGACTCCGCGTCTTTGGGTTGGCGATTTCTTTTATTTTCGTGGGCTGACAGTAAGCACAAGCGGACCCAAGGCACTGCCAAGTGGGCCCCACTGGTCAGAGACACTAAAAGAAAAATAATAAAAGAAAATAAAATATGAAATATGACGTGTGGACCCCACCTGTCAGAAATTTAATAATTTAGGGAGTTATCTGAACTGAGATTTTAAAAATGGCATAACTTCCTCATTTTAACTCCAAATTGAGTGAGACAAATTTCTAAATTCGTCTAAATTCAATATCTATCCAATGAAACTGAAATTATAATTTTTGGAGTTCATTTGAATTTCTGGTGTTATTTGGGTTGATTGTTGCTTTTCTTTTATGCAAATCTTCGCGTACGATTAAAATAGCATACGAGGCTCAGGAGGAAGACGCTGAGGCAGCCAACCTAGCAGCTCCAGATCATCAAGAACCTAACTCCTGTGACCAAGGCGAGTTATCACTTTGACCATGTTGAACCCATGATTATGCAAATTAATTTCTTTTAAGTTATCCATGTGCATGCTATTATTTTATGTAGTAGATTATGTTCAGTTTTATAGAATGTAGATATACACCTATTATTATGCTTGTTAGTGTTACCTGTTGAAACCTTTGGGATATGTGAACCTTGTCGCCATAGTAAAGCTATCATAATGTAGTTTTCATAAATAGAATTATAATATATCGCACTGCTTAGTATTGCTAGTTAAACGGGGATGTTAGATGTCCCAAAACCTCTCACTTGCAATTATGACAACGATATGGGCAGTCATGGTGGGAATGACTGGAGAAAAGTTAGAACTATTATTTTATGCCCCAATAAGCCTCAAACTTGCTTAGTATCTGGGTGGACGATTTGGGGGCTGATATGTGGTGCAGTGGAAGCACAAAAATTATGGAACGTGGTAGAACCACCCAGGTAGCTCTAAGGACCGAATCTTGTCTTGTTAGCCCGTATAAAACAGTACAACCACAAGTCTGTAAAATACAACCTGGCTCAGTAGCGATATCGAAACTCCCCGACTCATCTCACTGGTAGTGGTTAGGTGGGGTTATGCAAGGCAAGGGAGGCTTAAAGGGACCGAGTGGAGGTGGCGTTCACCGGTCGTACTAGCATTGAGGGGAGGGGAGCCTGAATAGTGCTAGTAGCCGTGGTGAACATCCCGTGCAACGTATGAGATGACTAGAGGTGCTAGATATCACGAAAAGTCATGGTGATAATCTACTTAACCACATGACTAAGGAATCATGTGGGGCAACGGGTTGATTATCTCTTGTGGGGAAAGTGTACACACTCTGCAGAGTCAAAACTATACTAATAGCCGCGCCCACGGTCATGGGCAGACATGGGGACTTAACTAGATATAGTTCTATTTTGACATGATTTATGGAATGAGAAAAATGGAGGGCAGTAGAAGGCCCTAGTTTGGAGTTGTGCTGGGTGTCGTCCCAGTGATAAGTTAAGCGGCTATATTGTTGAAGACGCTATATGGTGCGGATGCCATGTAACGGTGGATGGAATCAGATCACTAGTATGATGAATTTACTTCACTAAACTTGTGTCGTACCTTTCAAAAATTGCTAGGTCATAGGAATTTCTAAGTACAGTATTTACATACAATTTCTGGCAAAACAACTAAACCCAAGCCTTCCCTTGATCTAGCCTAGCATGCTATTTACTGCATTCTGTGCGATGGCTTGCTGAGCACGGTGGTTAGTGTGCTCACACTTGTATTACCAAAACAGAGACAGGGACGTAGGATCATTATGATCATGAAGATGCCCCAGCAGCGGATGGAAGGAACGACGAAGGAAACTAGGACGTCGCTCGCGTTTTCTAGGCATAGACAAATTAGACATAAGGCTGTGCATGCACGTATATTATCTTGGTCTAGGTAATATATACTGCACACATTATCCCCCAGTAGCTTGCCTGTCGCTTTGGTCTTACTTTTGCTTCCGTTTCTGCTATGTGGATGTAATGATGACATTTGGCCTAAGTGCCCCTTTTGTAAACTATCGCCCGACGTGGTGTAATTTGAACAATGGTCTGTAATATTACTGTTTATGCGATGTATGTGTTGATACAGCAATGACCTGTGTGCTCTAGCTACTGATCCAGGGAATAGAGCAGTAAATCACAAGAGATTCTGGATTGAAAAATCCGGGTCTGACAGAGCAGGTATCAGAGCATATGACTGTAGGGTAAAAGCCTTAGTATGGACGTTAGAAAGGAGATAGGATTACAAATTTGCAAACTGTATAAAAAGAATTTCTAAAAATATAGCGTATTATTTCTTTCACTATCCTTCTTAGATCTGATATGTTCTATCTTTCAATTTATAAAGATGCTAACACTAGGAATTCAATTTACAGATGGCTGGAGCTGGAGAGGAGGGTAACTGGGACTACCTGGCCCACGGAGTCTACAAGGGGGAGTTTGCCAATATCCTGCGCAAGCTCCTTCACTACCTGGGCTACCCAGACTAGCCCGTATACCGTGGACTCAAGACCACGGCAGGAGGAGAGGAGTCCTGGTTGATCGAGGTGTTCATATACCCGAAGAGTGCGCACGACCTGCCTCACATTTTCCGGATGGAGCACCAGCGGACCATCAGGACCGTGGCACTCCAGGACGCTGCACGCCTTGTTGCTACTACCCATCGTGCCAGGAGAAGGCGCGATATAATGAGACCTACATGCCTACGAGCGAGAACAACCCGATGCTTACGCATCTGGTTGACCTGACCAGGTCCATGGGATCGGCCCACACCGCCGCTCTGGAGGAGATCACAGCCCTTCGGGCGCACCTCGTCGCTACGCACACCGAGGTGGCGACCCTCGCGGCGGCTCGCCCGGTCTGGCGGGCCTTGGCGGCGGCCAAAGCGAGGCAGTGCGGCGGGCGCGCTTCAACAGTCCCAGCTCCTGCCCCCACACCACCGCCGCGCCGGCCCCACAGACCAGTGGACTCAAGCACCGCTGACCGCGCGCAAGGCGTGCGACCTCGAGACAACGATCGGCTCACGCCCGAGGAGGGTCGCGCCGTAGCCGCAGCCGCTCACACTCCGACTCTGACACCGACCCTCTCGAGTTCGGTGGCGAGGTCCCGCTCGATGCGGGACTACGCCCCTCCGGCCGGAGTTGGCTACATGGTGGAGTAGGTGGGTGGTGCCGTACTTGCAAGGTGTAGCGCAAGTACTAGTTGATGTATCGCAGCATGTTATGCCAGACCTTCTGTATCGTAGTTGCTATTCGATCAGACTTTAATTATTGTGTTGTAATAGTAAGTCCAGCCTAGAAGCTGGCTTTGTGATGTTTTATTTCATGCTTAAGGAAATAGCCTTGTGTTGAAATTATTTTGTCGTTTATCTTGTTGACTTTCATTGCATGAAGTGGCTATCTTCTTTTATTTGTCTAGTATTAGTATTAAGTCATAAAGCTATGACTGCAGATGGCCAGTCAAAGGGTGACCAGGGCCCAGACCAATGCCACCCTCAACCAAGCAAGTAGTGGACTCAACACCCGGGGTCTTGCCAACAGGGCGTGAACAAGCCCAAGATCAGGAAGCCAACCTTCCACCCCCTCCAACTAATCCCACCATGGCTCAAGTCATGGCACAGCAGACCCAATTGCTGTAGGCCATTATTACCGAGCAACAAGGTGGCTCCAGCAGGTCTAGAGCTGACCTGGCTGACTTTCAGAGGACCCAGCCCCTCACTTTTTCCTCGGTCGACGAGCCTCTCGAAGCCGAAGATTGGCTTCGGGATACGGAAAGGAAGCTGCGCTTGGCCAAGTGCGCAGAAGAAGACAAAGTAATATTTGCGGCTCATCAGCTCCAGGGAGCAGCGGCAAATTGGTGGGAGAACTATCTTGCCGCCAGAGGCCAGGAAGAGACCTCCACGGACAGCGACATGGATGTCATACCATGGTCAGAATTCAGGACGGCATTTAAGTCCAACTTCATTCTGGCAGGTGTGATGAGGATGGAAAAGAATGAGTTCCGAACCCTAAAACAAGGGAGCATGTTGGTCAATAGTACCTTACCAAGTTCACTCTGCTTGCCCGCTACGCCCCTAGAGACATAGCGGAGGAGGAAGAAAAGGTTGACCGATTCTTTCAGGATATGAATGAAGAATTAAGGGTGCAGCTAATTGTCCAAGACTTCCCCAGCTTTCATCAGTTGGTGAATAAAGCGTTAATCCTAGAGAATGAGAAGAAGAACTTGGAGGCCAGCCGTAAGCGCAAGCTGGCCGTACAGTGGCCACAGGGGAAATTTGTGCAAAAATTTTTTCAATACCTCTTCCACCTTCTCAAGGCCAAATCAGTTCAAGTCTTCAACATCGTCGCCTCGTCCAGGGGGCAGTTTTATGCAGGGCAGCCAACCTCTTGGGTCAAATTATACCGCCAACTACAAGTGCTTCAGCTGCGGGGAGAAGGGACATTTCGCCAATCGGTGCCCATACAAACAAAACACCCCTGCCCGCAGCCAAGCCTCAGTACCCAGCAAGGGGCCTCCGACCTCGCAGGCCAGCAGGAGTACCCAACGCCCAACCGTGGTAGAGTCAACCATATCACAGCCGAGGAGGCTGAGGAAGCTATGGGAGTTCTTATTGGTATGTTCTCCATCAAGTCAATACCAGCACAAATTTTATTTGATTCAGGAGCTTCACATTTATTTATATCCAAGGGGTATGCTGATAAACTGGGGTTACCTATTTATCCTCTAAAGAAGCCAGTAGTGCTTAGTTCACCCGCTGGTATGGTTACCGCCACCTTAGTATGCCCTGGGGTAACAGTTACCATGGAAAGGTGCGACTTCCTAGCAGACTTGATAGTACTAAGTTCACAGACCCTGGATATTATATTAGGAATGGACTGGTTAGCCAGACATCGAGGGGTTATAGACTGTGCCACCAGGACAGTAAAGCTAATTTAGTGTCCTGGAGTAACCATAGAGGTAAAGGTGGACCGACCATACCGTTGGGGCCGTGCACTATATTGTTTGGAAGATGTACCCTTAGAAGGAATGATAGTTATGCAAGACTATCCAGAAGTGTTTTCTGAAGACCTACCTGCCATGCCCCCAGATAGAGACCTGGAGTTTGTTATTAACTTGAAACCGGGTGCTGCTCCCATCTCCAAGAGACCGTATAGGATGACCGTAGATGAGCTGAAAGAGTTGAAGACCCAACTCCAGGAGCTGCAAGAGAAAGGATTCATCAGGCCTAGTTCCTCACCCTGGGGATCTCCAGTATTATTTGTGAAGAAGAAGGATGGTACAGCTGTTGGTGATATGCCCTAGAGGCAACATGGAGATGTTGAATATATCACATACTATGTTTATGATACATTGCTTTGTTCCTTGAAATAGACATTATCATTATTGATCAATGAGTATGTGACTTATTCATGAGACTCTTAATGCCAAAATGTTGCTATTTCTAAATGATCCCTGATTATATTTCATATGAGGAACAAATATGATTCAAAGATCAGCATATGTATTGATTGATGATCACGTCTCATGGATCATGGTGTGGAGATACCAAATCAATAATATGGACATGTGTTAGTGAACATATGTTGGATAGACCCGCCATGAGACACTGCAGAGATTCCATGTGTCATCAGTTGGTCTCAAGTAGTGTTTATGTGGAATCCTTAGACTTGAGATCATCATGTTTCCGGCATGTGTAGTAGCTTATTTTGGGACTACTAAACACTACTCCGTGAATCGGGTAGTCATAAAAGTAGTCTTTGGGTTTGCCATGAAATATGTAGTGGGATGTGAATGATCAAGATAGAATTTGCCCTCCTTATGGGAGAGATATCTCGGCCCCTCGATGTAATGGATTGTGAAAGTGCATGGCCATGCCAAGGTGATTGAGGTCAATCACGAGTTTATAATCCATCACGGAATCGAGAGAGTGATTGAGCTATTAAGAGGATGACACAGGTCTCGCCTTGAGCTTAATCTATATCGTGAGGCAAAGGATTAGTACATGAGAACATTACGAGTTCGGCCGATATGATCTTTACGTATACTTTGGGGTTAATATGTCTTACTAGAGGCCGCTATTAACACGGTGACCGAATGGTGTTTACGGTCGCGACCAAGTATCGTGAACCTCTGGTCGCACACTTAACGGGTTGGAACACTAATTCGAATGTGATTCGGATATGGGCTCAATTCGGATAGAGATCGAGATAGACTCCTATTGGGCCATGGTCCACGAGGCCCAAGTGAGGAGGTCTATATATATGGAGGCGAGGGAGGCGCGATCGATAATCTGAGCTAAACCACAGCCGCCACCTCGAGCCAAACCCTAGCCGCTCGCGAGTCTTTGGTACACTCGCGATCGGCGTTCCACACCGGACGTGTGGATACCGGTGGAGACGCGCTTGTTGCGGCGTTGATCGGCATCAACAACCTCTGATTGGATCCGCTGGTGGTGCGGTTGATCGCGTGGAGGAGACGATCGGTTCGGGACGATCGACTACTTCCACTACTACCTCGGCGCGTGGTTGGATCGGCTTCTCCAACTCTTCTTCATTGCTGCTGCGTCTAGTGGTAACGATCCATGATCCCTCCTTAAGCATGATGTCCTTGTGTGCACGGTAGAAAAGTTTTGTTTTCTGCTATCGTAGCCTTCGCGCAATCCATTAACAGCTAGGATGTGTGTGGATTACCGGGCTTTAAATGAAGTAACCATCAAGAATAAGTACCCCCTTCCCAGGATCGATGATCTATTTGATCAACTTGGGGGAGCCAACAGATCGAGGTCTTGTGTTGCGGTCTCCTCAAGCATACCGATCGCGATGATCAATATGATTGATCTAATGAAAATTGAGACATTTTGAATGGCTCGGATTTGGGTTGATTTGATCGGCCCGATGAGATTTTCATAGTGATTTCATAGATGCGATCTATGTAATTCCGTGAGGTTTTGGGCGCGCCTGAAACCCCTCGACCCCCGCCTGGCCGACCGCCGTAGGACCGCCGTTAACGTACGCGCATAGATTGTTATAGAAACACATTCTGTCGGTATGTAGAATCGTTCTACGCTAACTTGTTTTTGCAGGAATGATGTGAATGGTATGGCATAGATGCATATGTGATGCATGTGTGTTTTGGCGACTGTGTGTCGTATTAATCACAGTAGGGTTGAGGTCGTTCTTTAATTGTATAACGACTGCGTGTCGACTTGTGATGCTTGAGCTCCTCATGTAATTCATTTGCTACCTATTAGTTGTAATAGTTTAGTTCTTTGCTATAGAGGCTTCAAGCATGATGACAAAGAGGACAAGAAGTGTGACGAAGAATATCACCGTGGAACCATGGCGATGGCGACCACTACGATACAAAATGCCATACCATTCACAGTATAATGTGATTATATGCATGTGATGTTTATTTCTTGTCATACTATTCTTTCATACCATACCTATAGAGGGTGTGTTTTTATGATAGAATAGCTTCTCTCAAGAAAAATTAAGAATTTGTTTTGATGCCCTTCCAATTCTTTGCGCTATAAGAATCATGATCATTGTTTGGTAGGTGCCCAAAGCGGTACCATCAACTATCTTGATCTAATAGGGTGGATGTCGGACATCCACATGCATAGTATTGGTTTACTTGACAAGGCTATCAAATTGGATTTGGGCCTTGGGGCATGGTGTTGGGAGCCGGGCATTGGATGCCACCCAACAAACAAGAGTCACATAAGATGTGATTAGCAAGTGTTGCTTACCTCGTCACTAGGTTTCTAGCGGTGATGCCAAAGCTCACTAGAACTTAGATGAACATGGATCTTGACCACTATATGTCGTTAGAGGAAGGCGATTTCAAAACATATAGTGGGAGTATCTTTGTTAAATTGTTTAATGGAAGATCAAACATGAATATAGTGCTAAACTTTGCATATTCTTTGTTGTAGATCATGTCAACTAATGCGCATCCAGTTCTTTTAATTTGCGATCTATTCTTGAGAAAGAAAAACTCAATGGAGCGAACTTTTGGATTGGTATCGCAACTTGAGAATTGTTCTCAAGCAAGAGCGCAAGGAGTATGTCCTTGAGTCTCCTTATCCTGATGACTTGCCTGATAATGCTACTGTGGCTGCACGGAAAGCTTATGAGAAGTAAACGAATGATTACCTTGATGCGAGCTGTCTCATGCTTGTCACAATGTCCTCTGAGCTTGAAGCAATATGAGAACACGATGCCTACAATGTCATTGTGGGGTTGCGTGGTATGTTTGAGAACCAAGCAAGGGTGAGAGGTTCAACACTTCAAAGTCCTTGTTTGCGTGCGAGCTTGCGAAGGGAATCCGTCGACCCTCATGTGATTAAGATGATTGGCTACATTGAGAGTGCGGAAAAGCTTGGTTTTCCCTTAGCCAAGAGTTGGCTCTTGATGTGATTCTTGATCGCTCCCCTCGAGCTTTGAGCCATTCATTACGAACTATCACATGAACAACATGGATAAGACCTTGGTGAGTTGCATTGGATGCTAAAATCAGCCGAGGAAAGCATTAAGAAAAGCAGCCATCATGTGATGATGATGCGAAAAGGCAAGGGCAAGCCCTATGTAAAGAAAGGCGCGGTCAAAGAAAGTTAGCTCGATGAGATCGCGAGCGGTTCTAAGGCCAAGCAAGTCAAGAAGGGTCCTGCTCGATGCGATTGCTACTCATGTAAGCAATCGGGACATTGGAAAAGGCGCCCAAAGTACTTGGAGGATCTTGAGAAAAGAAGGAAGTCGACTTCGCTCCGGTATAAATGTTATAGAAATCAATCTTGCTACTTCATCTACTGATTCTTGGGTATTTGATACGGATCGGTTGCTCACATTTGCAAATCGTTGCGGGGCTAAGAAGAAGTAGAAGTTTGAGGAGGAGCGAAGTGGATCTTCGCGTTGGCAATGGAGCAAAGTTCTTTGCGGTGGTACATTGGCACCATGCCATTGTCTTTACCTTCGTGATTAGTTTTGGAATTGAATAATTGTTATTGTGTTCCATCCCTTTCCAAGAACATTATTTACGCTTCATGTTTGCAAGCGAAGGTTATGACTTTAGATCGTGAACAATGGTTGTTCTCTTTATTTCAAAGATATGTTCTATTGTCATACTCCATTGGTGAATGGGTTATATGTTCTTACTCTTGAAGAGTCATCGGTCTATAACATTAATGCAAAGAGGCAACGATCGAATGATTTGAATCCACGTTTATTTGGCACTGCCGCTTAGGTCACATAAATGAGAAACGCATGGAGAAGCTCCATAGAGATGGTATTCGCACTCATTTGATTTTGAATCATTTGAGACATGCGAATCTTGTTTACTTGGCAAGATGACAAAAGCACCTTTCACCGGTCATGGTGAGCGGGCAAGTGACTTATTGGCACTCGTACATTCGATGTATGTGGACCAATGAGCTCAACGACCGAGGTGGTTTCGATGCTTCATAACCTTCTTGATGACTTTAGTAGATATGGATATATCTACGATGAAGCATAAGTCCGAAACCTTTGAAAAGTTCAAAGAATTCCAAAATGAAGTGCAAAATCATTTAGGCAAGACAATCAAGTTTCTACGATCGATCGTGAAGGCGAGTATTTGAGCCATGAGTTTGGCAATCATCGAAGGATTGTGGAATTGTTCCACAATTGACTCCTTGGAACACCTCAATGGAATGGGGTATCGAGCGAGAAATCGCACCTTATTAGATATGGTGCGCTCCATGATGAGCCACGATGATCTTCTATTGTCTTTTGAAGTGCGCTCTTGAAACTTGACCACTTTCACACTAAGCGGGGTTCCATCAAAATCGATGAAAAGATACCATATGAGATGTGGACGGGACAACGTTCTAGCTTGTCTTTTCTTAAGATTTGGGGATGTGAGACTTATGTAAAACGTTTACAATCGATAAGCTCAGTCCTAAATCGATAAATGCTTCTTTATCGGTATCCTATGGAAACAAAGGATATTACTTCTATAATCAAGAAGAAGGCAAAGTGTTTGTCGCTTGGCATGGTGTCTTCTTAGAAAGAGTTTCTCTCAAGAAGGGATAGTGGGAGCATGGTGCAACTTGAAGAAATTAGAAACACACAAAGCGTTTCAGCTCTGAGAACCACAGCAGGATGAACAAGCTGTTGAAGAACTGTTGTGGACACACCGGCACCACGTGGGTCGAGAGGTCACGTCGTGCACACGAGAGGTACATGTTCTTGACTACTCAACAACGGGACATATTGTTGTTAGACAACGATGAGCCTAAGACCTATGAAGAAGCGATGGTGGGACCAGACTACGAGAAATGGCTTGAAGCCATGAGATCCAAATTGAATCCATGCACAATAATCAAGTTTGGAACTTGGTTGATCCACGATGGTGTTAAAACCATTGAGTGCAAATGGGTTTTCAAGAAAAGATAGACATAGATGGAAATATTCACATCTATAAAGCGCGATTGGTGGCCAAAGGTTTCAAACAAATTCAAGGTGTTGATTATGATGAAACTTTTTCGCCCGTCGCAATGCTAAAGTCTATTCGGATCATTCTAGCGATTCTTGCTTATTTCGACTATGAAATATGGCAAATGGATGTCAAAACAGCTTTCCTTAATGGAAATCGAGTGAGGATGTGTACATGACACGACCCACAGGTTTTGTCGATCCGCAATCACCGAAAGATATGCAAGCTGCAAAGATCCATTTATGGATTAAGCGAGCATCTCGGAGTTGGAACATTCGTTTTGATGAAGTAATCAAAGGGTTTGGTTTCATCAAGAATGAAGAAGAGCCTTGTGTTTACAAAAGGCTAGTGGGAGCGTACTCGTGTTTACGGTCTTATATGTGGATGACATATTATTGATCGGAAATGACATTCCTATGCTCGAATCATTAAGTCTTCATTGAAAATAGTTTCTCTATGAAAGACTTAGGAGGCGGCATATATTCTGGCATCAAGATCTATAGAGATAGATCAAAAGGCTGATTGGATTAAGCCAAGATCGTTACATTGATAAGGTGTTGAAAAGGTTCAACATGCGAGATTCAAGAAAGGCTTCCTACCTATGTCACATGGTATAAATATTAGCAAGAATCGGTGTCCTAGTACACGATGAGCGGGATAAAATGAATGCGATTCCATATGCTTCAGCTATTGGATCCATTATGTATGCCATGCTTTGTACACGTCCAGATTTCTCGTATGCTTTAAGTGCTACAAGTAGATACCAGTCAGATCCAGGTGAAAGTCACTAGATTACCGTAAAGAACATCTTGAAGTACTTGAGAAGAACCAAAGATGTGTTCCTCGTCTATGGGGTGAGGAAGAGCTCGTTGTAAATGGTTACACGATGCTAGCTTCAAGCGACAAAGATGATTTTAGATCGCAATCTGGATTTGTGTTACTGCTGAATGGCGGTGCGGTGGTGGAAGAGTTCCAAGCAAGAGGCGGTTCTTGATTCTACAACGAAGCCGTACATAGCGGCTTCGAAGTCGCTAAAGAGGTTGTTTGGATCAAGAAATTTGTTTCGAGCTTGGTGTGATGGCTAGTGCCTCCACCCAATGGACCTCTCTTGTGACAACAAGGAGCCATTCATAAGCCAAGGAGCCTAGATCGCACCGAGTCCAAGCACATTCTACGGCGATTTCATCTCATCCGCGAGATTGTGGAGAGGCGATGTTAAGATATGCAAAGTACACAGTTTGAACATTGCGGATCCGTTGACAAAGCCGCTTCCCGGCCAAAGCATGAGGCTCACACTAGGGCAATGGGTATTAGATACCTACATGGTTGACTCTAGTGCAAGTGGGAGGCTGGTGGTGATATGCCCTAGAGGCAACATGGAGATGTTGAATATATCACATACTATGTTTATGATACATTGCTTTGTTCCTTGAAATAGACATTATCATTATTGATCAATGAGTATGTGACTTATTCATGAGACTCTTAATGCCAAAATGTTGCTATTTCTAAATGATCCCGATTATATTTCATATGAGGAACAAATATGATTCAAAGATCGACATATGTATTGATTGATGATCATGTCTCATGGATCATGGTATGGAGATACCAAATCAATAATATGGACATGTGTTAGTGAACATATGTTGGATAGACCCGCCATGAGACACTGCAGAGATTCCATGTGTCATCGGTTGGTCTCAAGTAGTGTTTATGTGGAATCCTTAGACTTGAGATCATCATGTTTCCCGGCATGTGTAGTAGCTTATTTTGGGACTACTAAACACTACTCCGTGGCGGGTAGTCATAAAAGTAGTCTTTGGGTTTGCCATGAAACATGTAGTGGGATGTGAATGATCAAGATAGAATTTGCCCCTCCTTATGGGAGAGATATCTCGGGCCCCTCGATGTAATGGATTGTGAAAGTGCATGGCCATGCCAAGGTGATTGAGGTCAATCACGAGTTTATAATCCATCACGGAATCGAGAGAGTGATTGAGCTATTAAGAGGATGACACGGTCTCGCCTTGAGCTTAATCTATATCGTGAGGCAAAGGATTAGTACATGAGAACATTACGAGTTCGTAGATATGATCTTCACGTATACTTTGGGGTTAATATGTCTTACTAGAGGCCGCTATTAACACGGTGACCGGAAAGGTGTTTCGGTCGCGACTAAGTATCGTGAACCTACAGTGGTCGCACACTTAGCGGGTTGGAACACTAATTCGAATGTGATTGGGATATGGGCTCAATTCGGATAGAGATCCGGATAGACTCCTATTGGGCCTCGGTCCACGAGGCCCAAGTGAGGAGGTCTATATATATGGAGGCGAGGGAGAGGAACGATCGATAATCCCGAGCTAAACCACAGCCGCCACCTCGAGCCAAACCCTAGCCGCTCATGAGTCTTTGGTACACTCGCGATCGGCATTCCAACCCCGGACGTGTGGATACCGGTGGAGCGCTGCTTGTTGCGGTGTTGATCGGCATCAACAACCTCTGATTGGATCGCTGGTGGTGCGGTTGATCGCGTGGAGGAGACGATCGGTTCGGGACGATCGACTACTTCCACTACTACCTCGACGCGTGGGTTGGATCGGCTTCTCCAACTCTTATTCATTGCTGCTGCGCGTCTAGTGGTAACAATCCATGATCCCTCCTTAAGCATGATGTCCTTGTGTGCGCGGTAGAAAAGTTTTGTTTTCTGCTATCGTAGCCTTCGCGCAATCCATTAACAGCTAGGATGTGTGTGGATTACCGGGCTTTAAATGAAGTAACCATCAAGAATAAGTACCCCCTTCCTAGGATCGATGATCTATTTGATCAACTTGGGGGAGCCACCATACTCTCCAAAATAGATCTGAGGTCGGGCTATCACCAGCGGAAAATTAGGGCTGAGGATATACCCAAGACAGCTTTTACCACTAGATATGGACTGTACGAGTTTACGGTCATGTCTTTTGGCCTGACAAATGCCCCAACCTATTTTATGAACCTCATGAACAAGGTATTCATGGAGTATTTGGACAAGTTCATGGTGGTTTTCATTGATGACATCCTTATCTACTCCAGGGATGTAGAAGAGCATGCGGAACATCTACGCCTAGTGCTAGAGAAGCTAAGAGAACATCAGTTATATGCCAAGTACAGCAAGTGTGAATTCTGGCTAAGTGACATCAGCCTCTTGGGACATATAGTGTCTGCAGGAGGAGTGTCCGTTGACCACCAAGATTGCAGTACATGTGAGAATGGAAGCGACCCACCTCCGTCCTTTGAAGTGCGAGTTTTCTTGGATTTGCAGGATATTATAGAAGATTCATAGAGGGATTCTCTAGGGTAGCCAGGCCATTGACCCAGCTACTCAAGAAGGAACATAAGTTTGAATGGACCAAAACATGTAAATAAAGTTTTCAAGAGCTTAAAGAAAAGATTGACTACCACCCCGGTGCTAGTTCTGCCTGATGTACGCAAGGATTTTGAAGTATACTGTGATGCTTCCCATCAAGGACTGGGATGCGTACTGATGCAAGGAGGCAAGGTTGTGGCATATGCATCTAGGCAACTTCGCCCCATGAAGCTAACTATCCCACCCATGACCTGGAATTAGCTTCAGTGGTACATGCCTTAAAAATTTGGAGGCACTATCTGATTGGCAACCACTGTGATATATACACGGATCACAAGAGCCTCAAGTACTTCTTTACCGAGTCACACCTTAATCTGAGGCAAAGGAGATGGTTAGAATTGATCAAGGATTATGACCTAAGTGTCCACTACCATCCAGGCAAAGCCAATGTGGTGGCAGATGCCCTAAGCCGTAAGGTCTATTGTAATACCCTCATGATACAGGAGCAACAACCTGAGCTATACAAGGAATTGATAGCCTTGAATTTGGAGATAGTGGAAGAAGGCACCTTAGCAGCAATGGAATTGCAACCAAGCATAGAAGAAAGGATTATCGCCGCACAACAAGAAGACCCAACCACTTTGAGGTTGAAAAGATCAATGGAAGCCGGAAAGGCACCTAAGATATCTGTGGATCAACAAGGGGTTTTGAGGTACGGGACATGTATCTTCGTACCCCACCAGAAGGGCCTCAAGGATCTCATACTCAAGGAAGCTCATAGTTCAGCATACTCCCTCCACCACAGAGTACAAAGATGTATCAGGATATGAAGCAGTGGTACTGGTGGCCACGTATGAAGAGAGACATCGCCGAACACGTAGCCTGCTGTGATGTATGTCAGAGAGTGAAAGCGGAACATCAGAGACCAGCAGGGCTGCTACAGCCATTGCAAGTGCCCCAGTGGAAGTGGGAAGAAATAGGAATGGACTTTATCACGGGACTTCCCCGAACCAGGTCAGGGTGCGACTCCATCTGGGTCATAGTGGATAGGCTGACCAAGGTCGCACATTTCATCCCTGTCAAGACAATTTACAAGAGAGATAAGCTGGTAGAACTATATATGTCACGCATCATGTGTTTGCATGGTGTGCCAAAAACGGATAGTCTCAGATCGAGGTTCCCAGTTCACCTCACATTTCTGGGCTAGCCTACATGAGGCCTTCGGTACCCATCTGGATTTCAGCACCGCCTATCACCCCCAGATGGATGGCCAAACAGAGAGTGAATCAGATATTAGAGGACATGCTTCGGGCTTGTACCCTGGATTTCTCTAAAGACTGGGACAAATGTCTACCGTATCCAGAGTTCGCCTACAACAACAGCTACCAAGCCAGCCAACAGATGTCCCCCTTTGAAGCACTGTACGGGAGGAAGTGCCGAACCCCTCTACACTGGTCAGAAGTAGGAGAAGGTCACATATTCGGGCCTGATACCTTAAAGCAGGCGGAAGAAAAAGTTCGCCTGATCAGAGATCGGTTGTTAGCCGCCCAGTCCAGACAGAAGAGCTATGCGAATAAGAGATGAAGACCATTAAGCTTTGAGGTTGGGGATTATGTCTACTTGAAGGTGTCGCCCCTACGAGGAGTCAAACGATTTAAAGTCAAAGGCAAGCTCGCCCCTCGCTATGTTGGTCCATTCCCAATTATAGCCAAGAAAGGAGAAGTAGCTTATCAGCTAGACCTACCCGCAAGCCTAGCGGATGTGCACAATGTTTTCCATGTGTCATAACTCAAAAAGTGTCTTCGAGTACCGGAAGATCAAACCCCGATGGAGGCAGTTGAGCTCGAGAATGACCTGACCTACAAGGAATGTCCAATTAAAATCTTGGACACCGTGGAAAAGAAGACCAGAAATCAAACCATTCGCACCTGCAGAGTGCAGTGGAGTCATCACTCAAAGAAAGAGGCCACCTGGGAGCGCGAAGACCAGCTAAGAAGAGATTACCCAGAGTTGTTCACCAGTTAGGCTGAATCTCGAGGTCGAGATTCTTTTTAAGGGGGTAGATTTGTAACATCATGAAAATTTAACTTTTGTAAAAAGAAATATTATGAGTTATTTTGCTATATATTATATTTGATTGGAGTTTTTATTGCATTTTCTTTGGAGTTTGGTTAAGAAGTCAGGAAAAAGAGCACCCCGTTTAACAAATAGAAATCAAAAATTTAAAATTCGAATCTGAAAAGATGATCCGGTGAAAGAGGATATGGTTTGGTCCCAAAAATTCAGAAATCCTAATTTAGTATCTGCAATAATGAGTTGGCAGGAAAAAGTAAAATAAATAATACATATATATGTATACATGTATACATGGATGGATATATATAAATATGTAAATATAATGTAGAGGCATGACAACAAAATAAGGAATTACATGCAAACAAATCCTCATAAAAAGAAAATAGGTTTGAAAATAGGTAGATATATGTATATATATACACACACATAAATAAAGAAAAAGAAAAAAAAAATCAAAAGGGGTCGACTGAAAGCGCCTTGACCAGTGGCCCAACCCATGCCATGACCCTGACACCCCTCCCCAGCATCTTGTTTTCTTCTCCCATGCCCCTCCCTCGCTTCCTTCCTGGGCGCTCCCGCTCTCGCCTCGCTCGGCCCGGCCGTGCGGCGCTTTCGGACCAGCGCCCGCCGGACCGTTGGTCGCCGCCGCCGGACCGGTGGACACGGCGTTCTCTGCCCGCGCGCCACCGTGGCCCTGTCGCCCACCTCTTTTCGCGCTTGCCCCCTCTGCCGCGCGCGGCGCGCGCGCGCCCCTCCCCTGCACGCAACGGCAGCGCCATCATCACCGAATCCCCCTCGCTGCCATGATCTCGGCCGATGCGACCGCCTGAGGCGGCGCCCGATGCCGCCCTCCTCACGCGCCTATAAGAACCCCGGCGCCCTTCGTCCTCCCCACGCCTCTAGCTTCCTCTCACCTTGAATTGAATTCTAAAGCACTCCTCGCCGTCGGCCTCGCCTTCGTCCCCAACCCGTGACACCTTCCCGCCAAATTACACACCATAACCCGATTCCATTCCCCCACACCATCTCCGTGACGTCGCCAACCTCTTCTCGGTCTTCTCCGAGCCGTGTGTGGCCCGTACTTCGCCGTCGTCGAAGCTTCTCCCGGCCGCCGCCGTCGCACGCCGCCGGCCCTCCACCGTGCACCCCGGTCCTCGCCGCCCCCTCCATCGGCTTCACCGCGGCCACGAGGCAGCGTTTTGACCTTCGCGGCACCTCCCGACCACCCCTCGCCGTCGGCGCCCGCCAATCCTCGGCCTCGGCCTCCTCCCTTGACCTCCCCGCCACATACCTCAAAAGTTTAATCGCCCTTATAGGCTAAGAAACATCTGGCGATCACTTGGCTAGCGGCTCTCTCTTTCCACTGCTCCCGGCAGCGTTCGAGCCCCTGGCTCCGCGTGCTGGGTTGAGCTATTTCTTTTATTTTCGCGGTGACAGTGGGCCCTTGCCGTCGGCAATGGGTCTGAGGGCTCTTGGCAAGTGGGCCCCACCCGTCAGTAAGCACAAGTGGACCCAAGGCACTGAAATTATAATTTTTATCCAATATTCTAAATTCGTCTAAATTCAATATCTATCCAATGGAACTGAAATTATAATTTTTGGAGTTCATTTGAATTTCTGGTGTTATTTGGGTTGATTGTTGCTTTTCTTTTATGCAAATCTTCTCGTACGATTAAAATAGCATACGAGGCTCGGGAGTAAGGCATGAGGCACCAACCTAGCGACTCGGATCATCAAGAACCTAACTCCTGTGACCTAGGCGAGTTATCACTTTGACCATGTTGAACCCATGATTATGCAAATTAATTTCTTTTAAGTTATCCATGTGCATGCTATTATTTTATGTTGTAGATTATGTTCAGTTTTATAGAATGTAGATATACACCCATTATTATACTTGTTAGTATTACCTGTTGAAACCTTTGGGATATGTGAACCTTGTCGACATAGTAAAGCTATCATAATGTAGTTTTCATAAATAGAATTATGATATATCGCACTGCTTAGTATTGCTAGTTAAACGGGGATGTTAGATGTCCCAAAACCTCTCACTTGCAATTATGACAACGATTTGGGCAGTTATGGTGGGAATGACTGGAGAAAAATTTGGAACTATTATTTTATGCCCCAAAAAGCCTCAAACTTGCTTAGTATCCGGGTGGACGATTTGGGGGCTGGTATGTGGTGCAGTGGAAACACAAAAATTATGGAACGTGGTAGAACCACCCAGGTAGCTCTAAGAACCGAATCTTGTCATGTTAGCCCGTGTAAAACAGTACAACCACAAGTCTGTAAAATACAACCTGGCTCAGTAGCGATATCGAAACTCCCCGACTCATCTCACCGGTAGTGCTTAGGTGGGGTTATGCAAGGGCAAAGGGAGGCCTAAAGAGGCACCGAGTGGAGGGTGACGTTCACCAGTCGTACTAGTATTGAGGGGAGGGGAGCCCGAATAGTGCTAGTAGCCGTGGTGAACATCCCGTGCAACGTATGAGACCTATCGCAAGTGGGGACGGCCCATAGGGTGAGATGACTAGAGGTGCTAGATATCCTGAAAAGTCATGGTGATAATCTACTTAACCACATGACTAAGGAATCATGTGGGGCAACGGGTTGATTATCTCTTGTGGGGAAAGTGTACACACTCTGCAGAGTCAAAACTATTCGAATAGCCGCGTCCACGGTCATGGGCAGACATGGGGACTTAACTAGATATAGTTCTATTTCAACATGATTTATGGAATGGGAAAAATGGAGGGCAGTAGAAGGCCCTAGTTTGGAGTTGTGTTGGGTGTCGTCCCAGTGATAAGTTAAGCGGATATAACGTTGAAAGACGCTATATGGTGCAGATGCCATGTAACGGTGGATGGAATCTGTATCACTAGTATGATGAATTTACTTCACTAAACTTGTGTTGTACCTTTCAAAAATTGGTAGGTCATAGGAATTTCTAAGTACATTATTTACATGCAATTTCTGGCAAAACAACTAAACCCAAGCCTTCTCTTGATCTAGCCTAGCATGCTATTTACTGCATTCTATGTGATGGCTTGCTGAGCACGGTGGTTAGTGTGCTCACACTCGCATTATCAAAACAGAGACATGGGCGGGGATCATTATGATCATGAAGGCGCCCGGCGGGATGGAAGGAGCAGCGAAGGAAACTAGGATGTCGCTCGCGTTTTCTAGGCATAGACAAGTTAGACATAAGGCTGTGCGTGCACGTATATTATCTAGGTCTAGGTAATATATACTGCACACATTATCCCCCAGTCGCTTGCTTGTGGCTTTGGTCTTACTTTTGCTTCCGTTTCTGCTATGTGGATGTAATGATGACATTCGGCCTAAGTTCCCCTTTTGTAAACTATCGCCCGACGTGGTGTAATTTGAACAATGGTCTGTAATATTACTGTTTATGCGATGTATGTGTTGATACAGCAATGACCTGTGTGCTCTAGCTATTGATCCAAGGAATAGAGCAGTAAATCACAGGAGATTCTGGATTAATCCCTCTTTCCGTCTCTCCTCCTCTTGTAAGCATGGGAGAATCTCCGAGCTAGGAGGGCTAGCGCTCATCCATAGCTGCTCTAGCGATCATCAGTTATGTCATAGAGAGCAGCAAGGGAGAATCCGCAAGGCGACTCAGAAGAAGATCCAAAAGTGGATCGGTGACTAGGGCCATCGACTGTGACTTCGACCTACGAGAGACTATATCAATCTCGTGAGTCTTGAGGCGTGAATACAACGCGTCAAGAGTCAAGGTCGAGAGGTCCATGGTGTCCTTGATGGTAGTCACCTTCATCTCCCAAACACGAAGGTCGAGTGCAGCGAGCATCTGTCGAGCGTTATCCGAGTCGGGGTATGTGAGACCGACCGCTCGGAGGTTGCTCAAGATCTTGTGGCAACGCGCAGCACTCATCGAGGACTCGCCAGTGAGCATTTCAAACTTGTTGTAATCTCACTTGAACTGGTCCTGTCGAACTGTCTTGATCTGGGTGGTGCCCTCATGGTAAGCATCGAGGGTCATCCAGATGTCGAAAGCCGACGAAAGATGAGATATGCGGTCAAACTCGCTACAACTCAGGCCCTGGGTAATGATATTCCTTGCCTTTGCATTTGCCTCAACGTCAACCATGTTTCCAGCATTGACGTCCTCATCGGCAGGAACAACAAACCGAACATTGACCTTTCACCAGATGACGTAGCCCTGAGTCTGGATGTAGGTCTCCATTCGACTCTTCCAGAAGGGATAGTCCATCCCATCGAAGATCGGGGGCTTGGTCGAGTACTTGTCCATCGCCATGGCTCTAGAGACCGGTTAAGATCTATGAAGAAGAGCTAACCTGGCTCTGATACCAATTGTTGGACCGAAATGGCAACAGAGGGGGGTGAATGTCCACTTAACGAAACTCCTCAACAATAGCTACGAAGAGCTATGAAGGAGTTCAAAACACCGCTCACTGGTCGCCGGTCTGACCACCCTTGTGTGGCCGGTCTGATCGCCTGGGGCCGGTCTGACCACTCGGCAATGGCCGGTCTGACCGCCATGGGTGCACCGATCTGACTGCCAAAAGGAGTCCGGTGAGACCGCTCCCCTGTTCCAGGCAACCCGAGAGCAAAACTAAAAAACTGAAATTGAGCAAACACTTTCAGATGTTCACAGACTGAGAAATTGAGGGTTTGCTCTCAATCTTTTCAGCCCAAAACATCACAGCAATCTCCTAGATAAAAATAGGGGCTTGAGAAATGAAAGAATTGCCTCAAGAAACAAGAATTTCAGATTATGGTGAAAAATCTGAAAACTTGCAAGAGTTGAGCCAAAAACCGAATTACTCCCTAGCCTTTGATCCTTTGGCCATGAAACTTTGAGGATAGCTAATGGATAGCCTCTGGACTCTACATGCCAAGTTTCATGCCACCTTTTGAAGGGAAAAACGAAAAGCACCAAAACCCTAGGAGAGAAAATGAAGAACAGAGAAACCCAAAAGTGCAAATCTTTGATTCACTCACTTTGCTCTTGGGAAAATCCAATCAAATGATCTTGAGACCTATTCCCATCACTGAGCAACCCATTTTGCACCTCACGGGCAAGAAACAACAAGAAATCAAAAATCTCAAGAATCAAGTCTAGAAAGCATCGAAGGCAAAACAGTGCACGGGAGAAAAACTTCAGATTTTCATTCCAAACAAAGATTACAAAGGAGTCCCCATGCGCATGGACATTAGAACAGAAGGAATGATTACAAGACTCTCAATCTATCCTCTCCCTCTCAATCCTCAAGAACACCAAGAGCCTCACATGCTTCTTGGGAGGAACACAACACTCAGAGGAGAGGAATGAGGAGACACACCCTTGCTGCTCTCAACTAGTCTCCAACAACTAAAGCCTAAAGCACAAGACCTCTCCAAAGGCTCTTTTGACTAAAGCAAACCCTAACTCTCTCTCAAGGGCATAAGGAGGCATGCAACCCCTCACACCTATTTATAGCCCCTGGCTAACGGGTCTCCAACCCGTTACACCAGCTAAACCCGAACGGAGCCTGCTCTCGCTTGTGCAGCCTCGCGAAATCACCATTTCGCCCCTCCTGCACCTTCCGGGAAGCTTCCACACTTCTTGTCGTCCACGACTCACAACCACCTCGAGTTCACGCCGTCTTCGACACATCTCGACCATTCTGACCTCAACGCCACCTGCGTCTAGTCCGGTCACCCCGTGTCTTGCCACGACTCCGCCTCGATGTCCTACAGCCAACACAGACAAGAAACACATCAAATAGCACCGCTCGATACATGAAAGCATAAACCATCATACTTACCCATGATGGAATCCAAACCGGCTGAATCATCATAATATGCATCCTAATCCCATACGACCAAGTTTGACCAAGTCCGACCGAGCCCGTTACACCACGTATCTGTTACACCACGTAACGTCAAGGTCCGAACCAACCAACTCAAACTCGACTTTCCTAAACCGATGTCAATTACTCATCATACACACGGGATGACCTCCACATGGTCTCTCAGATTTCATCTTAGTAAGGTTACGTTCACCACACCAAGACCCCCTCGTTACACCATCAACACGACCTATGTCCACAACAGTTGAAAACCAACGACACGACTCATGGGTCACTCCAATAGTACAACCACACTAGTGGATGCAAATTAGTTAGTCAGGTCATACTTATTATAGACTTATAATTGTACTATTTTATATTGAGAGGTTGTCATAGGAGTCAGTCCTTCAAGTTATCTGGGTGATGCTACCACAATCCATAATTTCTCGTGCTACATACATTTGTACCAATTATTATACCATCCACCTAGATATGGTAACAATAATTTTTACTGTTTTGAGAAGCACAAAACTAAGTTTTCCCAAATATACTAGTCATTTCCCTTCAATAACTGACCAAAACAAGTTTCATGATTGAAAGATGATGATAGAGCAGTTTAATACTCTGGTATTTAAGTAAGACTAGCATGACGCTTAATTACAATCTATAGTTAGTAAAGTTACCATTATAGTTTCTACGGTGACAATGATTACGTGATTAAGTGTTCAAAAGATGGTGTAATAATACAACATTGCGTAGGCATGTATCTATAACCTTACATTTAACATAGATTTGCATAACAAATAATAGCATGCAATCTGATAATTTAAACAAACATAAATTTGCAAAAAATGTAGGTTTAATATGATCAAAGCCTTAACTCACCTGGCTCGCAAGTGGGTTGGTCTTGAAAATCTTGACTTGTCTTGAACTACAACTCTTCTACATCCTCGCACTCTACTTGGATGATTGCATTGGAAAGCAAATAAACACAAGAGCAAAACAAATAAATACCAAAGAAATTTCATATGAACTCCAAATTGAATGCTTCCACTATCACTAGATTGATCTTGAATTTAGATAAATTTAGAATTAATTTCATTAAATTTAGAGTTAAAATGAGGGAGAATATGTCTCCAAAGTTTAAATTTGGATTAAATCCAAGAATTAACAGAGGAGAGAGAGTCTCTCACCCACCCGTTGGGTCTACCAGATTTAATTAAAATTTTGAATAATTTTTCTACTAAAAAAGACTACAGAGATTGATTGGTGAGACCCACGGCTTTTAAATCTATTTTTGATTTGAATTTCCAAGGAAAAATGGCTTAGGGACTGATAGGTGGGACCCATATACTGTAACCACAGGAAAATGGGCCCACTTATCAGTGGCTTACAACAACTTAACCGGTTTTAAAAGGTTTTTAAGCAGCTAGGGCCCACATGTCATAGAGATAGGGGTTTAACTTAATGAGGAGGGCCCACTGGTCAGCGAGGGTTAACGATTACTAAACACTACCATTAACTTAAGCTAATCACACATTTAAACTAATCCTCGTGCTACATCTCTTCTCGCGCTGAAGAGAGCGAAGCTCATCGTCGCCCTAGGCCCAAGCCAGAGGCCAACTGGGCCGGGCTGACGACCAGGTGGGCTAGGGGAAGGGGAGGAAGGGCTAGGTCAAGCCCAAAAAGGTTTTGGATTTCACTTTTTGGAAACCTCGCAAGTGGATCATCCCTGGAATTATAGATTTTTGGATGTAAATTTTTGTTAGCTTTCAAACGAGTTCAAGAAAGTTGAAAACGGAGTCTATATGCAAAAGTTGTGGCTATTTTATTGAGCATCACTCCAAGACCAAAACTGATGCACCGTGAAGATGATCCATGGCCTACGTGCCACTTGTTTTGGCCAAAACCAGTCTATGGATTGGTTTGTATCCCATTTTGTGTCAGTCCGATTGGTGAGTTGGTTTGCCCCGAAGAAGAGATCCGTCGGTAGCCATGTCTGGGCGTGGCAAGGGAGGGAAGGGGATCGGCAAGGGCAACGTGAAGCGCGATCAGAAAGTCCTATGTGATAACATCCAAGGCATCACCAATTATGGCAGACAGTTTCATCTACAAACTATCTGTGATACATAATCAATCGTAGACGGTTTCATCTATAAACCATCTATGATAGTCAACTATCACAGATGGTTCTGAGTTAATAACTGTCTGTAATGATCTCATGTCATTACTGACCCATAAACTCAGACGGCTTATGACCTTCTCTGTAGTAATGTGGTTTGTTGAAGGCACGTGAGGAAGAGAGAGTCATGACCAAGTACTTTATCATGACTGATGCTTGGATGACCAAAGGAGAAGGAGGATAATAAACTTATGTGTGCATTGCTCATTGGGGACATATTTCCTAGAATCAAAGGAGGCTTCGCAAGATGCACACACAAGTGAGTACATCTTGGAGTACTGGATGCTTGTATTGAAAAAATAGATCCACAAAATGTTATGCAAATAGTGACGAATAATACTTCCAAAAACGTGAGAGCAAAGGAATTGTCGAGGGCCAAAAGGACAACATCTTTTGTAGCTCATGTGCAACACACACACACACCATAAACTTGATGCTTCAAGGAATTGGTACCATGGCAAAGTACAAAAAGAAACTTGATCAAGTGAAATATTTGACCATTTTTACTTATTCACACCACAAGACATTGGTCTTAATGAGGAGACACACAAAGAGGAAAGATATAATAAGGCCGGGGTGACTAGATTTGCTTCAGCCTTCCTTACATTATAAAGTTTGATTTATAAGAAGGTTGAAATAAGGGCGATGGTGCTGAGTAAATAATGGGAAGAATCCACTCAGACTAAAAAGGGTAAAGGCATCGCGATAAAGGGGACAATCATTAGTAGGTCCTTTTGAAATGGTGTGCGCAATATGTTCAAGGTATAGCCTACTTTGCCACCTTGTTATTTCATATTTGTGCACTTCTATTGTGTGTTATTTCACTATTTGAAAATGCTTGTATTTTGCATTGCTCATTTGCTTGAAGGTTTTTGAACCATTGGACAAAGTTCTTTGTATGGTTGATGAAGATGGTCCATTCATTGCCTTTCTTTACGGAGAAATTCTAGAAGCCAAGAAGCAAATCAATGTGTTATTGAACAATGCAAAGAATAACTACAAGTTGGTAATCAAAACAATTGATTAGAATATGAAGGGATGGTTTGATTCTCCATTGCACTTAATGGCATACCTATTGAATCCATATTATAGTTATCATGATCGATCAATCTTTTTGGAGCAAACTATAATGGATGGGCTCATCAAATTTGTCAAAATCTTTTATCATGGTCATGAAGAAGCAATGGATCACATGCTTAATGTCTACTTTGATATTTTCAAGGAAAAAGGGATACCTTTGGGAAAGCTCCCGCACGAATTGGATGTCAAAAGTTTGATCTTATTCTCGGTAAATTTATTCTCACTTCTCAAATTGAATGAACCAATGCATGCAAATTGTCTTTTGCCCATTACTAATATTTTTGCTTGCTATTATGTGGTCAATTGGTAGTCTAAGTATGGATGTCATGTTTTTCGCTTTCAAAGATTGGCTATAAAAATTCTTCCCTTGAAGTCAAGTCCATCCGGATGTGAAACAAATTGGACACTTTTGACATGGTAACTCACTAACTCTCAAGTCTCATCTCTTAGGTCACTATTTCAATCTAAGTATTTAAATTTACCTAACCTTCACTTTGCAGCTCATAGATATATACAAATAAGAGAAATAAACTTGATGCTCATCATCTCAACAATTTTGTCTATATTCAATTCAATGCAAGACTTTTGAATAAAAAAGAGAAGAGCAAATAAAAGAACATAGATGTTTGTGTAGCTTCGCACGTTTATTTTGCTCAACGATGGGTTATTGAATGTGGGTATGAGGAGGTTAACCCTGAGACGGGTCTTTCATGGAAACTCATTGAAAAAGCAAGTGGGGCTAATGAAGCCACACAATCACGTAGGAGCACAAGAGAGAGAACTTCATGAAGATAATTTCAAATTCAAAAGCGAAGAGGAAGAGGAGGTGAATGAGAAACTTGAGGACATTGAGTTCAAATCCGATCACGATGAAGTGATTCCAACAAAGGATTACAGACAACAGGGCGAAGATTAATCTATGCTTGCCAACTTGTTGAAGTTTCTTTGCTATCTTGCTTGTGATTTGTCACTTGTGAGAAATTTGCTATGTGTGGTTGAGAAATTTTGGTGTGACATGTTATGAACTATGTCTACATATGGTTGTGAATTTGTTTTATACTTTTATTTGATCTATGTGACTATGCCTTGTTATCTTGCGGTCATTGGTGCTTCGATGATTCCCTTAACAGTGATTTGCACAATTCTAAAAAGCATGATAAATGTTGGATAGATATTACTTACCTCTTCATTTGTTTTGAGATTAGTACTACTCTTGCTAGAGAGAAAAGAATAGACGCACTGCGCTTTTATTTTTTTCATACTTACATAGAAGTCTACAGATCAATAGTTGTATCGTATTATCCACATACCAAGAGTCTCATGTATTGCTTAATTCTTAATGTGCAGATTTACATAATGCATTTACATCAAGAATTTATATCAAATGATGAAGTGTCCATCATTATCTATCAAATTTACAACATTACAAGTTACTCCAGGTAACAATATTCTTCCTCTAAACATCACATATGCCTTGACATCACCCGCAGCACACCATGTTAAAATCAGTTGCCCAGTCCTTATCTAGGTGGCCTAGGTGCTAGGGTCCTGCTTGCCACCCATCTAGCGCTTACTTGAATATTGTCTGCAAGGTTTCTGTAGTGAACTGCAGCATAGGCAACAACATAAAGAATCCCAACCTGCCATATTCAACCAACACTCTTCCTCAGAAGTTTGTACTGAAAAGTGTTGTTCAGATTTCTACTGCATGTTCCAGACCTTTGCCTATGAAGGGTCTTCTAGCCAACAATAGCTGATCCAACGGGAGCTCGTAACTCTTGAGATAGGCATACCTACAGTATAAGTTTCAGAGAGAAATAGAGTCACAAAGATCATATATATATTGAGTTGTATACCACACCAAGAGCTGATTAATGCATGGTTTTCAAATTTGGACAATGTTGTAACAGTAGCATGTGTATGTAGAAAGAGTAACTAAATACTGGTCTGATATGAGGCAGATGCCACAATACTAACCCTATCCCATTCTTTAGGTTGTGCTGCATATCTGCACATTAGAAGAAAGCAGCTTTACTTCTCCGAAAAAAATCAATAAAGTTCTCTTATTGGCTTGTACTATTTGCTACTAATCTACAATGGACTATCATCTGGCCAAAAAAATCATGCAAGTACTAAGAGGGTAACTCTTTACGATTCTTTTCCTAAAAAAAGAACAACCCCTAAAACTATTACCCAATAGGATGATAGAGAACTATCAAATGCATTCAACACTGATCTCCCATAGGTTGCACAATAAAAAAGATCCTGATAGCTGCCCAATAGAACTTTATTGTTTCTCTTTAGAACGCAGGAATTGAGAAACATAGGAATTGGATGTCATACCTTGTTAAATCCTAGAGGAATTAGAAATACAAAACTATGTAACAAATGTTGTTGTTTAGTTGGACCACGAGAAAAAACAGGATTTTTGGTGATTGACAAGGTTGTCATAGCTAGACTCAATGGAAAATTTCCAATAGGTTTGAATAGATGTTTGTTTTCCTTCAAAATTCTTAAGAAAGTATATTATTTCACAGTAATTTCAAAGGAATTCTCATGGTCTTTCCTTTGAACTAAACACCCCACATAGGATTTTTTTTCCTATACGATTGGATTCGTCAAAAATTTCTTTGCTTTTTCTTCAAACCAAAGAGGCATCCCTCCACCACACTCCACACTCATGAGCCGTCTAAGTTTATGAGTCAGTAATAACATTAGATCATCACAGATAGTTTTCATCTGTGTTAAACCACAACACAGATGGTTCGTATTAAAAGCCATCTGTGAAGGATACTATCACAGACGGCTCTAACAAAAAAAAATCATCTGTGATACTCACATATCACAGACAGTTTTATCTACCAACCGTCTGTAATAGGCTAGTATCACAGACTGTTGGAAACCGTCTGTGATACTCGCTCATCACAGACGGTTGGTAGTTAGAACTGTCTGTGATGTACGAGTATCATAGATGATTTTTGGTTTGAGTCATCTGTGATAGTCCTTTATAGACGGTTTATGTCACAAAACCGTCTGTGATACTTTATTCTATACCTATTTTTTTCTATTTTTCAGCCAGCCTTAGAAAATGTTAGCTATGGCCTTTGAAAACAAGCAAATACAACAATATATTCTATTTCCATTAATATTAGAATCCACCATTATAGTATCACAAGATAACGAGCAGGTTACCCATCTAACACAGAAAGAACATTGCAAGAAAATATCTCCTAATCCTACGAACCCAACTATTAAACATGGCAAGAACACATGTTCTAATCCTACTAATCCAACTCTTTAACATGGCAAGAATATATAAGAAGCAGAGATCCTAGCAGCGCGTGAGCTAGATGTCCTTGACGCCTACCACCATCGCAAGCACCGACTTGAGCACTGTCTTGGTAGCTAACTGCTTCCGCAGTGCATTGCCGCTTGTAGAATTAATTGCATAACGTCTACTTCGTGTTGGGGTCGAGGAGGAGAAAAATTATCAGACCCCAGATTTTACTATCTGGAATCCTCTGTGATTTATTGCACTATTCCCTGGATCAGTAGATAGTGCTCACAGATACAGAAATGAATATCAAATTCATACCATGCGAAAGCATAAATAAAATAGTAAACATGGGCCGATGAGGCCGAAATCAGAAAATTGCAGCAGCGGAAGAACGAAGCACATAGGGGGAACCCTCATGACTTGCCCACAGGCAGCCAACTAGAGGTTCGCGACCTAGCCCTTAACATCTTCATCTTCTTTGTCATCATGACCAACGGTGTCGCTGAGGCGCAGTGATCTGATTCTTGATTCTGAATTTGGTGTGAGAGCGAGTGTGAGCACACTAACCACTGTGCTCCGCGAGCCAATACACATAATACAAATAGATAGTATGCATGGCTTATCAAAGGAAAGACTCGGGTTGTTTTATTTGCCAGCAATTTCTCTTTGGTAGCATTATCATTATTGAACTCTAGTGTTATAGTTGCAACCTAGGACTCCACACGGCGATTGCCATAATTGACTCAATCCACCAAAGATATATTTTCTTTACTGATTGCTGTCTAAGACTCCAAACAGCGGGTGACATCATTTATTTTAATCCACCAAACGTAGTGACATTATTTATTTAATCCATCGAACATATATTTTCTATATACCTATATCTATTCGAATCCACCAATACCTTTGTATTCCGAATTCCTAATAATCCAATCTTGCAATCACTAATCACCAACTCTTCACTTCTGAATTCTAATGATTCTCTAACATGATCACTTTTTAAACCACCGAAATCATTTGTATCGGAATGTTCTAACAATTCAATCCTTTCTATTAATGATCCAACTTCGTAGTTTACTCTTTCCATAATTAATTCTTGCTTTCTATCATCTTTCTCTAACTAATTCATCGGTATTTCTCCACCAAGAGTATCATTAATCAAGTTTATATCACAATTCTCATATCTCCAAATTTCCACAAATTCAATTCATCTACCTAGATCAAATCCTATTAATCCCATTAATTCCAGCTATTACCTTTACACCCTTCTAATCCTCCAAAATCATTTAAATCACCTATCTAGCCTATCTATTCATTTAGACTCCACCAATTTATTTCTCCTAAACTCCTTTTCTATCATTTCCTTATTTATAATCGACATGAATCCACCAAACATTATTATGTATTTACCACAACAGTTATCTTCTTTTCTTACGACTATATTTATTCTTCCTGGCATTTTATTTTCGGAGAAGTATTGTCATTATTTGCTTTTGAAATATAATATATAGAAACTTCCTGAGACTTAGCAATTTAAACTAAAACATAATGTGACAGAATGCAATAGTAATAGCGATCCAGATTCCATCCACCATTTCATAGTCTCTGCATCACATGCTTAACCATTCAACGTTATAACCGGTTAACATACCACTGGGACGACACCCAGGACAACTCAAATAAGGGTCTTTCTCTGCCCTCCACTTTTCCATTTCCACCCACAAAGATTTTGAAATAGAACTATATCTGGTTAAGTTCCCATGTCCGCCCTTGACCGTGGGCACGACTATTCGAATAGTTTTGACTCTGCAGAATTTGTACACTTTACCCACAAGAGATAAATCTGCTCGTTGCCCCACATGGTTCCTTAGCCATGCAGTTGAGTAGACTATCATAGGACTGTTACAATGCATAATCCTACTTGTGGTTATGCCCGCTAAGGTCTATCTTCTGTAGGATGCAACCATCCCTCGAGAAGGGTCCCTCGTGAGCCATCACGGGCAAAGGTGGGGATGAGACCATCCATCCCTTTGCTCATATTCACACCTTCACGTAACCACACTAGAGCTATGCAAGTTAGTTAGCCCTGTCTACATTTTGCCAGCATGTGGTTGTACTGTTGTACCTTGGGAGGCTATCATAAGATTCGGTCCTTAGGGTTATCTGGGCGGTTCTGCCACTATCCCCCTTTGTGCTTCCACTGCACCACTTACACACTCACACCCTCGAACCATCCGTCCAGATTTCCAAGAAAGTAGGATTTTTGGGAACATAAAATATTCATACCAATATATACCAGTCATCATCACAATGACTACCCAACCAAATTCTCACATGTTTGAAAGTGATGCTTGGGCGTTCCCACGCCCATGAGTATCTAAGCAATACTAAGCATGGCATATAGTTACAGACTTATTTTTGAAAGGTTACTATCATAATTTTGCTAGGGTGACAAGGTTCACATAATCAAGTATTCAAAAACGAATGTATTATTATTCAAGGTAAACATGGGCATATAGCTAGGACATTAAATTAAACATGTATTCATATATAAAATAATAGCATGCAATTTTATAATTTAAACAAAAGTAATTTGCAGAAAATGTAGGTTCAACATGATCAAAGTATTGACTCGTCTGGCGCGATTTACCGTGGTCTTGAGCTCACACAATGCTTTCTTTGAAGCTTCTGGTCTTTATCTGCACTTGGCTCTTGATCATGCTTGATCTTTTGATTCTTCAGGACTTCAATTTCTCACGCTAAATGACTGAATACAAATGAAAGCACATAACTCAAATGATCCATACAAATCCAAATAATCTTGATTTAGTTTTATTACGAGTTAATGGGCGATTTGAGGCAAGGTCGGTGACAGGCTACGACGACTCGCTCTTTTTATTACTAACCTCCTTTTACTATTTTTGTATTTATTTAGAAAGTTCCATGAGTTACGGACAGGTGTATAATTTTACAGGCAGGTCGATATATATATATATATATATATATATATATATATATATATATATATATATATATATATATATATATATATATATATGAAATAGAAAAGTTCTATATGGGTTATATATGCTCGTTTGAAAGGTTTCGACGAGATGTACAACTTGGCAGTTGAGGCAAACCCTAAATTCCGAAGGGAAGACAAATTTTTTTGGCAAAAACAGAAACAAAAAACTTGTGACGCAAATTTGAATCTAAAGATAGCCGATTTGGGGGGTCTTAGAGGACGACTAGTACAAGTCTGCCATTTTTTTTATCAGACTCGCCGTTAGGTTTTCAACGAGTACAAGAACGTCTAAAACGGACACTGTATGCAAAAGTTATGCCCGTTTTATTGAAGGTATCTCGGAACGGAATCCTACTCAGACTCAAATTCGTCTTGGGTTCAAATTGAAAGTTTGAATAGAGGGGGTGACAAAATTGGGCAGCAAAATATCACAGATGATTTTTAATACAAACCATCTATAATGATTAATTATCACAGACGATTTTTAATATAAACCGTCTAGAAGTATCACAAGTGGTTCAAATAAGAAACCGTCTGCGATATTTGGTAATATCAAAGACGGTTTTTGTTGATAACCATCTGGAATACTTCACAGACGGTTTTCACTATGAACCGTTTGTGATACTACCTCTTCACATAAGGTTTTTAGAGCAGACAGCAACACAGCTGGTCTCTAAACTAAAATCGTTTGTGATTGTATTTAATACTGACGGTTTTGGGTAATCGTCTGTGATGTGATGTCTACTATTAGGCTTTTTACAGTAGTGATAATAGAAATTATGTTGCTATTATTTATAGGAAGCACACACAAGAGTTTACAAAAGCTATATATTAAAGATAATGTCTACGGAATTCACTTCAAAAGTCATGGTAGAATTCCATACTGAATGGAATGCATTGTTGTAAAATAGAGCGATGATCTATGGTGTGGACACTTTATCTAAACATGTCTATTAAAGGGTATGATGATGTGAATGACAATATTTCAATATCTATATCTAATGATAAATATATATACCATGCATACACAGTGTATTCTTTGTTTGGTGCAATTTCAGGCTATCAAACACTGAGGACGGCTTTTCTTGAAGAAGGGGAGAATGATGCGGATACAGACCACAGAAAATTACTCTATTATTTTCAGAGAGCTATGCGCTTGTTCTTCCTAGGTTTGGCATATGATTGCAACCTAAAGGGGAATCGGGCGTTCTTCCCCGTCATTCTTGTGTATCCTTATGATTGTACGGAGCGACGACGTGTCTACTTGGTGGTCGGGTAGACAGGATCACGAGCGTGTGGTTGGGTAAATTCTTTTGTCGTAGGTTGCTGTTCTAACAGTGGTTGGCGCCATCGATTCGTCAGGTTGCACGGATCCAAATTATCTCCATCGATCCTACGCCGTGAATATCGGACAATCCCCCGCATCATATGTGGTTCAATAAAGTCCATTAGCATAGCTTAGTGTCATATTGTTTCTTAGTAGTTTATGGCCCCTTCCTAAGCCTTTATAGGCGGGCTATATATTGTGAACACGCATCTGTTTTTGGCAAAATCAACAAAGTTGAGATGCTAGCGAGACTACATGCACTACTACATAAAATAATATTACAGACAATTCAGAAATATAATCACAGACGGTTTTATGAGCCATCTGAATTTATGGGTTAGTAATGATATGAGGTCATCACATACGGCTTTCGAACCGTCTATGGTGTAAATATCACAGACGGTTTTAGTTAAAAATTGTCTGTGATTTATAAATATCACAGACGGTTTTAGTTAAAAACCGTCAGTGATATCTAAATATCACAGACAGTTTTTAGTGTTATTCTCTTCTACCCCTAAATCTATTTCTGTTTATTGGCTAGTCTTAGGAAATACTAGCTATGCCCTCTGAAATAAGCAGATCAACATGTACATGTATACATCCAATCACATCTCAATTCATTTCACAAACAGAAAACATCGAGTAGGTTACCCATAGCACTGCATACATAAGAGGACACTTGCAATTTTACAAAGATAAACTTCATGGCTACAAATTCAGGAAAATGCTTACACTACATTAAACTACAACATAAAATAAGTGGTGCGGAAAAATTACATTGCCTTCTTCCTTTCCATCTTCCTTGCCATTGCCATTGCCTTCTTCCTTGCCAGTCGCCCTTGCCAAACCCCTTCCTATCCTTGCCGCGCGCAAATGAGTTGTAGTATTGGTGGTATTGGTTCGGGGGTGTAGGGAGAGGGGGTTAATAAGGAGAACGATGCCTGCCATTCGATGCGGAAAGAATGGACGGGTGAGATCGGGATCCTAGGGGATATGCTACGGATCGATGATGTGACGAGACATCACAGACGGTTTGGATTACAAACCTTCTATGATAGACATCACAGACGGTTCATAACAAAAACCGTGTATGATAACAAGAGATATCACAAAGACAATATATCGATACAATATAAATAGCTAGTCTCAAAAGATAAAATAGCAAAATTTTATATGGTTATATATACTCATTTGAAAGGTTTCAACGAGATCTACAACTTTGCAGTTGAGGCGAAACCCAAATTCCAAAGGAAAGACCAAGAAAAAAGCAAAAAGCAAAAAGCAAAAACTTGCAACGTAGGGTTAGGTCCAAATATGGCCGATTTTCGAGTTTTGGAAGGCGACTAGCACAAGCGGTCATTTTGTTTTGGATCGGGCGCGTCATTAGCTTTCCAACGAGTACAAGAACGTTGAAAACGGACATCGTATGCAAAAGTTATGCCTGTTTTACTGAAAGTGTCTCAAAACTGAATTCTACTCGGACTCAAGCAGGAAATTATAAAATTTTAGGGGATTGCAAGGTGGGAAACATATCACAGACGTTTTTTAATACGAACCATCTGTGTTAACTTCATTATAACAGACGGTTTTTAATACAAACCGTCTGTGAAGTATCCTGAGCAGTGTGATACTTCACGAGCGGTTTGTATTAAAAACCGTCTGTGATAATGAAGTTATCACAGACGGTTCATATTAAAAACCATCTATAAAAATATCACAGATAGTTATTCGTATGAACCGTCTATGATACTTGCAGCATAGATGGTTCTTAGGAACCGTCTATGATGTAAACGTCTAGTTTAGTCTCTTTTATAGTAGTGATGGTGTGTGCTCCTCAAAATTTCTCTTTCTTGCGTGATCATTTGACAATTGTCGGCAACACGATCATTGTCATACAACACATTATTAGCACGATAAAACTTTGGCTAAGATCCTTTGATATGTTAGATGATTACCGGCATATTTCAATTCAATCTTCGGTGTCTTTTAGGCCCTCTTTTTTTTGCTCCCCTGATCTGGCCAACGACATATGGTAACCTTGAGAATTGCGCTAACGGTGGTCACAACACACAAGCAGCAACGTCGCCTCGCTACCCATGCATGCTGACTAGCCCCCAGGCACACAGATTGGCCTCGTCGTGTTCGTAGTCATTGGACTTTCATCAGTCTCAGCTACGACATACGTCGTCAATCGTCTGAGCCTAATGTACGTCGGTCGAGCGTACAACACTTCCATCGTTAGTAGATGGTAGTTTAACTCACGTACGGCATCGTTGTTGTCATCTAGGTCAACCCTTTGTCCTTCGCCGCGAGTACTACAAGAAATTAGCCTTTCAGTGTCAAACCATCATGATGAAAACTTATTTTTATCACTATTTTATCAGATTTGTATTGATAAAAATTGTTTTTATCAAATTTGTATTGATAAAAACTGTTTTTCTCACTACTTTATCAGTAATTAGTGACAAAATATTATTTCATCACAGAATTCACAAATCTGTAGCGATGAACTATCATTTTATCACTATTTTATCTACAGATAGTGACAACATATATATTATATCGTCACAGTACATGTTAGTAGTGACGACTTGATGAAGTATTACATGGTCACTACTTCATTTCTAATTAGTGAAAAGATATTATATCATCACAAAATACCCTATTAGTGATGATTCTACAGGGACGGACTATTAATTACATGGTCACTACTACATTTATAATTAGTGACAAGACATTATGTTATCATAAAATACCTTAGTAGTGACAATTCTACAATGATGAACTATAATATTTTAACCGCTTTATTCATAGTTCAAAACTATTATGTCGTTACAGGACACTTTAGTACTGATGATTCAACTATGAAGAATTATCATGTTGTCGCTATTTTAGTTGTCATTAGTGGTACCACCGGCCGTGGGTCGGAAGAGCACAGTACGCACTAGTTGTTCATGGGACGATGAGAATGGAGTGGTCAGGAGGTGGCGGAGGAAATGGCGGATGTGGATCGCCGTTGGAGACGACGGAGGGTGGCATGGGGGAGTTGGGCGTTTGCTAGAGATGAGGAAGAAAGTATAGGTAGGTGAGTAGGGCAGAGGGGCTGGGGTGGCGGCACTAGGGATGGAGACCGTGTGGTGGTGGGGTTGGAGCGGCTAGGGTTTGTTTGGGTCGGGGTGGAAGAAGGTAATGTTATATAGGAGATGGAGGGGAGGAAGGAGATCCATTGGATGCATATTTGAGGGTCACAAATGCGAGAACTCCAAAAAGAAACACTCGCTTACACTGTAGATATCACCTAAAATAATATGGTACGGGAAATTATGTTATCTTTTTTTGCAAATAATTATGTTGTTTCACACTACTGGCCCCACATACGAAGACCTATCGATTTTCTATTTTCATAATTATATGTGACACCTAGCAATTAATTCATTGTGTGTCAAATTGAACGGCACTACTACAGAAATACTGTTAGTAGACGTTAAATCACAGACGGTTTGAAAAAATCGTCTGCGACCGACACTATCACAGACGATTTTAATTTGGACACCGTCTGTGTTGATGGTGTCGAA
The DNA here is from genome assembly GCA_036346245.1 of Bonia amplexicaulis. Taxonomy (NCBI): domain Eukaryota; kingdom Viridiplantae; phylum Streptophyta; class Magnoliopsida; order Poales; family Poaceae; genus Bonia; species Bonia amplexicaulis. Next base: position 7,214,750 of record CM070760.1, on the reverse strand, counting down.
AAAGCAGTATCACGAGCGGTTCTTACCGATGAACCGTCGTGATCTCGAATATCACGAGCGGTTTTTATTAAAAACCGTCTACGATAATCTCAGAATTAAAAACCATCTGTGATAATCGTACTACATATTTATTGTGCCGCTTAAAACCGCATCTATCTTCATTTCGATCCAGATCTAGCCGGTGCTGCACTATGTCTCATTTCGCTCCGGAGGCAAAGCTAGGCGATTTCAGGCCAGTTAATTTGGTGGGAGGAGGCAGAGATAGAGCTTTGAAGATTCATACGTTCCTAGTTGCCCTAGATATGGGTAATAATGAAATTTATTTTTCTTTGCATTACAATTTAGATCTAAGTTTTGGTGAGTGTTATTGAAGATGGTTTGCATCTACTTGACCATACATGATCAGTTCCCGTCATGTGGGAGGCCAAATTTGTCAAAATTGTTGGTTATATACCTTCAACAATCGCTGGGGAAATAGCTGTTGTGTTTATAATACGAATTAAGCTAGCAAAGTCTCAATGCAAGTGGTATATATGTAGTAATAGTTAATTAATTTAATTTTTAATACTAAGTTGTTATATATATGCATAACGTAGGACCAAAGTTGGATGTATGCCGCGAACCATATGAGTTAAGAGTACAGTAATGGTGTGTCTGCTTTTACAGAGTTGCTAAGGAGGATATGTTGAATAAGGGGGTGGAATATATGTACTGTCCATGCACTGACTGCGAGAATTTAAAGATGTTTAAGAACCGAGAGCAGATTGAAGCACACTTGATTCGGAGGGGTTTCAAAAAGGGTTATACGTGATGGACCAGTCATGGCGAAATCAATGTGTTGGACCGAAATGGCGACAGAGAGGGGGTGAATGTCGACTTTAAAAATTTCCCCCTAAAGGTTCCACTTAATGAGACTCCTCAACAATAGCTACGAAGAGCTATGAAGGAGTTCAAAACATCTTTCTAGAACCTTGAGCACCCGAAGAAAAGACACAGCAGATAAGGAAATCAAAACCCACCAAAAACAACAAACAACACAGGCTGCTCAGGGGAGGCCGGTCAGACCGCTACACACGAGCCGGTCAGACCGCTCACTGGTCGCCGGTCTGACCACCATGGTTTGACCGGTCTGACCGCCTGGGGCCGGTCTGACTGCTCGGAAAATGCCGGTCTGACCGCCATGCATTCTCCGGTCAGACCGCCAACAAGGGCCCGGTCAGACCGCTTCCCTTTTCCAGGCAACCCGAGAGCAAATTGAAAAATTCAGATAGCAAAAACCAAAATCCAAATTCCCAACGATTCTTTGATCCTTTGGCCAAAAGACTTTGCAGATATGTTAGCAATAACCACTGGACTCTACAAGTCAAGAATCAAGCCATCTCAAAGAGGGGAACAAGATCTGGATCAAAACCCTAAAATATGAACATGAAGAACAAAAAAGCCCAAAGAGAGAGATTCTTGCAAATTGATCAAATTGCTTTTGGAACTAGATGACCAAAGGGTCTAGAAATGCAATTCCATGCCTAAGCAACCCATTTTGCCACTCATGGGCAAGAAACAACAAGAAATCAAAAATCTCAAGAATCAAGCAGAGAGGGCATCGAAGGAAAACAGAGAGCACTGGAGAAAACTTCAGATTTTCATTCCAAAGTAAAGATTACAAGAAGTCCCGATACGTATGAACATTAGAACAAGAGGAATGATTACAAGACTCTCAATCCATCCTCTCCCTCTCCATCCTCAAGAACACCAAGAACCTCATATGTTCTTGGGAGGAACACACACACAAAAGTCACCTCACAGGTCTCTACCATTTTACTAGACTCGCAGTTCTAGACCCTATAAGCCCGCGAAGAAGTCGAGTAGCCTAGAAAGATACCATCACAAGAACGTGACTCGAACTTGTCTAGGTTCCTTGACTTCAAGATAAATCACTTGCATCTAAACACACAAAAATGAGATACACTGGGCTTCCGCCCATATCTCAACTCATAAGAAGTGCGATGCAAGTGTGCCCTGAGAAAAACTCGATTTAAAACATGGCACGCGGTAGCTATAGCCTCAGCCCAAAACTTTCGCGGTGTAGAGTACTCATCGAGCATCGTCCTGGCCATCTCAACCAAGGTACGGTTTTTCCTTTCCACGACACCATTCTACTGTGGGACGTGCGGAGAAGAGAACTGGTGCTCTACACCTGTCTCACCACAGAACCTCTCGAAGTAGGAATTCTTGAACTCCGTGACATTGTCACTGCGGATCGCTCGTAAGGCACACAAGCTCAGCGAAAGCCTCTTGAAAGACCTCGGAAATGTGTAAACGTCTCATCCTTCGAGGCTAAGAAAAACACCCAAGAGTACCTCGAGAAGTCATCGACCACGACAAGGATATACCACTTCCCTTCTGCAGACTGCACTCGAGCTGGTCCAACTGTGTCCATATGGAGCAGCTGTCCTGGTGCATCGGTCATAGTAACTATGACCGGAGGGTGGGAAGCGGCAACCATCTTGCCGTGCCGGCAAGGAGCACAAACTAGATCTTTGACCATCTTGAGTTTCGGCAGACCGCGAATGAGATCGTGGCCGCTAACTCGGGTCAAATGGCCAAATCCAATATGACCAAGTCTCCTATGCCAGAAGGAGAGATCGTGGGACTCATAAGTAACTAAACAGGAGGATTACGAAGACTCGGAAAAATCAGCACGAAAGATCCTCCCAAAGCGAGAAATCCATAAACCGGACTACAGAAGAATCAAGAATTTTGCAATTGTTTTTCTTCAAACTCACCTCAAAGTCATCATCGATAAGCTGAGAAACGGAAAGCAAATTATACTGCAGCTTATAACCAAGGCAACATCTCTCAAAATCAATGAATCATTAATGCACACTGTACCTTTGGCGATGACGCGCCCAGATGAAGCATCTCCGAAGGTTATCGTCTCATCATCTGGAGCACGGGCAAGGGAAGAAAACCAACGAGTCTCCGGTCATGTGTCGTGAACACCGAGTCTGAGCCAAACCTTTCCTTCCACCGCGCGAACTGAGTCAAGCAGAGTAAAGTCTTAGTCTTGGGGTAAATCAAGAGTGATTTTGGCACCCAATACTGAGAAACACGTCGAGCAGATGAAGTAGTCAAGCACGACTGACCTCTATCTACCCTACGCTCTCTGTTACCCAAAGAAGCAGAAGGTCTCTGTATAGACCTGAAGCTGTTGCTAGGTCCGACTACTACGGGAGAACGAGTCGGAGCACCGGCAGCACGCTGATCACACCGTGGGTAGCTATCTCGACGGGGGAAGCGAGATCTACCCTTAGGACGGCGGAAGTCATGGCCAGGAGCAGCACGAGGACCAAAACCAGAATACTCAGAAAAACCAAGTCCTCGATGCTGCCCAAACCCATCGGAAGCAACTGAGGCAAACCTAGATCTCGTGTTGGTCTTAGGTTTACTCAGGGTCTCGGGCAGATCCAGGAGCATGGTATAAAGACCTCTAACAGCAATATCCTTATCCTCACATGAGGTGCAAGCAACAGTCTCCACAGTAGAAGATGAAATAGGAACTACCCTACTCATCTCAAGCTCAGCAAGAAGACTAATGTTCTCCACCTTAACTAAATCAAGTTTAGAGGACAGACTATCATGCAAGGTACTTAATTTCTCTGTCACCCAACAGAGCACAGCATGTATCACAATCATCACGGGAGGGAGCAGATGTAAGTGAAGTAAGCTCCCGTGATAGCCTAGCTACTTCCTTCTCCAACTCAGCACACCTTGCCTTAGACTTAGCATGAAACCTACCTAGCTTAAGGAAAGCATCATTAAGCTGATCGTAGGTAGGGCTCACCTCGTCGGAGTCGGAGTACAGCTCGTTGTTGCTCAGTTTGCCCTCAAGGGCCATGAAGCACATCCCGGAGAACTCATCGCCGCCCTTGGGTTCTTGGTCACCCGTCCCGTCATCGTCGCTCCATCCCTCCACCTCGCTGAGGTCGAGGTCGTCGAAGGCGGAGAGGACACGATGAAACAGCTTCTTGGCTTTGCCAAGGTCACGGAACTTCTTCTTCCCTTGTGCATGGACTGGAGGCTTCTTGTTGCGGTTCTTGTCGGTGTAGTCGTTCTTCCCCGAACCGTCGTAGTCGTTCTTGCCCTTCTCCAGCTTGGGGCAGTTTGCCCGAATGTGATTGGGGCCACCACACTCGAAGCAAATCACGGGTCCTCCTCTCTTTCCGTCCCTCCTTCTCTTGTAGGCATGAGAAAATTTCCGAGCAAGAAGAGCCAACTGATCATCCGCGAGCTGCTCTAACTGATCATCGGTTACGTCACAGAGAGCAGCAAGGGAGAAACCAGAAATCAAATCAAAAGAAGGACCAGAAGAAGAAACGGGATCGGTGACCAAGGCCATCGACTGTGACTTCGACCTACGAGAGACAACGTCAATCTCGTGAGTCTTGAGGCGCGAGTACAGCGCGTCAAGAGTCAAGGTCGAGAGGTCTGTCGTGTCTTTGATGGTGGTCACTTTCATCTCCCAAACATGCAGATCGAGTGCGGTGAGCATCGGCGGCGTTGTCCGAGTCGAGATGCGTGAGACCGACCGCTCGGAGGTTGCTCAAGATCTTGTGAAAACGCGCAAAATACTCATCAAGGGACTCGCCAGCGAGCATTTCAAACTTGTTGTAATCTCGCTTGAACTGGTCCTGTCGCACCGTCTTTATTTGGGTGGTGCCCTCATGGTAAGCATTGAGGGTTGCCCAAATATCGAAGGCGGACGGAAGATGAGATATGCGGTCAAACTCACTACAACTCAGGCCATGGGTTATGATGTTCCTTGCCTTAGCGTTTGCCTCAACGTAAGCCATGTTTCCGGCATTGACGTCCTCATCGGCAGGAACAATAAACCGAACCTTGACCTTTCGCCAGATGGCGTAGCCCTGAGCCTGAATGTAGGTCTCCATCCGACTCTTCCAGAAGGGATAGTCCATCCCATCGAAGATCGGGGGCTTGGTCGAGTACTTGTCCGTCGCCATGGCTCTTGAGACCGGTTAAGATCTTATGAAGAAGAGCTAACCGGCTCTGATACCAATTGAAGGACCGAAATGGCGACAGAGGGGGGGTGAATGTCGACATTAAAAACTTCCCCCTCCAAGGTTCCACTTAATGAAACTCCTCAACAATAGCTATGAAAAGCTATGAAGGAGTTCAAGACATCTCTCTGGAACCTAGAGCATTCAAGAAGAAGGCACAGCAAACGAACAAAACTAAACCTTGGCAAAAACACCCTGTCAGGGCAAAGCCAGTCAGACCGCTCAGACCAGGCCGGTCAGACCGCTGCCTCAATGCTGGTCAGACCGCCGGCAAATTGCCGGTCCGACCGCTGGGGCCGGTCTGACCACCGCACAAGAGCCGGTCTGACCGCTCCCCTGTTCCAGGCAACCCGAGAGCTGAACTGAAAGTTCAAACAGCAAAAACTAAAATCCAAATTCCCAACTATTCTTTGATCCTTTGGCCACAAGGCTTTGCAGATATGTTAGCAATAACCACTGGACTCTACAAGTCAAGAATCAAGCCATCTCAAAGAGGGAAACAAGATTTGGGTAAAAACCCTAAAGAATGAACATGAAGAACACAAAAAGAGATTCTTGCAAATTGATCAAATTGCTCTTGGAACTAGATGACCAAAGGGTCTAGAAATGCAACTCCATCCCTGAGCAACCCATTTTGCCACTCAATAGCAAGAATCCACAAGAAAACAAAAAACTCAAGAATCAAGCCTAGAAAGCATCGTAGATAAACTTGGAGCACGGGAGAAAACTTCAGATTTTCATTCCAAAGAAAAGATTACAAAGAGTCCCGATACGCATGTACATTCGAACAAGAAGAAAGATTACAAAACTCTCAATCCATCCTCTCCCTCTCCACCCTCAAGAACACCAAGAACCTCACATGTTCTTAGGAGGAACACACACACCTAGAGAGGAGAGCACATGAGGGAGACACCCTTGCTGCCCTTAACTAGTCTCCACCCACTAAAGCCTAAAACAAAAGGCCTCTCCAAAGGCTCTTTTGACTAAAACAAGCCCTAACTCTCTCTCAAGTGCATGAAGGGGTATGCACCCCCAACAGCTATTATAGCCCCTGGCTAACGGGTCTCCCGCCCGTTATGCCTGCTAAACCCGAACGGAGCCCGCTCCCACTTGTGCAGCCTCGCGAAATGACCATTTCTCCCCTCCTGCACTTTCCGGGAAGCTTCCGCGCTCCTTGTCGTCCAAGCCTTGCAACCACCTCGAGTTCACGCCGTCTTTGACACATCTCGACCGTTCTGACCTCAACGCCACATGCATCTAGTCCGGTCACCCCGTGTCTCGCCACGACTCCGCCTCGACGTCCTGCAGCCAACACAGACAAGAAACACATCAAATAGCACCGCTCGATACATGAAAGCATAAATAGCATTAATGAACCCTCATTAAGCCCAAACCTATCAAATCAATAGAATAAGCAACCTAATCTCATTTGACCAGGTTTGACCAAGTCCGACCGAGCCCGATGCACCACGCAACGACATGGTCCGAACCAACCAACTCAAACTCGACTTTCCTAAACCAATGTCAATTACTCATCATACACACGGGATTACCACCATATGGTCTCTCATATGAACATGAAGAACAAAGAAAGCCCAAAGAGAGAGATTCTTGCAAATTGATCAAATTGCTTTTGGAACCAGATGACCAAAGGGTCTAGAAATGCAATTCCATGCCTAAGCAACCCATTTTGCCACTCATGGGCAAGAAACAACAAGAAATCAAAAATCTCAAGAATCAAACAGAGAGGGCATCGAAGGAAAACAGAGAGCACGGGAGAAAACTTCCGATTTTCATTCCAAAGTAAAGATTATAAGGAGTCTCGATACGCATGAACATTAGAACAAGAGGAATGATTACAAGACTCTCAATCCATCCTCTCCCTCTCCATCCTCAAGAACACCAAGAACCTCACATGTTCTTAGGAGGAACACACAGAGAAGGGATGCTACGATGGACACACTCTATGTTTCTCACTAGCCCTCCAACCACTAAAGCCCCAAAGAAAAAGACCTCTCCAAAGGCTCTTTTGACTCACTAAAACCCTAACTCTCTCCCAAAGCCATGAGAAGGCATGCAGACCCTCACCTCTATTTATAGCCCTTAGCTAACGGGTCTCCAACCTGTTACGCTGGCTAAACCGAACGGAGCCCGCTCCCACTTGTGCAGCCTCGCGAAATCACCATTTCGCCCCTCCTGCACCTTCCGGGAAGCTTCCGCGCTCCTTGTCGTCCACGACTCGCAACCACATCGAATCTCCGCCGTCTTCAACACATCCGACCATTCTGACCTCGACACCGCCTGTGTCTAGTTCGGTCACCTCGTGTCTCGCCACGACTCCGCTTCGATGTCCTGCAGCCAACACAGACAAGAAACACATCAAGTAGCACCGCTCGATACATGAAAGCATAATAACATCATACTTACTCATGATGAAGTCTAGACCCGTCGAAACATCAGAATATGCATCCAAATCTCATACGACCAAGTTTGACCAAGTCCAACCGAGCCCGTTGCACCATGCAACGACATGGTCCGAACCAACCAACTCAAACTCGACTTTCCTAAACCAATGTCAATTACTCATCATACACACGGGATGACCTCCACATGGTCTCTCACAATGATATGCCGCCGGATGACATCGCCAGAGAAGTGAATGATATGCTGCCGGATGATGTTAATTGTTGTTCGGATTCGGATAGGTTGCACGATGACAATCTGGATCAGATGCTTCGCGATGTAGAAGAGAACTATGATAAGAGAGAGTATGTTAAATTACGGGGCTTGATGGAGAACTCGAAGAAACCTTTGTTCATGTGCTGTAGGTCAAAGTACACGAGGTTGTCGGCCGTGCTTGAACTGTTGAAATTGAAGGCATGCAACGGTTGGTCCGACAAGAGTTTCACGGCGTTGCTAGGTCTTTTAGCGGACATGCTTTCGGAGGGAAATGAGTTGCCTAAAATCACGTATAAAGCCAAGAAAATTCTTTGTCAATTGGGAATAGAAGTAGAAAGAATACATGCATGTCCGAAAGACTGTATCCTCTACCATCTAGAGTATGCAAATATGCATGTATGTCCGGTGTGCAACGCATCCCGATACAAACGTAACAATCAATCAGGTGACGACAAGGGAACAGAGGTGAAGAAAGGACCTCCTGCTAATGTGACATGGTATTTTCCTATAATTACCCGTTTGAAACGGTTTTTTGCAAATCCAAAGGAGGCAAAACTGCTGCGTTGGCACTCGGAGGAGCGCAAGCAGGATGGAATGCTAAGACATCTTGCTGATTCCGCCCAGTGGAGAAACATCGATAGGAGTTTTGCAGACTTCGGTGCAGAACCAAGGAATATAAGGTTTGGACTTAGTACAGATGGAATGAATCCTTTCAGTAGCACGAGCAGCCGACATACATCCAGATAACTATCACAGATGGTTTTTAGTTAAAAACCGTCTGTGATATTTGCACCACAGACGGTTTAAAAGCCGTCTGTGATGACCTCGTATCATTACTAACCCATAAATTTAGACAGCTCACAAAACCGTCTGTGATGACGTTTCTGAACCTCTGTAATATGGTTTTCTGTAGTAGTGTGGGTTTAAGTAAAATCTAAGTAATCCCAAGTAACTAAGGCCACATATAATACAAAATGCTTATACATGAATGCTTATAAGATAGATAATATAACCATATCATCAAGCACTCATGTAAAGTTAATTTCCTCTCATACAAGCATATTCTTTTTGGGTGCTTACATATTAATTAGATATAGTTATATACATAAATATTCGTTAAGCATATATTGGTGCCTACTTAAATATCGATGCTACAAAATAAACACCCCATCTATCTGGCCTATGTCAAAAATCAGTTTTTTTATTATTAAATATCTCTCTAAGCACCTGTACATACTCTAATAAGGCAACCTAAACTCGACCCGAGTCCGGCCAACGGCACGTAGGATGAAAAATAAGAGGAATAGATTTGATCGTGACCACCAGCCATCGTGGATTGATTATTGGTCTTGCATAGTAACAAACATGCGTAAACGTAGGGAAGTAGAACACCTTCCGAGCCAGGCAGTTAGCTCTGCAGCTTGATTCCCAGGGTGCAGATACAACTCACAATATCTCTGTCCATAACCACTCTACCATTCCTCTCCCACTCTGACTGGTTGCAGCGATGCCAGCAAGGACTCACAGCGATGCGATCTTTGAGCGCAGCGTGTCGGCAGCGAGGATCTTGACCTCTTCGGCACCTCCTTCCTTGGGCCTGATCTCTGCTTCTTGACGCAACCGATCTTGGTCCCCTGCATGGGCAGAAGGCGCCCTCGATCATCGGCGAGTCTATTTCCCGGTGGAGCAGCGGTACAGTGGTGCAGGCGTGTGTGCATCTCCTGGCAGCGCCCCTCAGCAGCTCAGCTCCTCCGTGACTTCCCAATGATGAGGTCATTCGGTCACGCGACTGAGGCAACGCGGCTGCAGCGACGCGTGACATACTCTTGTATTGGATGGTGCAGCTCTTTTAACTATACATATCACGTTGTTTCCCTAAAAACTTTACGGATAATTATTCATGATTAATTTGACATCTGAACAATTTTTGCAGGTTACGTAGATAACAATTTCCTGGTACAGAGATGAATGGAGAGAGTCAGCTATGATCCAAGGACTCTACGAGGACATGTTTTATAGAATGACATCATTGTAGATTGGTTTTGTTAAATTTTTCCGGATTTACCGTGGTTGTTAATTTGTAATGACAAAGTCATGTACAACGTACAGTGTCTTCTTTAATTAATATGAAATTATTAAGCGCAAGCTATTCCAAGCTGTGTTTTTTTTTATTGCTTAATATGCCAAATGCTTTCTTTTGTGATAAACTATATCATGTATTGATGAATAAGGAAATTGCTCCGAAAAATTAAAAAAAAGCGTACAAATAAGGCATTGTGTAGCAGATACCAGTGAAGATGTAGATGAGCATATGTGAGGATAAATTTTTCACTTTTACAAAAAAATGTATTGTGATGATTTTGTGGTCACCAATATTTAGTGGGAAATAACCTCTTTACTAGAACCATCATTAGTGATGAGAATATCATCACTAATTTAAACAAAATTGTGACCATACAATTCGTCCCAACTGTACTAATTAAGAGTGATAGCTCCTTTTGTCACAAATGAACATGTTATTTGTGGCGAACAAAAATTCATCACTATGCTACTCAGTGGCGGAGCCAGGATTTGGTTACACCCCGAGCTCAGTGGTGGAATGATCTAGGATATCTGGGCTGGACTATGAAAATGTTACACATGCTGGACTAAATTTACCCGGGTTGTATACTAGATATTTTTTCTACACCTCAGGCTGAAGCTTACCCTGCCCGGGGTGTGGCTTCGCCCCTATTGCTACTAGTGATGCCATTATTATTGACAATACAGTGACTGAGAATTTCAGCACAAAGGGGTAGTTGTGATGAAAAAATTATTTATAGTGATGAAATTTGTTGTCACAAAAAGGCCAATTCCCTATTGTCACAAAAATGGACAAAATAATAAAAGTTTATGCTTTCCTCAAAGTGATATATACAACTTTTAAAGCAGAACTGAATGGTGGATAGTGATTACTGTCGGACCCAGATTTTACAATCCGGAATCCTCTGTGATTCACTGCACTATTCCCTGTATCAGTAGATAGTGCTCACAGATACAGTACTGAACATCAAAATACATATCATGCGGAAGTGTAAATATAATAGAAGACTTACTCTTGGGCTGATTAGGCCGAAATCAGAAAAATGTAGCAGCGGAAATGAAGCACACCGGTGAGACCCTCAGAACATGCCCACATGCAGCCAACTGGGAGTTCGCGACCTAACCCTTGATATCTTCATCTTCTTCGCCATCATGACCAAGAGTATTACTGAAGCGTAGCGAACTGGCTCCTGATTCTGGATTTTTTGGGAGAGCGAGGGTGAGCACAAACTACCATGCTCCGCAAGCCAATACACAGGATGCAAATAAATAATATGCATGGCTTATCAAAGAAGAGACTCGGGTTATTTTATTTGCCATAAATTGCTTTTAGTAGTATTATTATTACTTAATCATGGTGTTATTATTGCTGTCTAAAATTCCAAACAACGAGTGTCATCATTTATTTAACCCACCGACCATATTATTATTGTCGTCTAAAACTCCAAACGGTGAGTGTCATCATTTATCTAATCCACCGATCATATTATTATTATTGTCGTCTAAAACTCCAAACGGCGAGTGTCATCATTTATCTAATCCACCGATCATATTATTATTATTGCCGTCTAAAACTCCAAACGGTGAGTGTCATCATTTATTTAATCCACCTACAATATTTTTATTATTGCCGTCTAAAACTCCAAATGGCAAGTATCATCATTTATTTAATCCACCAATATCTTTTGTGTTCCGAACTCCTAATAATCCAATCTTGCAGTGGCTATTCATCAACTCTTCACTTCTGAATTCTAATGATTATCCAACATAATTACTTTTAAATCCACCGGTATCATTTGTATTAGGACTTCCTAACAATCCAATTCTTTCTGTTATTGATCCAAAACCATAATTGCTCTTCAATTAATCAACTATATTTTCCATTATCTATCTCTAACTAATTCACTAGTATACATCCACCAGGAATACTAATAATCAAGTTTATACTCCAGTAGTTGTTATCATATCTCCAAATTTTCTAAAAATTCAATTGACTCATCTAGTAATTGATCAAATTCTATTAATCCCAATATTGCCAACATCTCCCAAGAATTCATATTATTTATCAGTGCCATATTCCACCAAGTACTTTCGCACTCCCTAATTCTCCAAAAATCATTTAATTCATCCATCTAGCCAATCTATGTATTTAGGCTCCACCAATTTATTTTTCCTAAAATTCACACTATCATTTTCTTCTGATGATCGACACGAAACCCACCAACATCTTTGTGTGTTTACCATAAACATCCACCTTCCTTACTTATGACTCTATTTATTCTTCCCTATGTTTTATTTTGTATAAATAGAAGTGTGATTACTTTAAAATATGATACATAGAAATTTCCTGAGACCTACCAATTTAAACTGAAAACGTAGTGTGTGAAAGAATGTAATAGTAATAGCGATCCAGATTCCATCCACCGTTACATAGTCTCTGCACCATATGCTAGACCTTCAGCGTTATAGCCGCTTACATTATCACTGGGACGACACCCAGGGCAACACAAAACATGGCTTTCTACTGCCCTCCACTTTTTCAATTCCACCCACAAAGGTTTTTGAAATAGAACTATATCTGGTTAAGTTCCCATGTCCGCCCTTGACCGTGGGCATGACTATTTGAATAGTTTTTAGCTCTGCAGAGTTTGCACACTTTACCCACAAGAGACAGTTCACTCATTGCCCCCACACGATTCCTTAGTCGTGCGGTTGAGCAAACCATCACAGTAACCGTTCAAAATACCTCGCCCCTTCCATCATCTCGCCCTATGGGTCGCTCCCACTTGCGGTGGGTCCCATACGTTGGGCGGGATGTTCTACTTCTGAACGTCTAGCAGTTGGCTACCCACACTTCTAGCACGCCACATCAGAACTTCACCCTCTACGGGTGTCCCATTAAAGCCCGCCACATAGACATCCGCTTGCACTACCTCACCTCCTCCACCGATGATGATGACTTTCAGGGTCCGGTAAATTTACTAGGCCAAGTTGTAATTTACAGACTTGTGGTTGTACTTATTTTACACAGGAGGTCATGACAAGATTCAGTCCTTAGGGTTATCTAGGCGGTTCTACCACAAACCACACTCTCGTGCACTGCTGCACCATACCCCAGAACCATCCGCCCAGATAGATAAACAATGTGAGGTTTTTGGGAGCATAAAATAATCATATCAACATACACCAGTCATTACCACTATGACTTCCCAAACCAGTTTCTCATGATTAAAAATGATGCTTGGGGCATCTCAGCGCCCCTGAGTATCAAGCAATACTAAGCATGGCGTATAATTACAGACTTATTTTTGAAAGGTTACTATTATAATTTTACTAGGGTGACAAGGTTCATATATTCAATTATTCCAAAGGAGGTGTAATATTAATCAAGTTAAACAATAGGCATATAACTAGAATCTTAAATTAAATGTATATTTCCATATAAAATAATAGCATGCAATTTGATAATTTAAACCAAAATAATTTGCAGAAAATGTAGGCTCAACATGATCAAAGTATTGACTCACCTTGGTCACAGTGAACTGGGGCTTGGTCGTCAAGTGCAGCTGCTTTGGCTTCGACTTCTTCTTCTTTTTTAGACTCGTACGCTATTATAACATGCGCGAAAATTCGGATAAAAAGCAGCAAGGCAAACAAATCCTCTAACAAAAATTCAAATGCACTCTAGATTTCATGATCTTAGTTCCATTGGTTAGATTTTGATTTAAGATGAATTTAGAAATTTATTTCACTCAATTCAGAGTTAAAATGAATTAGTTATGATTATTTGAAGTTCTCTGTTTGAATAAATTCGGAAAATAGCTAAAAGTCTGACAGGCGGGACCTGTAGCCGAATATCGGGAGACAACGTGGTCAGAACAACCGTGTGGTCGGTTTCGACCGCATGGTCGTACCGGCCGCGTGGTCGGTAGCAACCGCGAGGCCGATAACGACCGCTTGGTCGATTTCGACCGCGTGGTCGGTAATTGACCGCATGGTTGATTTCGACCGCGTGGTCGTTTTCGACTTTATGGTCATAATTCTCGACTGTGAGCGATCATGAGTGGTTTTGAGCGGTCATACGGGACACGAAGTGGTCATAAACGACTTTAAGTGGCTGTGAATGACTATGGAGCGGTCGTAAGTGTTCTTGAGTGGTCGTAATTGACTGTGAGAGGTTGTAAACGACTTTGCCCTTGGCCAAATACTCACAGACATGGTTGTAAAGGGTTGCGACCATGTTGGGAAGGGGTGTGCGTGGTCACAGAACGCTTCGACCACGTTGTGAATGGTCGGGAGGGGTTACGACCACGGTATGAGTGGTCGGAGGAGGCGCTTCGATCATGGTGAACAGGGATCGATAGTGTCACTATGTGGTTGTGGGGAGCTACGACTACGAAAATTAAAATGTGGGCAAGTGTCCGACCACATGGTCATAAATGCTGACGTGGTCGTGAGTTCGATCACGTGGTCAGTAGCGACGGCGTGGTCGATAGTCCGACCATGTGATCGTAATGACCGCATGGTCATGGCTTCGACCGCATGGTCGTTGCTTCGACCGCGTGGTCGTAAATGGCTGTTTCACGACCGTTTCCCTTAAAAATTAGATTAAAAACAATTAATCATGGCACATTTGCTACTAATATATGATGATTAATCCAAGATTAAATGTTTAATAAACTCTTTTATGTCCTAACCAATTTTAGTATCTTTTATGGAATTATTTCAGATTTTTCGTGATTTTTCTTAGCTGCAATAGGCTAGCAATAAAACAAGAAAATAAAAGAACCTAAAATACCCTAAGTCTGCGGGAGGGGGGATCGAACTCGGGACCAGGCGCTGAGCGCTAGCCCAGCTAACCAGTTGAACGCGCAGTATTTCTGGACTTACCAGGGGAAAGTAGGTGAAGAGCAGAGAGGTCGGCGTCCAAAACAGAGGAAGTCGGGGTGGCGTACGGGCGGCGGTGTTGCCGGCGAGGAGTGGCCAGAGAGGCACCGAGGGTTGCCAAAATGGAACGACGGTGCCGAGTGGAAACCGATGGACATACCGGTGGGGGCCGAGGATCGCCGAAGCGGGCCAGCGACGTGCGGCGGCGGCGGGCTGGGGAGAAGCTCGACGTGCGACGGCGGCGGGCTGGGGAGAAGCTCGACGCCGGCGATGCACAGCCACGGTGGGGCTCGGCTGGGGGTGGGGATGGCTTTGCCATGTCCTTAGGAGGCTCCGGGGAGAGGGAATCAGATTTGTTCCTCTTCAATCAATAGCGTGTCCTTCGGCCGGCCGTGGGGAAGAAGATGGCGCTGACGAGGCTAGGGGCTCTGGATTTCTAATTAACCGGGGCTAGAGACCAATTGCAAACCAACAACTGCAATGAACCACAATCTCAAGAGAAAATTCATTAACTGCAATAGGCCAATGATTGGCCAAAATCAACTCAAGGAAGATAACAACTTTTCTAAAGAAACTCACTCACAACATCTGCAATTAAGTTACCTGAGGTAACTACATCGCTAACCACATACTACGAACAGTGGTATAACCTGGCAAATGCCAAGACAGTAAATACAATCTCTACATCTTATCATTGACTATCCTCACTCATAATAGTTATAGGAGCAAATCATAATCATACAAGATTATTTCATAATGTAAATCATCAATACAATATGTCAAAAGCATAAATGCAATGCTTGACCCATCACATCCTACTGTGCACCGGTGTGTCAATTTAATAAAATAATTACCACGGACCTAAAGCCCGCTCAGATACCAACTGTAACACCCTAAGACCCACATTACCCTGGGATGCTACTAAAACTACTCTACAACTAGCCAATTTACAAGATAAATTAAACTGGCAACAATTACTAAACAAGATATTATAAGTGGAAGCATAAACAACTAAGGAATAATAGGATAGTGATAGCAATTTAATATTTAGAACATCCTTCAACATTTCAATCTAAACATAGCTCACACTTTAATATTATTAAGATAATGTAAACAAAACTATGCAAAAGTTTAGAATCCTTTCAACTTTATTACAGCATAAAAATAAGATTCACGTGCATCAGTGTGGTGTCGTTCTACCCTTCCCATGCATGCTCAAAGTCCACCTGTAGGGAGGGGGAAACAAGGGTGAGATAAAATCTCAGCAAGCAACCTGTTTAACAAGCTATTCAAACTACAAACAATTATACATCATCATATATAATTCCATACATCTACAATCACAATTCATGTCCACAATTATTAAACCACCACAAACTTTCATGAATCATACCTCTTCAAATTTCAGTTTTATAGGCATATGAATGCAGTCATTTTATCCACAATTAAATGCAAATGGAACATTTAATCTTCCATAAACCACAATAGATTAATCATCAACAATTAATCTTCCATAAATAACAATGTTTATATCATCTACCTCAAATCACCATCAATGACGGTAAAACATTAACAATTAAATCTTATTTAACTACTTTAAAACCTCAACCACTACCACTACCACTACCAAAGGCAATAAAACATATGTATGTCTTACTACAATACTTTAATACTTTCCACATCCACAATTACTAACAATAATTAATACAAGAGAACAGAATCTCATACCACAATCACAATTCTTACCATACACAAGAGACGAACCCCATTCCAAGACCACAACCACAACCCTCTCTCCATCAATAGCTCACAAGAGCCAATTCCACATTACAACTATGAAGTTGTACATTCCACATTACAACTATGAAGTTGTACATTCCACATTACAACTATTAGTTGAAAATTTCACAAAATAACTTCACTACATTATATTGCATATGTATGCAAATGATCATTTCACAATGCAATGCATATGAATGCTATGCTCCACATCACTCTTGCCCGGGCAGGAATTGCAATGCATCGTATTACGGTAATATACGATGCTTCCCACGGGCTAAGAGGTGCATCGTATTACGACAATATATGATGCTGTACCGGTACGGTCGCGGCTATGTGCGGCGCATCCACATATACATATGACTTGATATGATATGATAATCATAAATCACATTAATCCATCCTCAAAGGAGCATCATCATGCTCACAACATATCCACATACACCACATGTTATTTTTCATGTTCCACATTATAACATTAAGCAAGAATTCCACATGTCTACTAGTAGATTATCAGCGTAACAATGGATAAATACTTGCTACCATCTCTACAATTAAAATACCATGCAATCATGGCATAATGTATCAAATTACGATAATAATGTAAACTGAAAGTAGAAGGAATAACAAGTTAAACGGTAGCAACCACCGCTACGTTTACTTGCCTTAATCCGACGAAGCGAAGTAAAATCAAGAGCGCTCAGAGACAAGACCACCTGTCCAAAAGGCATCTCTCAGCACAAAGCACAGCATACAAAAATGACATAATAATTATAAACGTCGTTAGAAACCCGAACCCGCACAATCTCCTCTCCGCTCAACAATTTAGCAAACTACCCTCTGCAGTAGCGCTGCTTAACATTTTCGTATCTTTAAAAATATAGATCCAAATACAGAAAACGATACCTCTCTGGATTCATGACTTAAAAGCCTACAATTGTCATGTAGAACACCTATTTTTATTTTGATCATAGCTAAGAGTAATTTAATGCCCAAAACAGAGGAAGAACTCTGTTCTGGCAGATTGGACAGCAGTATTCAAATGCGTGCCAACAACATTACAGAAGTCTAAAAATTTGGAATTTTATACAACAGCTAGATATCTAAATTATCTACAACTTTCTCAATTACGGTCATGATCATAAAAATAATTTACTACCTCTAATTCCCATATTACCGTCGGTCTATACCAATCTGCTCGCCTATCAAACAGCAGTATTCTCGACCCCGTAACTCCCCGATCCCACGGTAGAAAAATCCAAAACAAATACAGGAAATGCACCTGGAAGTCCTATATAACTTTCCTTTTGGGAGTGTCCGCAGGAAAATTCGTTTACTAGGTCAAAACCACGCGATTAGACACGCATCGCGAATCAATCTACAGGCAGACAACAGCTAATCTCTAATCGGGCAATTAATCTATTAACTACCTTCAAAATCCGTGCCAAGAACCCTAATTAATCTAAAAGACAGAGGATTTGGGATGGGAAAAAATTACCTAGATAAAGAATTTTCCCACTTTTTCCCTCCTCTTCTTCTTCTCCTTCTTTCTTCTTCCTTCTTCTCCTTCCTTCTCCTTTCTTCTCCTTCAATGGTAGCAGCACTTGGGGCACCAATGGCAGCAATAGGGGAGGAGGCACCCAAGGTGGTGGGGTGGTAGCTGGATGGGGGAAAGAGGGAGGAGATGGGAGGCCTAGGGTTTAAAAGAAAAAGGGGGAAGGGGTGCGGCTTGGGCCCCTTGGGCCTTGGCCCAGGGCAGTTGGCCCACTCCCCAGGCGGCCAAATTGAAATTTAAAAATAATTTTTAATATATTTTATTCATTTTCAATGTTCTACAATTTATATTTTTTCCTTCCCACGATTTACCGAAAAACCGGCGATTACGGGATTGTTTTAAAAACTTACGCCGCAACAACGTTCGGGATATTACGGCGGCGGCAGGCGAGCAAGTGGAGCTGAGCTCGGCGGCGGCATGGCAACAGTACGTGCGACGAGACGAGGCGGCCAAAAGGTGACGCAAGCTAGCATGGGGAGTCATTGCGTGTAGCAGGGCCGTGGTCCAGGCAACCTGTGACCGGCACAGGAGGTATGGCGCGGTGGTTGCGCGTCTTTCGGCCGTGCGACGGGAAGGGGTGACTGAAGCATGGAGGTCCAGCATTGATGGAGAGGAGAAAGCAACAGGACGGCGGTGGGGCCCTGGTGACACGAGCTCGGGGTGCATCGGGGACCTAGAGGAGGTTAGAGGCTTCTTATAGCATGGGGGAAGCTGCTGTAGAGCCGCTGTGGCCGGCGACCGAAGCACAGTGCACGGTATGGAATCCAGCATGGAGCGGCAGGGTAGGGTATGGCGGGGGCGTGCGAGGCGCATGGGGAAGTGATGGCGAGGGGATGTTTGCCGCAGGGCGACGTGCACGCAGGGCACGGGCAGCGACAGACTGACCATGACAGGGCATGTCGGAGTGAGGGCCGACATAACAGAGGCAGGTGCAGTAGCTAACGAAGGTAGCGTGGGAGGCGCACGGCCGATGCGGGACGTGACGAGAGCAAGCGGTGAGAGGACGGGCGGCAGGGCATGGCGATGGCAATAGGAGTTGGTGCGCGGGGCTAGGGTGTTAGCAGAGCGAGGCGAGCGCTGAGAGAGACGAGGAAAGGGAGAAGCCGAGCATGACGCTAGGCGTGCGAAAAAGAAAAGAAAGGAGGGAGAGAGAAGAAGGCTGGGAGCCGAGCCCTCGCACAGAGAAAGGAAGAGAGGGAGAGAAGAAAAAGGTGGGGAGGGCCCACATGTGAGTGAGAGGAAAAGGAAAAGGGGAGAAAAAGAGAAAATGAAGGGCTCACGCCAAATTTTGAAATTTGAATTTTTAATTTAAAATTTTAACTTTCACGAGTTTTGCATGACTTTCAAGATTTTGAATTCTTAGTTTAATTATTTAAATACGAGCTTTTAATATTTGTTCGGCCATTTCTTTTCATTTTTATTTGATTTCCGAATTTTGGTTCTTAGCGTTTTAAACTCACAAAATTATTTCGTATCTTTTGTCGTCAAAATTCTTATTTGTATTTGAGATTTCTTTCCAGTTATGATTTTGTTTAGCACAAAACTCAGAAAAGTCCAAATAAGATCTTGTCACTACCATTAAGATGCAAATAATAGTTTTAAACTCTTCGCGATTTCAAACACTCGAAATTTAGGATGTTACAATTACTTACCCCTTCTGTGCTTTGAGACTAGTATCATTTTTGTTAGAGTAGAATGTATGAAAACACTATTATAATAGAAGTTGTCATTACCTTGCCTTATCGTCCTGCACCACCTCCGATCTGGCCGCTGCCCCACCTCATGTGCCGTCACCTCTATGACATGCTGCCATGGCTGAGGCTTGAGATTCGAGCAGCCACCCACACCGCACCGCCATGTTGCCTCGGCTGAGGTCCTCACCAGCCCCTTGTACGAGTCGCCGTCGAGGCCTAGCCGTAGGGCATCCCGATTATAGCTGGCCCACATGAGCTGTACCAGGCCAACCGGGCCAGAGAACAACCCAATTGAGCGTTCGAGGCATGTTGACTGAGATTTTGGCAAAAAGGCCCTCAAAATTTTGCCAAATTAAGGAGTCCTCATTTTATTAAATATAGGTCCTTGGGCCCAAATTTTTGCAGATTATACCTCGGGATTTTTGTACAAGGGAATCTTGCAAAATAAACCCTAGAAGCATTATGATTTTATTATTTAGTCCATTTGATTTTATTTTATTACCAGAAATAGTTTTTCTGCCATGGAAATTGTTTCTTTGCTTAAAAAAATATAGAAAAATTACTGGAAACTAATTTAACGTTGTACTCAAATATTGACTCGTTTCACCTATTTCTGAGCCAATTATCGATTGTTGCTCTACATAATGTAGACAAAATTACTAGTACGAGGACCATGCCAAAAGGGGAATTGTTGGAGCTGTATCATGGCTGCTGCAACTACCTCTACTAGGAATTGGATGTCAGAGATCACCTCACAACTAGGGGCATGGATAACTTCTTGAATAGAGATGGATATGCTTCTGTTGCAAATAAGGCATGGGTTTTGAACTATATCAGGAACAACATATGTGTTGAGTTGGGCTTGGAGCGGATATCTACAAGAGATCCTTGTGACCTCTAGGAGGCTCTAAAGGAATGCTTTGACACACTAAAAAGGATGCATCTTTGCTATGAGGCTTTCAGCACTTGTTAATGCTGGATATGCAGATAAAATTTTGTATCTGCATTCAACCTGGACCTCGTAAGCACTGCCAATGTTTCTAAAGATGCATAGAACAGACCTAACAAAAGAGGATATGATTGAGCACGCTATCTTAGCTCTATCGGCAGTGATGATTGCTATTGTGATATGTGAGACCATGTGCAGGTCATCTTATGGTTGAGATGAGTAATTGAATTTGGTTTGCGAGAGTTTGAGGAGTTTGAGTTTGATTTGAAGTGTTTTCATCTTTCAGTGTTGCTGTCAGATGAGAGTGGTCTGATTCGTCAGTGAATGGTGGTCAGACCAATGGTTGTGGTGTGACTGGGTTGTGGTAGCTGGTTGCTTTTTTCCAGAGGGATATTTCTATGAGTGAGCTGAGGTTGGAGGTGGTGGTTAGAATGGTATTTGGTTAGCAGTCTAACCGGCCATAGTGCTGGTGGTCAGACCAGCTTGGTGGATATGGTTAGGCCACTCTCCTATTCACGAGGAGATAATGGGTGGTCAGATAGACCTGTGGTTGGTGGTTTGACTGGTACTGTCAAGGCAAAATGCAATGTGTTGTGTGCGTGTGGTGTTGAGGCTGTGTTGAGCCATGGCTGTTAGTGGCTTTGGACTAGGGACTAGGCAGGGAGGCTGAGGTCAAAGCTGGTTAGGGTAAGTTTGGGTGAAGACATGGGGTTATGTTGTGTTGCATGATGTATTGTTTTGATTAACATTAGTCAAGTACATGGAAGTTGTGCTCGTGATGGTTGCATGGTCTTTGGATGTGCAGGTAGCTTGGAGAACATTAGCGGTCAATAGCAATTGACTAGGACTAGGTAGGACAGTCCAGGTCTGTGCAGTCGGGTATATCTAGGTGAGACTACGTGGCTCAGGTGGAGAGCACAAAAAAGACAAGGATCATGAAGAGGCAAGTTGGTACATGTGGTGGGTCGATGCAAGTAGAGACAATTTGGGGAAGACTGGATGCGTGAAGACTTGATAGCAAGTCATTGAGCACCACAGGCTATATGTCAAAGTATGCAAAGATGTTTTGATGTGAAGGTCTAGTTTTGGAGATGCTTCAAGGACAAGACAAGCTTAATCGGGCTATTGGAGCCAAGTAGAAACAGTGCTTTGAGAAGTGTGCGTGTGCAAGTATAATGTCTGCTATATTATTGGGTTATCGGGTTAGCCTATGTGTGAATGGATACTATCCAAATGTGTTGTTCATATCTATGGTTTGGAGGTGGAGTGATTGTCTTGGCCACCACTATAATAGGAGGGGAGGAGATGGCTTAGGGGTTAAGCTAAGTAGAGTAGAGTTAGGGTTAGTATTTTCGAAGGGAACTTTTGAGATATAGAATGTGGCTCTTATGCTTGAGTTTTTTATCATCTTTAGGCTTTTTGATTGGCTAAGGATTGACTATAAATATTCATTTACAAGCATCAATATATTTATCAAATTCGTCCAAGTCCTCTCTTATGCTCAAGTGTTGATTTCCTAATTTGGCTTGGTTTTTTGTGTTTCTCCTTCTCTTAATCTTTGTTTGTACCAAGGATGTGTAAGTAATGAAGATATCTTTTGAAGATTTGATCCCATCTATGTAGGCACCTTCCATAGCAAATTCTTATGGTTGCCTAGTTTTGGCTAAAGAAAGGGTGATTTTGAGGATTTCACTCTTAAGGGCTTTTGGCCTGGGTTCTTGCTATTATTTGGATTGTTAGGATATGTGAGAGTAGAACCAAGGTAATCTTGATCGTCCTTTACCCATGAGCAAGTCTTGGTTCAAGTTCTTATGTTTTACCAGGTTTTAGTACATCCTTCCTTCGAATAGAAAAAGGTCTAAACTTTGGCAATGATCTTCTTGATCTATGATTGGAATATGTTGCTGATAACGTAGAGAATGTGCATGCTTAATTTCAAGTGATTTAAAGCCTCAGTTAGAAAGTTGTGCAAGATTGTCTCTCTAGTTGTGTTGATTTTGACGAGATGTCAGACTACCCATGTAAGAGAGGTCTGACTGCCAGGAGGAGGTCAAACTGCCCTACAAAGTCAGACCACCCATTGCACTATGGTTAGATCACCTAGGCATGTCCAAACTCATTTGGCTTGATTTTTCTTGGAGCTTTCTTTGTGAGTTGTAGGCTCTAATCTTCAAGCTCCTTATAGCTATTGGAGTCCAGGAAACATGGTCTTCATGAGGGAAAAGATATGCAAAATGCATTTGTCTATGTAGGCTCTTATTCACCCCCTCTAGTTGTTATCACTCCTACAATTGGTATCAGAGCTGGTTTGCTCTTTTGTGATGTTCATTGATCTTTGAGCATGGTAGTTTTGTGAGTCTTTTGGTTCATCTTCTTCTGACTCTTTGGCCGATGATCATGTGAGGCATAGGTCTTTTCAAAGAAGTTTGGCCAGGGATCAATATTGTTGCATGTGTGATTCTTTTGGCCACTTTACCTATATGTACTCTAGTTCCAGGCTTGAGTACGGCATGGAGTCCGATGAGGAGAAGGAACCTGATGGCATGTGTGGAGTAGCCTCCCACCGGTTCCCCGTGGCCATCAAAATCCATTTTGCCCCTCCCCTGCGCCTCCCAGCCCTCCCCTCATTGGCACCATCATCCACCATAGTCGTGCCCCCATCCCGCCTCTGCTTCTCCTCTGTTTTGCCTCTTCTCATTACCCCTCTCTCTATCTTACAAGGATGCCCCACAATCAGTTCTCCCTTTTTTAATTTAAAACCCAAATGGAATATTCCCTAAAATATTCTCTCCTTTTCCATTTTTCGCATTTTCTCCTCTGTTCTAGCTCCACCTGAACCCATTCATTTTCCTAAATTCATATAAAATTACAATCTACCCATTTCTACCTACCTTTTGAATTTTTGGAATTTATTTTAATGTAGTTTGCCCTTGCTATGTTTGCGTATAAATTGTGATATTTCTGAGGAGATCTACTATGTCGATGACTCTCTCACCACCAGACTTCTTAGCAAGGCAAGTTACACTGCTAATCATGTTGAAACTAATATTTCAAATTATTTATATTCTATTTTAAATTATTATACATGCGTATTTTTATTCAAGCATAGTTTAAATTCTAGTTTAAACTTTAGATAATTCATAATTCCTTGTTTATTTACAAAATTGGCATTGGTCACACATTACCTTGTCACCCTAGAGTGAAACTCTAGTTAGTACACTAGTATTGACTAGACACTTTGTAGAATAGCTTAGACATGCATAGAGATGAATCTAGGCTAGGGAGATTTTATTTATGAAATATTGTTTATTAAAATGTATTCTTGACTTTGGTAAATCAAGAAGATGTACACAACGTTTAAAATAAAATAAAAGTATAATTTAGACTTAGGCAAATGGTTAGATGGTGGGTGCTTGGTGGCACAACGTGGATGCTTGGTGACACAAGAGGTATATGGAAAAGTCTGCCTAAGTCAATTAAGGATATGTCTGTAAGCTACTTCTACAAAGCCACATCATACTACCACAAGTATGACATGTGATAAACCTAGCTAACTAATTTGCAGGTCCCAACCTTGGTTTTGCTACAGGTTGAGTGTGGGCATGGCAAGGCCACGGAAAGTCTCACATGACACAAGAGGGGGCCCCAACTTAGTGGACTCTATATTGTGGTGAAACCTTAGTGGGGCCTGACCAGGTTGGCGATTTCACATTATAAAGGTCTTATGATAATCACTTAGTAGCATGTCTAAGGAAGCGTGTTATGGCTGATAATATAAGTTGATTATCGCTTGTGGGTAAAGTTGTATAACCTTTGTAGAGTATATAAACTATTCTGAATAGCCGTGCTCACGGTCATAGGCAAGCCATGTAAAGCTTTTCATGGGTTAGGTTTTTTCCAAAACTTAGTTAAAATGAAAGATGAGATCTTTTTAGAAAACATGGTTCAGGTGGGATACACGTTGATAGGTTAGTGTTAGGTTGGACATGCACTAATGATATTAATTTAATTAAAACAATATTTATTTACTTATTGCATTAAATTCAGCAATTTATAGCTATTTATTGCATTTACTTCAATTTGGCTTTACGATTAAACAACCATATTATACCTTCCTTTAATAATATCCATGCATGCATTAACTCTGTTATTGGTGTAACTTGTGGAGTACATTTTTGTACTCACCCTTGCTTAATTCCGTTACTCAGAGGAGGACTCTTCAACTTCGGTGAGGACCTTGATGAGTAGGCCACGTCGCACAGTCGTTTGCTTATGGGCAGACTGGATGGGCTTCTTCTACTTTGGTTTTTCTTCCACTGCTATTATTTAGTTTTGGCCTATGGGTCATGGGTGTAAACTTTGACCATTAGGCCCATATTTACATAATTGATAAATGTCATTATGATTGATATTTATTTTTGTTTTTCACTTTGTGCAGTAGCTAATCTTGGACTAGTACGATTTACACAGAGGATCCAGAGAGGTGTTATTTCTGGGTCTAACAACCATCCATAGGCAACTAATTGGGGGTAAGGCCCTAGTAACCGGCGTCCTCATTATCAAAACCTACCACATAAAAGTAACCACACGACGGGTCTTCTTTCACATCATCTGAATATATTCAGCAAGCAATCATGAGTATGAAAACTATACTCTGCAAGATTTTATAGCAAAGTATTATATTATGCAAGCTGAGAAAAATGTAGCTGCCTATTCTAGTTTAATTTGCACAAAACTATCTTTTATTTGCTATAAAGAGTAATGGGTTGCAAACAAAAGTTGTAAGAGCATTTGAATTTGATAAGCAATTAATATTAGAGCATAAATAGCACATTTAAGCAAGTGGCTTGCTATCCTAAAAGCCAAATAGTGGAAATTCCCTTTGTAGACCAAGTTATGCATGGATTTCCTATCCATATATTCCCAAAACCATTTTACAAGATATAAAGTTACTTATTGTAGGATATAACCAAGCTTTATCCACAATTGGGGACACGACTATTCAAATAGATTTACACTCTACAGAGGTTATATAACTTTTCACACATGACATAAACATCCTACCATATTATACATATCACACGGTACCATAGGTACTCTGATTTGAGAGTTCATAATGAAGCTTGTACATTACCGATCATAACTACCATTGTGCTACGATGCCTTCTTAAGATGAGGAGTGCCCCTCAACGTCCCAAGATCACACGATGTGTTGGTAAGCCTTGCTTGAATCAGTGGCCCCTACGAACATGGATAGACCTTCATGCCCACAATAGCCCAAAATCACCTGCAATCTACCATCCACGATTGAGTTGCTAGAACACAGCAACTTATTATGTTAAGGTCTTCCCATAGAGGCATTCATTGTTGTACGAATGTACTTCAGTCTATGGCACAATAGATCAGTCCTTGATGACCTAGGAGAGACCATGACAATCCAATGTCTCGTGCAACTACACCGGTCTCTACAATCACTCATCTAATCTAAAACATGTTTTTCATTTTATTTGATAACCAAAATAATATAAGTATCACCTCTAGACCATTTCATAAATGTCTCCTATTTTTGAACAATTTAACCAACTTGCAACCTAGCATAACTAGTACTGATAGCAGTGGATATCAATACTATGGTGACAATAGTGAGGGTATAAATTTATTAAGGTAGGGTCTATGCAAAAATTGGATACAACTACCAACCTCACTAATATAGCGATATTTATCGAAATTACACACATGCATAATAATTTTAAAACACAACATAAATATAATAGTAAAATATAGGGTCAAAATGGTCAAAGGGAGTGCTTTCCTTACTTGTTAAACTCTTGATCTTGCTCTGGAGAAGCATTGGAGATTTCCTAACGTCGATATTTAAGCCAAATAATATAAATAAGTGCCAAATAAACTCAACATAGAGAAAATCCAAGTATTCTTGTAGATTATGGAAGTTCATGATTTTATAAAAAATTTAGAAATAAGATTCATTTAATTTAGAGTTCATATGCAAAAGTTATAAGTATTTGAATTTGGTTTGATTTGAAAAATGCTAAAAAGGAAAAAGGGAAATACTGTGCATGAAATTTTAATTTAATTTTAATTTTTCTTTCTAAAGGAAAACATGCATTTGTTGCGTTGTTAGACTAACAGATGGGGCCTACTAGTCAGAATTTTATTATTTTTCTAAAATGACTAACATGCGAGGTCCATTTGTTAGTGACACAAAACCTAAAACTGGTTTTAATTACAAATCTAACTAATTATCCTACTAAGGCCTACATGTTAGTGGCTTATTAAACCTAACCAAGATTAGTTAGTGCTAATCTAGTCTCCTCAGTGGGGTCCACCCATCACAGAGAAGAAATAGGGGAGGCACGGCTCAGGCGTGGTCGAGCTCATCGATGGCAAAGTGGCGACGACACAGGCTTGGGCAATGGCAAAATGGATTAGTAGGACCTGAGAGAAGCTAAGGGTAGCACAGTGATGTTTGCAGTGGTCCAACGCAAAGGCATGACGGTGTGAGGCGGCGATATCACTCGATCGCACGGGTGAAGACAACGACAAGGGTCAGCTCTTGCCCAAGGATGGGCACACTAATCAAAGGAAACTATGGTGAACCCAATGGGCCTAGCATAGGCACCAATGGTTACCAAAGCAATGCTGGCGACGTGCAACAGCGACGACGCAATGAGTGGCCATGGTGAAGTCTAGATAAACAACTCTAAACTCAAATCTAACTAGCAGATGAGTATCTAGGAAGTACTAGGAGCTCACCGCGAAGGTTAGCGGTGATGGAGGAAAGCCAGCGATGATGGTTTCACGGTGTCAGCAGTCCTCAACGAAGGAAAGGATACAAGAAGAAGCATGTAAGCTTACACACACGCTATGGATGATGAGAAGGGGAGGAATTGCCTAGACACTCACTGAAAGTAGTGGGAAACGGCGAAAATGGCGGTGGTGACCAAAAATAGAGAAGATACGTAGTGTTGGGATCTCACTATAGGAATGAAGAAATTGAGGAAGGGAATGCAATAATAGGGAAAGGAACACGATGTGACATGGGCGATGCGAAGCGACTCACCGGAGCTGTAGGAACAGTTTGGCACATAAGGGTGCATCGGCTGGATAGGAAGACGATGACGGTGGTGGTGCTCTCCACAACTTCTTCTGCAAGGCAAGCAAGGCGGAGGTGAGTGCGACGCCCAAGAAGGAATATGATGTGTGTTTTGAGGGGAGGGAACCTTACCAGCGGTAATGGTGATTCACAGTGGGCTCACCGGTGCCGAGAACAACGGTCGTGTTCCCGCTAAACCAAGGAGTGAGATGCTCTAGTCCATGGAGGGAGAGTGAGAGCGGTAAGCTAGGAAAAGATGACATGCTCAATTTGGCCTATAAGGCCGAGTTGGAGTGGGAGTTATCGTGAGATGCCACGATATGGAGAGAAGAGCGTGTGGCGGGTCAGCTTTTGCGCCGATGGGGAGGTGACCTGAGAATGGAGGTGGATGGTGGCAGTGTGAGGGTTTCCCGATGGTGGTGATCTTGGTGGTCAGGAAAGTAGGTTGGATGACGGATCGGACCTAGGAGGCGGTGTTGGTGAAGGCACGGAGGATGGTCAGGTCGACGTTGTAGCGATGGACGCAACCATTGCTGAGGCCCAAGGTTAGCAAGGATCTCCAGGAGTGGACGAATAGGTCAGGATTCTATCTGACCATCTCTCCTAACACTAAAACTATAGCCTAAAGCCTGGTCCCATCCAGTCCAAACAGGCTCAAAAACAATTGGTCTAAAATTCATCTAATCTAACCATAATTTGGGCTGGTCTGGTCCAAAATCCTGGACGGCCCAAGCCCATTAGCTGCCCTAGTTTTGGGATGTTACAAAGCTCCGAATGCAGCCTTAGCCATTCCAACCCTGCGTCCCTGCCCTGTTGTATGAGTGGAATATATAGCACATTGCTCAATTAGGCTAGCATTTCTATTCAAAGTTTTATAAACCAGTGTTTGAAACCATTTTATTACCATTAAATTATTAGAAAAATGGTGACAGAAGAAATGATGTATGCTAGTGCTAGGTACACCAATCGGAAGAATATATGGCTAAGGATGAAATTTTGCTACTGATTTCTAATCTTCTATTACAGCTTGGCACACTTGGGATATTGTAGATTGCAGTCGGTCAGACAATTAGTATGTTACTTATAACAAAGTCTGAATTGGTAAGAAAACAAAGTGATGTGAAGGAATTGTTATTCAATGGGTTTTGAAAAAAAACTGGTGTGGTATTTCGAAGGAAAATATATGAAACCCGCAAACTTAGCCTATTTTTGGTCATCGGCAAGGTTTCCTATAGTGTAGACCTGCCATATTCAACCATTTACTCTTCCTCAGAATTTTGTACTGAAAGTGTTGTTCAGATTTCTACTGCATGTTCCACACATTTGCCTGTGAAGGGCCTTCTAGCCAACAATAGCTATTATCCAATGGGAGCTCGTAACTCTTGAGATAGGCATACCTACGGTGTAAGTTTTAGAGAGACAGTCACAAATCATATATTACCTGCAGTCCATTCATGTGAGTTGTATACCGCAACAATAGCTGATTAATGCATGCTTTTCAAATTTTCACAATGCTGTAACAGTAGTATGTGTATGAGCAGCAATCTTCAACCATCTAAGGAGATAATCATCTATTTGCAGCAAACAACTAACGAAAAATACAGAACAACTACAACTACATGCAATGTATATCGTTTTTTGACATCCACTACTATCACTTAACAGTAACATGTGTATGTAGAAAGAGGAACTAAATACTGTTCTGATATGGACCAAGGGACTTTTTTTTTAGATTTGGACCAAAGGACTTCATTAGATGATTAGAGGCAGATGCCACAATACTAACCCTATCCCAATCTTTAGGTTCTGCTGCATATCTGCTCATTAGAAGAAAGCAGCTTTACTTCTCCAAATAAACACAATAAAGTTCTCTTATTGGCTTGTACTATTTGCTACCAATCTACAATGGGCTATCATCTGGCCAAAAAATCTTGCAAGTACTAAGATGGTAGCTCCTTACTATTCTTTTCCTAAAAAAACCCTAAAACTGTTACCCAATATACCCAATAGGATAATGAGAACTTTCAGATGCACACAACACACTGATTTCTCCCATAGGTTGCACAATAAAAAAGGATCCTGATAGCTGCCCAATAGAACTTTAGTGTTTCTTTGGAATGTAGGAATTGAGAAACACAGAAACATGTAACAAATGCTGTGTAGTTGGACCACAAGAATTTTAGTGATTGACAACGTTGTCATAGACTCAAAAGGAAAATTTCCAATAGGTTTGAATAGATGTTTGTTTTCCTTCAAAATTTTTATGATAGTATATCATTTCACCTTCCCTTGGATCGCTCTACTGTTTTTAGTTTCATGCAATTCTTATCAGCATCAAGCAATGAAATTAGAATATGTCGTGGATGTCCATTGGGGTAAACACTATACTAGACATTCTCAGCAGGCTCTAGGCTCAGGTTCGGCCAACACTTCAGCCTCTTCCGGCAAGATGTGATAAGTTACAGCCTCTTCCGGCAAGATGTCATACCGGGATTCAGGTGGGCGAGCGGATCGGGACTCGGGCGGTCAGACGGAGTCAGGCGGACGGTCAGACTAGGATTTCAGAAAGGTTGCTAGTATTAGAAAAGAGTCCAGATTGGCTTAACAAAACCAGTTATATATGATATGTGAGTCGGATTAGGGTATTAGAATTGGTGTCAGTTTTGCACAAGCCTGATATATAAGGGCACAATTTGTAATCTAGAGAGCAAGCAAGAAATAAAGTATCTTCTATTCCCAAAACCCTAAGTCTTAAGCTGGAACTCAGCCACGGCAAGGCAGGGAGTGCCCAACCGGCAGACCGAAGACTAGATCCATCCTACCCATCCATACAACCTAAGATCAAGAGCTAAGATTTTTAACAGATTGGTATCAAATTCCATGGCTGACGATCGCATATCCACCAAGCTGCACAAACTGAAGGAATTGATCGACCAAGCCATGCAGCGCCAAGAGGAACAATCCACCGCTCATGAACAACTACAGGTGACTGTTCGGGAACTTGACGGATGGGTGTCCCTGCCATCCATGATCAACCGCACTGCAACTTCATCGACTCGATGCCCTTCTGTTGATCACGCTGGAGCACCCCCCTAGGCCAATTCTTCAAGGTCGACTTTCCATTGTTTGATGGTACATCTGATCCTTTGGAATGGCTTTCCCGCTGTGATCAATTCTTCCATGGCCATTGCACCCTCGAGAAAGAAAAGGTATGGCTTGCCTCCTACCATATGACTGGTATTGCTTAATAATGGTATTATAAATTGGAACGATCATAAGGGATCCCAACATGGCCTCGATTTTAATGTTCTTGTCAGCTGTGTTTTGGACCACCCTTTAGATCAAATCCTTTCTCCGAGTTGGCTCTTCTCAGGCAGACGGGTTCTGTTGAGGAGTAAGTGAGAGTAAATGAGGTGTGGAGAGTACTATAAGCTCAAGTATGTTAAATGATGTCTCAACTATCTGTCCCTAAGCTGGTGGAGGGGTATTTATACCCCACCAACCAAATTTAATCGTTAAAGGCAAAATCCTAAAAAAATCAAGGCAAGCGATAGTATCACTATTCATCAGCTAGTACTATTGCACCTATACTAATAGCACATAACGGCTATAGCAGAGCCCCTAAACTAGCCATTGAAAATGTGATGCGGTACTACCACCGTTGTAAGTCCGGTAGTTCTGCTCTTTGGTAGTTTCAATTTCTGGTGCGGTACTACTGATTGTCTTGAGGACCAATACTTGGTCCTCTCTGGAAAAGACATACCTCTCATGAATTCAAAATTTCTGGGGTCCGATAGTATTGCTTAAGAGTTCGGTCATACCACGATGCGGTAATACCGCTAGGAAACTCCAATACACCGTTTTCCAGAGAAGCAAATAAGTTTGAAAAGGAATTATCTAGAAAAAATGTACTGCCAACTAAACCTTGGTACTTCCATGTTGCGGTAGTACTGTACTACTTTCCCCGACATACCGTACGGTGGTAGTACCAATTTTTCTAAGAATGCACATTTGGCTTTCAATTTTAAATTCTAAGTGCATACATAATCCTAAATTGATCCAACTGGTACAAGAACATATTGTGAAGCTACTAGTCATGATCCTTCTTAATAGTGTGGTATCTAACCTAAAATTTGGTATTCCATCATTTTCTTCTAAGACCGGTAAAATCAAAAGGGATTCTAGACTACTTATACTTTTGTCTTGAACTATATTGATATTCATGTTGTCCTTTAGCATGCAATTCCAGATTGTCACATTTGTCACTGTGAATAAACATGAAACACTGAATAAACATGTTAGTCCCATATTCACATATTATCATTAATTACCAAAACCATTTTTAGTGGTCTATATGCTTTCAATCTCCCATTTTTGGTAATTGATGACAACCCAATCAATATGCGAGAAAGATTTAGTTTTGAATATACCACTTGTTGAAAAACTAATTGTATATTCTTGTTGTGACTTTGAAAAACAAGTAATTCTTGCAATGAGCTCAAATAAGTTATCAGAATTATTTGCTTTTTAAAGTCATTACAATGAAAACTCTTCTTAAACATGTGCAAATAAATGAGAAGATACTTTGCAAGCACATGTTAAGACTTTTGAGAATTTTGGCGAAGATTCTTTTGTTTGTTGAACTTGAGAGAATTGACAATACTACAGTCAACACAAAATAAAGATTGCAATTCACAGAGAATAACTTAACCATATTACCAAGTGTCAAGTTCAACAATATTAGTGTAACATCCCAAAAATGGGGTATTGAAAAATGAGAAGAATTTAAAATCTTTTGTTGACTTTAGGTGTTATTTAAAATTTTCATTCTTTGCTAAATAATTTAAATAACAAAATCGAAATCTTGAGATCAAGAACCACATATTCTAAAATCAACTTGAACATAAATTGAAAATTCAAATTGAATTTAGTTATCAAAAAAATAAATTGAATAAAAATGAAATTTAAAAGCAAAACGATATTAATTGGCCTTCAATCGAATCGACCAAGAGTTTTAAATTTGGAATTCGAAGCAAAAGTCTAAAAATTCCAATTTTGTTCTCTTTCTCTTTTCATCCTTCCTGTGCCATGTGGGCTTGTGTTCTTTTCTTCTTGGTCTCTCTCTGCAACCAGACTCTCCCTCTCTTCTCTCTTTCTTCCTCCCCCTTTGTCCCCTCTCTGGCGCCTGACCGACCAGCCGTGCCCCCCCCACATGCGCTGCCACCCACATCATGTGTGGTCGTCCTTGCCCATGTCTGCCATGGTTGACCTCGTTGCATCACTCTACTCTTCTTGGCTCGGCCTCGCCTCCCGTGCGCATGCCCTTTGCTATCTCGTGTCACCTTCGTTGCATTGTGCCATGGCCCTGCCGCCCCCATGCCCAGCTACATCCTGCCTCTGCCTACCCGGTCTTGACCTCCCCCACTCAGCGACTACGCCCAGGTCGGTCGTGCGCCAAGTCTCGTCACGCCGGTCACGCTCATGTCGCCTCACCATCACTTCACCCTTCCATGCCCTGCTCCTGGGTCAACGACAACAGTAGTAGAACAGCCCCTCCCCTTCGTAGCTATAAATGGTCTCGGCTCAATTCTTGCCTCCAGCACTCCTGCCTTCCTTGTCCCCCTTTCCTCCTCTTGTTTATTATCTAGAGCTAGCACTGGCCGTCGCAACGCCTCAAGGACTCAACCTTTCCGGCGAGTTCCCTTGTGAGCCAACCACGTCATGCCATGTTCCTAGGCCTCACCTCTCTCCCCTACTAATTAATTGGAGTCTCAGCCACCAGAGATCACCGGAGTCACCATTCCTCCAATATCGGCCACCACCGCCTTCCTCGCCGCCATCTCCAACTTGGCACAAGGTTCCTTGATTCCTCAGGTATGGAGCATCATCACGTGGCCCTGAAGCTTCCCCAAGCACCTCCGGTCTTCCCCCCACCTTAGCTCGTCGGCACCGTGCACCTGCTTGCGCCGCCGCCGACCACCGATGCCAATGCTCCTCGTTGCCTCCCTACCACCATCGGTAGCATGGTAAGCTTCCCCACAGCTCACTCTTGCTCATGCTCCTCTCCAATTTCTCCCTCTCCCACCATGGCGGCGCCACCTCATTCTGCCCCTGCTCCAACCACTGCAAGTCGATGCTGGCCACCCATGGCGCCTTCTCGGCCGGAGACATGACCTCCAACAGCTTCCTCACCCCTTGAGCTCTCCATTTTCTCTGCTCACTACCTCCCTCCAGCTGCCCTCTCGCTGGCGGTGAACCCACCACCATGCACCCCTGGATCCTCTGTTTCAGCCCCCCTTTCTTTTGTCTCCTATGAACAAAGCCTCCCCCTCTCAGTGTATTATCCAATGACAAGTGGGCCACCTAATCTAGCAAATGGACTAAGTAGTGGAGTTTTGATCTTAGTTAAGCTATTGCAGCATGTAAAAATTAAGGTGCTATCAAAATATAAGTTTGCATAAATAAAAATGAGAGTAGAATTTAATTATGACCAAAGTCATGCCAATTAAAAATGCTAGAGAATTTAATGGGCATTAACTTCTTGTCAACCAAGGTTTATCAAGATCATGTGAATATTCAATACAAGAATTTAATCTTGCATATTACCTCAAGATTGAGATTTAAAACTTTTCAAAGATAATTTCTAATGCTCTCAAGGTTACTCTAGAAAGTCGAATACTGATCGCAAATCTTCTCCAACACAAGTGGTCTGAACAATAATATCATATCGATATTTCCTGATCAGAATTATTAGATGCAAGTTAAAGATAATTGGCATGACAAGACATTTCTGCATAAAATGATAGATGTTATTTGCTCATCCTCAAAAATCATGAAGCCCTGTTTTAAATAATGCTTAAAATAATTTTTGGTGAATCATTTAAGTCTTCTCCAAAATTTATCTGTAAAATGCCAAGATTAAAATCAAGGGTTGCCTCATATTTGTTTAAAACATTCTAAAAAATAAATGGAGCATCATTAATCTTTTTCTCGGATCCCATCACTAATGAAATGGCTCTAAAAAATACATGTAAGCCACTAATGTTTGTCTTAAACCCAAATACTACAAAAGATGCATAAAATAAGATTTCATGTGCCAATAACATCTTTAATTAAAGAATCCTGAAAAATGCAATCTTACCTAAATTAATAATCATCCAGCCCTATCTCGGGATTTAAATTTATGACATTTAAGAATATTTAATACACCGATAGCTTCGTTCAGTCCTGAAAGAGAACCTGGATGAAATACCAACTCCTTATCCAATAAAACGCAGAGCGTTGGTCATCTTTACCAAATATACAAATCCCCAAAATAATCAAGTTTGTTCATAACAATAATTGGTTAAATGACCAACACCATATCTTAACTAAATTACTATAGATTAATGGTTTAATTAATCTAGCAACCGCAATCTCACATAATATTGCATCTCCAGCTATCAAGTTAACTCAACCAATTAAAAGTATACTCACCTTGTGAAAACCCGCATCCTAAAAACACTAAATTTTTAACCCTTAGCAAGTATTACTCAATATCCCGGTTAATCTATCCCATCCATCTGTAAGGCTTGCCTAACCTATGGAACTTTCTCAATAAATATAAATTAAATAAAGCAAGATCGAGTCTCAGTATCTTGCAATCAGCTATGTCTAGCTATACTCCAATCTAAAGTGTAATATTCTTGTTAATATTCCTTTGACGTCACACTACTACAAAAGAGACTAAACTGGACACTTACATCACAGACGGTTCCGTCTGTGCTGCAAATATCATAGACGGTTCATACGAATAACCATCTGTGGTATTTTCATAGACGGATTTTAATACAAACTGTCTATGATAACTTTATTATCATAGACAATTTTTAATACAAACTGTCTGTGAAGTATCACAGACAGTTCTAGATAAGAACCGTCTGTGATACTTCACAGACGGTTTGTATTAAAAATCATCTAGGATATGTTTCCTGCCTTGCAATCCCCCAAAATTTCATAATTTTCCACCTGGGTTCGAGTAGGATTCAGTTTTGAGACACTTTCAGTAAAACGGGCATAACTTTCGCATACGGTGTCCGTTTTCAACGTTCTTGTACTCGTTGGAAAGCTAACATTGAGCCTGATCCAAAAAATGATCTTCTTGCACTAGTCGCCCTCTAAAACCCTCAAAATCGGCCATTTTTAGCCCCAAATTTGTGTTGCAAGTTTTTGGTTTCTGTTTTTCCAAAATTTTCAATCTTCCCTTTGGAATTTGGGTTTTGGCTCAACTGCAAAGTTGTAGATCTTGTTGAAACCTTTCAAATGAGTATATATAAGCCATATAAAACTTTGCTATTTTATCTTTTCAGACTAGCTATTTATATTATACCGATATATTGTCTATGTGATATCATGGACGGTTTTGTTTGTGAAACATCTGTGATGTCTCTATTACAGACGGTTTATAATCTGAACTGTCTATGATGTCCCACCATGTCACCGATCAATAACATATC
This sequence comes from Bonia amplexicaulis, assembly GCA_036346245.1. Lineage (NCBI taxonomy): Eukaryota > Viridiplantae > Streptophyta > Magnoliopsida > Poales > Poaceae > Bonia > Bonia amplexicaulis. The sequence continues at coordinate 7,178,441 of CM070760.1, read as the reverse complement.
CCCCAGGATCCTGATCTCATCCGTCCATTCTCTCTGCATCGAATGGCGGGCACCGTTCTCCTCCCCACCTCTCGCCCCTTATTAACCCCCTCCCCCTACTCGAAGAACCAATACCACCAGTACTACTCCAACTCATTTGTGCACGGCAAGGGTAGGAAGGGTTCAGCAAGAGCGACTGAAATTTCACTTGAAGCAAGATGGAAAAGAAGAAGGCAATGGCAAGATGGAAAGGAAGAAGGCCAGTATATAAGCTATTGATTTTGTCATAGAAGCTAAAAATGGTGTTCTTTGCCTTTTTATTTCTACTATATGAAATTTTTTTTGCACCGCTTGTTTTAGATTATAGTTTAATGTAGTGTAAGCATTTTTCTGAATTTGTAGCCGTGAAGTTTATCTTTGTAAAATTGTAAGCGTCCTCTTATGTATGCAGTGCTATAGATAACCTACTCGATATCTTATGATGTTCTAATGGTGGATTCTAATCTTAACGAAAATATAATGTGTTGTTGTGTTTGTTGCTATATTTGCTTGTTTTCAGATGATATAGTTAACATTTCCTAAGGCTAACCGAAAAATAGAAAAAAATTAGGTACAGAATGAACTATCACAAACAGTTTTGTGGTATAAACCGTCTGTGAAGAATTATCACAGATGGCTCGAACCAAAAACCGTCTGTGATGGGGAAGTATCATAGATGGTTCTATATACCAACTGTCTGTGATACTCACACATCACAGATAGTTGGTAGCTAGAACTGTCTGTGATGTGTGAGTATCACAAACGGTTGGTAGCTAAAACCGTCTGTGATAGTGTTTTTCACAAACGGTTCTAATTATAAACCGTCTGTGATGTAGCTATCATAGACGGCTCACAAACCGTCTGTGATAACTTCTGATTATCACTGACACATAAATTCAGATGGTTCAAAAAATCGCATGTGATGACAGTTTAGAACCGTCTGTGATGACCCTTTTTGTAGTAGTGTCAATCTCTCTTTTTATCCTTCCCAGCGAAGTTACTCCGTCACTTTGCTTCCACTCAGAAATTCATTTGATTCCATATCTATCCCGCAACTTGCCAAATCTTCTTTCATATCCTTAATCATAGCAAATTATAAATAAAATCAATTGAATTTAATTAGAGTTTCTTGTGTTCTTGGTTTTATTTGGTTATCAATTGATTGTCGCGTAATTAGAAGCCGAAGCCACAAAGAAACGACAAGTTCGAGCGCGATCGAGATTTAGGTAAGAGACAAAGACTAGGAACTCAAGACCACTGACTGAGAAGGTTTTGAGTAAAATCAGGGCCACGGTAAATTAAGCAAGGCAAGTCATCACGTTAATCATATTGATCCTACAATTTATACAAAAATCATGTTTTTTTTAATTATCAAATTGCATGTTTAATTTATTATGCAAATATATGTCCAAGCTTGAGGTAGCTACATGCCTACTTGATATTAGAATAATTTTAATATACCATCCTTGACACTTGAATCACCTAATCCTTGTCACCATAGATATTAATGATAACATTACTAGTTATAAGTCATATTAAATGCCATGCTAGTCTTGTCAAGTCCAGGGCACTAGTTTGCCCTAATCATCAATATTTAAACATGAAAACTTATTTGGGATAGTCACGGGACGTAAGTGACTGATAATTTGTGACATCTAGATTTATGCTTCTCAAAACCCTAAAAACCTGCTATACCTGTTTGGGCGGATGGTAAGAGAGGCTAGTGCTGATGTTGCACAAAAAATTGTGGTTTGTGGCATGAACTGCCTAGACAAATTAAGGACTTAATTCTGTGATAACCTCTCTGTGTACAATAGTGCAACCACAAGCTGGTAAAATATAGGCTGTGCTGAATAATTTGCTAGACCCTCTAGTCATCCCACGGAGGCTTGGTGTCGGCAGATAATAAGAACCCCACTTTGCATGGGACACTGGATAGAGGTGACGTTGCCAAGGCTAGCGTTTGTGGAGAGTGAAGTCTGACTACGCTAATCTGTGGTGGACATCCCGCACAACCATGGAAGCAACCCCATAGGGGTGAGATACTAGAGGGCGAGGTATTGTAAAGGCCTCATGATAATATCTTGATCTGCGTGACCAAGGAATCACGTAGACCCGTCGGGATGATTGTCTCTTGTGGGTAAAGATGTACAGTCTCTGTAGAGTATAAACTATTCGAATAACCATGCCCACGGTCAAGGGCAGACATGAGAACTTCCTCGAGTTAGCTCTATTTCAAAAATCTTTGTGGGAGGGATAAAAACCTATTGGAGAAAAGTACTCTGACTTTAATTTTTCCTGGAGGGAACTGTACTCCAGTAGTGAAAACTAGCATTTGGTGGAGGTAACCATACACTGTAAAAGGTGGGTGTAACCTGCGCTATAATTAATATTGCATTCTCATATCAACTTTAGAAAATCTGTTTCAGTTAAAACTGGTAAGTCTTAGAAGCTTTTCTATTTACTGTCTTTCGAAGAAAAAGTTGCTTTTAGCAACCAAAGAAACCTCAAGTCTCACTTGACAACTTTGCATCTATTATTATTTGCATTCTATGTGGTCGCTTGCTGAGTACTGTTGTACTCATTGTTGCTCAATTACCATTACTCAATCAATAAGAAAAAGAAAATCAAGCCCTACGGTGTCTTAAGGTGATCGATAGAGCTGGAAGATGAATAGGCCAAGAACTAGGCCGTGAACCACAGTTGGCTGCCTGTGGGCAGGTCCTGAGAGTCCCACCTGTGTGAAGTTTTCGCTACTATATTTTATTGGTTTCGGCTTGATCGGCCCATGTGTAAGTCTACTATTATATTTACGCTTCCTCATGATATGTATTTTGATGTTCAGTATTGTATCTGTGAACACTATCTACTAATCTAGGGAATAATGCAGTGGAATCACAGATGATTCCGAGTTGCTAAACCCAGGGTCCGACAATTACATAGCACATCCACATAAAACATAATACCATAACAAGTTCATTACACCATAACAGTTCATCACACATAATATCATATATAAGGATAACATAGTAGATAATAATATTCTTCTCCCCTTTTCTTTTTCTTCTTGTCCCCCTAATATTCTTGTTTTTTGTTCTTCTCCCCTTTTCTGATTCTTCTTGTCTCCCTTTCTTCTTCTTCTTCTTCTCCTCACTTGACATCAAAATACCAAAAAGGTTACTCCTGCGGTCTTTGAGGAGAAAGGTCACTGCAACGCATGACCATGTTGTGACATGGCACACCACTAGCAGACCAAGTCCACCTTATTTTTGGTGAACTGTGCATCTCCCCCTCTCTGTTTGAATGCAAATTCAAATGTCTAAATTAATTTGGTTAATGGCATTAGTTACTTGATTAATTTCATTTAATTGAATTAATGGCATCAATTACTAGAAACATCTATAAAAAGATCTGGAGATGTCCATACCTGAGTTACTGAAATCCTTTTTTCCTTTCTTTCTACTTTTTTCTCTGTTGATCTATGCTAGTGTGCTGTGTGACCGAACCTCACCAGTCTTTCTTCTCGACATGCACCTGGAAGGAGGGAGGGTGTCTATCTCTGAGCCATTGCCATAGAAAGTACATGCACATAAGGTTTCTATGCAATGCAACACATGCGATCACTCCTACTCTACTTCATCAACGTTCTACACTGCATCGAGTCTACGCTGTTTTCTGTTCTTCATCAAGCCCAATAGTAAGTCATTTGCAGAATCGATCAACTTTGTTATAATATTTTTCTTGTGTATTTTCTAAAGTACAATGAGTAGCCTATTGTTATATTCGTTTGTTGCATCACTAGTCTTTTATTGTATTTGTCTCCTAGTAAAATTTGGAATTAAAAAATTTCTATATTTTCAACATTCCAGAAACCTTATTGTGAACTCTGTTACAATTCAGCAATGGCTAGTGCTTCAGATGAATGAATCCTGAGAGATTTTCTAGTCAGAACTTGAGTAGATAGCAGACTAGAGCTAAACTTTGGCTCATATCTTTGGGGCTGTACGTTGTAGGTTATCTACCTGTAGTATTCATTTATAATTGACTAGTTCAGCAGTTCACAATGCAAACAATATTACTCTTGGCTGCATTCTAACCATCTGATAGATCAGCTCTATAATATGTATATGGACTTTTTGGAATACAACCAAAGTGTTTGAAAATCATGCGAGATTTTTAAGCCAAATTGGGCTGTTACGTAGCATAAGCTCACTCAAGTCCAGATGAGGCTAACCCAAGCTAACTGAATATGAGGTCGAAATTGTTTCTAGGAAGATCTTTTCAAGGTAATTGTTTCTAGGAAGATCTTTTCAAGGTGAGGCTACAGTGGAGGCTACAAAAATGGCCAAGAATGTAGCTTTAGCTGAGTTGTGGTTGGGGGATCTCGACATATGGTAGGATCACCCAAAATTCTTGACAGAGTATACTCCTAGTAACGGAGAAGATAGTATCAAACTACTGATGGCTAAAGACAACAGTCATGGGTACTGGAATAGTTATGTGCGATCATACGCTTTCTCATCTGTTCTACATGTGCCTTTGTTCCGTGTAAATCTCTAGTATGTCAGTGCAGCGGCCAAAGAATAGAATTGCACTGTTTACTTCTTCCCAGTTGGTGTTTGCTTCAACAATTGAACACGGGAAAGAGACTTGGGATATGAGTTGGGAGAAATAGGTTGTACTACCTACAGAAGGGTAATATGGATGCTGCACTCGCAGACTCGCTGCTTTTTTGTGTCGCAGTCCAGCGGATGGGCTTCTGCTACAACATCGTCATTTGGGACACATATCAGTCCCAGTCCTTGTATTGTTGTAACCTTCCTTGTTCAAGACCGCTGATAAAGAAAGACTACATCGACTGTGATGTGTGTGAACTAGCAAAGCATACAAGAGCATCATGTATTTTTCTCCAGCGTTAGAAGTGACGAGCCATTCCGTACTATCCACTGAGATGTTTAGGGTCCATGTGGAACCACATCTGTGAATGGTTACAGATGGTTTCTTACCATTTCTTGATTGCTTTCGGTGGCACACTTGATTGTTTAAGGGCATCATAGTGTATAAAAATAGAGAGTTATAAGCCACCTTAAGATCGACCTTATACATTACAGGGTTGATCTTAAGCAGGTCATAAACAAAAAAAGCTTAAGACCGGTCCTTAAGTTAAAGACCTGACCATAAGCATTAAAATACAATTTTTTTTAATCATGTTGTTCTTTCTCCTCCTACCAGCCAACTACCGATAACCACAAGTATTAAAATATAATTTTTTACTGCCGAGTGGGACCCTTGTTATAACCGAGCGGTGGCCTCAAACATAACGAGTCGACCTTAACAATTAGGCGGAGTCTACTTAAGATCTATTATGACCTTATACACTCCTGATGCTCTAAGATGAAGAACATGATTGAGTGTTCTTGTGTACTGGTAGAGGCATGATAAAATTCAAGCCTAGGCAAGCCGGACAATGGCTAATGCGTCGAACTAGTATGTACTAGGATTAATTGTGCTTGCGCCTTGTTGCCATAGTCATATTTTTCTATTTGCTATTTAGTGCGGTGATCCGAAGGGTTTGAGAGATGTCACCTATTTTGTGTACGGAAAAAACAGTCATATAACGAAGGACTATCGTTTCCGTAAAAACAGATATGATAAACAACCAAAGAAGAAGGTTATCAATGTGATTATAGCTAGGTAAGGTCTCAACTTCAGGAGGGTATAGTAATTCACCTGTTGTTTTTTCAATATGTCAATTCTCTCATTGGTGGGTTGATACCGGTGCTAATGTTCACGTATATATACTTTGATATTTCGTTGTTTTCTTCTGAGCACGCGGCAGGGGGTTCCTCTGTCCTAATGGGAAATGAGTCACACGTTTCTGTTCTTGGTGTTGGCACAGTAGATCAGAAGCTTACTTCAGAGTAGAGTGTTGGCACAGTAGATCAGAAGCTTACTTCAGAGTAGATTATCCACTTGAAGAACGTGCGGCATGCTCCTACAATAAATAAGAACTTTATTGGTGGTTCTCTTATATGCAAAGACAATTATAAGTTAGTATTTCAGACAAATAAAGTTATAATATCTAAGATTAGGAATTTGTTGGTAAAAACTATGAGAGCGAAGGCTTGTTCGACCTAAGTACTTTAGAGTCATGTTATGATCTAAAGGGTGCAACTGGTTTTCCCATCCCGTCAGAAATATAGCATGAGTAGTGGTGACTGTGGGAGGCCATACAAATGTTTTTTTGTTAGGACCTCTATGGCAGGCCAGAATGAGAAATTCAAGTTGTACTTCTACTGTTACCTAAGCCATGTAAACAATTGTAACGCCCCCGTTTTCGAGGGCGCATACGGACACGGCAATTCGTAACTATTCACGCATAAACAGTTATGGAGTGTCGCGCAAGAGTATACCATTGCATGCTTACAACAAAAGTCCAGCATATATTTCACATAAGGATTAATATCCAGTTTTTGACAGCGGGGCGTGCAAGCCCAAAGTATAATTACATCACAAAAGCTCCAAGATCCGCTTGAGCGCGGCGAAGACCTAAAGCCACGGATCCTCGTCGAAGAAGAGATCCTCGGGGACTTCCTCAACGGGGAGACCTTCACCTTCGTCTTGGTCCTCTAAAGAGGGGGATTTAGCAAGCCGTGAGCCAACAACCAGCTCAGCAAATCACAAAAGAAACCTATCTTACTACTTGCACGGATTAACAAGGGGATGGGGGTATACTTGGTTTATTACCTTTGGGTGGATGCAGTTTTGTTTGTAAACCTTTTTGCAAAACTTGCCGACAAAAACTACTTCTTAATCAACAGAGGTTTTCAAGAAGAGTTAATTAACCCACTACTCAGGTTAAAACATTTACAAAAGCTACTTAAGCATTGCTGCTGGGATCACCCAAGTGGCACAGCTCCATTGACCGGGAGCACGGCGTATTCGAATACCATTTATTTGACTCTGCAGAGTTTGCTCATCTTTACCCACACGATCCCTTAACTCCCGCGACAGAGTTAAGAAAGCCAGGTCGTTTCACTGCTCAATTCTTTATATAGGCTCTACCCGGTAGAATTCACTCGGGTCTGGCACATGAAGCTTCCGTCCGCTTCGAGTGAACTCTAACGTTATTAGGTATCCGCAGCACGGCATACCTAATCTGACTACTCAACCTCCAGACTTCTCAACACCTGTAGAGTTTCAATCGAGTTGAGCAGCTACTAAACCAGTGTTGACAAGTCAACTCCTGTGGTTGAGCGATCACTGTGACATTTGCTCAGTATAAGGGTTTAGTCCTTATATTTTCACACGGCCCGTAACCTCTCCAGGTCCGCGACCACAACCTAGGGTAAGCGGTGGGCGTCGACCGACTCGCGGTTTCCCACAACACCCTTACCCTAACTCGCTGCACCGACACTCTCCGCTTCTAGAGCACGGTGTCCCATACCACCCTGCCCCAGAGTCGGGTTTTCAAACCCTAATGGCCCGCAGCCATGACCTTATCAGTGTAAGACTTTGCATGGTAATAATAATAACCTATAGTTATCTAGGTTATTAAATAACTAAATCTAGGGTTACAAAGGCATGGCTACAAGTTGGACATGGCATTTGTCGGTGGTAGGTTTAGCTACATAACATGTCATTCTAAACATTTTATTTTATTTTGAACTAGCATTTCACAACTATCATAATGCAAATAGTATAATAACATAAATTAAAGACATGAGATTCATTGTTTTGCGACTTCTTAGTAATCGGGCGATGTCGTGAGCTCGACCATGAAACTCCGGATCTGAGACGCACACGAACTTCGGGATCTCCGACACTAGCGCAAACACATAAAATAATTAAATCCAGCTTGAAACTAATCAAGCAAGGAAAAATAATCTATTAAAAAGGAGTAAAATGCATAAAATAACCAATTGGTGAATTTTTAGAATTTTTTTGGGGTGAATCTGGGAAAAAGGAGGTCACCACTGGGTTCAGGACATTATTTGAAGCAAAGTGGTGAAATTTGGGAATTTTTGGGATTTTCTGTGATTTTCTAGGATTTATTTGGGTTTTTTGGATTTTTGAAAATTAATAAATCCCTGTAAAATCGGTGAAACGATCTTGGGCGGCCCACCGCATAGCAGTCTTGACAACCTTTGTCTTGACTGCTGCGACCCATCTTGTGTGCCCATGACCCAAGTCTTGCCTCCTCCCGGTCGGATGGCCGACGCGTGGCTCGGGCGACCGGTGGAGATGGCGCGGGAGCGGGCGGCTCGGATCTGTGGGGGTTATGAAGATCGGACGGCTGAGAATAGGGTAGGAGGGCGAAGGGGTACGGGGAGATCGGACGGATGGGGAGGGCGGTGTTTATGAAGATCGGACGGTTGATAAGAACTGCCATCCGACGGCCGTCTTTAAACCGTAACGATTGGAGGGACAATGACGATGTGGCCACGTCGGTCGTCTTTAACCTCTCGCGTGGCAGAGAAGCGAAGAAAGGGAGGTTTGCCTCCGTGATGAGTGAGTCCCGGCGGCGGGAGGGCACCACCGGGTAGGTCTCGGCGTGGGAACCCATTTGGGCCTTGGGAAGGCGGAGAATCAACAGGAGGCGGGGGCCGAAGGGAGAATCGGCCTCCCGGCGGTGGAGAAGGGTCGCCGGCGGCGATCAGGCCAAATCGGCGGTGATTTTATGATCAGTGGAGAATGGGGCTCACATTGGTGGCGGTGGTTGAAGCTCGGAGGTCCCCGGGTGGGCTGGCCACGGAGAGGTGTTTTGGCGGCGGTGAGCTACTGCTACTGAGCTCCACAGCGATCACACAGACAGGGAGTGCATTGTGATTAGGGAGTAGCAAGGGTGCTCAGGGAGCAAGGATCGGAAAATGGGGAGAGGAGAGGAGATCGGCTCACGGGGTCGCCGGCGCGAGAGAGGCAGCGGAGCTGGAGGCGATGGGAGCTCAATCGGTGCTCGGGAGGTTCTTGGGAGTGAGGGGAGTGATTGGAGCGGTGGGAGGCTTGGGGAGCACGGGTGCGAGGGAGCCGAGGGGGTTTATGCCCGAGTGGGGAGAGGAACCCGAGGAGGAGAGGGCATGGGCGCGGGTCAACATGAGAGGGCGGGGCCAGTGGGGCGTTGTCCCAGCGCAATGGGCTGGCCCCGAGCGGCGATGATGGGGTCGCCTGCCGCGGGAGCAGTGGCGGCATGGGCGGGCGCGGGCGTGCGGGAGAAGGAAGGAGGAGAGGCGGTAGGCGGGGTCCACGGGAAGGAGGCGGCGCGTGGCGCGGGCGAGGCCTCGCCCGGACCATGGGCGGCTGTCCGAACCGGGGAGTAAGGCCGTCGGGAGGCGGGCGCGGCGCCATGTGGCGGAGAGGCGGGCGCCCGGTGAAGGGAGGCGGGCGGCGCGGGGAAGCGGGAGGGAGGAGGCGGCGTCCAGGGAGGGAGGCGGAAAGGAGAAGGCGCCAGTGAGGGAAACGGATCGGCCGAAAGAAAGCGGCTTTCGGCCGGGAGTTTCCAAATTGGGAAAGTTTTCAAAAATTCACCAAAAATTCAGGAAAAATCCAGAAAAAATTTGGTTTGAAATTTTGGGGTCTTTCAACAATTGAACTGTAGGAGTGACTCTATGGCAGGCCAGTCTGGCTTATCTAATGTGAGCAAATAACATGTCGAACCTAAATTTGCATCCTGACGCTTTGTGTATTTTGATATAGTCTCATGATCAGTAGCTAGCTCATACAGTGTAACAACGATGAATATTATATCTATATATACATATAAATAAAAAGAGAACTTAATATTACTTAAACAGTCATAGATAGATCTTACCACAGAAGGGTAATATGGATGCTGCACTCGCAGACTCGCTGCATTTTTCTGTTTCAGTCCAGCGGATGAGCTTATGCTACAACATCATCACTTGGGACACATATCAGTCTGTCCTTGGATTGTTGTAACCTTCCTTGTTCAAGACCGCTGATGAACAAAGACTAGATCGACTGTGACGTGTGTGAGCTAGCAAAGCACACAAGAGCATCATGTATTTTTCTCCAGCGTTAGAAGTGACGAGCCATTCCATACTATCCACTTAGATGTTTAGGGTCCATGTGGAACCACATCTGTTAATGGTTACAGATGGTTTCTTACCTTTTATTCATTGCTTTGGGTGGTAGACTTCGTTGTTTAAGATGAAGAACATGATTGAGTGTTCTCGTGTACTGGCAGAGGCAGGAAAAAATTCAAGCCTAGGCACTACTACAAAAAACTGTATTACAGACGGTTCAAAAATATCATTGCAGACGGTTTTCTGAACATGGGTCAGTGATAATCGAAGGTTATCACAGACGATTTTCGAACCGTCTGTGATGTAAATATCACAGACAGTTTGTAACTAAAACTGTCTGTGATATCTGATAAGCACAGACGGTTTGTAAGTAAAAATCATCTGTGATATGTGATAATCACATACGGTTTTTACTTAAAAACCGTCTGTGATATTCTTTTCTACCCCTACATTTATTTCTGTTTATTGGCTAGCCTCAGGAAATGCTAACCATGCCCTCTAAAACAAGCAGATCAACATGTACATGTATACATACAATTCACATCTCAATACATTTCACAAACATAAAACATCCAATTCAAATCTCAATTAATTTCACAAACATAAAACATCCAATTCACATCGCACTTCATTTCACAAACATAAAACATCCATTTCGCAAATCAATTAATTGAAATAAAATAAAATATCCATTATCATGACGGTATTACAAAAGATCTACATTGCATTTGCACTTAGATGGTAACATTGAATTTTTTATTGCTCTATCACTCCGAAATCGAGGTCTCGCGAAAGGAATAGTTCCATAATCAATGAACTTGTCAGGCTGCACAAGCAATACTTGGATGATTCATGATTGCCATTCAAGTATTGCTTGTGCAGCAGACAAGTTCGTTGATTATGGATATGTTCCTTTCGCGAGACCTCGATTCCGGAGTGATAAGAGCAATAAAAAATCATTGTGCGCAGTGGAACTCTCCATCTGATCTTATGACTTTAGACCACAAAAAGAAAGCGCACTTTCCTCGAATTTGTGCAAGGTCCGGCTGTTTCAATGAAGTTGTAGAGATGGGCGCAGCCTGTCGATAGAAATATCAATATGCGTACATATATAACATGACAAGTATGAAATAAATATGGAAAGATTGACAAAACTTATAATTGGTGATCTTCGAGGAATCGAGGAGTAGTCCCATATGGTGGCAAACGTAGAATCCACACGTGTTACCCGTCTGCTGCTGGTGGCACTGCAAAAGATAGAATGTGTTAATTTAAGAGGCATTACTACTAAGTGTTGTATAGGATTAATTAATGTGTACCCGAAAATTGCGAACATGTTTCAAAGGCTTGGCCCCTTTCGTCGAGCCACATGTCTGTGCAACGTACGTGGCGAACGACCTTCGTTATTCAAAAAAGTTAGATTAGTCATTCGGAAGGAAAGAAAGAGTACAATGTAGTTATGTATGGAGAAAATGTACTTACCTATTGAGTATTTGGGCGATAGCTGTGTACTCGGATTTGTTCTTACTTAGAGAATCAAGGTATATAGCCTTGTTCCATTTTAGTATAATTACAATTAAAATTCAATGGAAGTTCTCATTATATGGCATAAGAACAAATTCCTTATCGCGGTGAGACAGCAGTGTTGATGTAATATAGCTCTCGACGAAGGATGCATCCTCGTTGATGGTATCAATGGAGACCAAGCGTGGGTCTAGGAAACCAATTGATGATTTCGATGATCTAGCTTGGGTCAGCATTAATCTATATATATACACAGAAAAACAACAAATTGTATATGACATATATTGGTATTACATGAACAAAGACTGTGATTGTACAGACATACAGCTTCCGTCCTACGTTATGTATATATATAACAACTTAGTATTAAAAATTAAATTAATTAATTATTACTACATACATGCCACATGCATTCAGGCTTTTCTAGCTTAAGTCATATTATAAACACAACAGTTATTATATAATCAACAATTTTGCAAACCATCTTCAATAACACTTATCAATTACTTAGATCTAAATTGTAATACAAAGAAAAATAAATTTCATTACTAACCATATCAAGAGCAACCAGGAAAGTATGAATCTTTAAAGCTCAATCTCTGCCTCCTCCTACCAAATTAATTGGCCTAAAATCGCCTAGCTTGCCTCCTGAGTGAAAGAGTACATCACCGGCTGGATCTAGATCGAAATGAGGACAGATGCGGTTCTGAGCAGCGCAATAAATGTCTAGCATCATTATCACAGACGGGTTTTTATTAAAAATCGTATGTGATAATTCAGATATCACGAGCGGTTTTAAAACAAACCGTGCGCGATATCGACTTATCCTGAGCGGTTTTAATAAAAAGCGCCGTGATAATTCATATTATCATAGACGGTTTTTCATAAAACCGTCTGTGATACTCAATTATCACAGACAGTTCAACGGTAAGAACCGTCTATGATACTCGTTTTCTCCGACGCCATCAACACAGACGGTCTGTGTTAGTGTCGATCACAGATGATTTTGTCAAACCGTCTGTGATTTGCCGTCTACTATTAGGCTTTCTGTAGTAGTGAGGCAAGCCAGATTACGGCTAATGCGTCAAACTAGTATGTACTAGGATTCATTGTGCTTGCACGTTGTTGCCGTAGTTATATTTTCTATTTGCTGTTCAGTGTAGGGATCAAAGAGGATTTGAGAGACATTACCTGTTTTGTATGTGAAAAATATGGTTATATGATGAAAGACTATCGCTTCCGCAAGAGCAGATGTGGTGAACAGCCAAAGAAGAAGGCTTTCATTATGATTATAGGCGAGGCCTCGACATCAGAAGGGTATGGTAATTCACCTGTTATGTTTTTAATATGTTAATCAACTTATTAGTGGGTTGATACTGGTGCTAATGTTCACATATGTTCTGATATTTCTTTGTTTTCTTCTTGACACATAGCAAGGGTTCTTCTGTTCTAATAGGAAATAGGTCACACACTTCTATTCTTAGTGTTGGCACAGTAGATCTGAAACTTACTTCGGGAAAGATTGTTCACTTGAAGAATGTGTGGCATGCTCCTACAATAAATAAGAACTTTATTAGTGGCTCTCTCTCCTATGTAGGTATGGTTATAAGCTAGTATTTTAGTCAAATAAAGCTATAATGTCTAAGATTGGAAATTTTGTTATATGAGAGGGGATGCTTGTTCCAACTATGTACTTTAGTGTCTTGTGTATGATCTGAATGTTGCAACTGGTTTAAATCAATATAAAGCTAATATTTGGGATTCTCGTTTCTGTCATGTTGATTTTGATAGTATTGCTAGAATATTCAGACTAGATATAATCCGAGGCTAATACTTAGTTTTGACATTCTCTTGCCGCCTCGCTGTGCCACCATCTACTCCCCACACTACTACAGAAAAGGTCATCACAGACGGTTCAAAAACGTCATCACAGACGGTTTTGTGAACCGTCTCAATTTATGGGTCGATAATAATACAAGATCATCACGAGGCGGCTTTCGAGCGCTCGTGGTGCAAATATCACGAGCGATTCTTAACTAAAATCGTGCGTGATAATTATAATCACGAGCGGTTTTAATTAAGAACCGTATGTGATTTATAATATCACGAGCGGTTTTAGTTAAGAACCGTCGTGATATTATATCATAGACGGTTCTTAACTAAAACCGTCGTGATATTTATAAATCATAGACGGTTCTTAATTAAAACCATCGTGATTATAACTATCACGAGCGGTTTTAATTAAGAACCGCTTTGTATATCTCTTCTACTCCTAAATATATTTACGTTTATTGGCTAGCCTCGAAATGCTAGCCATGCCTTCTGAAATAAGTAGATCAACATGTACATTTATACATCCAATTCACATCTCAATTCATTTCACAAACATAAAACATCCATTTTTATTAAGATTAGAGCCTACCATTACAATATCTCAAAACAACGAGCATGTTACACAACAAGAATAGAGAAAAGCAAAGATCATCTATGCCTTCTAGCCCACGATGCAACGCATGAGTCGGCACGGTTGGCACGAGCTAGTTGCTTCTGCGATGTCTTGCCTTAGTAGACTTATCGTCGTGCGCAAGGAGGAGGATAGCAAGGAAGAGAAGAATAGCAAGGAGGAAGAGAACAACAAGGAGGAGGACAAGAAGGAAGAGGAGACCAGGCAAGGAGGGGAGAAACGATGAAGGAGGAGGACAGAAGGAAGGGAGAACAGTGAAGGAGGAGGACAGAAGGAAGAGGAGACCAGCAAGGAGGCTGGGTTTGGTTATATTTATAGGGAAGGGGGAGGGAGAGGCGGAGCTACGATCCGTGGGGTGAGGATTGGTCGATTTCTATTGGCTATGATTGGGTCGAGTAGGATCGACGGGCCTGATTATCACGAGCGGTTCTATATATAGAACCGTGCGTGATGAATGAATATCACGACGGTTCGATATATAGAACCGTCGTGAATTAACACAAAATTTTATATCCGATGCAATATAAACAACTAGTCTGAAAAGATAAAATAGAAAAAATTTATATGGCTTATATATACTCATTTGAAAGGTTTCGACGAGATCTACAACTTTTCAGTTGAAGCAAAATCCAAATTCCTAAAGGAAGACCAAGAAAAAAGGCAAAAACAGACACCAAAAACTTGCAACGCAGGTTTAGATCCAAAGATGGCCGATTTTGGAGGTCTTGGAGGGCGACTAGCACAAGCGGGTCGTTATTTTTGGATCGGGCTCGTCGTTAGCTTTCCAACGAGTACAAAACGTCGAAACGGACACCGTATGCAAAAGTTATGCCGTTTCTTGAAGGTGTCTCAAAACGAATCATACTCGGACTTAAGCGGGAAAATATGAAATTTTGAGGAATTGCAAGGCGGGAAACATATCACGACGGTTTTATTATAAAACCGTCGTGATATCCTGACGGTTTTATAATAAAACCGTCGTGATATTCAATTATCACGAGCGGTTTATAATAAAACCGTCGTGATATTCTAATATCACGACGGTTTTATAATAAAAACCGTCTATGATAATCTGAAATATCACAGATGGTTTATATTATAAAACCGTCTGTGATATTCCGATATCACTGAACCGTTCAGTGTAAGAACCGTCTATGATACTTTTTTTTCCGCCACAAATACCACAGACGACCTCCAAATGAAAACCGTCTATAATAGTATACATCACAGACGGTTTCACAAAACCGTCTGTGATTTAGCGTCTAGTATTAGGCTTTCTGTAGTAGTGCCACTACCGCAATCTCCACCCCGTCCACCCTAAATCATCTCGTGGTGTTTGTATGCCACCCACAGCTCTCCTCTATGCCCACGACCAGTAACACCATCGCCACCTCGCCGCCCCACCACCTCTGTCACCCATCGCCGTGCATCCACAATCCCTCCCTCCCTATATAGCCGGCCCCGGTGAACCTAAATCCTAACCCAGTGAAACCACACCTAAAATCGTCGCCGTCGGAGTCGGAGAAGACAACGAACCACCAATCGGGGCATGAATTTTTAAGGAGACCGCAATGTTAGAAATTTGACTGATTTCACTAAAATTTTCATACGATAGATTTTTAGCACTTTGTTGAAATAAAATTAAAAGTGGGCCATACCATACCCGCAACAACGTGCGGGGTACTCGTTTAACTATAAAGATGTTCACAATGAAGGGTTTGTGGCAGATTGTTAATGTGGCAAATCTAGAGCACCTGCTACTCCTTACAAATCCACACATAGGCTGCAGGCTGGTGAGAAGCATGAATGCCGCAAGCCAAGGGGGTGGAGACCAAGAAGAAGGCTCGTCGTCGTCGTCGAGGTGGGGGAGGACGGTCGAGAAAATCAAGAATGACGCGCAGGTAAAGAAAAGAATCCCTGCGTACTACAAGATAAGGTTCGACGCCATAGGAAACAGCGAGTACCCGTCCATTTTCAAACTTGATAGCCGCCAGCCGATCAGCCACACCGGCGTCACCGCCCTTTCATACCCTGCTTCACAGTTGGCCCCTCCGGTGACGCAGCAGGCAGCACTAGTGCACCACACAGCTCCAGCAAAACCGATTGATCACACGGGGATGGCTACCATCCAGGCACCTACGGCCACAACGGACCGCCAAATTGTTGTTGCCGCCGTCGGGCCATACCACCTCTCGGCACCTGCGAAGACCAGTCCGACCCAGCCACTCATCACGCGTGAAACGAAGTGTGGAATAGTTATGTTCCTGGCCCAAGAACGGTTCAGCCTCAGTATCACAGAGTTCCTCGATTGGGCGTGGGAGAACGTGAAAAGGGCTCGCCGCTGCTACGAGCATAACTCGTTGCAGCCGAAGCGCAAGGAGTTCTCCGAGATGCTTCTCCTCGACGGCTGCTTGCTGCTCTTCGCCATCTTCGTGCTCAGGTCGAGTGTGTCGGAGGACGGATTACCGGCAACTCTGGCCAGACATCCTGATTGCTGGAAGGAATTCCGCTCCTTGTCGGCAGACATAACATTGCATACGGAGCAGACCAGACTCGACTTGCTGGTACTGGACAACCAGATCCCCTTCTTCGTGGTTGCCGAGCTGCACAAACGGCTAAAGGGTACGTTGTTTGAGGGTGTCAATCATACCATTAAACAAATGGCTCTTTCCTGCTTTGACGAAGTCCACCCGATGGGCCGCCGGGGCACAGCAGACGATATGCCAGATCCGGTTCGTCATCTCCTGCACCTTTTCCATTGGTCTCGAGTTCCCAGTGGGAAATACAACGTTGACCATTCTTCACTCTTGCTGAATGAACCGCGCTTGCATCTCCCCAGTGCAACTGACCTGCGGGAATCAGCAACTCTTTTCAGGAAGAAGACTTCTGGTCATCCGTTGGATCTTTCCTTCCATAGTAGAACCTGTGGGTATGGGGTGATGAAAATACCAACCTTGTACCTATACGACTATAGTGAGCAAATATTCCGTAATCTCATAGGTTTCGAGCAAAGGCATCTCAGATGCGGCCTTGGTGTCACCGCGTACTCAACTTCCATGGCTAGGCTGCTGCAGAGTGAAGCAGATGCTAAGTTGCTTAGGAACGAGAAGATCCTAGCGCATACACCGAAGACAGATAAGGAAATAGTGGATTTCTTCAGGAGACTCGGAGACGAGTATAAATACACATTAAAGACCAATGATTTGCTGAAATTTTACAATGATGTACGGAGGCATCACAAGAGTGGAGTGAGAAGAATGATCGGGGGAATCATGCTGCAGTACTTCCCCACCCGGTTGATCACCATTGTTGTCATCTGTGGTCTTATATTCTCTCTTGCCTCAGTTTTCAACAACATACACAACGTGATTAGGTACTATCACCCGCGAAAGCAATGAATGGACGGAAAAGCAAGGAGAGAAGATGTGTTTCATGGATAGTAAGAGAGGCAAAGCGGGCGGAGGAAAGCATACATATTTCATACTTGTCCATCCGAGTACCCACTGTATGACTATGGTCTTGTACGTATCAGCGTCATAACTGTATCGTTATGTGATTTATAATGTAATGTTGGTGTGTGTGTCAAGTATGAATGTAATTATAGTCTCATAGGGGATTTGCTCTAAAATGCAATAATATAAGAGAATGATAGAAGAGAAGGGGATCAGAAAGGAGCGATCTCAAATTGCCCCCGAACTCCCACGGTGGTTTGAGCCTAGAATCCAAATTCAACGATATGGTATCAGAGCAGATCCACCAAGTGTGTTTTGTCTGCATGTGCCTGTGGTGTCGCAGTGCGGCGCTGTTAAGGCTGACCCTTCCGTGCCCCAGCTCGCTCCTTAGGAGAAACGCTTAACCCGTGCCACCTCTTCCCATCCTGCCTTTCGCTACTACCCTTCTTCTACCTCACCTCTCTCTCTCCTTCTACCTCAACACCGCAGCTTCTCTGGCGACGACGGACACCAGCGATGAGATTTAGAGTTAGAGTTTCCCCGGATTAGGAGAAGGGTTCACCATCACCCTCGGCCTCGAGAGAGGGAGGGGCTGGCGGGCCAGTAGTGAGAGAAGGGTTCACCATTCTGTCATTGACCAAGTATGGCCTTTTCTCACCATTGTCCGTAACCATAGCCAAGGCTATTCCAATAGAATACATACACTTAAGGGTTGTACAGCTATACAACCGGGACACAGTAAAATCTCTTGATAATGGGAGACAGTGGTACTGTCACTGGCTACTTAAGGGAGTGTTTCTATTGATTTTTGTTTCTGATTTTTATTTAAAAAAGCTAAAAGTTAATATGAGCATTTGATTTTCGAAGAGGCTTCTTCACTCGTCTTGCTTTTGTCTTACTTCAAAGATAAGATGTGAGTCACAGGCACATCATACAACTCACTTCTCTTCAGGGACACTCATCTCTTTTTTTTTCTTTTTCTACCGTTTACTATCTCCTTTCAAAAATCTATTTCTTATAATTATTATTATTTATTTTTAACTAAAAACTATCTACGATAACTAAAATCTATCCGTCAAAGCTAATGTAAACACCAGCTGAATGTGACGAGTCGGAGGAGGCGAGCAGTCAGAAGCATCATACTCACGTCACCATAGCCGAAGACGAGCCAGCGAGGACTGGGTGTGCTTACTGTGTCAAAGTAAGACAGTATGGTCAAGACATGTGTTTTCCATGGAATACTTAAGCAAGGAATGACTTCGATTAACACGACTTGAGATCAGACCTAGAACCTTTGACCCGTGCAGACAAGCTAAGCTTTGATACATGCGAAAACAAGAAATGAAAACAATTAAGTTTTAATGCAACCTTTTCGAACTATTCGATTTAGTGATTTAAATTTTAATTTACTGAGACACTTTCAATTAAATTTTGAAAATGTTTAAACTACACCTGCAATTTTGCGAATGGTTGAAATATAAATAACCAGATTTCAAAAAAATTGGCATATTACGGTTTGCTAATTATTTTTCCAAAAAATCAATAAAAGTCAAGACAATAAGATGCATACAAAATGTTTTAAATTGTACTCATTATGGATATTCCCTAAAATTTGAGATGTTATGATCTAAGACACATAAAATTTTGAAAAATTTACATAATGATCTACATTATGCCACAAGCCTCCATACGAAAAATTCATAATTTTTCGACCTACCGATCTTCTGCTACGGCTCTGGGGCGTAGCTGCCGTACTGCTGCAGCTAGGGCTGTAAAAAAGCTCGAAGCTCGCGAGCTACTCGAGTTCGGCTTATTCTAGGCTCGATTCGAGCTCGGTTCGAACTTTAAACGAGCCGAACTTGAGCTTGATCTCGAGCTCGCGAGTTTCACCGAGCCGAGCTCGAATAGTTCGCAAGCTCCGATTCGAGTTTAAATAGTAATACATATTAATTTTTATTGAGCTTACTCGATCCGAAATCGAGCTCGAGCTTTTCTGGGGCTTGGTATGGATTCGCTCAGTTTTATGGAGTCAACTATAGCCATTGGTTCTTATATAAGAGTAGGTCGTGTGGATTGCATAGAAAAAGGGCTGCTATGGCTGCTAATGGCCCCAGCACAAATTTGGTAGTGTTCCTATTAGATTCTGCCTAATCAATGTAAACACCTGTTTTATTGGTTTCCTACTTCTTTAGTTTTCATCTTACTCTGGAAATTAGAAAGAGGGTCACATATATATCACGCACCTTATTTCTCTCACTCATATCTCGTGCACATATCTCTCTTACTTTTTTCACCGCTCACACATCACCCTATATTTAGCCAAAAGCTATCAGCTGTAGGCAAATTCATCAGCCATAGCTAAGTACGAACACCCTCTAAACTTGAAATTTGGTTCTTTTAGTCTAATCCAGCCCAAGTCCAAAGTAAAAAAAGCTTATTCAATCTAAGCCCAAATAAAGGCCTCGGCCTTGATCTAGACCAGCGTAGGCTCCCACCCGATGCAAATGTGATCTGCCGTGCATCGCGTCACCCCTCGGCCTAAAGCCCAAGAGCAATACAATTCTGACTTTATAGCTCAGTAGTTATTAAAAAAGAAAAATTATGTGAATACCTGGAGAGATTTGAAGATACTATTCACCTCTCTTTGTTGTCTATTCGGTCTTACATTCTGCTACAACATCGTCACTTGGGGCACATGTCAATCTCTGTCCTTGGATTGTTGTAACCTTCCTTGTTTAAGACCGCTGATAAAGAAAGACTATATCGACTGTGATGTGTGTGAGCTAGCAAAGCATACAAGAGCATCATATGTTTTTCTCCAGCGTTAGAAGTGACGAGCTATTCCATACTATCCATTTAGTGTTTAGGGTCCATGTGGAACCACATCTGTGAATGGTTACAGATGGTTTCTTACCTTTTTTATTGATTGCTTTGGGTGGTACACTTGGTTGTTTAAGATCAAAAACATGATTGAATGTTCTTGTGTACTGGCGGAGGCAGGATAAAATTCAAGCCTAGACAAGCCAGACTAGGCTAATGCGTCGAACTAGTATGTACTAGGATTAACTGTGCTTGCTCGTTGTTGCCGTAGTCATATTTTCTATTTGCTATTTAGTTCGGGGACCAAAAAAGATTTAAGGGATATCACCTATTTTGTGTGTAAAAAAGTTGATTATATGGTGAAGGATTATCGCTTCCGCAAGAGCAAAAATAATTTATAGCCAAAAAAGAAGGCTCACGATGTGATCATAAACGAGACATCGACTTCAAGAAGGTATGTTAATTCACCTATTGTCTTTTTAAAATGTAAATCCTCTTATTAGTGGGTTGATACCAGTGCTAATGTTCACATATGTTATGATATTTTTTGTTTTTTTAGCACGTAGCAGAGGGTTCCTCCGTCTGAATGGGAAACGGATCGTACACTTATGTTCTTGGTGTTGACACGGTAGATCAGAAACTTACTTTAAGAAAGATTGTCCACTTGAAGAACGTGCGGCATGCTCCTACAATAAACGAGAACCTTACCAATGCTTCTCTCCTTTGCATATATGATTATAAGCTAGTATTTGAATTAAATAAAGTTGTAACGTCTATGTTTAGAAATTTTGTTGGTAAAGACTATGAGAGTGGAGGTTTATTCCGCCTAAATACTTTAAAGCCTTGTTATGATCTAAATATTGCAATTGGTTTAAATAAATATGAGACTAATATTTGGCATTCTTGTTTCTGTCATATTGATTTTGATAGTATTACCATAATGTACATATTAGATATAATTTGGGGCTATTACGTGGTTTTAGCATTCTCTCGTCGCCTTGTTGCGCC
This sequence comes from Bonia amplexicaulis, assembly GCA_036346245.1. Taxonomy (NCBI): domain Eukaryota; kingdom Viridiplantae; phylum Streptophyta; class Magnoliopsida; order Poales; family Poaceae; genus Bonia; species Bonia amplexicaulis. The sequence goes on along the minus strand of CM070760.1, from coordinate 7,157,112 downwards.
ACCATCTCTTCCTTATTGCTGTAACCTCCACCCCACCCACCATAAATATTTGGTTTTTTGAAACGGTTTTTCTACTCCTCTTGTTTCTATCTTGCTCCGAGAATAAAGAAGAGGATCACAGTCGTATCACGCATCCAACGTCTTTTGCTTCTATTTCGCTCTCATATTTCGCGCACGCATCTCTTTCTTATTTTTTCTATCACTCATCCTCTTATTTTAAAAACTATTTTTTTATTATTACTATTTAATTTTTAAAAAAATTATAAGACACAGCTAAACCATAGCTGCTTCCATACAAGCACCCACTGAATCTAACAAGTCGGAGGAAGCGAGCAGTCAGAACCCATCATTCTCACGTCACCATTGCCGAGGACGAGCCAAAGAACCCATCATTCTCACGTCACCATTGCCGAAGATGAGCCAGAGAGGACAGTGTCAAAGCATCTTTCGCACGTCTCCACTGCTGAGGACGAGAGGACAGTGTCAAAGCATCTTTCGCACGTCTCCACTGCTGAGGACGAGAGGACAGTGTCAAAGCATCTTTTGCACGTCTCCATTGCCAGGGGGTGGAGCTGGGCCTTGGGTTAGGTGGGTTATAGCCCAAAGTCCAGCAAACTCCCGAGTACTATTATACCCTCTGAAACCCTAGTCCTCACAAGCAAAATCCCCAATCGGCCGTCGCACTCGCGCTCGTGCCTCGCTGCGCGCTCGGCGCTCACCGCCCTCCGCCGGTCCGCCTCGCTTCTTGTGATTCTGCGCCGCCCGCCCTCGCCTCAGCGGTCGCCCCGGCTCCGCCTCCTCCCGACTCCGCGCCTCCGCCTCGCTTTGTGCAGCTGCGCCGACCGCCCCTTGCCTCGCACGGTCGCGCCCGGCTCGGCTCCGCCTCCTCCTCCACCTCCGGTGCTCGCCTCCTTCTCGGGTCGCGGCCTTGGCTCCGCGAGGCGGTCTGTCCGGCTCTGCCTCCGGCTCTGGCGCGATGGGGTGGGCTCGTGTTGCATCTGAATAAAGAGCATTCATCATTTTCTTGTTTGTCAGAGTCCCACAGACAACCTGATTACTATTTTTTTTTTGCCATTCTATATGTTGCTAAGTGTTGTTGGTTGCATTTTCTTCCCAGCTGGATACCATTACCATATAATTTGTAGATTGAGCAATTCATATCTCCATGTTATTTTTGTAGAACGATACGGTAGGCAAGCAGCCTACCTGTACATATATTGATCAATGGTCGAAATGATCAAATTCAAGGTTTAGGGTTAGAGATTATGCTGGGTACCTAGAAGATTTAGATCTCCATGTTAAAGATCTGTAGGTTCTGTTTCATGTTCAACTATCAATGAAGAAATGATGGGATATTATAGAGAGCAAATCTTTGTTATTTGGGTACTCAAATTATATTTCTGCTATGCTATATTGTTTATGTTTTGCCATGTTTTCCTTATTATGTCTTTTGTTTTAGTATTGTGCTTAAGTTTCATATCAATGGTACATTTGTGATGTACTTTTGTTATGTCGTGGTATAGATATAAATTAAACGTTAGTTCTAGGTTATTGGAGTTTAGCCCAGGGTGTAGCCAAATTCTGGTTCCGCCACTGTCCATTGCTGAGGACGAGCCACAGAGGACTGGTAGTGCTTACTGTGTCAAAGATAAGATAGTATGGTCAAGACATGTGCTTTCCATGGAATATTTAGGTTTCGAGTTTATTTTTTCTTTTTATTTTTCTAATGTTGTGGTTTTCTTTTTTTTCTCTCTTGTCTTTTTTATGTTCCGTGCTGTATAAGGTTTTTTTTCCTGACACAGCAATAACTGATAGCAAAAGAATAAAATAAACTGATAATAACTATAGTATAATTTTAGTTATGAACTATCGGCCTACAGGTAGCTAGTTAGAGTGGGGCTAAGCAAAGGAATGACTTCGATTAACACGACTTGAGATAAGAACCAGAACCTTTGACCCTTGCATACAAGCTAAGATACACACCGATTAACTGGGGGTATGACCTGCATCCGCGGTGGCACATGGGGAAAAAGGCTTAGGGCATGATCTTATCCACCAATAATAACCCATGACATCAGGCATAACGTGTCCGTAAAGGACATAGACGAATTTAAAAGGTGGCATACCGAAGACTTGGTATGGAGTCGTTCAGGGTTTTGAAGTCAACTCTAACCATTGGTCCTTACAAGAGTAGGTCGTCCGGGTTGCGTACAAAAAGGGCTGCTAATGGGCCCAGCACAAGCTTGGTCTATGCTTGCAGTTTGGTTCTTGTCCAATCCAATCTAAGTCCAAAATAAAGAACCTTAGTCCCAATCGTAAGCCCAAATAAAGAGCTCAGCTTTCATATCTACCCTAGAGCAGGCTTCCACCCGACGCAAATGCGACATGCCATGCATCGCGCCGCCCCCCCGGAGCCTAACAGCAACACACGCGGCTGGTTCGGCCCACTCCTGATTCATTTTTGTCTCTCGGCCTACGCACTAGAGGTAACATGCTTGAGCCATTCGTTACTGCAGCCCACTGCTTGAACAGAAGCTCAACTCAATTCCTTTGATACTCTTCTTTTCATCTAGTTGCCTTTCTCTCTTTTTTTATTTCTTGCTTATTCTTCCTTTTCATCTAATTGTACCATTTCTCCGGATGTTGTAGTAGGTTTTTCCACTAATATTAATTTGTCTTGATTTATTTCACTAATATTTTTTATTTATTTCACTAGTTTTTCAATTATTTGACTAGTCTTGGATTGTTTTACGAGCACGTTTGGTTTGTTGCATTAACATTTTTCTTATTTCTTTTGAATATCGTCGATGAACTGTTAGAACATCATCAACGAATATATGGAACACTAAAACCAAATGTGTGGAACATTGACCCATGCCCCCTAGAATTTTATACGCGGGAACATCATCAATGAACTATTGGAATATTAAAAATAAATATGTGGAACATTTCATTTTAACCAGTAGAACATCCAACACCTACCTGATTCATTGCCTTACACAACTGAAAAGATGCTTACTAGAAGATCATCGATGAACTGATGGTACATTGAAACCAAATATATAAAACATTTTATTTTACCCATTGAAACTTCTGACACCCACCCTGATTCATTCTCTCCTACTCAATTCAAAAGCTACGAACTAGAACATTATCCTTGGCCTAATGGAACATTGGGAATTAATATATGGAGCATTTTAATAAGTTGAAATATATGCAAGTACATTTTAGTTTTGAAGATCTTGTCATAAGAAACACAGTGGTTCAAACAAATTACGAATTGGATATTTGGTTTTAAAACATGATCATTTGAATTTTAGAATAGTAAAAGAAAAGCACCTCAAACTACGTGCTAACATAGGTGTGTGCAAGAAATTTGCAGATCGATCCTTTCAATGGTCTTTGTTGTATTTTGCTTTCTATTCATGGACATAAATGTAACTTTAGCACAATGTATTGTGCTTACGTTTAATATAAATCAGCGGCTTTTGTTGGGATACGGGTAGACTACACTAGTACAAATTAAAATTTTCTACCATGTAAACTAGGAAGTCATACAAGTAAAAGAACATATATCGTTACCACTAGACGCGTAGTGCAGTGGGAGTTAAGTTGAAACAACCGATTCAATGAAGAGCGCGTCGGTGTAGTGAAAATAGTCAATCATCATTTGGCCAACCATCTCCTCTTCACGATCATCCCGATCAACACTGCAGTCGCAGCAGCACCTCTATCGAGGTCCACATATCCAGGGATGGAACGCCATGTGTTAGTGTGCTAGCATCATCGCGCACAACAGGGGTTATGAGAGGTGACGGCTAGGATTTCGATGGGTATGTCTCGGGATCTTACGCTCAGCCCCCGTACCTCCCTTCATATAGCCTCCAATCGAATCTTTATCTGATACGATTAGATATCATATCCAACTCGAAAAGTCTCAGGCTAGATCTTTGTCCCATATGAGTAAAGATTGTATCCCCACTCGGAGAGCCTCCTACCAGATTCAATACAAGTAGAGATCGTATCCCACTTGAAGTCTATCATTTGGACCCTTATCATTTCGACCCGTTAAGTGTGTGACTCTGTAGGTTCATATACCTTTGGCTATAAGCTGAAAACTCCTTTCCAGTCTATAAGTCAGTAGTGATTTCTAGCAGTATATAATGGCTCCCAAATATACATAAAGATCATATCAGATAAACCTATATAGTGCCTGTGTACAGATCCTTTTTCCTCATTACACTATATCACTATCATCTTATCATTATTCCACATCGCGCTCATATCAGAAACTGTGTCTTTCCATTTTCAACCCTAGCGCATCTTTTCACTTCTCATAATTTTATTATAGCCTTATCCTCACCATCTCTTAGTTACCTTAATTTTGTTCTATATAATTTGTCCATGATGTATCGGTTATCTTATCACCTAGTATCACCAATCTTGTCTATCCAGTCTCATTGTATTAAATCGTTACCCTCATAACTTTACCTTAATTCAATCACAACTCTATAATTATATCATGGATAATTAGCTAAATAACGAACTAAGGGTTATCACACCGGGGCTACCCACATATAGGGGTCATTTCCACCCAACCTGGTAACGTACGGGGGCCTGTACATTCTCGTTACATAGGATATTACACCCCGTCTGCGATTATACAGTCGAGGATAAGGTTGTGCCTGGCTATTCTCGTATAACCGGGTATGTGGGATGAGGTCGCCGACACTTTTGCTATAACTTGCTATAACTTGTCACATAACAAATATCTTTAATACAAAGTTCTCATAATATCCGTCTTCCATTCATGACAGTATTTCCGATATCAGTTTTCATTGTTTGCCTTATGTCTATTGCTTACATGTCATGCTTACCCTTTATTTCATGTGGTTGCATTACTTGTCTTTATTCTTGTGTTGCGACCGTTGTTGGGTACTTGCTGAGATTGTCAAATCCCACGCTTGCTCTTTCAGTCTCAGGTAAAAGGCCAGTGGAGTGATAGCATCATGCATGGGTGGGAGCACTCGAGTTTTCAGCACCGTGGTTTGCCACTGTTTTATTGTTTCTTTCGTTCTTTATTTGGTTAGAAGTGGACTGGTCCCATATTTTAAATATTTATTTCAGTTTCCGTTAGTTCTCTACTACAGTGTTAATAAAGTTCTAAACTCTTTGTAATTTCTTTTGTTGTTCTTATTTATTCTTAACTTTGGCGATGACGTTCCATAGTGGTATCCCATATGGTTATGTGGGGTGCTACATTGGGCTGCACTATTTTGGCCTAGCCCAAAGGAATAGTGCCATCTTCAACCTTCGGCCCCTACTGTAGCTGCCGAAACAGATGTTGCTCACGGCGATGATTCCCGGCACGTCAGTGATCCCTGGTAGAAACCGATAGCATGGATGGGTTGCTAGAGTTGATGGGAACCCATTTTTGGGGTTGGGGGTGGCTAGAAGACATGCAATGGCCGGCGGCGAGGTGGGGATCTCTCGATAGTTGGTCATAGCATCTAAGCTACGGTGGTGATAATCGGTGAAATTGACAGTAGTTTAACCATCTTGGGGTGGTCATGGTGGCTTGGGTGGCGGCGGTTTGGGCTGGGTACGAGTGAGTTGGGCTGTCTATGGTGGACTGATTTCGGCTGGTAGGGAGTAAGGTTTCTGGTGAGCTATGGTGGTTGGCGGACCAAGGTGATGTTTCGATTGAGTTACTGGGGTCATGAGGAAGCTACCGGAGCAAGCAATCAAAATGAAATGGAGAATAACAAAGATTGAAGTTTGGGCTTACTTGGGGGGTTTCCAGCATTAAGGGCTATGCAACAGGCGATGAGGTGAGTGGAGGGGTGTGGGGGCTTCTTGGACTCCGATGCAGGGTCCAGGAGGTGGTCTTGAGCTTAAATAGGCGGTTATGGCGGTTGGCTACAGGGGAGGGTCCTATCGGGAGGCAACGCGTGGTCGTGGTGAGAAGGTGCGGGAGGGCTCGGCGTTGCTGGCTACGGTGATCTTTTACTTCCTTGGGCGCAACAATGCGGCGGTCAAGGTGTGTCAGGCGACCAAGAGTTGAGCTGAGAGTAGAGGTGGCGGCAAGGTAGTCACGACGCTCAACCCGGTTAGGGTCACGGCAATTAAGGGCTATCAGAGCATGCAAAGCGAGGTGTACAGTCTGTTGACTAAATTGCAAAGGCATGGCAATGGGAATATGTCCAAGCGATTGGAACGTGCAGCGGGAAAGTCGGCCTTGAGAAGAAAACCGATGATGATAGGGATTTGGTCTTGAGTTGTCCAGGGAATGTCAGAGGGCATTAAAAGGGTGCATTGGATGCTATCATCGAGGAGTATGGTGGTTGAATTCCGGAAAGACGGCATCTGACCCACTATTGTGGCGGTTGTTGGCTTCCGGTCATTTTGTCGGATGGTGAATAGGAGTTGCCGGCCATGCTGCGCACAGCTGGATGGAGGAGATGGTGGGATGGAGGAAAGATGGCGTGAACGGTTCAGGAAGGTGCAGGGTAGGGCCAAGAATCAGAGGAAATCGAAGTTCAAAGCAATTCGAACCCTATTAGCAACAGAGCCGCAGCACATTTCTTGCAAAGAGACACAGTGCGCATCTCATCTATGCACTTGCAATCTGTAACAAATTGTTAACCTTTCTGTTTTCCAAGGTGTGGATTTCACAGGGTAGAAATTACTTGTACAGTTCAGAGAATGTTGGTGCTAATAGTCACCTCTGCAAATATTTGAGTTTTACCAGAGGAATACATTCTTACATGACTTTCGATATTCCTGAACCTTTGAATGCCAAATTTCCATGTAAATGGCACACTCACTGATATATAAATCTCACTTAAAATCACTTTCTTTCTGTAGGAGCAAGAATTTGGCTTGGGAGGCATTCTGGAAAATAAATATTAGGTTGTATAACAAATTGTGTTCAACCTGATCATGTCTCCTAGCCGGACATTTTGGTTTATTGCAACATGTCAGCTACTAGCCATGCACTGATGCATCACGAATATCATGCGACATATGGTTTTTTTCTCTTCTTATCCCTTGGGTTGATCTGATCCTCGAGGTCAACCATAGTTTGTTGATGTATGGTCGTGACAGAAATTAGAATTCTCGAAGTCCAAAAACAAATAAATCAGAGAAAATATTCGAGGCTGACATCAATATCATTCTTCCCATTGTTCCAATGGTTGTTCCGGCGAGTGTGCTGTGTGCACGGGTCATGCATACTGCAATTCTGTGATAGCATAATTCTTTGTCCCTGCCTTGGTAATTGATATTCAGTTTGTCAAACCAATTTAATACCTAAATATTTGTTAACAACAGTGACATAGTCCGATTATCTGACCCTAGCAGAAAAGAAGAAGAAACCAACATAAAGCTCAACAGCATAGTTCCCACATAACTCAGGGGAAGATATACATTGATGCAGCTCAACTACTTAGTTCATTCATTCAAACCAAGCTCTTCCCTCCTTTTATAGTTCTCTGACCCTTTCAATTTTCTTTGAGGCCTGTGCTCTGCAGTGGTGAAGCCAGGATGAAAATAGAGGGTGGGCTCAAAAAACTAAGCTAAATTAACATAAACATAGTATTTTTACTCTTGTACAATTCACACTAGTTATAACAAAGCTAGTTTAAATAGCTGCAAAACACATTTTCAGATAATATGGCAAAGAAGTTTGTGCAAGCATGTTATATAGATAATAATATTCATACTACATGAAACAAGATAGTGATCTACCCTCAAAGGTGTCAAAGCACACATCTGCATACATTCAAGCATTTGCCTAAGTTTGTATATTTTGGCGGTGTGATGTTGAACTGCAATCAAAGGGTGCATGGCATATATGTACAAGCCATATGCACCAGCTTTTGCACATTTTATAATTAACTCAAGCATGGAGGAAATGTTGGGTTGATCTCGGCTAACCACCCGAGATTTTTCAGGGAGGCATGCCTCCACTACGCGCCTTGATCGGAGGCGGTTGCCAACTAATTTGATCACGATCCCGGTCACCTAGCGCCATACAAAAGAGGGCTTCGGCAGGGGTGTTATACACGTGAGTTGATTACACCTTTAAGAACCCTAACATCACCCGATCTACGTACGGGCGCTACGGTGAACGAAGGCCGACGACCGCAGCCGCTGGCCACCTATACATGCGCAAATGGGCTAGGGTTAGGGTTCGGGAATTTTTATCTCGCGCGCGCATCTTTTCGGCCGTCCGATCAGATCGGACGCCCATCTGTTTATGGGCCGAGATGCCGTTTTGGGCCGGCCGCGCGTTGAGCCGTCGGATCGAGATCCAACGGCGCGCGCCCGTGACTGATGCCGCGGCTCGTTTTCGGCCGTCGGATCGCAATCCGACGGCGCGCACGAGTAAGGTGCTGCAGCTGGGCTGCGCGCGTTGTTGGGCCGCGCCATGCGTGCGATTTTCGATCCGCGTGCGGGCTGCCGGCTTTTTGAGCCGTGCGCGTTTTTTTGGGCCGATTTTTCGGCCCAAATTTCTTTTGGGGCCGATTTGTTGGCCCAAATTTTCTTTTGAGGCCATTTTTTCGGCAGAAACTATATATTTTATTTTCAGTACATTTATTTTTGGTTTTAGTATATTTTTTGTGCACTGTTTTAATTAATTTTCAGTGGCCCAAATTATATTGTATCATTACCAAATTATTATGAACAATCTCTAATTAAAATTGAACCAACGAGATATTTTAATTTTGAGATTTTATGCTTAATTTTGGCATTTTGTATGCATATGGTTATATTCTGACCAACGTTGTTTATAATCGTATGTCGCGATAATTATTAAAGTTCTTTTTCATTTTCTACCCAACGGTGATATGAATTAGAACTGTATTTTTGCATGTTATTAATCAGACCAACGTAGGGTTAATTACATGCAATATATATTTATGATGTTTCTAATTTTTGTCCTGTATTTTTATAATTCAGCATTTAATGCTTCAAACGTTGCCGCTACAATTGATAACATTGAGCAGCTCACGGGGAGCAATTTTCCCTCGTAGAGAGAACGAATTCACGTTGTCCTTGGTGTTTTGGACCTTGACTATGCCTTAAGGGTAGACGTTCACGTTCATCCCACCGAAGGTGAGGAGAATTTTGCTGAGAAAAAGAGAATTTATGAGACTAATGCTGAAAAATGGGAACGATCTAACCGCTTATCACTTATGATTATGAAGACCTCTATTTCAGTCGGGATTAGGGGAGCAATCCCCAATTCCGAAAATGCTAAGGAGTACATGGCTTCAATCGAGGAGAAATTTAAAGGTTCCACTAAAGTTTATGCCAGTACTTTAATTTAGAGGCTCTTAACCTCTAAATATGATGGGTCCGGCAGTATCAGAGAGCATATCATGATGATGACTGATATGGCAGAAAAACTCAAGGGCATGGACATGGCAATTTCTGATGGTTTTCTAGTTCACTTCATTATGACATCGCTTCCTTCTGAGTACACAGCTTTTAAAATTAATTACAATACTCAGAAAGAGAAATGGAGCACGAGCGATTTGATCGCCATGTGTGTCTAGGAGGAAGAGAGAATAAGAATAGAAAAGAAGGACTTTGCTTTTAATGTTGGTGGCTCTCATAAAAGGAAGTTCCAAGGGGACTTCAAATCCAAGAAGATGTTGCATTTCTCCCCTAATTCAGGTGCAACTGTGCACGTTACCAACTCTTTACAGGGATTCCTTACCGCGACAACACTAAGAAAGGGGGAGCGAAGTCTTAGAGTTGCGTATGGAATGGAAGCCGAAGTGAAATCAGTTGGATCTGTTTCATTAACTTTAGACAACGGCTTCCTGCTTTGTCTCAATAATATAGTTTATGTTTCTTCCATCAGGAGGAATTTAATTTCAGTTTCTTTATTAGACGATGAAGATTTTAAATGTATTTTTGGAGACAATAAATGTATCATTAAGTTTAACTCTAATGATATTAGTCTTGTTTTTAGACAAGACAAGCTCTATATGCTTTACTTTAATGAATCCCCTGTATCTTTGAATGTGTATGATGCTAAACGCAAAAATAATATTGAAACTTCTTCGAAACTGTGGCACTGTCGTTTAGGTCACATTTCGAGGGGGAGAATGGAATGTCTCACTAAAGAAGACATTCTCCACCCATTAGATTTCTCTGACTCAGACTACTGCATTGATTGCTGAGAGACCATGTGGTGGCCATCCCGTGTGTATGATGAGTAATTGACATCGGTTTAGGAAAGTCGAGTTTAAGTTGGTTGGTTCGGACCATGTCGTTGCATGGTGCAACGGGCTCGGTCGGACTTGGTCAAACCTGGTCAATAGGATTAGTATGCATGTTCTGATGATTCGACAGGTTTGTTGATGTTATTATGCTTTCATGTATCGAACGGTGCTATTTGATGTGTTTCTTGTCTGTGCTGACTGCAGGACGTCGAGGAGGAGTCGTGGCGAGACATGGTGGACCGGACTAGGCGCAGGTGGCGCTGAGGTCAGAACGGTCGGGATGTGTCGAAGACGACGTGGACTCGAGGTGGTTGCGAGGCGTGCGAGGCAAGGAGCGGAAGTTTCCGGAAGGTGCGGAGGGGCGAAACGGAATTTCGCAAGTCTGCACAAGCGGGAGACGGCTCCGTTAGGGTTTAGCCGGCGTAACGGGTTGGAGACCCGTTAGCCAAGGGCTATAAATAGGTGTTGGGGGCTACATACCCCTTTGAGGGACACAAGTGCATGAGAGCTCATTCATCCCTTTGTGTGGGCTGTGTTCCTCCCAGGAAGCATGTGAGGCTCTTGGTGTTCTTGAGGATTGAGAGGGAGAGGATGGATTGAGAGTACTGTAATCATTTCTTTTGTTCTAATGTCCATGCGTATGGAGACATAGTTCTTTGTATTCCTTGCTTTTCATGAATGAAAATCTGGAGTTTCATCTCTTTTTGCCTCTCTATCTTTCGTGCTACCCTTGATTCTCATCTTTTTCATAGAAGTTCTTCCCTGCAACATGTGTTTCTTTCCCGTTTGGCTAGACACTCTTTATTTCTAGTTTCTCTGATTAGGTCTATTTTTGCAGCTCTATGTCTCTTATTAATGTTTATTTCTTGATGAGATGAGTAGGCTGTTGTGTTTCAAAAATTTGGTTCTAGTGGCATGAGGAAAGCAGGAAAGATCAACACTTTGTCTCTTTTGATCCTGCTTCGGTACTCACTGCTTTGAGCAGTTTTCTCGCAACATTTCAGTTTCTCTTTGTCACCAGCCTGTTCTCCCTGCTTTATCTTTATTTGGTCTGGCCGAAGGCATCATCTGAACTGGAAATGTGTTCCTTTCGGTCAGAAAAGAAAAGCCAACATGTTCTGTTTGTTAGCTTTTGATCTCCCTCTCTATTTTCAGTTTCTGGGCTATTTTTTCGGTAATTACTATTTCCAACTGCAGTATATTGTATTTCGGCTGTAGCATAAAAATCACTGACTTCTTCAGTCTTCCGACCAGTGAACCTCCTAAAGCTTCTGATTTCATTTCAGTTCAACTGAGCTCAGTCATGTTTTCATTTCTGTCTTTGCAGTCTTTTATGTTTTCGGCAGCAGTGTTATTCTTTAGTTTTCAGCAGTAAGAAATCAGAGATCCAATCTGTTTTTGCTTCATAAGTTCTTCAGCGAGCAGATGTTCTTTCTTCATTAGTGCTTTTCTTTTTTTCTTGTGCTGATCTTTGGCGATTGTGCATGCAGATCAAACGGCAATATTTTCAGCTGAAATTTTTACTGACTACTCTCTGATTTATGTTGAATTTTTCAATGTCGCATGCGTTCCAAATTTCAGCAAGATTAATTTTAATTTTCTGTGAGGTGCTTTGTTTTGCTTCTTTTGAAAAACAGTGTACGAATTCTCGGGGGCGATTTTAAAGGAGAGCGACATTCACCCCCCTCTGTCGCCATTTCGGTCCTACAATTGGTATCAGAGCCGGTTAGCTCTTCTCGATAGATCTTTAACCGGTCTCAAGAGCCATGACGACGGACAAGTATTCCACCAAGCCTCCGGTCTTTGATGGCCTGGATTACCCCTTCTGGAAGAGCCGAATGGAAACATACATCCAGGCTCAGGGGTATGCCATCTGGAGGAAGGTGAAGGTTCAGTTTGTTGTTCCTGCCGATGAGAACATCAATGCCGGGAATATGGCTGATGTTGAGGCAAACGCAAGGGCAAGGAACATTATCATTAAGGGATTGAGCGGAAGCGAGTTTGATCGCATCTCTCACCGTCGCGCTTCGATATTTGGGCGACCCTCGATGCTTACCATGAGGGCACCACCCAAATAAAGGCGGTGCGACAGACCGCCTCAGCGAATACAAAGAAATTCGAGATGCTTGTCGGCGAGTCCCTTGACGAGTGCTTTTCTTGCTTTCACAAGATTTTGAGCAACCTCCGAGCCGTCGGTCTCATATACTCCGACTCAGATAACGCTCGACAAATGCTTTCTACACTCGATCTTCGGGTTTGGGAGATGAAGGTGACTACCATCAAGGATACCACGGACCTCTCGACCCTGACTCTTGATGCGCTTTACTCGCGCCTCAAGACTCACGAGATTGACATAGTCTCTCGTCGGTCGAAGTCACAATCGATGGCATTAGTCACTGATCCCGCTTCTGGATCTTCTTCTGCTGAGTCGATATGTGGATTCTCCCTTGCTGCTCTCTGTGACATAACTGATGATCAGTTAGAGCAGCTTGCGGATGAACAGCTAGCCCTCCTAGCGCGTAGATTTTCTCATGCCTACAAGAGGAGGAGGGATGGTAAAGAGTAGGTCCGTGATTTGCTTGAGTGTGGTGGCCCCAACCACATTCGGGCAAACTGCCCCAAGCTGGGGAAGGGCAAAACTGACTTCGGCGGTTCCGGCAAGAACGACTACATCAACAAGAACCACAACACGAAGCCCTCAGCACCTGTTCAAGGCAAGAAGAAGTTCCGCGACTTTGGGAAGGCCAAGAAGCTCTTCCACCGCGTCCTCGCTGCCTTCGACGACCTCGACCTCAGCGAGGTGGAGGGATGGAGCGACGACGACGGGACGGGTGATCAAGAACCCAAACATGGCGATGAATTCTCCGGCATGTGCTTCATGGCTCTTGAGGGCGAACTGAGCGACAGCGAGCTCTACTCCGACTCCGACGAGGTATACCCATCGTACGACCAGCTTAATGATGCCTTTCTTAAGCTAGGTAAATTTTATACTAGATCTAGAGCTAGATAGAGAAGGAAGTAGATAGATTGTCACGGGAGCTTACTTCACTTATATCTGCTCCCTCCCGTGACGAATGTAATACATGCCCTGCTTTGCTTGGAGAAATGGAGAAGTTAAGGACTTCTTATGATAGTGTGACCTCTGAGCTAGATATTCTTAAGGTGGAGAATGTTAGTCTGCTAGCTGAACTAGAAATGACTAGGATTGCTGTTCCTTCATCTGCTATTGAGACTACTTTCTGCACCTCCTGTGAAGATAAGGACAATGCTTTTAGAGGTCTTTACACTATGCTTCTCGATCTGCCCGAGTCTTGTGAAAACTGCAATAATCTGAAGATACATCTAAAACGGGCAGATCATAAAATTGCTGATCTACAAGCTGTGTTACTAGAGCCCATTTCTTCATGTTTGAACTGTCCAAAGTTAACTGCTGAACTTGAATTGTCTCAAACCAGTTTCAAGAAATGATTGACACTAATAAGAAAATGGCTCAGTTTGCGACTAAGGATCCTGTTAGCTCACCATGCATTAGCTGTAATAAACTAAAACTTAAATTGATTGCATTGGATGAAAAATGTGTGAAGCTAACTAAGGACCTTCTAGAGAATCCACCTTGTGCTTGTAGTGTGATTGTGGAGAAGGGGGGGAAGCCCCCGGGTAAGGTAGAGACGCCTAGCGACGTGAACCAACCTGCTAGTAGTAGGACTGTTCCTTCTGAGTCGGCTGTGCGTGCACAAGCCATCCTTTCCTCTACTGTTGGTTCTTCTTCTGCTCCCTTACCTTCTGTTGTCTCTTCTCCTCCCTGCTCTTCTTGTGCCTCTCTCTTTCGGGAGTGTCAGTACCTTATGAACACTCTTAAGAAATTTGTAGGAGGCAAGAAGAAGCTCAATCTTATTCTAGACCAATCTAAAATCTTCAGATTTAATCAGGGTCTAGGATATGATTTCTGTGAGGACAGAAGGAAGCATCCACCTGCCGTGCTCAGACCCATAGCACCAGGTGTGATCGAGACTAAGCCCAGGACCGAGAAGGTCAAATTCAAGTCAGCGGGCTTTGTCCAAGGGATTTCTAACAGTAAGGTGATTCCACCAATTGTTTCAGCCTCTCAGAAGGTGAAGCCCCATCATGCTACTTCTACCTCTCAGAAGGTGAAGTATCATTGTACCTTCTGTCAGAAGGATGGACACCAGATCGATCGATGCTTCAAGCGCGCCAAGATCACGCAGAGAGACCGTGCTGCAGCTCTTAGGCGCACTCAGGGTCAGCCCCAGACCTTGAGTGCACCTAAGACCAACACGAGGTTTAGGTTTACTTCAAGTATGTCTGATGGTTTTGTGCAGCATCGAGGACTTGGTTTTTCCGAGTTTTCTGGTTTTCATCCTCACGCTCCCTTCGGTCGTGACTTCCACCGTCCTGAGGGTAGATCTCGTTTCCCCCGTCGAGATGGCTACCCGCGGCGAGATCAGCGTGTTACCGGTGCTTCGACTCGCTCTCCCGTAGCAGTCGGATCGACAATGACTTGTGTCTATTCACGGACCTTCCGCTTCTTTGAGCGACGGAGGCGTGGGGTAGTTAGAGGTCGACCGTGTGTGACTACTTCTTACGCTCGACGTGTGACTCAAGATTGGGTTCCAAAATCTATTTTGATTTATCCCAAGATCGAGACTTTGCTCTCTTGTTGACTCGTGCTCGCGGGCGAGGGAAGGAAAGGTTTGGCTCGTACACTCCGGGTGTTCACGACACATGACCGGAGATTCCCGTTGGTTTTCTTCCCTTGCCCGTGCTCCAGGTGATGAGATGATCACCTTCGAGATGCTTCATCCGGGCGCGTCATCGCCAAAGGTGCGGTCTTGCGTTAATGATTCTTTCATTTTGAAAGATGTTGCCTTGGTTAGTAAGCTGCAGTATAATTTGCTTTCCGTTTCTCAGCTTACTGATGACGGCTTTGAGGTGTATTTTAAGAAAAACAATTGCAAAATTCTCGATTCTTCAGGTAGTCTAGTTTGCGGGATTTCTCGTTTTGGGAGGATCTTTCGTGCTGATTTTTCTGAGTCTTCGGGTGATCCTCTCAGGTGTTTAGTTGCTTCTGAGTCCCGCGACCTTTCCTTCTGGCATAGGAGACTTGGTCATATTGGATTTGACCATTTGACCCGAGTTAGCGGCCACGATCTCATTCGTGGTCTGCCAAAACTCAAGATGGTCAAAGATCTTGTTTGCGCTCCATGCCGGCACGGCAAGATGGTTGCCGCTTCTAATCCTCCGGTCACAGTTACTATGACCGATGCAACGGGACAGCTGCTCCATATGGACATGGTTGGACCAGCTCGAGTGCAGTCAGCAGGATGGAAGTGGTATGTTCTTGTCGTGGTCGATGACTTCTCGAGGTATTCTTGGGTGTTTTTCTTAGCCTCGAAGGATGAGACGTTTACACATTTCCGAGGTCTTTTCAGTAGGCTTTCTGTTGAGCTTTCAGGTGCCTTACGAGCGATCCGCAGTGACAATGTCACGGAGTTCAAGAATTCCTACTTCGAGAGGTTCTGTGGTGAGACAGGTGTAGAGCACCAATTCTCTTCTCCGCACGTCCCACAACAGAATGGTGTCGTGGAGAGGAAGAACCGTACCTTAGTCGAGATGGCCAGGACGATGCTCGATGAATACTCTACACCGTGGAAGTTTTGGGCTGAGGCTATAGCCACCGCGTGCCATGTTTCGAACAGAGTTTTTCTCAGGGCACACTTGCACCGCACTTCTTACGAGTTGAGATATGGGCGTAAACCCAGTGTATCTCATTTTCGTGTGTTTGGTTGCAAGTGCTTCATTCTGAAGTCCGGGAACCTAGATAAGTTCGAGTCACGTTCTTGCGATGGGATCTTTCTAGGCTACTCGACTTCTTCGCCGGCTTACATGGTCTGGAACTGCGAGTCTAGTAAAATGGTAGAGACCTGTGAGGTGACTTTCGATGAGGCCAGTCCGGGGACTAGGCCCGATATCTCAGGTTCTCTAGAGCAGTCCGAGACCATCTTTGTGGATGATGAGGACGATGGAGACGAGGGATGTCTACCTGATCCAGTCCCTCATCCACCCCTTGAGGTGCCTTCTTCCACCGCACCTCAAGGTGATCGACCATGCCTACTGACTTCTTACGGAGCTAGTGGCTCTGTTCCTACCTCGTCAGCTCACGAGGTAGAGGCCACTTCTTCATCTCATCCTGGACCTCCCAGACATATCCAAAAATCTCATCCTTCAGAGCAGATCATTGGAGACCTTTTTGAGCGAGTTACTCGCTCAAAATCTGGCATGTCACTCTTTTGTCTCTATTCTGCCTTTGTTGCCTCCTTCGAGCCCAAAGACATTTGTCATACTCTATCTGACGAGTCTTGGGTCAATGCCATGCATGAGGAGCTAGAGAGTTTCGAGAGAAACAAGGTCTGGACGCTTGTTGAGCCCCCTCGAGGTCAGAATATCATTGGGACCAAATGGGTGTTCAAGAACAAGCAAAGTGAGGATGGGGTAGTCATTCGAAACAAGGCTAGACTGGTTGCTCAGGGGTACTCACAGGTTGAGGGTCTGGATTTCGAGGAGACCTTTGCCCCTGTAGCTAGACTTGAGGCTATTAGAATTCTGCTTGCCTTTGCAGCTTCTAAGGGTTTTAAGCTCTACCAGATGGATGTCAAGAGTGCCTTTCTCAATGACTTCATCGAGGAAGAAGTCTATGTGAGACAGCCTCCAGGTTTCGAGAACCTCAAATACCCTAGTCATGTCTACAAGCTTTCCAAAGCGTTGTATGGACTTAAGCAGGCTCCTAGAGCTTGGTATGAGAGGCTTAAGTCCTATCTTTTGAGGCATGATTTCGAGATGGGTAAAGTTGATAAGACCTTGTTCACTCGTCGTCTTGGCAGTGACCTTCTGCTTGTCCAAATTTATGTCGATGACATCACCTTTGGCGGCTCTTCTCATGCTCTTGTTTCACAGTTTTCGGATGTCATGAGCACCGAGTTTAAGATGAGCATGATGGGTGAGTTGACTATCTTCCTTGGCTTCCAGATCAAGCAGACTCGGGAGGGTGCCTTCTTGCATCAAGGCAAGTACACCCGTGACCTCCTGAGACGTTTCGACATGAGTGATGAAAAGCCAGTGTCAACTCCGATGGCTTCTACGGCCACACTTGACCCAGATGAGGACGGCAAGCCAGTTGATCAAAAGGAGTTCAGAAGTATGATTGGCTCTCTCTTGTACCTCACTGCCTCGAGACCGGACATACACTTTTCCGTGTGTCTATGTGCTCGGTTTCAGGCTTCTCCTCACGTGTCTCACCGCTAGGCGGTGAAGCGCATCTTTCGGTACCTTCGAGCTACCATTGACTATGGTATCTGGTACTCTTCCTCCTCCTGTCTATCCCTTAGAGCCTTTTCGGATGCAGACTTTGCCGGCTGTAGGATAGATAGGAAGAGCACTTCGTGCACCTGCCAGTTCATTGACACTTCTCTCGTTTCCTGGTCCTCGAGGAAGCAGTCTGGTGTTACACAGTCCACTGCAGAGGCCAAGTACGTTGCTGCAGCTAGTTGCTTTAGCCAGGTGCTTTGGATGGTCTCGACTCTGCGGGACTTTGGGTTAGCTATCGACCGTGTTCCGCTCTTTTGCGATAACACTTCTACGATTAGCATTGCCAAGAACCCAGTGCAGCATTCTCGGACCAAGCATATTGATATCAGATATCATTTTCTTCGAGACCATGTAGAGAAGGGTGACATCGTGCTTCAGTTTGTGGAGAGTGACCACCAGCTGGCTGATATCTTCACCAAGCCTTTGGTTAGCACGAGGTTTTCAGCTCTGCGGGGAGAGCTTGGGGTGGTTTGTCCTTATGGACTGTTGTGAGGGGGAGCTTTGGACTTTACTGCTTTATCATATTATTTATGCTTCTGTCTCCTTACTATTGCACTGCATTTGTGGGTGCATTGGGTTTAGTCCTTCCAAATAGGTCGAGTATGTCTCTTCTTGAGTTGCTTAGACTTCTTACTCTTATCTTGTGCTTTCGGGATAGTGTTTCTTATCTCACTAGGTTGAGCTCACTCACTTCTTGTAGGTTCTAGCGAGGGTTGGGCCACCCTCGGGTGGACAGGGTACGTGTTTGCTCTCTAGTGTGTGTTTTTCTCGACAGCTGTTCGTCTTGGAGTCATATGGGGTAGATAAGAGTCAGTCTGAGCCATTAGTATCATCTACATCTTATCTATGCTTTAAGGACTGCCTGTTTATCTTTCTTTACCAGCTTCTCATTTTTATTGCTTTGGTTCAGGGGGAGTTCATTTGGGAACTTCTAGATCTTAATGTTGACCTAACTCAACTTGAACTAAAAGTTGCATTTTATGTTGAGGGGGAGCTGATTTTTATGCATGTCTTTCTGCATTGTAATATAACTACATGGAGCCTTGATTATTATCCTGTTATGACATGCTTAAAATGCTTTACATCTTGCCATGATTTATGCTTATTTGCTAGATTTATCATGACTTCATATTTGTAGACTAGTTTTTTTCCATGATGAGTTAATTAAACTTGCTCTATTTGAACTAAAAACTTGTCATGATTAGCAATTGAGATTAGTCTTTCTTGAGCTATCCTTTTATGATTCATGCCATGTCAAGTAGGCTGAGTTGAATGTTGAATCTCTTTAGAGCCTTAGATTGAGCTGTTTTAGTCTCTTGATGATGCACAGGTCAGTACAATTATTTCAAAAGCAAAAATATCTCTTTTGTGCGAAAAAACTGATCTCACCAATTCTTTCTCATGAGACGGCTTGCCATTGCACTAGGCATGAACTCAGGGGGAGCTTTGGATGACCAAGACTATCTTCTTAAGCTTCTTGCTTGGAGTAGTCGCATAAGGCTTGAGATCTAGCACATGATAAAAATATGGATTGAAAACAACCATAAGTTCCAAAAGAAAAATATCATTTGTGCTCAATTTGCTTAAGTTATTAAAAGAATCAAGTACTTGAACCAATGTTTCACTCTTGAGCGTATAGCACTCCGTTTTGGACTCAATATTAGATTCTTGGTTCCGCTTAGCTTGATTGACATGGCTTGCATCATCCTTGGATGTCTCTAGCTAGACTTTGCTTATTGATGACCTGACATGCTCATAAACTGCACTAAATTTCAGATTGTCATCTATTTGCTTCTAGTTGGTTTATACATATCCTGTCATGATCTAGACAACCTTTCATTAAATTATGGCTTGGTGTAATACATTATGGTCATTTTATCCATTTTATGGTCATTTTGGATAATTCTCCTTCTTGCATTCTTGATGTGTTTATTGCCAAAAGGGGGAGAATTGTGGTAGAAAAATGCCATTCTGGGAGCTTTGAGGAAAACTTGTTCTTTCTTTTGCTCCGTGTGTCGACATGGTCATTAGCATCATTCCTTTCCTTTGGACCATGTTTGACTTCTTTCTTGCATTTTCAAACTCAACTTTGTGCTTTTTCTGGGTTTGTCAATATACTCATCAAGGGGGAGATTGAGAGACCATGTGGTGGTCATTCCGTGTGTATGATGAGTAATTGACATCGGTTTAGGAAAGTCGAGTTTGAGTTGGTTGGTTCGAACCATGTCGTTGCATGGTGCAACGGGCTCGGTCGGACTTGGTCAAACCTGGTCAATAGGATTAGTATGCATGTTCTGATGATTTGACAGGTTTGTTGATGTTATTATGCTTTCATGTATCGAACGGTGCTATTTGATGTGTTTCTTATGCATCTTGACCGCAGGGCGCCGAGGTGGAGTCGTGGCGAGACATGGTGGACCGGACTAGGCGCAGGTGGCGCTGAGGTCAGAACGGTCGGGATGTGTCGAAGACGACGTGGACTTGAGGTGGTTGCGAGGCGTGCGAGGCAAGGAGCGCGGAAGTTTCCCAGAAGGTGTAGGAGGGGCGAAATGGGAATTTCGCAAGGCTGCACAAGCGGGAGACGGCTCCGTTAGGGTTTAGCCGGCGTAACGGGTTGGAGACCCGTTAGCCAAGGGCTATAAATAGGTGTTGGGGGCTGCATACCCCTTTGAGGGACACAAGTGCATGAGAGCTCATTCATCCCTTTGTGTGGGCTGTGTTCCTCCCAGGAAGCATGTGAGGCTCTTGGTGTTCTTGAGGATTGAGAGGGAGAGGATGGATTGAGAGTACTGTAATCATTTCTTTTGTTCTAATGTCCATGCGTATGGAGTCATAGTTCTTTGTATTCCTTGCTTTTCATGAATGAAAATCTGGAGTTTCATCTCTTTTTGCCTCTCTATCTTTCGTGCTACCCTTGATTCTCATCTTTTTCATAGAAGTTCTTCCCTGCAACATGTGTTTCTTTCCCGTTGGGCTAGACACTCTTTATTTCTAGTTTCTCTGATTAGGTCTATTTTTGCAGCTCTATGTCTCTTATTAATGTTTATTTCTTGATGAGATGAGTAGGCTGTTGTGTTTCAAAAATTTGGTTCTAGTGGCATGAGGAAAGCAGGAAAGATCAACACTTTGTCTCTTTTGATCCTGCTTCGGTACTCACTGCTTTGAGCAGTTTTCTCATAACATTTCAGTTTCTCTTTGTCACCAGCCTGTTCTCCCTGCTTTATCTTTATTTGGTCTGGCCGAAGGCATCATCTGAACTGGAAATGTGTTCCTTTCGGTCAGAAAAGAAAAGCCAGCAGGTTCTGTTTGTTAGCTTTTGATCTCCCTCTCTATTTTCAGTTTCTGGGCTATTTTTTCGGTAATTACTGTTTCCAACTGCAGTATATTGTATTTCGGCTGTAGCATAAAAATCACTGACTTCTTCAGTCTTCCGGCCAGTGAACCTCCTAAAGCTTCTGATTTCATTTCAGTTCAACTGAGCTCAGTCATGTTTTCATTTCTGTCTTTGCAGTCTTTTATGTTTTCGGCAGTAGTGTTATTCTTTAGTTTTCAGCAGTAAGAAATCAGAGATCCAATCTGTTTTTGCTTCATAAGTTCTTCAGCGAGCAGATGTTCTTTCTTCATTAGTGCTTTTCTTTTTTTTTTCTTATGCTGAACTTTGGCGATTTTGCATGCAGATCAAACGGCAATATTTTCAGCTGAAATTTTTACTGACTACTCTCTGATTTATGCTGAATTTTTCAGTGTCACATGCGTTCCAAATTTCAGCAAGATTAATTTTAATTTTCTGTGAGGTGCTTTGTTTTGCTTCTTTTGAAAAACAGTGTACGAATTCTCGGGGGCGATTTTAAAAGAGAGCGACATTCACCCTCCTCTGTCGCCATTTCGGTCCTACAATTGCATTAAAGGAAAATATGTAAAACAAATAAAGAAGGGAGCTACTCGCAGTACAGGACCTTTAAAATTAATTCATACTGATATTTGCGGTCCTTTTCCTGTGACATCAGTGGATGGTTTTGATTCTTTCATCACATTCACTGATGATTTTTCCCATTACGGTTATATTTTTCCAATTAAAGACCGATCTGAATCACTTGACAAATTTAAGATATTTAAGGCTGAAGTTGAAAATCAGCACAACCTAAGAATTAAAGTGGTAAGATCAGATCGCGGGGGAGAATATTATGGAAGACATGCCCCTTATGGGCAAATTCCTGGCCCTTTCGCTAAGTTCCTTCAAGAAAATGACATCGTTGCCTAGTATTCTATGCCGGGCGAACCTCAGCAGAATGATGTAGCTGAAAGATGCAACTGTACACTTATGGATATGGTACGGAGCATGCTTAGCCATTCTAGTTTACCTATTGGCCTGTGGATGGAAGCACTAAAGACAACCGCACATATTCTTAATCGGGTCCCCAGTAAATCAGTAGCTAAAACACCTTATGAATTATGGACTGGGAGAAAACCGAGTATGAAATATTTACGAGTGTGGGGCTGTCGTGCTGAAGCTAAGTTATTTAATCCACACATTAAGAAATTAGACCCTAAGACAGTAAGTTGTCATTTTATTGGGTACCCTAAAAGATCCAAAGGGTATCGGTTTTATTGTCCTGATAGGATAACTAAGTTTGTAGAAACAAGACACGCTGTGTTCTTAGAAAATAACAAGGACCTGGAACGCAGGAAAATAGATCTTGAGGAGAAGCGGGTTTATGTTCCTGTACCGCTCAATCCAGAGATCTTTATTCCTGTGTCTCAGGAGGTTGCACCTCCAGTAGAAGATATTGTTATTGCACCCACTGTTGAGGTATCTGAAATTCCTAATGTTACACCTAATGATGAGCCTCAACAGTCTCCTGAAATAACTAATGAACCTCTTAGAAAATCACAGCGGGAGAGAAGATCTGCCATCCCTAATGATTATGTTGTTTATATGAATGAGGATATTAATGATATAGGGAAGTTAGATGATCCCATCTCTTATAAGGAGGCCATAATGAGTGAACATTCTTCTAATTGGCTTGAAGCAATGGAGGATGAACTAAAGTCTATGAGCACTAATGATGTATGAGACTTAGTAGAAATTCGACGAGTCAAAGCGATGAGGGTCAAATGGGTCTACAAAACCAAACATGACTCCAAGGGAAATATCGAAAGATTCAAAGCAAGACTTGTAGCAAAAGGCTTCTCATAAAGAGAAGGGATTGACTATAATGACACCTTTTCTCCTGTCTCAACTAAAGATTCATTCAGAATTGTTATGGCACTTGTAGCTCATTATGATTTAGAGCTGCATTAGATGGATGTTAAGACGACATTTCTTAATGGCGATTTGCAAGAGAATGTTTACATGGCTCAACCGGAAGGTTTACATCAGGTTATATCTTCACACTCGCTGGAGGAGCTATTTCGTGGAAAAGCTCCAAACAAACCCTTACGGCATCTTCAACGATGCAAACTGAGTTTGTGGTATGTTATGAGGCTACCGGGCAGACTGTATGGCTTAAGAATTTTATCCTGGGACTAAGAGTGGTAGACAACATCTCTAAACCACTCACTTTATACTGCGACAATGAACCCGTAGTTTTTTATGCAAATAACAACAAGTCAAGTGGTGCTGGCAAACACATTGACATTAAGTATCATGTTGTGAAAGATAGAATCCAGAATCAAACCATAAGTATCAAGCATATTAGTACTAAGTTAATGCTTGCGGATCCGCTTACTAAAGGCTTACCACCCAGTATTTTTCGTGATCATGTTGCCGGCATGGGTTTATTGGAAAGCCTCTGATTCTGGATAAAAGGACCTCAAAACAAACCAACTCTCATTAAGTTTAATGAATATCCATTCTAAGATAAAATAATACACTATAGGTACTGAGGTTGTATGGTACTTTATTGACCATACAACACATTGCCTTGTTGTGCTGTTTTATCAAAGAATGGGATTATGATGTTAGCCTTACGATCAAAGGGGGGAATGTTGGGTTGATCTCGGCTAACCACCCGAGATTTTTCAGGGAGGCATGCCTCCACTACGCGCCTTGATCGGAGGCGGTTGCCAACTAATTTGGTCACGGTCCCGGTCACCTAGAGCCATATAAAAGAGGGCTTCAGCAGGGGTGTTATACACGTGAGTTGATTACACCTCTAAGAACCCTAACAACACCCGATCTACATACGGGCGTTACGGTGAACGAATGCCGACCACCGCAGCCGCCGGTCACCTCTACATCACCGGCCGTTCGCCATCGTCTTCTTCTTCTCCGACGCCGGCCGACCACATCTTCACCGCCGAGCAGGAAAATGACACACAGCTAAGCATTAATTTCATGATGAAGGATCAAACACCTTAAGAACACTTGGAGAAACCAAAATATAAAATTTCATTGGTGTTAACACATCAGGCACATACTTGAACGACAAGCACGTAAAAAATGACAGTTCCGTAAGGAGATTTCTACATGCAAAGTGTTGAACACAGTCAATGTGCACTTAAACTAGAGATGTATAACATGATTGTAAATAACAAACTAGACGAGCATAAGAGGAAAACACATCTAGAATGCACTAGACTATCTTCTTATAGAGCATACCATCCATCGCCTTCAGCGTTCCCCCAAAGTATAAAGGGAACTAGTAGCGGAAGCACGGCACCACGACGCATTAGCTACCACGTGGATCGAAGTAAAAGAGACGGAAATTCATAGGAAAGGCTTCTCTTGGAAAAGTAAGGATCTATACGTATTTTCAAAGAAAGTGAAGGGTTTTCTGCATAAAACCAAAGACCTATGCGTAATTTTACAAAAACTGTGGGATTTTATCTAGTAAAAGGAGGACCTGTATGGAAAAACTGAGGACCAATATGTAATTTCAGATATGGAGGGTTTTCTTGCAAAAAACTAATGTGGCAGGGGTCTTTTTG
Source organism: Bonia amplexicaulis (assembly GCA_036346245.1). Taxonomy (NCBI): domain Eukaryota; kingdom Viridiplantae; phylum Streptophyta; class Magnoliopsida; order Poales; family Poaceae; genus Bonia; species Bonia amplexicaulis. The sequence continues at coordinate 7,132,561 of CM070760.1, read as the reverse complement.
CAAAAATTGAGGATCCGTACGTGATTTCGAAAAGCCAAAGGGCTTTTTTGCATAAACACTGTCGTGGAGGCCTTTCCTAGGGCGCAATCCCCCCGAGGATAATAGAGTCTAGTTTCGCTTGGTCTTGAAATATAATTCAATTTTTCTCTTCTTTGTTCCTTGTCTATAGGTAAGCCATATGTTATTTAAGGCATCAATAGAAAACCCTTAATTTTTGCGGTTGTACTTATTTTCATTGGCATCGGAATAGTAGAATATTTCAGAATAGCAGCTAAAATCTTGAGAAAATCTAAGTTAATGATCAATAGGTTTGGATAAAGAATTTAGAAAAGATATCCTCATACTGACAAAATATAAGAACATCAGAGCATCTTTCTCATCAAGTGTTATACCCCGCTGCAAAAAGTGATGTAACATCTCGGTCTAACCTCTGAGCCAACAGTTCTACTGCTACTACTACTTTATAACATTCTAATTTACATCCATTGATACTAGAGTATTGGACGTTGATCCTTTCGTCAACATGGAGATCCTTTGTGAGAGATCAACAGCAGGTTTAGGATGCGGTTTCTTTCTAAAAAGAGGATAGATCGGATAACCAAAAGATTAGTTGGAGAAGTTAGTGATCAGGGGATAAATAGTTACTCACTACTACAGAAAGCCTAATACTAAATGGCCAATTACAGACAGTTTGACAAAACCGTCTGTGACCGACACTAACACAGACGGTTTTAATTTGGACACCGTCTGTGTAGGCGGCGTCGGAGAAGACGAGTATCACAGACGGTTGTTACTGATGAACCGTCTGTGATACTAAAGTATCACAGACGGTCTGTATTAAAAACCGTCTGTGATAATCTGGAATTATCACAGACGGTTTGTAATAAAAAATCGTCTGTCATAGTAACAATCAGACAAATACGTACAGACACAGGGGATCACAAATAAAAGGTAAATTTATTAATTTCAATTCGAGGCAAATTTATTACAAAAGTCGCAGAGATAAAGAGATTGTCAGATTCTAATATTCTGAGCTTCGTACGCTTCTTCTTTGACTTTGGGACTTGGAGGAGCGCCCGCTGAGTTCTCGAACGCCGTTAAGATTGTCCTTGTCCTCAGCACTTCCTCCTCCAGCATTGGCAAATGATCAGTAGCGTACGTCATAAGCTCGTAGAGGATAGCATTATAAGATTCCTCAGAATTTGCCGTTTCTGTTTGAGCGGCAATGATATCCATCAATCTCTCCATTGCCACAATTGCTTCCTCCGCTTTGTGCACATTGTAGAGAAGAACGAGGTTAAGGGCGGTTTCCCTTTCCGAGCGGCAAGAAAACACCTCCGTCGGCGGATGATGAGGTCCAGCTGACGGATGGAAGCGAGTCGAGGGAGGAGAGCAGGGCGTGAGCGGAGGAGCTGCTCTAGACGTGGATTATTGGCCGCCTGTGTAAAATTACGGCCGAACAACTCATGATGGATAGATGAGAGGAAGGAGATGAGCAGAAGAACAGTACTAGAATCCATATTAATTGGTAGCTAGTAAGAATAGTACGTAGGAGATGTGATCACAAGAACAACACAGATGAGAGTGTATGTATGTAGAAGACCCTGGCACGCATATTTAACCTTCATCACAGATGGTTCGTATACCAAACATTAATGAAATAGACGCTTCGTATAACGAAGGAGATACGTTACACGAAACACAAGAGATACGTTCTGACTTTTCATTATCACAGCTGGTTATCGCAGACGGTTTTGAATAAACAACTGTCTGTGTTGGCGGCGTCGTAGACGTTTTGAATAAACAACCGTCTGTGAAAAACTGGTTATCACAGACGGTTGTTTATTCAAAACCGTCTGCGATAACTAGCTTTTCACAGACGGGTTTTAATATAAAACCGTATGTGAATTATCACAGACGGTTTGTAATAATAATGCCACAAAGCATTTAATGCGCTGCTCAGGCCGCCTCATCTTCATTTCGATCCAGGTCTATAGCCACTGCTGCGCACTCTTTCGCTCACGCGAGCCTAAGCGATTCGAGCCGATTAATTTGGTGGGAAGAGAGAGATTGAGCTTTGAAGATTCATTCATACTTTTCCTGGTAGCTCTAGATATGGTTAGTAAGGAAATTTGTTTTTTCTTTAATTGCATTACAATTTAGATCTAAGTAATTGGTGAGTGTTATTGAAGATGGTTAATTTGCAAAATTATTGGTTATACAAGAGTTGTTGTGTTTATAATATGAATTGAGTTAGCAAATTAAGCCTAAATATAATACATGTGGCCGGTATATATATTTAGTAATAATCAGTTAATCTAATTTTTAATACTGAGTTGTTATATATGTACATAACGTAGGACCGAAGCTGGATGTATGCCGCGAGCCGTGTGAGTGAAGAGTATATTAATGGCATGATATTTTCCTATAATTCCCCGTTTGAAAAGGTTTTTTGCAAATCCAAAGGAGGCAAAACTGCTGCGTTGGCACTCGGAGGAGCGCAAGAAGGATGGAATGCTAAGACACATTGCTGATTCCGTCCAGTGGAGAAACATCGATAGGAGTTTCGCAGACTTTGGTGCAGAACCAAGAAATATAAGGTTTGGACTGAGTACAGATAGAATGAATCCTTTCAGTAGCATGAGCAGCCGACATAGCACATGGCCCGTGACTCTCTTCATCTATAACCTTCCTCCTTGGTTGTGTATGAAGCGAAAGTATATTTTGATGTCGATATATATCCAAGGGCGAAAGCAACCAGGGAATGATATCGATGTGTACCTAGCACCGTTGGTAGAAGATCTAAAAGTACTGTGGAACGAAGGGGTACAGGTATGGGATACATACAAACGAGAGAATTTCACTTTGCGCATATTATTGTTCTGCACCATAAACGATTATCCTGCCCTTGCTAACCTATCGGGCGAGAGTACAAAAGGTGCCAAAGCTTGTACCCACTGTTTAGATGATACCGAGAGTGTGTGGCTGAGACACTCACGCAAAACGGTCTACATGCGTCACCGCCGGTTCCTTCGGAGGGCTCACCCATACCGCAACATGAAGAAACAATTTGACGGAGAGAAGGAAGACGGTTCAGCTCCAAGGCATTTAAGGGGACACGAGGTTTATGATATGGTTAAGGATTTAGATGGTGTCCTCAGAAAGGGACGTAAAATGAGGGCTCATGAGAAGAACACCTGGAAGAAGAGATCAATATTTTGGGACTTACCTTATTGGAAGTACCTAGATGTTCGACACTGCATCGACGTCATGCACGTAGAAAAGAATATATGTGACAGCTTGATTGGTCTCTTACTAAACATTCGTGACAAAACAAAGGATGTCGTCAACGCACGGCTTGACTTGGCTGATATGGACATCAGCGCCTGAGTTAGCACCGACGATAACGAGATAATGGACGACGTACCTTCCCCTGCGTGTTACTGATCGTCCAAGGCCGAGAGAACGAATCGTGCCGTGCTTGCATGGTATGAAAGTTCCGTCGGTTACTCCGACAGCGTGAAGAAACTTGTTTCGATGCAAGATTTGATGTTAAATGGCATGAAGTCTCATGATTGTCATGTCTTCGATGACACGATGCTCCCTATTGCAATTAGAAATATTTTGCCGATCAAAGTACGAGAGACAATCATGAGGCTATGTTATTTCTTTAACACAATTGCCCAGAAGGTCATCGATCCAGAAGGACTAGATGCTCTACAGGACGAGGTGGTGATGACTCTATGTCATCTTGAAATGTATTTCTCTCCTTCGTTTTTCGATATCATGGTACATCTCATTGTTCACGTTGTGTGGGAGATAAAAATGCGCGGGCCCATATTCCTACGTAGCATGTACCCATTTGAGAGGTTCATGGGAATTCTCAAGTCCTACGTACGAAATCGATCTCGGCCAGAGGGTAGCATTGTCGAAGGTTATGCAAGCGAAGAGGTCATTGAGTTTTGTGTCGATTATATGGCTCGACTCAACCGATAGGTGTGCCTCAATCTCGTCATGAGGGAGGTCAAGGGTATCGAACTATCGGAAGAAAAGCAATCACTCGTAGATATGGACATGTATACTCAAGCCCATTTCACGGTCTTGCAACACATGACCAAGTGTCGCTTTATGTCGACCAAAGACAAGAATGTGCTTCGGCAACAAAATCCGGAGCGGCCGGATGTTTGAATCAGGAGGCAACATAACAGTCAGTTCAACCAATGATTGAAGGAGCAAATCGCTAGGAGCTCGCCAAGTGAGACGCTGACATGGTTGGCAAAAGGGCCAACATTTACAGCCAGTGACATGGCAAGGATATGACATAAATGGGTACACATTCTATCGTAGTCTCGGGATGTAAAGAGCACAAACCGTAACAGCGGTGTCCACATAGATGCGTTCGATCCGATGGGTCGAGAAACTCGTACTATGGGTTCATAGAAGAGATTTGGGAGCTCGACTACGTGGTTTTCAAGATCCCCTTATTTCGCTGCCGTTGGGTGCATCTCCCACAGGTGAAGGTTGACAAGTACGGTGTCACTACCGTGGACCTCCAATGTGTCGGGTACAAAGACGAACCATTCGTGCTCGCCAACCAAGTTGTTCAAGTTTTCTATGTAACCGACCCGGCAAATAAGAAACGCCATGTAGTTCTTCATGGAAAAAGGAGAATTGTCAGAGTAGAGAATGTAGTGGACGAGGAAGAATACAATCAATTTGACTAGTTACCTCCTTTTGGAAATGGCATAAGGGTCGACGACGAACAACGTGACGAAACTAGTTACGTACGCATTGATCATCATGAAGGGCTCATTTTTAAAGGAAATAAGCAAGTACAATGAGAATGAGCTTCATATATGTTGCATATATGTATATAACAACGCATTTGTGTAATGTATATGTGAAAATATGTGATGTAGTCAATTTTGAGAATGAGAAAATATGTAAAGAAATATACTATGTGAATGCCGCTGGTTGGTGTTGTATATGAATGCAGCTGGTTGGTGTTGTATATGAATGCGCGCAAGCTGTTGGTGGTTGATCATGAATGCAGCTGGTTGGTATTTATCTGAAGAAATACAGTCGGCTTATCTCAGACGGTTCTACACTTATAACCGTCTGTGATATAAATATCATAGACGGTTCTACACTTATAACCGTCTGTGATAGTATAATATCGCAGACGGTTGCCATTTATAACCGTCTGTGATATTAATATCACAGACGGTTATAAGTGTAGAACCGTCTGCGATAATCCTCCCAATAATAATCTCCGGCTAGGGTTTTCCGTGCCGTATGCTGTAGTTATATTCTACATCTAATTCCCGATCTGTCTCGTCGCCTCCGCCACCCCGAGCCCTCGCCGGCCGCCTCCGCAAGCCCTCCGCATTCGAAGACCGACGCTCGGCTCGCCTCCACTCCCGGCGCCTCCGCCGCCCGCCTCCCGAGCCCTCGTCGGCCGCCTCCCGAGCCCTCGCCGGCCGCCACCCCGAGCCGTTCGCGTTCGAAGACCGCCGCTCGGCTCGCCTCACGCCCGGCCGTCGCGCCTCGGTCGCCTCGGCCGCCTCCCCGAGCCCTCGCGGGCCGTCGCCTCCCCGACCCCTCGCGGGCCGTCGCCTCCCCGAGCCCTCGCCGGCCGTCGCCTCCCCGACGCATAAGTACTAAGGTAACCTTGTGATGCTATGATTTGCTTCATGTTAGAACTCCAAATCCCTGCAAATGTTAGAAAACACACTAGGAACTACTCACCCGTGCAAATGTCAGTTCATGTGCTCCTATTCAACTTATTTTTCAACTAGCTGATGAGTACATGGCTTGCTCATATGATACTATGATTTGCTCATGACTAAAAGCAAGGCGTTTCCCTGTATGGCCACATAGAACTTTGTTTAGAGACATTATAGTAATAATATATGCCAGATAGACCTTCAAAGGGCATGAAGCAAGTGGTACACTCCAGTGTATCGGATTCAATGAACTTGATACACTGGTTTATGCCATTTGCATCATAGCCCTCGCCGGCCGCCTCCCCTCCCCTCTACTCCTCTCCTCTCTTCCAATTCAATATGATCACTTATTTTATACTTATAGACCCACCAATTGAGCAACATGTCATCCGCGCATTCTTCAACACCATCGCCAGAGGCGTCCGCTCCAACATCAAGACGCCAAGGAAGAGGGCTATCAAAGAAGCCTGAGGGCCGATTTACCATCACAGCGGTCGATGCATCTGGGGTCCCTCTCCTTCCTCACAAAGCGATGGCGCATTCGAACATTGATCGGAATAGTTGCACGAGAGCGAATTGAGATCACATTCAATTCGTGGAAGAACGTTCCTGAGACTCGGAAACGTGAGCTGTGGACCGAAATTTTGGCATCGTTCGAGATCCCAGAAGAACACCAAGACGCCGTGCAACGACAAACCTACCTAGCGGCGTGCAAAGCATGGAAGAACTTCAAGAGCACGCTTGTCAAGAAATACGTGGAGACGGACAAAACGCCTATTCATAAATACCCATTCCTGGAACCACAATGAGAAGAGTTCAAGGCGATGAAGACAACTGAAGATTTCAAAAGTACAAGTGTGGCGCATAAGGCCCTCCAAGCAAAAAACACACACCCCACGACTTGGCACGGTGGGTATGCGGGTAAAATCTCAGATGGAGGACGGAGGATGACTTGGCACCAACAGACATCGCCCGCCATTTTCCAATATCCCGGATGAGCGCTCGAAATTGGATTAGAGCAAGGTCATCTACAACGACAATGGGGGCGTCTCCTTCGAAACTCTGCAGACCAGCAAGTGTCCCAGCGTCTGGTAAGATATCAATCGAAGTACATAGCTTGTAATTACTCCAGAACTTAATTTAATTGAAATGACATATCGTGCTCTTGCAGGAAGAGCTGAGTTTTGAATCTACCGTGGGATCATTCCATGGAACAAGGGAGAATGATATGCTCTCCGTGGCCCTGGGAAACAAGGAGCACCCGGGCCGTACGAGAGGCCTTGGACTTTACGTTCCTTGGAAACATAGTTTCCAAGATGACTCCGAAATGTATCAGCGTAGGAAGAGAACCAAAACCAAGCGTGAGGAGCGGCTACGAGAAGAGTTCAAGGCAACTCTTAGAGAGGAGATAATGGGTGAGCTGGCTGATGTAATCAGAGATGAGGTGCGGAAACAAGCAGAAAGTCATCGACCGCCGCTCCGTGGTAGCTAGCTCGCATAACCGTCCGAGTAGTTGCGTCAATCCGACCGGAAAGCGTGGCGATTTCTGTGGACAACATCCGGTAAAATTATTATCTCTCAATGCTTGCTCCATTCATAGACCTATTGGAGTAGCTAATTTTGTATCGTTATGTAGGAGCCTACGAAGTGCAGGCTCCAAGTGAGATGTGCCTCCGTTCCCTTGTACGCTGCTTGGGGCCAGGCATATCAGTCTGGTATCAGGGCCAGGGTGCACGGACAACCTTTAGCGTCAGGCTACGCAAAAGTTAATGTGAATGGTGTGCATGCCAATTTTGAGGTCGTCCCGCTACCGAAGGCCCCCAACGACGAGATCGTGACTCTATGGCAGGCCATTGGAACATTCATCCAGTGGCCCAAATACGACATCTCCCTGGAGGCTTCTTCACTGGTGGCTGGACCAGAAGGGCAGCATGAACCAGAGCTAGCGATGGTGCTATCTCCACAACGGCAGCAGGAACCAGAGCTAGCGATGATGCTATCTCCACAACGGCAGCACGAACCAGAGCTAGCGATGGTGCTATCTCCACAACGGTAGCACGAACCAGAGCTAGCGATGGTGCTATCTCCACAACGGCAGCACGAACCAGAGCTAGCACTGGTGCTACCTCCACAGGTGCTATTCTCGCCAAAGCAACTTGTAGCGTCTGAACCATTACGGTCGTCTACCATAAAGTCGACCTACAGTCGAGGCAGTGGCAATGGCAAATCAAAGATGAAGGATGATGACGATCCCCCGTACCTGCCATTATCCCGCAAATTCGTGCTAGGCGAACCGATGATATTCCCACAAGAGCAACTCGTAACCCTAGGACTTGGTTGCCAAACATTACACAATTGGTATATGCAACAGTCCAATAGGCCAGAGGCAGAACGGCGCTCACGTATCACTGTCAAATTCAAGCGGGAACATTTCCAGCACGAAGTTCAGGATTGTGTCTTCGTGGTGACCTTTGATGATATATTTGATCTTTTCATGCTCAACGCTCTCGACGCCTCACTCGTTCGATGCTGGACGCTGTAAGTCTGTACAATTACAGTCTCTGTTCACGTCATACCGATATAAGTCACAATTTGTTGCTTCTATGTGTATATATATAGATTCATGCTGACCGAAGCTAGATCATCGAAATTACCAATTGGTTTCCTGGACCCACGCTTGGTCGCCATTGATACCATCAACGAGGATGCATCCTTCGTCGAGAGCTATATTACAACAACACTGCTGGTTCACCGCGATAAGGATTTTGTTCTTATGCCATACAATGAGCACTTCCATTGGATTTTAATTGTAATTATACCAAAATGGAACAAGGCTATATACCTTGATTCTTTAAGTAAGAACAAATCCATGTACACAGATATCGCCGAAATACTCGATAGGTAAGTACATTGTACTCTTTTTTCCTTCCGAATGACTAATATAACTTTTTCGAATAACGAAGGTCGTTCGCCGTATACATTCAACAAACACGTGGCTCGACGACAGGGGCCAAGCCCTTGAAATATTCTCGTAATTTTTGGGTATTCACTAGCTACACATTAATTAATCCAATACAATACTTAGCAGTAATGCCTTTTGATTTAACACATTCTATTTTTTATAGTGCCACCAGCAGGAGCCGGGCAACACGTGTGGATACTACGTGTGCCACCATATGAGACTACTCCTCGATTCCTCGAAGATCAGCAATTCTAAGGTTTGTCAATCTTCCCACATTCATTTCATACTTGTCACGTTATATAGGTAAGCGCGTTGATTTTCCTATCGACAGGTTACGTCCATCCCTACATGTGCATTAAAACAGCCGGACTTTGCAAAAATTCGAGGAGAGTTCGCTTGGTTTTTGTGCAGTAAAGTCATCAAATCCAATGGAGAGTTCCACTGCGTACTGTAATTGTGAATTTGTTAATGGATATTAATATCATTTCAATTAATTCATTTGCGAAATGGATGCTTTATGTTTGTGAATAAAATGTGATGTGAATGAAGTGTGATATGTTTGTCAAATGAATTGAGATCTGAATTGTATGTATACATATACCTGTTCATCTGCTTGTTTCAGAGGGCATGGCTAGCATTTCCTGAGGCTAGCCAATAAACAGAAGTAGATTTAGGGGTAGAAAGGAACATCACAGACGGTTTGTAGCTACAAACCATCTGTGATATTGAAATATCACAGACGGTTGTTCGACAACCGTCTGTGATAATCTTTGATTATTATCACTGATCCATAAATTCAGACGGTTCATAAAACCGTCTGTGATGACATTTTTGAACCGTCTATAATAACTTTTTCTGTAGTAGTGACTGTCTCCCGCTCAGACTTTTGAGTTCAGTACCACTTTAGCCTGGAGCATCTTGTTACCGTGGAGTGTTCTGTACGTGATTTCTCACCCTCTCTAGTGGCTAAACTGCACCAAAAAATCACTCACTACCTGTAGTTTGCAGATAATTGTCTTGGTCTTCAGATTGTCAGGACGCACAAGTTGCTTTCCACGCTTGTTTTCTCATCCAGTTGTTCCAACAGTTGGAATGGATTATGGATATGATGCAACAATAAATCTCTAGCTAATCAAAAAGTTAATGAGATCGAAATAAATTTGCATTCTACCTGTCGTGCCAAATTTATTTTGATAGGGTAGATCATGGGTAGGACTGGGCGCAGGGAGTTATTAAAGGCTGACATCGCCTTTTTTTTTTACTCAATTATTAGAGCATTAATAATATAGATATTGGATGGAAATATTGCAATAACAACTTTGTCGGTTATCCATGCAGTTATATTGTGAACCGTAATTTGCGAAAAAAATAGAAACTTACGATGTGAAATGGAGAGGGTAAAAACTGCCAAATCATTGATGATCTGAAAATAAATTTGAGGGGGTATAATAAAAAAAAATATCTGCCACACCAATGATGACCTGAAAATAATTTGAACAAGTTAAGCAGCCATTAACAAATAAAAGTGCTCGACTAGTTTGCTTTGTCCTGGAAGTCCCAGACTTGTTCTCATTGATCAGAACTGTTAGACCATATGACTAGATATAGGATTTTTAGTGATGAATAATTGACAATGTAAATGATGAATGATTGACAACATTGGTCATGATATTACTTGTGTGTTACATATGTGTGGACTGATATTGATCAAGTTGGAGAGAACTTATACCAGGAAAATATTCTTTGGTCTTTGCATATACATGTTGGATGTGAAGACGATCATAGTCGATGACGAGGAGGACCGGGACTAAGAGGGGGAAATCTGAGATCCAGGCAGTCGAGAATGTCACGAGGTGATCGGGCTCACGCTGGAGCACATGGAGATTAAAGATGGATGATGCGTGGAGAAGCTACGGGAGGTCGGTCCTGGAGGCTTCGACACGTGACGAATTGAAAAAGTTAGAATTTTGGAAAACCCATGTTAGAAAGGTTTCAGATCCCGTATTTGTTGGAATTGGATTAAAACTCGTAGGCTTATGATAAGCCCACGCTTTGAACCTCAGACTATAAATAAAGATAGGATTAGAGGTTAACCTTGTGGCTTTAGTGGTGCTAATTAATTTCGTGCTAGGGTTTTGAAGGATGCTCATAAGGCACTTTGTATTTATAAATATGACCCAGAAATAAAATCATAGATCGATTTCAAGAAAAACAATCTGGCGGCATGATTTTCCATTGCGTTGTCTTGGTCTCATCGACGTCTTGGTTTTCTTTATTTGCCATCTACCTCCCTTAAGCGGCGTGCATTGAGTCATGGCTATCGTCATCCCAAGAAGCAGCTGAGCTTGTAGGTGCTTTTCATCTTCAATCGGCCATCTCGCACACCATACGCCATGCCTTCTGTGCGTGAAGCCAGATTGCGTCATGGAAGCTAGTCTGGTGTCACATCAACAGAAGGGAATAGTGGTGCCTTCACGTGGTGTCTTCACGTTTTGTGCAAGAGGCTTCTCTGAATCTTTAATTAAAGAATTCATACTGAGTATTTGGTCTATGGAAGCAAGACATGATCGAGTAAAAAGTAAAAGAAGTCAGCCATGTAGTTTGGAGAGCAACAAGACGAGAAAACATCTTTGAGTTTTTTATTTAGGCTACAGTATCCTAGTGCCTTTTGCTACAACAATAACAGAGAGAGAGAATATTTTTTCTTTTGCTGTTTTTCTTTTTATGTGCTTGCTATTCGTATGTTAGAAAATTAGGAGATAGCAGAATGTGTGAAATAGTTTTCACTGTGCATTCTAATTCATCATCTCTGATTGTCATCGACGATCCTACAAGTAGTATCAAAGTAGATTGTTGTGGTGTCAGAGAGGTATGTGAATCGTCCCTCTATACTAGATAGTACAAATTTTACTTTTTGGACGTGTTGTACGCAAGCTTATATTGAGAATCAATGTAGTAATGTTTGAAAAAATGTTTCTACACCATATGAGATTCCTGCTACAGTTACTAATTTAAATAAAACAGATGTCGATTTAAAAGCACAAGCTCGTAACTTGCTGTTTCAAGATATTTCTCACAAAGAATTTGATCATGTAGCTCATATTAATGCTGCCCACTTAATATGGAAAACTCTTTATGATTATCATGAAGGAACAACTAAAGTCAAGAAAGTGCGTAAACATCTTTATCAAAAAGAATATTCTAAATTTGCTATGAAGCCTGGTGAATCTATTGATGATCTCTTTGCTCGTTTTGAGAAAATATTGAGTAATTTGCAATGTGTTAATATTATTCTTGCTGATGAAGATAATGCAACTAAAATTTTGAGATCTTTAGGTCCTGAGTGGTTGATTGTTGTCATAACTATTAACCAAACTATCGATCTAGATAGTTTAACTATGGATGGTCTTTATTCTAGATTGATCTAAGATTGATAAATCTTCATCTTTAGCACTTGTGACTAACCCCATGCAGGCTGATTTGTCGAGTGCTTTGTCTTGTGTTTTTTTGTTTGCTTTCTCTTTTTTTCAGAGGAATAGTTCGAGCAGCTTCCTGAAGAGGACTTGGTGTGTATCTCCTCATGGGCATACAAGATACTCAACAACGTGAGGATGAGGAAGCAAGGTGGCTACTAGGTCCGATCAGGTGCTATGAGTATGATGAGCCAGGCCACATTAAGATGGACTATCCCAAGTTTAAGGAGAAGGTGATCAAGGAAGACAAAAATTATCGTCATTGGCCATCCAAGAACAACAACACCAAGGGTGGAAATTTTTGTCACAAGTTTGCTAAAAAGGTCCTAACCGCTCTCGAGCGTCTTGATTTGAGTGAGGAGGACTTTGAGAGTTGCAATGATGACATCGATGATAATGATGATTCTAAAGGTAAAAAGAAGAACGACGACTTCACAAGCATGTGCTTCATGGCAAGAAATGATGATGACGACAGTGATTCTAATGAAGTAAGACTATTGTATGATGAGCTTGAAGATGGCTTGGTTAAACTTGCTATTGAATTGAAAAGGGCCAAAAAGAAATTAAAAGAAAATAATATTATCGTTGAAGGCTTAAATTATGAGATTAATAGAGTTAGATTTTCTATTCCTGATAACGAATCATGTGAGTCTTGTCAAGTTTTATATTCTAAGTTGGAGACTACAAAATCTATTAATGCACCAAACCTGATTCAACTTAGGGATGTAACTGATAAGCTTAATGAATTAAAATTGATACATGACTCTTGTGATGAAAAATTAAAATTTACTAATGATGAAATTGAAAATCTCAAGTTTAATTTTTCTAAAGCCTGTTCTAAGTGTGAATTGCTACAAGATAGACTTACTTCATCTCAGAAATCTATTCAACAAATGCTTTATCATGAAGACATGTCTTGCTTAAATTGTCCTAAGTTAAATAATGAAATTGATGCTTTAAATAGGTAATTAAATAATTTTGTTGAAAAATAAAAATTGACTCAATCTAGTGCTTCCAAGAATTTAGTTAAAGAACCAATTCAATGCACAATTGTCCCTCATTGGCAAAAGAAATGTGTAGCTTAAGGACCCTCATGTGAGTAACAGGAGCAAAAGTCTCATTATAGTCACGACCATACTCTTGCTGAAAACCACGTGCTACAAGACGAGCCTTGTAACGCTCAAGAGAACCATCAGAGCGAGTCTTAACCTCATAGACCCACTTGCACGTGATAGGAGTAACATGCGCAGGAAGAGGAACAAGATCCCATGTGCCAGTACGCTTAAGAGCAGCAATCTCCTCCGCCATCGCATGCTGCCACTCCTGATGAACAACAGCATCACGATAAGAAATCGGTTCGACAAGAGCAGCGGCAGCAACACAAAAACGCTCAGGAGGCTGAATAGACTGGCGATCGCGAAGAGCATAACGAGGAGTGGCCGAAGGGGAGGGCATATCAGAAGGATCCTCAACTCGCGGGCGACGAGTATAGTAGAGAGGATAAGAAGGAACAAGATCAGGAGCAACCTCGGGAGAGGATGCTGGTGGTGAAGAAGGTGCTAACTGAGAAGGAGGCACGAGAGAGACCAAAGGCTGTGGTGGAGTGGTGACTATAGGACTGGAAGGAAATGTTAGAAATGAAAGCGGCTCAACAACAGATGCTGAAGTGGAGAAAGGAGAAGGACGAGATTCATCAAAAGTAACATCCCGAGAAATCCGCATCCGTCGGCTAACATGATCCCAACAACAATATCCTTTGTGCTCAGCACTGTAGCCCAGAAAAATGCACTCAACTAACTGAGCGGTCAATTTGGTGCGCTAACAGGATCCCAACAACAATATCCTATGTGCACGAAGAACATATCACACGCATCCAAAGAGGCGAAGACTGGAATAATCAGGAGTCTGGCCACAGAGACGCTCAACTGGGATCCCACCCTGAAGAGCAGAGGAGGGCTGAATGTTGACCAAGAAAGTGGCGGTGAAAGCGACCTCGGCCGTAAATGTGGCGGAACAGCAGAAGCAAGCATGAGAGCACAAGCTGTCTCAAGAAGCACGAGCATGAGCACCTAGACAAGAAAACTGAGAGAGAGTGCCCTGCTCAGCAAGAAAACCACAAAGGACTCCCGACAAATACTCTCCAGCGGAATCAGCGCGAAAAACACGAATAGGAGAGTCAAACTGGGTGCGAATCATGGTGGCAAAGGTCTTGTAGATAGATAAAACCTCACTACAAGATGACATAAAGTATATCCATGTATGTCGAGAAAAATCATCAATAAAAATGATATAATATCGATGACCACCTTTCGAAACAAAAGGACTTGGTCCCCATACATCAGAATGAACAAGATCAAAAGGACGCTGAGACACTGACGCTGAGACACTGACTCACTAGAAGGATAAGAACGTTGAAGCTGTTTGCCAAGCTTACAACCCTAACAATTTAGAGAGGCATCACCAGACGCAGACCCTAAAAGACCTCGATGAAGTTATGAAGACATACGAGAACCACAAAGATGTCCTAAACGATGATGCCACTGAGCAAATGATGCGGTGGAGGCAGCAGCAGCTACAGAGGCAGCGGTGGAGGCAAGAAGACCGACTGGGGCAGCGGAAGAAATGTGAAGCCAGTCAAGCTCCCAGAGCCATTGTGAGTCATGGTGGCGAGGGCCAGTACCAACCAGAGTCCCCGTGCGACGATCCTGAACACAACAAGAATTAGAATGGAAAATAACATGACAACCATGATCAGTGAGCTGGCCAGTAGATATGAGCTGCATGGTTAGTTTTGGAACATGAGAAATAGCAGGAACATGAAAAGTGAAATTTGAAAGAGTGCCTCGTCCTGTGACAGAAAGAAATGTACCATCTGCTATGTGGACAGTGATAGGAGCAGCTAAAGAACTAATAGAAGTAAGACAGGTGGAATCAGATGTCATATAAAAAGAAGCACCAGAATCAAGAATCCAAGGTGATGTACCTGAGGAAGGAGAAGTAGAAGGTGGTCTCTCACCGGAAGACTGAGCAGCAGAACCAGCAGAACCAGACGATGCAGAAGCAACCATGCGTCCTAGCAATGTGAGAAGCTGCTGAGTGTCAGAGGTACCAGAACTCTGCTGAGAAGAGGAACCTCCAGTACCCCTCAGAAGACGAGCACGACGACGAAGATCCTTCTTCTTCTTGTAGCAAAACTGTTCCACATATCTATCTTTGTTGCAATAAGTGCAGTGGAGTCCCTTACCAACAACAGCTGTCACTGGTGGAGGCACAACTGAGGAATGAGTAACCAAAGGCACAGCGAGTGTAGAAGTCACAAAAAACGAAGGAAACGATGATGATGATAGCAGACCCGCTCCACGAAGTTGAATCTCCTCAGTACCAATAGTTGCCAGGGCCTCCAACAAAGTCACACGAGGGTGATGAGCCAGCAACTAAGCACGAGTCTGCTCAAACTCAGACCGGAGACGTGTCAAAAAATCGTAGATGCGACGAAGCTCCATGTGAGACTGCTGACGCTGACAACACTAACAGGTGCGGCAAATATCTGGCCCCAAAGAGTCGATCTGTCGCCATATCGTAGACAACTGAGCATAAAACTCAGTCACAGTGGCATCTTCCTGCTGCAGCGACTGCTCCTGTCGCACAACAGCAAGGTATAAGGAATCACCAGACGGCTCGTAACGGCTGCGTAGATGCGTCCACATCACCTGTGCAGAAACCAATCCAACAACATCACCAGTAAGATGCACCTCCATGCTAGCAACCAAAATAGCAGAGGCACGAGCATCTTCATCAATCCATGTCTTGTAAGCAGCATATTGAGTCTGAAAAGCCTCCATGGCATCCTCAAAAGTCACAGTAGCCTTTGTACGGGCGTCTTCGAAAGCATCCTTCGGGAGTACAGGTGCAGCAGGTGGAGTAGGACGAGACGGGCAAGGCAACTGGCCAGTAAGAAAGTCCCAAAGACGCTGACCACGCATGTGGAGGCGCATGTGCTGAAATCAGTCTCGATAATTGAGAACATCAAAGATCACCGGGCAACGAGGAACAGAAACGGTGCCTGCAAAAGTAGACATTTTTTTCTTTTTTTTCTTTTTTTTCTTTCTCCGGTTCGGTCGGTTTACAGTCCGACCGAGCGACGCTCGGTCACCACTCGCACCACTCGCGCGAAGCAGAGAGGCGAAGTTGGCGGAGCCGGCGGGATCAGCAACGGCGAGTTGGCGACAGCGAGTCGGCGACAGCGAGTCGGCCACGGCGGTCCCAAGCGAGGTTCGGCCACGGCGGTCTCGGCCGGAGTCGGCGGGGAACGACCGGAAGAAGATCGACCTCACCGTCGGCGACAGAGCGGCAGAGACGCCAGCGACGACGGATCAGGCGCGGCGGCGGCAAGATCAACAGCCGGATCTAGTGCAGCATGGGCTGGGAGGCGTCGGATCTGGCAGAGATAGCAGCGGCGGCGGCTTGAGGCGTAGACGACCCAGGCGGCGCGGCAACTCTGGCGTCGGCCGGATCTAGTAACTCGGGCGACGATAGCCGTTCGGCAGCGGCTCGGGCGGGCGCCGGCGACGACGAGCGGTGGTGAAAAGGTAGCAAGCAGCAAGTCAGGCAAAAACCCTAGGTATGACAAAACCCTAGCTCTAATACTATGTTGGAATAACGCTTGTATCCATTATGAGGCCAATAGGCCAATATATATACATGCACATGTGTGGCATATATACAAGAAACCCCTTAGATAATAGAGTAAATACACAGTTATGTAAGACATATCTAACAACTCCATCTTCTCGCTCTCGCTCGCTCGCTCGCTCTCCATCCTTTGTATTTCAGTACCAGCCTGATCTGTTCTATCATCTACTTGCCTGAAAGTCGCGGGACTTCACTACAAGCAATGATGGAAGGTCACCTGAAGCTCGCTTGCTACTTCTTCAGGAGCATCCGTTTTTGCTTGGGAGGCATCGGGAAACGACGGGCAATGAACTGAAGAGCTGTCTGCATGAACGACTCATGAAACATTGCCGATGGCTTCAGTATGTCCATGGGTGTATATATGATGATTGCGTCTTCAGACAGATATTGTAATCACCGCAGTGATCGTCTTAGCTTGAATTATGTATCCAACCTTAACAGTTCTACGTGTATCTGCCTTATTAAGAGCGTTAGTTACTAGATTAGGGACACGGCCAATTTGCCTTATTAAGAGCGTTAGTTACAAGATTAGGGACACGGCCATTACTAAGCTAGTGTTCCTTTCATGTTGCCAAGAATTTTGCATGACAACACCGATCGATGATTTGAATAGATGCAACAGAGTAGTATTATGAAATGGACAAATGAAGTTGGTATCTTGGTGGAATACACTACCTGAAGCATTATGATTGAAAAGTGTATGTATGACTAATGTTGTACCCATAACCATCTTTTTTGTTACATATTTGTCCATAGCTGCCTGTAATATATTGTCCGGTTGATATACAGAAGAAAAGAATAGTGTGCATCACTAGCATCACCTGCAGCTTGCTTTCTTCTTATGTAGAACCAATTTTGGCTTGGGAGGCATCGAGAAATGGTGAGCAAGGAATTGAGGAGCTTCGAGGACCTCATAGTCAGCACACACTGTGGTTTAGGATGTAGATTCTTTCATGAACATGGAGATCCTTCCCACCCCGCTTGTTTCGGCTTCAGCTTCTAGCTTATTTTTTACTATTCATAAATTTCGTCTTTTTTTGAGCTTTTTTGCCGGTTCTTTTTTTCCCGTATTCGTTTGCATTGTCCATGATGAGCTAGCATGTTTTTTATTTTTAAAATTTTTTAAATTTAATTACGCTAAATAAGTCACCTTCAGCTACAGTGAAATTCCAGCCGCTACTGTGCAATTTCAGCCATACCAGGGTTCTCTTTCTTGAAGCAGGAGAATATGATAACCAAAAAATAGGTACTGTGTAGTCTTATGACATCCATGGGCACTTCAACCTCCTCAAGTACATCTTGATAATCTATAGAGTTCAGCATGTGATTTTTCACCTTTTCAAATGGAGAATTGCACAAAAAATCACTCACTACCTGCAGTTTACCGATAGTCATCTTGGTTGTCAGATTACCAAGATGCGCAAGTTGCTTTCCATTCATGTTTCATATCGAGTCGTGGCAAGAGTTGGAATGAATATGATGCAGGAATAAATCTCTAGCTAATCGGATAGTTAATGAGATTGAAATAAAATTTTGTGGGCATAACTGAGTTTGATGGTATAGATCATGGGTGCGATTGGGCGTGGGGATTTCTTAAAGTTTGAGATCGCATCTTTTAATTATTCAATTAGTACAGCAATAATAGTATAGGTATTGGATGGAAAAATTGCAATAACTACGTACGTTGTTGGCTATCCTATGCGGTTATATTGTGAAACAGAAATTCCCAAAATGATAGAGACTTATGATATGAAATGGAGAGAGTAGTAAAAATCTGCAAAATCATTGTTGATCTGAAAATAAATTGGGGTACAACAAAAAAGATCTGCCGCACCAATGATGATCTGAAATTAAATTGGAGTAGAACAAAAAAAGATCTACCACACCAATGACGACATGAAAATATATTGAACCAGGTGAACAAGCATGAAGAAATAAAAATGCCCGACTTGTTTGCTTTCTCCAAGATGTTGTTGATTAGAACCGAGAGATCATGTGAACGTCTAGAATATGTTTGTGATGAACAATTGAGACTTTGGTTGAATTGAGTTTGAATTTTTCAAAAGTTTCAAAAAATTCGGATTTTAGTTTGTACTGTCAGGGTTCAGGCGGTCTGGTCGGCTGGTGACTAGCAGTCTAACCACTATTGATCAAGTGGCCATGGACTTTTGAGAAAATGAGTATCAAACACTTGTGTATGTTTGTTTTGAGATGAGTTTGTATTATGTGCCATTGGAATTAAAAACTGGAGCTAAAGCTAGATAGAGTTTAACTGAAATTCCAGAGATAGTGTTTTCTGATGGTCTTAAACGGCCAGACCAACCAATAGTCGATGGTCTGACCATGGTGGTCTAACTAGCATGGGAAGTGCGGTCAGACCGGTGGGTGCGGCCACAGAACAATGGAAATGATTTTTTGAGTTGGATAAGAGTATGTACGACATAGGTGCCATTGGTTAGTTGTGTTTGTATTGCATGATGCATAGTTTTGACTAACATGAGTCAAGTGCATGGAATATATAGTTGAGATGATTGCTTGATCTTTGGATGTGCAAGTGGTTTGAAGAACGTTATCGGTCGATGGCAATGGACTAAGACTAGACAGGAGAGTTGAGGTCTAAGCAGTCATATAAGTCCGGATGAGACTATATGGCTCAAGCGGGAAGCACAAAGAAACAAAGGATTGTGAAAAGACGAGTTGGTGCATGTGTTGTGTCAAATGATTAGGCCGATACGTATAGAGACGGTCCAGGGGAGTCCGAATACGTGAAGATGTGACGGCTAGTCGTTGGGCACTACAGGCTACGTGTCAAAGCATGTGGAGATGCTTTGAGGTGAAGGTGAAGATGGAATCAATGGAAAGTGCTCAGAAGCTTTATCGATGGTATTTTGATAGTTGGTCAAATACTGGATTGGTATCTTGATCAAAACCGTGGCGTTAGGAGACGCAAAGGAGAAGTGGTTTAGATCAAGGAGAGCTAGAATTAACAAGTGGACCAATCCCTAAAAGGTTAGCCGGTTGAGTTGTAAACGCTTTGAGAAGTGTGCATATGTAAAATTCGTGTTAGTAGGGTTGACGAGTTTCCCCGGTAGGCTTAATGAGTCGAACCCATTAGAATTGTTACTAGTTATTAAATGGGATAAGAGGAGGTGGTAGAGGGTAAGGATTCTAGGTTTAGGTTTTTATTCGACCACTTTGTCTCCTTCCATGGTTGTGGGAGAAAAATATTGAGACGAAAGAGTAATGCTTTGGCTGCACCTTGTAATCATCAATGAGTATATAAACTTCATCCTCTATTGGAAATAGATCAAAACTTTGTCTTAATCATATTCTTATTTGCATTCTTAATTGATTTTACTTGTTCTTAAGCTAGATTTATGATTTCATGTTTATTGGTGTTTCAGCCCAAACTCTTACCTAAATTACGTTGTTAGAACATGTGAGAATAGGTCTAGATGACCTCATGTCTTAGATCCTCATGAGAAAGAAGTAATGTGAGATTGAGGATTTTTAGTGTTCTTATGCATAAGATTTGATTCTCTCAAAGTCAGTGAATCCGAGCCTAAGAATCCTTTGATTCTTAGTTGGTTCAGATTCATATTGCCTTGATCAAGTCTCATGTAAAACTTGAAAGTGTTTGGATAATAATTAAGTAAATTCTTGAGATTTAAGCTTTTGTTCTAATAAATTTTCAGATCTAGGAAGATGAGATCAGTCAGACCGTCTAGTGGTCGAACCAGTCCTTCAAGAGCGAACAAATTGGCCCTATGCAGTACGTTGTTGACTTTTATCTCTAGCTTTGTTTTGCATAACTCAGTTGGTGTGATTTGAACTTAGTAACTATCATAATCACTTGAGTGAAGATTTTGAATACCTTTAGAGAAAAAGTTTCGGCAATCACTCACCCTCTCTGATTACTGGCATCAGTCCTACAAGAAGCAACCAATCCATGGTCATGATCAATGCTATTTATGATTTGCCTTGCCACTCTTCCTATCCATTTCACACCTCGACTAATAAACGTTAGTCACTCCTCTTTTAGCTACTACTACTACTATGTGCCTTCTTGTTCTCCACTGAGGCCTCATGAAGCAACTACAGATCACTCCTGCCAAGATATCCAAATTCCACACAACCATAGTCACATGTAGCATATAGCACATGAAACACAGATGCTAAATCTAGCATAACAGTATACAATGTAAAAACAATCTGGATAAGAGGGTAAATTTGTTTGCTGTGATTCATAGATCATGGCGACCGGTATATTTAGATAGCATATACCAGGGTGTTTTGCTGGTTTTTTTTTAACTTGAAGTTCTCTTTACCTTTGCCGGAGTGTGATCGACTAGGCTTGGGAGGCACTGGAAAATGAAAACCAATAGAGTAAAATGTGGCATGAACTATATTTCAGGACAGGGGAAGCACCTCTACGAGCACAAGGTGATGTTGGTATCCTGAGCCCTCGAGAGAGAACGGTGGCTTAGTTAAATGAGTGAAATCTATCAGAAACAAAGTCAGTCAGGGGTCATGGGGTTTGATATTTTAAGATGTCTGCAACCACTTATTGTAATACATAACACATTTGGTTGGATACTGTTTGCTGTTCTCAATAAAATTAAGGCAAGCTAATTGGGCCCTTGATATTCAATTAGTTTGCGATTTTGCAGACCAGCGTCCACCTAGGAATATCAGTCAGCTTAGTAACCAAAATTAACTAACCCATTAACCTGCACTGAAATTGGAAAAATACCTTTTATTCTTGTCTTGGGCAAAAATGCATGTAGCGCCATTCAATATCTGAAATACGTATCAGATATAATTTTAATAATCACCACAGTTGATTCAGACCAACCTTTGCCCTTATTTATACCTCCATCTTCCCTCTCTGTCTCCACACTTTGCATTGCACAGGCAGCCTGCTCTGTTCTCTTAGCTATCTATTTGCCAGAAACATGTCCCGAGACTTCACCACAACGCAACCATGAAACCTCACCTCAGGCTCGCCTGCTACTATTTCAGGAGCATCAGTTTTGGCTTGGTAGGGATCGGGAGATGGCAGGCAATGGAACTGAAGAGCTCCCTGCTCATGTTTGAAGCCTGTGGGAAGAATGACTTACTGATTTTAGCCAGGTTTGGATGTTTGGGAGGGCGAAACAGGCGTCGGAGGATGGAAAGGGCGTTCATGCCACAGGGCAAACTTCAACGCAGCCGTCAGCAGCTTCAGGGAGAACCAGAAGAGGGCAATGGTGTACGGCTGTTTTGCGGTGTGCCCTATTGACTGTTTCGTAGGTAGCTACTAACAGCCATTCAGGTCTTAGCTACTAACATCTGAATGATCAAGATGTTTTTTTTCTGATTAATGTGGTAATTTGTAGTCCTTTTCTTTTTCTTTAATTAACATAATAATTTTTTGCCTTTTGACCTCCTGGATTAATATGGGGGCTGCTGAGCCTCCAATTAGGCTCTTGTATCAGACAAAAAGGCGTATAACTAGTACTAGTTGCAAAGTTGAAGTAGACATCAGAAGAAATTTAATATACATACATAGTTGATTCAAGCCAACCTCTGCTTTATTTACACATTGATCCCTCTCTCCACCCAATCTCTTTCGCCATGCTTCTCTCTTGTTTTCACCGTAGGGAACCGGATAACACAATGGCAACAGTATGGAGCAGTAGGCCAGCTCCATCCCCACTGAGGCTTCACTAAGCAACTGCATCTCATCTGACTAATTATATAACCAGAGTCATATAGCATATTGCACATAGAATCGGGAAGCCAGTCGATGCACACAACGCAAATATTGCTAGTGTTATGTCCTAGAGGTGATCATAGAGACGATTATATCACTTCTATGTTTATGATATTTTGAATAATATATTATTTTGTCTCTTGAATAAATGTATTTCATATTGATCAGCAAGTATGTGACTTGTTCGTGGAACTCTTTAATTACGTTTTGAACTTTTGATGTTATTCTAAATTATCTCTGATCTTATATCATTATGTGGAGCAATCATGATTTATAGATCGGCAAGTGTATTGATTGTTAATCATGTTTCACGGATCATGAATATGGAGATATCAAATCAATAATATTGACATATGTTAGAGAATATGATGTTAGATTGACTTACCTGAAACACCGCGGGAATTAACAATGAGAAAGAAAACAAGAGGAGAAGGCTGGTGGTACGTGAAGACTAAACATGGAGAGAAAGGAACGAATCGATGATATAGATATCTGGGGAAAGCGAGGGGGTGTGAGAAAGTTGGTGGTAATAAATAGTGGTAGAACAAAGTTGATAAGCTGTGTTAATCTTTCTTGTGAACAAGGAGGCTACACACTCAAGACTGAAGAGTTGTCTGCAGCTAAAAATCTACCAAACCAGTAGTACCCTAGTGCTGGTTCTAAAAGGAATTATTCGAAGCAAAACAGATCCATTAAGACTGGAGTTCCCATTCATTGATACAGCCAACCTGCGCCCGTGTTCTTTATATCTGGCATCTCCTGCTATCCATTTCACTTCTATAATCCCAGCTTCTCTTCTCGTAGCCAAGTGCTGGCCTTCTCCTTCTCCGTTGAGGCCTCAGTGACCAATGATCTATTTAGGCTTGGGAGGTAGTGGGAAATGCAAGGTGATAGAGTCAGAAGTGCCACGCACTGAATTCTATTATTAATGAAGCAGAATGACATGAAGAGGTACAAAGTTATCTTTGACCATATAGAAGCTTCCTCCTAGCGAGAAGTTTTGAGCACGCTGAGTGCATTTCTTACATACAGTGCTCCACCATACGCCGTGCTGTGACGATCACCCGATCCACAATGTAAGGTTGAGATTGAGATGCAGTCTTAGTTCAAGCGCTGCAGTAGATATCAGATAAGATTTGAAGTCTACATCGATTTAGAATTATTCGTTATCAGCAGTTTTTATCTCAGAATGCAAAGATCAAATTTGTGCTAGCCATTGTCCAGAAAGCAGCCTTGCAATTTCTTATGGTTCAGCAATTGCAAAGACAGGTCTAACAATCTGTTCTTTTCAGCTTCTGGCTTTTGGTTTTTCTATAGTAACTAGCTTTTAAATGAAGTGTTTTTTTAATACGAGGTCTACAAGTCGATTGTAGTAGACACTGTAGTAACTTCATCTAGATCAGCCGAGTGTCTCTCTCTCCGTACTCTCTCGCGAACAGCCATAATTTGAAAATTTCAGTCATAAGCCGCAGCGCAAAATAACATACTCTAGTTCATCAGTCTTCAGAACCACGGTTGCAGGAGAACTATTAACTTTGTGCGGTGTGCACGACCCTGGTCTAGGCGAAAAATTCAATCAGGGATGCCCAACATGCAGGGTTGCATACATATAGATACTTCATTAACTTTATGAGAATTTTAATGGTTCTTTCTTGTTATCCTTTTTTCTTTCCTTCGTGAGGAACAAGCTCGAAGCTCATTTCGTGAAATGCTACAGTATGCACAATGTCATCAACCTACCCAGAGCTGCTCAACCTGCCAAACTCCATACTTACCATGGTACACAGACGTTGAAATCTTGGGGAAATCTTGCTTTGGTGTTCTTGTCATGCTAAAGACGTTGGTGATTTGGTTCTACAGGACCATCGATTTTGGTCTGGGAGGCGTTGGGAAGGAGCAAGAAATGGAGTAAAAACTGGTGCGCAGTTCTTCTCACGATTGAATTGTTATGAATATCGCTTGTATTCATATGAGGCCAACGGGCCGGTATATATACACGAGTACAGGATGGTAAATATGGAAAGAATACATATAAGGAAAGAGTGCATGTATGGAAAGAATCTAAACTATCCTAATACAATGCAATCAGTATCTAATCATATCAATCAGTATCTAATCATATCTCTAACACCCCCCCTCAAACTCATGGTGGATCAACAACACTGAGTTTGGAGAGGTAGAAGCCGTCTTGTCTTGCGAGTCCAGGCCTTCGTGAAGAAATCACTACCAAGCTCAAGGCACATCTTGAAGAGTAACCATCGATCATGCACACAAGACCTCACGAAAGAAGCATCAACACCAATATGCTTGGTGAGTTCATGCTTCACAGGATCACGAGCAATACTGATAGCACCTGTACTGTCTGACAAGAGAGGAGTCGGTGTAGTGACAGAAACACCAAAATCCTCAAGTAACCACCGTAGCCAAGTAATCTCTGCTGTCAAGAGAGCCATGGCTCGCAACTCAGCCTCTGCACTCGAGCAGGACACTGCACTGCTTTCTTCGTCTTCCGTGCAATGAGAGAACCACCAAGAAAAACACGAGAAGCAGAGATAGACCGACGATCGAGGGATCGCCGCCCAAGTAGCATCCGAATAAGCTCAAGTCATAACGAGTGGGAGCGTGGAAAGAAGAGACGACGAGATAGTCCCACGAAGGTATCGCGAACTCGAGTAGGTGGTCAGAGTGGACCTGAGTGGGAGCAGAAACGAACTGACTCAGAATGTGAACTGGATAAGTGATATCCGGACGAGTAACAGCAAGATAGACAAGGCTCCCAACAAGGTGACGATAGCGAGTCGGATCAGAAAGAGGCTTACCATCAGAGGGACGAAGGTGAACATTGAGCTCCATGGGAGTCTCAACAAGACTGTTGATCGATGAGAGCGGCGCGATCAAGAAGATCCTGAATGTACTTCTCTTGGGACATAAAGAAACCATCTGGAGTGGAAGTAACCTCAATCCCAAGGAAGTAACGAAGAGGACCAAGATCCGACATAAGGAACTGCTCACTAAGACGAGCCTTGACAAAGGCAATGTACTCAGAATCATCTCCTGTAATGATCATATCATCAACATACAGAAGAAGAAGAGTCCGACCACGAGACGAAGTGTGGACAAAGAGTGCAGGATCATGATCACTCGCTGAAAATCCAGCAGCAGTGACCACAGAGGAGAAGCGCTCAAACCAAGCACAAGGGGCTTGCTTAAGGCCATAGAGAGAGCGGCGAAGGCGACAGACCATGCCCTCAGGAACAAAATACCCAGGTGGTGGATGCATGTAGACCTCCTCACGCAACTCGCCATTAAGAAAGGCATTCTTGACATCAAACTGAGAAACAGACCAGTGGCGTACAGACGCCACCGAAAGAAGAGTGCGGACAGTGGTCATGTGAGCAACGGGAGCAAAAGTCTCGTCGTAGTCACGACCATGCTCCTGCTGGAAACCACGGGCAACAAGACGCGCTTTATAGCGCTCAAGAGAACCATCAGAGCGAGTCTTAATCTTATAGACCCACTTACACGTGATGGGACGAGAGTGAGATGGAAAGGGAACAAGATCCCAAGTACCAGTACGCTCAAGAGCAGCAATCTCCTCGGCCATGGCATGCTGCCACTCGGGGTGAGTAGCAGCATCCCGGTAAGAAACAGGCTCACGAGTAGGCTGCGCAAAGAAAGGCAAACGCAGGGTCAAGCGATCGGGGCGATCGCGGAGGCGTAGCGAGGAGGAGAAGATGACCCATCAGGGGAAGATGGTGCATCAGAAGATGAATCATCAGAAGAAGATGGCTCATCTGGAAGAACCTCAATACGAGGTCGACGAGTGTAGACTAGTGTAGTGGGGGGAGCCTGAGGAGCCGCAGGAGGCGACAACGGCGGAGAGGCCACGGAAGGAATATGAGGAGACTCAGTGGGACGGGTGGACGAGGGCAAGACAGAGATAGGTGTATCTGGAAAGGTCAAAAAAGACAGAGACTCCACAGAGGAAGCCGAAGAAGAGACAGGACGTGGGTAGAAGGGACGAGACTCGTCGAAAGTCACATCCCGAGAGATCCGCATCCGTCGACCAACAGGATCCCAGCACCGATAGCCCTTGTGCTCGGCACTGTATCCCAGAAAAACACACTCAACAGATCGGCGGTCGGTTTGGTGCGTTCAGGGCGAGAAGAACGTAGCAAACGCAACCAAATGACGGCGAAGGCGAGTAGTCGGGAAGGAGACCACGAGACGCTCAATGGTATTGCACCACAAGAGCGTAAGAAGGTGGATGTTGACGAGATAGGTGGCAGTGGAAACAGCCTCGGCCCAAAAGTGAGGTGGAATAGAGGCGGCAATCATCAGGGCACGAGCCGACTCAAGGAGGTGACGATGCTTGCGCTCAGCAACACCATTCGAGCATGAGCACCGGGACGGAGAATCGGCGAGAGTGCCACCGCCAGCAAGGTAGTCTGCAGTGACTAGAGAGGTACTCGCCAGCAGAGTCAGCACGAAAGACACGAATGGGAGTGGAGAACTATGTACGAACCATAGTGGCAAACTGTTTATAGATAGACAAGGCCTCACCACGAGAAGACATGAAATATATCCAAGTGTGGCGAGAGAAATCATCTATAAATATGATATAGTATCGATGACCCCCTTTCGAAACAAAGGGAGCCGGTCCCCAAACATCAGAATGAACAAGATCAAAAGGGCGCTGAGACACTGACTCACTATGAGGATAAGGAAGCTGAATCTGTTTGCCTAACTTACAGCCCTGACAATCTAAAGATACGTCTCCTGAGACAGATCCCAGAAGACCACGACGAACTAAAGACGACAGACGAGATCCACACAGATGGCCAAGACGGTGGTGCCACTGCTGGAAAGAGCCGGTAGACGGAGTGGCAGAAGCGGAGAGACTGGCAGCGACGGTGGCAGCGGAAGGAAGATGAAGCCAGTCAAGCTCCCAAAGACGTTGTGAGTCAAGGCGCCGAGGGCCAGAACCAATCAGGGCTCCCGTGTGGCGATCCTGAACACAACAAGAATCAGAATCGAGAATGACTCGACAACCAAGATCGATGTCCGCCCATGAAAAGAAGTCGCATGGTAAGGCGAGGAACATGAGCAACAGAGGGGACATGAAAAGATGAGTTGCTAAGAGGTCCTCGACCAGAGACAGAAAGAGAGGTACCATCAGCAGTAAGAGCACTGACAGGGGAATCAAGAGGTGTAATGAAGGATAGAGTAGAGGAATCGGGAGTCATGTGAAAAGATGCTCCAGAGTCAAGAATCCATGGGAGGTGCACATGCAGGATGTGGTAGTTTCGCGCGTGCAAGAGTCGATGAGCGTAACCGCGAAACCGGTCTAGGGAGAACACAGGCGGCAAGCAAATGGCGAAGTCTGGCTATCTCCTCGCTCGGTGAGAGAAACTGGCAAGGAGTCGATGTAGACGTAAATGTAGAAGCGACAAGCAAGCGTCGAAGTCGGCTATCTCCGCGCCGGAGAGAAATGGCAAGGAGTCGATGCAGCGTCGATGTAGAAGCACCGATCGCGGTGCTAGTAGAAGAACGGCGTAAAGGATGCCTTTGCTTCTTATAGCACTGGGACTCAATGTGGCCGACCTTGTCGCAGTAGGAGCAGTGAGGACGGCCACCACCACCTGTTGCAGCCGCTGGAGGTGGCAGTGTGCGGAAGCGTGGAGCAGTCGTTGTAGCAGGTGGACGAGCGGCGAGCACAGAGGGAAGTGGTAGCAGACCAGCACCACTCAGGCGAACGGAAACCATCGGTGGCGGCGCCGACGCGCGCGACCAAGGTAACAAGGTCGAACAGCGGCGCCGGACGGCGCGGCGGAAGTGGTAGCGCACCAAGCACCACTCGGTGAACGAAACCATCGGTGGCGGCGCCGGACGCGCGGCGACCAAATAACGAGGTCTAACAGCGGCGCCGGCGCGCGGCGGTTAGATCAACGTTTTTTTTTTGCTGTTTTTTTTTTGCGTTTCTTTTCTTTTCTTGTTGGGCCGGCCGGCCCAACTACCTTATAAGGTGCCGACGGGAGGCAGGGGGGAACTAGAGTTCCCCTGCTCTTGTGGCGGCGGTGATGACGGCGGTAGATCCGCTGGCGGGCGGCGGCCGGGCGGAGGAGCCGGCCGAAGACGCGGCGGCGGCGGCAGAGGAGCCGGCGGCGCGCGCAAGGAAGCGCAGAGCCGGCGCGGCCGAGGCGGAGGCGCAGCGGTCGAGGCAGAGGCCGCGCCGGCCGAGCAGAGGCGCGGCGGCCGGCCGGGCAGGAGGAGCCGGAAGGCGCGGCGACCAGCGGCGGCAGCGAGGCGAGCCAAGGCGAGGCGCGCGGCCGGGCCGGCAGAGGCGCGCGGCCGGGCCGGAAGCAGAAAAGCGCGGCGGCAGCAGAGGAGTCGACGCACCGGCGACGAACGCGAGCGGGCCGCGGAGTTGGTGACTGCGGTCCCGGAGGTCGGCGACGGGAGGCCGACGTGCGGCCAAAAGAGGAGGCCGGCGTGCGGCCAAAAGAGGAGGCCGACGTGCGACCAGTGGGAGGACCGGAGGCGACGCCGTCAGATCCGAGCGGCGGCAGCAAGGCGACAAACGGAACAAACCCAGGTTTGCTCTGATACCATGTTATGAATATCGCTTGTATTCATATGAGGCCAACGGGCCGGTATATATACACGAGTACAGGATGGTAAATATGGAAAGAATACATATAAGGAAAGAGTGCATGTATGGAAAGAATCTAAACTATCCTAATACAATGCAATCAGTATCTAATCATATCAATCAGTATCTAATCATATCTCTAACATGAATGACCATCAATTTTGTTTTTTTTAAAAAAAAGTTATAGAACTTGAGATATATCAAGCTGGAATCTGTTTTACATAACTAGAAATAAACGTATAAAACTTGGAGCTTTTCGGTCATTTTTGTTAAGTCTAATTTTGAGAGAAACAACACTACTCTTCTATGTATAAGATGATCATTTGTACAACAAAAACTACACTCACGAAGAAATAGCAATTCTCAACTACTTTGCTTTGCCCAAATTGATTCATTCAGACAAATCTCAAATCTGTTCCCGTTCTATAGTGGCCCATCCTTCCATTTCTCTCTTCAAACTTGTGCTCCCTCGTGTCAACATACTAACAAACCTTTGCTTATCGATCTCCCACAGTTAGAACATGTGGTCAAGCACACATGCAAAAAATTATGAATTGAATTAAAGCAAGATAAACTAGCAAGCTACGTCCAAAGTTTATTTTAAATAAGGGTTTTTTTTGCCACCATGTTGGAAACTTGGAATCGCAGTAGACATAACGACAATGGTTTTCCTTTGGAAAAAGTGAAACTTGGCCCTGTTCAATTTGGCATCTGAAAACTGCTTTTCTATAGTAAATTGTTTTTCTACAGTATCTAGCTTTTAAATGGAGGGTCTTTTCAAGGTGAGGTCTATTAGTCGATTATAGTACACACTATAGTAACTTCATTTATATCGGCCAAAATCGCACAGAAATTTCTCTCTCCGTACGCTTTCTACAATCTGTTACTACTCATAAGCTAAAGTCAAAAGTGATCAGCAAAATCTAACACGACCGGCCTCGTTCAGAAATATATGACGTTTTAGAAAGCGTGTAGTCAAACTTCTTTAACTTTGACAGCTAATATATAAAATAATGTTTAGATTAATCATGTGAAAATGGTATAATTAGATTAACGATGGAAACATTTTCGTAATATAGTAATTTTATAACCTTATGAACATATTCATAAAAAAAGTAGTGGTCAAAATTGCATGTTGGAGACTATGCTGATGTTTAAAACATTACATATTTTTGAACGGGAGAGTACTAACCTGAAAAAACACTAGTACTGGTTCTGAAAATAAATTAAAGGATCCATTAATTGAAGACTACACTCATCGATCAACTTCATTTTGTCCTAGACTTCTTATTGATTGACCAAGGATCAACCAGTGGCTCGTTGTTTATATCTCAGACCAGTGTCTCACCACTCTTGTCCATTTTGCCTGCCTCTTCTCTCTTCTGATAGCCATGTGCCATCTCATACTCCAGTACTGACTACTGAATCCTGCCTAAGCACTGTCCAGTAGTTACGTTCTTGCGAAGAGGTGTCCAACTCACATAACCATAGCCAAGATATAACATATAGGAATGGCACAAACAATGGGGAAGGCAACTGTTGCGTATAGGACACAATGTACAAATATTTTGCAACTGATCAAAAGGTAAATATGCATGCTCTGATTGATTTAGGCTTGGGAGATGCTGTGAAATACAAGGCGATCGGGTCGATAGTGCCATGGACTTCAATGTTGATTGACGGAGGTGGAGAAGATTGTGTTAGTCGTTGGTACTGTGGCCGCACGTCTCCATGCATGGCTGTTCTTCAGGCGCACCAACTACCAGGACCGATTCTCATGTGGATAGGAGTTAGCTTGTTTACTTGTTCAACGCTTATCACATTGTATCCTGTGATGTACTCTCCATTTAACCGAATGATCAATGGATGATGTATGTGCTTGATATTCACAAACTGTCAGATTGGAGTAGCACAAACAAGATACTAGAAGGCTCAAATGAAAAGGATGGAGGGAATATAATTGTACAGAATCAAATGCTAAGAGACTAGCTGAACACCATCATGAGATGTATAGCTACCAATATTTATTACAAGCAATCTTCGAACAGAGACCATCCCTTTTTTTTCCCTAGAGGCCACAGTTCTATCTATCTGTTCTTCTCTCCTTTATCTTGATACATACCAGCAGCCATCTCTCATCTGTGCTTTTCCCTTGCTTGTTGATAAATCAAGCAACTAATTTATTGCCAAGAGGATGGGCGTGCATCAATGTGTGATACAGATATTGAAAAACCAGAGGTAAATATACTAGATGACCTGCAGCAGTAATTTTGGCCTGCAGCACATCTTGATGACATCATTCACAATGATAAAATGAAGTTGAACTTTGTTCACATAAAAAATAACAGTAAGTTTGGCTTGGGAGGCATTGGGAAATGACTGAATATTGAGTAACACGGACTTCAAACTTTGTGGAATTCACATGGAGATAAGCTTCCATGAGGGAGTCGTGCAGTAGTTTGTGCCAAGCTGGAGAAAGTAACGGGAATTGAGATGTGAATAAACTACAGCTCAAAGTGTAAGATGCGCAACTCTCCTGCTTATTCTCGAAAAAAAAGCTAAAAGTGAGTTTTTTTCTTAATTATTCAGTGTCATATTGATCGAACGCTACTCTTATATGATGATCTGAATAGGGGGAAATTTGTTGCCTTCCACACACACTGTAAATTAAAACTCCACTTCTTCAATGCATACTCTTCGTGGCATCAAAATGTGCCTACAGGTATAATTTGTAGAACAGATATTTACGGCTTTGATCGATACATTCACACTATGTCTTACTTGGCAAAACTGGACACGACCTACGATCCGACTAAGATATGCAGTCTTGCACAATTTGCACACTAACAGAAGTTCATCCCATAATACAATGATCAATTTTTTTTTGTGAGTCTCCAGAAATAGGACTTACAACTCCTTGTGCTTCAGCAATAGTAAATTGTGTCATGACCAAGGATTAAAAAAATCAGCTGTAAACAGCCGGTTACTGGCCGTATCGGTAAAAAATATATAGGTCCGAAAAAGTTCTGGATTTAAAATTTTGAATTTAAAGTGATGAATAGTAATTCCAGCCGATAACCGGTCAAACGGGTAACCAGCCGAAAACCGGTCAAATTCAAAATTTGATTTTAAATTTTTCTTGATGAAATTTGATCGATTTAAAACTGGTAACCAGTACCAGAGAGGGTCTGATATTTTCCTTATTTCCGGTTTTTGATTCCTTGATCGTAACTAGAGCTAGTTAATGCGACCAAACATTGCCCATCTTCTTTATATAGGTCCTTCTTGGCATCCTCACCTCCATATATACAGTCAGCTCTCTATCCTGTCTCCTTAATTCCTTCCATCCATTTGGTTTGGCACAATGAGACAAAAGGATGCCAATGTCACAGTGCTTAATTAAAAAAATTTTGTTTACTAACAGTTCCTACTAATTCCTTTATTTGCAAATTGCTCCTAATACAATTAAATTTTCATTTGCTGGATATTGCACAAAATCGAATGATGGAACTTGCATAAGAGGTTATATCTCAATCAGGTCCTCATATTTTAACTACGTGGATATTACTAAACTTACTTAACAGTCATTTCCATCAGTGACACTGCGCCGTAGGAGAACGGTAAAACTCCTAAGAAATTGCAGAACAGTCGTCTAGCACTCATCAGCAGTCTCCTGGAATTCATTTGGAACAAAGCTTCGATGATGGGAACAAAGTGTGCAGATTTTTTTTTTTGAGAAAGTAATGGGAAATGAAAGCTACAAATACATTTGTTCTTTTCTATGCAGTCTCATGATCACTAATTTATCTCAGAATGGATTATCAAATTTGTGTTTTGTCGGTACCAGAAAAGGGCTTGAAATCCCACACTCTTTACCAACAATAAAAGGATCACAAGAGGCAAGAGCTTAATTTGATTGCCATTGCAGTGGGAGCACAATGCACAATTATAATAGTGCCTGCATTGTTTTAAAATTTGGTAATTGGTATGGTTCGCCAAATAACTTATTGAAGAGGTCAATTAGCATATCAGTACTTAATCCTAGCCACCTCTATTTACTACGGCCAGCCTTCGCTCCCTTTCTTTTATATGCACCATTTTGTGCTTCCCCTCCTCCATCTCTACCGCCAGTATTTCTTATCACCTCACAAAGATACTATGTCTCAACTCATTTCTTGCCAGGACACTGCACATCTCATATAGTTGCGACATGACTGCCTTTGGTCTACAACACAGAAAATATGAAATTATGTGCTGAATGCAAAAGATAAATACACTTTCTTCAGGTGTTCCTGTCTTGGCTATCAACATATTGATATGGCCTTATGCAATGGTAAATATAATGTAAATTATGTCTATGGCTGTACAAAGATCATGCATATACATGCAAGCTTCCGAAACAGCTTTTAAGCGGGTTGAGAAAACCGTTTTGAACAGCTCTAATTGTGTTTAATTATCTAGTTAGCAATCCCAGATATTGGCTTGGGAGGCATCGGAGAATGGTGGACAACAAGGAATGGAGTGACCACGTGCGGAGGAGATGGTGGGGATCAATCCATCACCGAAAGATGTAAAAGCTCCGGTAGAAGTTGCCCTCAACTACATACTCCAAAAACAGTTCTAATTGTGTATTCCACTGATGTTACTGCGTCGCCTAGGCGACGCTTGTGTCATGGCGGTGATGGGAGGACGCCGTGTAGCCGCCTCGACCGGGAGGGAGGCGACGGGAAAGAGGCAACAGGGGAAGAGGCGGTGGGGAGGGGAGGAGGCGCCCGGGAGGAGGCGGGGAGAGGAGATACACCTTGGAGGCGGCGGGGGGGGGAGGAGGCGCTGTGGAGGGAGGCAGCAGTGCAGAGAGGAGGCGGCGGACGGGGAGGCGGCGACGGGAGGGAGGAGTCGCCAGGAGAGAGACGGAAGAGAGAGGAGGTCGGAGAGATACGGGAGAGAAAGAGGAGCAGGCACGGGGGAGGCGGCGACGGGGAGGGGAGGAGTCGCCGCGGGAGAGAGACGGAAGAGAGAGAGGAGGTCGGGAGAGATACGGGAGAGAAAGAGGAGCAGGTATGTATCCCTTCGGCTGTGATCGTATGTATACATGCGCTTGGGCTATAGTATATGATGTTTGCCATGGCGTCGCCGCGGCGTTGTGTAGGCCTCCTGGCGCCTAACAAATGCCATGATCACCAGCTACGCCGTAACAATCATGGTATATTCCTCGCAAGTTACATGGCGAGATAGAAATAGCTCCACTAGCGTGCATAGAAAGTAATGCAGTCTGACTTCAGCTCGATAAGAAAAGTTGGAGCCCAAAAGTGAAAGCCACTACAACTGGCTTTCTCAAATTTGTCTCTCTGCAAAGAACCTTCTAGTTTGAACATATTGCCTTATGTTTTTTCAGTAGGATACGTATAAGTTGCTGAGTCGATTTATATATACCAGTCCGTCAGTTAAGTGTTGAAGTAGCCTTTATAAGGCAAGTCACGTAGCAAGTCATGAGGAAGCGATGTAAGTGAGCAGCAGAAAAATAAAGAGAAGAAAAGAAAAGCTATCGCGTGTTCTGCCCGTTTGTTGTGGCTCGACGAGAGCATTGCATCGTGTCTCACGTAAGATCAGAAGGTCACGCAAGAGGAATAGAGAGCAGATACGTCAACAGAGGTGCTGCATCTTGTGGATCATGTCGGAACATGGGAGAAGCATCGACTTCGAGTACTTAGAGTGGGCTGATATCTTTTCAATACTCTCTTCTGATGACTGACAATTATCTAGTGTGAGCAATGAAGATGAAGGTAAACATGCGCGCCCAGAGAGTCTGAGGTGCAGTGGATCTGAAGGAAAAAGACAAAGAGGTGGACAACAAGGTAGATCAGACGACTTTGGCTAATATCTACCAAGCGATGCCAGATTCAATAATGTATCAGCTCATTCGCAAGGAGATGGCACGGGAGGCGTGGGAGACGTTTTAGACGATGCATGAGGGAGTTGATCGTTTGAAGGAGGTGCGGCTCCAAAATTTGCAGAGGGAGCTCGAGAATCTCAAGATGGGAGAGACCCAGTCGGTAGACGAGTTCGCTGGCAAACTCACTTCGTTGTAGAATCAGATTAACTCTCTTGGCAATAAGATGGAGGAATCTATGGTGGTGAAGAAATATATGTAAGTGCTTTCAGAGAAGTACATACCTGTTGTCACCACCATTATGTACTCCTTCGATTTGGACAAGAAGAAGATAGAGGAGATCACCGGCCCCATCAAGACGCATGAGGAATTACTGAATGGGTTTCAGTCACGTGACGAGTAGGGATCTCAGACTCATAACGAGCAGGCATTGCTAGTAAAGGGAGATCCGAGAGACGATCGTGGCTCATCAAACAACCGTGGGAGATGGTGCGGTCGAGACAGCCAGAGTGGTCGAGCGCGGCAGAGATGGCCATAGAGACAAAGTT
Organism: Bonia amplexicaulis; assembly: GCA_036346245.1. Taxonomy (NCBI): domain Eukaryota; kingdom Viridiplantae; phylum Streptophyta; class Magnoliopsida; order Poales; family Poaceae; genus Bonia; species Bonia amplexicaulis. Next base: position 7,096,863 of record CM070760.1, on the reverse strand, counting down.
GGGCAAGGTGGTGGTGACAAATCCCATGATAAGTCACATGTCAAGTGCTTTGAATGTGGTGAATACGGGCACTATGCGTCAGGATACCGCAGCCATATAAAGTGTTTTAACTGTAACGAGTATGGACACTTTACTTCGGATTTCCAAAGCAAGAAGAAGAATGGGGAGGTAAACCTCGCCCAAGACGAAAAATAAGATGACAAACCAGGACTATTTCTCTCCTCATATATTGAAAAGGCACCAGACATGGGGATGTTGAACGAGGAGAAAGTAGTTCTAAAACTACGCACGGAAGGTAGCCATGATCACACGGATCTGTGGTATTGGACAATGGAGCAAGCAACTACATGATAGGAGATCGCTCCATGCTTCATGAGCTCGACGAGAAGATTTGGGGCAACGTCAAATTTGGCGACGGCTCCACGATGGAGATAAGAGACAAAGGGATGATGATGTTGCAATGCAAGAACAGAGATAATAAGTTGTTGACAGAGATTTACTATATACCAAGTCTCTGCAACAACATACTCAGTCTCGGGTAGATGACAGAAAGAGGGTGCAGGGTGGTGCTGCAAGATGAGTTCTTGCGTGTGTATGACAAGAACATAGATTTATTAATGAAGGTGAAAAGATCTCCAAATTGGTTGTACAATATTTCTTTGAAAACATGTAAATCGGTTTGTCTGAAGAGCAGCCTACAGGAGCTGGGCAACAGCACGGAATGTGATGGCTCGGGTCAAGGTAGTATGCCTCATGACATAGGCATGCATGAAGCTGCAGGCGGCACCTCCAGAGGCGCATACGGCGTACATGCAGGTGCGGCTAACACAGAAAGTCAAGGTGGTGAGTCTCCAGGTAGAAAAACTGCACAAGGTCTAAGAGAAAGACTTGGAGTACAAGTGGGCGACAGCAAGAGGGCAGCAGGTCCCATGCTGAGAAAAGCAACATGAAGACAATGGAAGACACATAGGACACAGGTGCTGTCCATCTTACGCTATCGAACACGTAAAGATCAGGGGAGTCAAGTTGTTATTCCATGACGTCCCGCAGCCAGACAAGGGGCTGTTCTAGCGGAGAGACGGCCGAGGGCAACGGCATGATCTGAGAGAGCAGAAAGCTCAACGAAAAATTCCAACAGTTTGAACCACTCTTTTGACAGGCAAAGTATGGAGGTGATCGAATACCACTAGTAGGATCGTCGAAAGGCAATCAGAGGGGTGAATGATTGCAGTTCACAGCGGAAATTTTTTCTCAAACCTACTGTCTTCTAATTTTCAACCTACCAATGAAGGAAGAGCACAAGACAAAAAACAGTAGAAGGGAAAAATTTTGTATTTTCTTTATAGGATGGTCTTCTCTTTCTATCTTACTACTGTGATGTCTCACAGAAATTAACATAAGCAAAAGAGATAGAAAGTAATAAACAATAATTTCAACTCACTGTTTCAATTGATGGATACATGCACAACTCACGAGTGACTAAATATCTTTGCTTGCCTGGCTCAAAACGTCATGTACGCATGTGCATGCATTGGAGAGTGCTCGGTGCATGCGGCAAGGAACTTCATGCGGGAACTCGCGGTGCCGACAGCCTGCAGGCCGCTGTTCGCTCCGTCGAAAATCGCGTGCGGCAGACGACGCCTTACCGTGCGTGATTGCGATCTGCAGAGTAAGCACGCAGTCAACAGATCAACTCACGGCAGGCCTTCTCCATGCGCGACAGACCAATTATCCATCAGACAAGAACAGTCGCCGCACGCCGCAAGATTTTTATCTTTTTCTTTGTTCGCTCAATCACGGCGCCACCAAAAAAACGCCTATTTTCCCCACATTTCATCAGCCGCCACACGTATATATTTATATACTAGCTGAATGTCCGTGCGTTGCTACGGATTTTTAAAAAAATTAGAATATATTTGTATACATGTTCTAAAAAATTTTTACCACCCGTTAGTTTTAGACCATATAGTATGATAAAATTCGGCGCAGGTCTTTTGAATTCGGCACAGGTCTTTTGGGGCCACATGTCAGCGCTGCCTTTTGTGAGAAGGGTGGAAGAGACCGGACCAACCACCAACTCCTTCTTTTATAATAGTAAAGATACGGCTTACTCCCTCTCCTATTCAATCTCTACGCAAAACCCTAATACAACTCGTTCAACTAGGCCTAAGCCTATTTATCTCAAACAGACTTTCGGCCCACTACTTTTCAAGGGACCCGAAACCCTTCCTAACACGGGTTTTCCAAAATTCCAACTTTCTAACGCGTCACGTGTCAAAGTCTCCAGGACCGCACCTCCCGTAGCTTCTCCACGCATTATCCATCACATGTCGTAGCCTCCGGACCGCACTTCCGTAGCTCCAACACGTATCATCCATCTCTGATCTCCATGCGCCCCAAACATGAGCCCGACCATCTCGTGACCTTCTTGACCGTTCGAACCTCGGATCTCCCCATCCTAGTCTCGGTCCACCTCGTCACCGATCATGATCGTCTCCATGCTCAACCTGCACATGTAAAGACCAAAGAACATTCTTCTAGCACAAGTTCGTCCAAACTTGACCAACATCAATCCGCACATACACAACACAACTCGCATAACAACGCTAAACAAAATTACCAATTATTCACCATCACAAATTAAATATTGTCAATTATTCATCATCAAAATATCATAGACCAAATCACATGGTCTAACACCTTCTTAGAGCTCCTATAGATATAATCCCCCATATGTGTACAAGATGAATGTCTCCTTCGAGCCATTCTCTTACTATTCTCTCACTGCAAGATGGAGTGAGATGAGGCGGTGGTTCCAACTCACGAAAATTTCATCATCAGGAATTAATAGCTATTTGGCAGTACTCTATGCAGGGGTTCAGTGGTGTAGGTGAAGCATGATTCATTAACATGCCTAACTATTAAATTGGGCTACCGAAGAATATATGTTTTAGAATAGTAATTAAATAAGACAAAATTCTACCTTAGTTTTGGAGAAGAAAATTTGAGAGCATTTGTAGGAAAAAATGCAGATGAGCAGAGAATGAATCAGAACAAGCTTGCATGCAATTGTTTTGAACAAATGACAGTGTTGTGGCTACAGACCAAACAGTAAATGAGAGGCTATGGAGAATCTACTAGAGGCTACCTAAAGCTTTGTATATACTAGAAGTAGGACGAATGAATGGATCACTATCCTAGTGTTACAAATACCTTTTACATGTTTAATAGGCATCTTAACCCAACATGCTAAATGGACAAAGGTGGAGGCCACTCCCTCAACAGATAGTCCAGCTGAACAATTACAAGAGAGCTTTTCCTGCATTTTTGAGTCACAACGACCTTTGATATGGATTAGAAAGTTATAGGCCTGTTCTTTTTTGCTGCGGCTTGTGGTTTTTGGGCTGTTTGTACGAGAGATTATAGAGTAACAGAAACTCACATGCGGTTTTTGTCAATATAAATGAAGTCAATAAAGTATGCACTATAATTAACTAGTAGACCCTATCTTGAGAAAATACTCCGTTTAAAAGCTAGTTACTGTAGAAAAGCCGAAAAGTAGCTTTTAGAAGCTGAAAAGAATAGGGCCTATATACTCCTTCCGTCTCACAATATAAATCCAAAACCCATCATGCACACAGATCAAGGAGATAATAAATTTAAAAAAAAGTTAATAGTATTGGACTATATATACCCTTATTAAATAGCATATTACAATTACTCACTTATTTTTTTAGCATTAAAATAAGGATATATGGTAGAAATATTGTAATAACTACACTTTTAATCTTCGCAATGAACTTATATTATGAGACGATATTTCTTAAGAATGAGTCTTATATCGTGGGATGGATGGAGTAGTATTAATTAACACGAAGAACACACGGTTTCGTTTTGTTTATAACCACGCGTAACAAGAAGAAGAATCATTCACCATTACAGTAATTACTACTCTATAATTGAAAAGTCAGTTCCAATCAAAGAAGAGATATTCATTAACCCAGCTCGATCAACGACTGTATCCTAGGTCATTGATTGGACCCACCTGTCCTCCATCCTTTATATTCTTGCACCATTTTCCCTCGTCTTCCACCTTCGCCTCTCGCTACGCGTTACACACGCTACGCAACAGCATCCCGTCCTGTTCCTTTCACACAGATCAAGAGGTGAAGGATTCAAACGGCTGCGTACGTTACACTGTTTGCGACATACAAATGCTTCAACCGGGCTAAGCTCAATGTTTGGATTCATGTATTGTGAGTTGGGTTTTCATGGGCGCCACCATATCTTGGTGGTATATAAATGGTAAATTTGGCTCTGTTCGTTTGCTCTTGTTTACAAAACCAGTCGTTTTGGCTTTGGAGGCATTAGGAAAATGAATAGCGCTGAATGAAAAGCAATGGGGGCTACACTGATGTGTCAACCACCCTAATAGAGGCTGATCGTCGCCAATGACCAACTGCAACTGGGCCAAGAAGATGCACATTTCAAATTTGCTGGAAATAAAATCATCTCTGCATGAGAAGCCAACAAAAATAGATGTAAATGAGACACATCTTCTTATGCTCTTAGGGATTACAGCCCAAATATTCTTTCACATCCGCTTTCTTGGTGTCGTGTATGACATGGAGGACAGATTATTTGTATGGTATTTTCCTAGAAATTCCCAGACATAATCAAGGGAATGATATAACAATGTTTAAGCCAAAGTCGCCTCTCATTTAAACCCCATTGATGTAACAGCGAAGAAACATCTTAGTATGAACCAGTTCGAGCTTGAATATTCTGAAATCTTCTCATCTATACCCCATTTATGCCGGTAGGTTGATCTCATCCAAGCCTAAAATTTGAAGAAGAACTAATGAAATCCAGCAAAGAAAATTAACGAAGGGGAAAGACCAATTATTTTTGCTCAACTACTTGGGATAATACATCTTGTCTGAAATTTTACTTCGGTTATTTATTATGGCCAGTGCAGTTCAGTTCACACTGACACAAGGCCAGAGGATCGGTCTTATCGTTTTCGATGATGGAGGGGCTGTGGTAGCAGAGCAGATTGCTCCCCATCAACAGAGCTGCGCCGCTTCCTCTGTTTTTTTTACTTGATGTTTCTATCTTTTTATAGTTTTCGAGATATAATTTTGATTATTATTTTTTATAATTTTATACTAAAATATACTAATAAAATTATAATATTATAAAAATATTTTTAATGTCAAATCTAATAATATAATTTTTGTATAGCAAATCTAGATAATTTTAAATCTATTGTTGGTTAAACTTTAAAAAACTTAATGATACAGATTGTAGAAAGTCAAATAAAAAAAGGTGGATGTCGGAGTACACTAATGCTGACGCCTTGGGGATCATGTGCCATCATGAAGTAATTCGATTCAGTGCTTTAATTTTTCTAGACTGCACAGTGAGACTACCATTAAAGGGTTCATCATGAAGGATGTACATGGAAGGGCACCTAAAAGAATGAAATGACCAAACTGAATTCATGGTGCGTGTATAGCCGCAAATAAAATGGGTGCTTAATTTCCAGGGCTGGTACCCTCCAACCTACATAGGGTCTATTCTTTTTTGGCTATAGCTTGTGACTTTTGGGCTATTTGTACAAGAGATTACAGAGTAACAGAAACTCACGTACAATTTTTGCCGATATAAATAAAGTCGGCAAAGCATGTACTACAATTAACTAGTAGACTCTATCTTAAACAGATACTCCGTTTAAAAGCTAGTTACTATAGAAAAGCCGAAAAACAGCTTTTAGAAACTGAAAAGAACAGGGCCTATTGCTCATAGCTAGTCCGTATAGGGGCAAAAGTGCTCAGCCATAGCAGTAAGCTGCAATCATAGGGCTGTTCTTTTTGGCTAAAACTTATGGCTTTTGGCTGCGGCTTATGGCTTTTGAGCTGTTCGTGCGAGAGATTACAGAGTAACAGAAACTCACGTGCGGTTTTCGCCGATATAAATGAAGTCGGTATAATATGTACTATAATTAACTAGTAGATCCTATCTTGAAAAGATACCCCGTTTAAAAGCTAGTTACTGTAGAAAAACCGAAAAACAACTTTTAGAAACTGAAAAGAACAGGGTCTACAACATGCTTCTCAAATTTGTGTCTCTGCGAATAAACTTCTAGTGTGAACATATTAATGGGTTGATTTTTTCAGGCTATGGCTTATGACTGAGAGTTTTGAATCCTGAACTGTTCGTGAGAGATAGTATATATAGAAAAATAGTTGCATGTGATTTTGGTCGGTACAGCTGAACTCGGTACAGTTTATACTATAATCTACCTGTAGACCTCGTCTCGAAAAAACACACCATTTAAAAGCTATTTATTGTAACATAAAACAAAATCCGCAAGCCATAAGTGGTACCGAACGCACCCATTGACTTATGTTTTCCCTCTTCATGCAACTATATTTGTGATAATGCGCTTCTTATAAATTCTAAAGCATAATGAAATAGAAAATTTGCAGGAGTTAACATAAGAATTCATTATACAAGTGGAATTTAGATCAAAAGACATGAGGTGTCAAATGACACGTAGCAGAGTATTTGCGCTGCCAGAGGGTGGGCCAACATTCATCACTATAAGACGTAAAACTGCATTTACTTTGCTGAATCTGAACACTGATGAACTACTTTACATTGTCCAAGCCAATCTTGATATGCCCTTGTTCTATAGTAGTCCAATTTCCTTTCTCTCTTGCATCTTGTGCTGCCTCGCGTCAAATCTCTTCAAAAAGAAATGAAAGCTCTACTTATCGATCTCATAAAGCTAGAACATGTGGTCAAGCAGACATGCATAACAACGATATCTAACATGCTACGTCCAAGATGTTAATGCAGAAAAAATTGAGATCAGATTATAGATGATAATCCATGATGATACTGATTTTTCTTTGGATAAAAATGACACCGATTTACTAAGCTAAAGCAGTATAGAGCCGTCTCAAGAGTCTAGAGTCGTCTGCTAATAATAGTATGCAAGACCAGTAATAAAGCACGAGGTCCGTTGATTATTGGCGATGCTCATCTACTTAGCATTGGTACATTCTTTCAGACTGACTTTGGTTTTTAAATTTTGATTATTTGTGAAAGATAGTATGTAAGGAAAAATAGTCGTATATGATTTTGGCCAGTATAGTTAAACTCGATACAATATCTGTTATAATGTATCTGTAGATTCTATCTTGAAAAGACACCGTTACTTAGCAGAAAGTGATAAAACAAACCAAAACCAAAAAGAATGAATATGTGCTCCTATATCACCACTACTTGTATTGGTTCCCTTTTTTTGGCTATTTTATAATAACTAGTTTTTAAACGGAATATCTTTTCAAGACGGATCTATAAGTTAATTGTAGTACACACTATAATAACTTCATTTATATCGGTCAAACTGCACGTAAGTTTTTGTTATTCCATAATTTCTCTCACGAACAGCTCAAAAGCTATAAATCGCAGCTATAAATTATAAGTTGAAACAAAAAAACAGACCCATTTATCCATTTCACACCTCCAGCTACACTGCCAACATTCACTCTTCTCTTAGCTTTGCTGCTTTCGTCCCATTCTCCACAAATGCCTCACTAAGCAACTAGACAGGACACTTCATTCTTGGCAAGAGGTGAGCTGCGGAACTCGTGAGCATAAACTAGTTATGACGAACAGGCCACCATCCGGTACTTTGGCACGTGGTCACGACACAGGGAGGATCCCATTCGGTAGCCGTTGGATCTAACCCTCTCGAGGTTGCAGCCATTGGATCTAGCCCGGTCCAGTGAACCGTGCCCACCAGGAGTGTGCCTTGCACCAGCCAACAGGAGCCTATGCGGGGCGACGCGTGTTTGACAGCAGGGATGAGTGGACTTTATGCCTATGATACTGTAGCAGTTTAGGGGGTATGTCTGTAACATGCAACCCCTACGGCGCTATAAATAGAGCCCCTGCACACCATTTGAGGGGCAGGAGAATTTGTAATATCTATGCACACATATGTGAGCTACTATCTTCTAATAGTTTTCATGCTCTTCAGGCTTTTGCGAATCTTTTAGGATTTTTGGAGCGCATTTTTACTGTTTGATTTTGTAGCCATAAAAAAGATATCTGTTGAATACGACATATAATGCATAAATATTTTGCAACTGATTGAAAGGTAAATTTGTGAGCAATCTGATGTTTATATAGATTTTTGATGTTTATATAGATTTTATATGGTTGGTATACCTATGTGACATGTACAGCTGTTTAATTAGTGCCCCCTTTAATCTGCAGGAGTAATTTAGGACTGGGACGTGCTGGGAAATACACGGTGATGGGGTCAAAATTATCGTGGACTGCGACCAAGATCCCGGCGCCCCTTGTCGGCGCAGTTGACGGTGGGGGCGTTCTTGTCGTCGCCGCATGCCCCGGTAGACGAAGCGGGGATGGACGCGGGCGCGCACCACGCTGCTGATCAGTCCGTGGTGACGGCGCAGAGAGGTGGGGTCGAGGTGGGTGGCAGAACTTCGACTCGACCAGGGCCAGCAGGCGCGCCCTTGGCCTCTCCCGCAGCCACGACCGCTCCTGTAGGCGAAAGGTCGCCAGACATAGTTGGGAGTGGTTGTAGCTGTGATGTTTGTTCTATGTGGTTTGGGCGTTAAGTTGCTTCGGTGAGATGAGATGCAAAAGGTAGAAGACGGCCGGCTGGGCTAGTGTGCTTTAGGAGTTAGGCTGAATTTCAAGGGACACCCAAACAGGAAAATTTTGAATTTCAATTTGTATGAATCAAAATGAAATGCCACTGGAATAGTATTTGGAATTCAATTGAATGAACCAAATTCAATTCTATGGAGCCAAACGAGGTGTTAGGGACCAATGCATTGAAAAGTGGTTTTAAAAATGCGACACAAAAGCATTGCTTATTGATCCTCAAAGTTAGAACTTGCCGTAGATGAGTTCAATTGATCCTCAAAGTTAGAACTTGCCGTAGATGAGTTCAAATAGTCAATTGAAAAGATAAAATGCCTGCCTTCCATTGATTTCTAGATTTCATTAGGAAGGTAAGATCAGTGGGGATAATGGGTACGATACGACGTACTTGTAAGTGGATAGAATATTCTAGATATGGATAAAATAAAACTAAGATTACATTTGTTGTTTTTGATACAGTGTCACTTGTTTAATGATACACTGTCATTTTGATGCAAAACTTGCTATTCCTCTAAAATGATGTCTTGTACAACAAAATCTGTTGCTCACTCACGCAAACTTTGAATAAATGTATAGTTCGAACACTCGTCGCGTTATTAAAATGTGCCTAGATATTGCAGCAAACAAATGTGCAGCCTAACTCTCATGGTCTCATCTGTTCACAATATTAACAGTGTACCTCCTAATGCTAATATGCTGTAACGGTGTATCCAGATGTCACTAGCCTAGCAATGAACACTAGCGTATCATCTGTGAGCATATCTATGCACAATTATAGCAGTGTCTAATTGCTTGTAAAATTTGCTAATTTGTATGGCTCACAAAATAACTTCTTAAGGAGATCCATTAGCACATCAAGTTTTCAGCTACTTTGTCGGTGCCCTGGCTTTAACTACTACATCACCAGGACTGTTTACTCTCAATACGCATGCTAAAGACAAGGTAAATGTACTTCTTTCTGGTGCTCCTAGCCTGACCGGTAGCATATTGAGATGGCAATATGTAACGATAAAGATAATGCAAATTGTGTTTATCATTTTAGGATTATTGAGTTTTGGACCGGAAGGCATCAGAAAAGAGTTGATAAGGGTGAAATGGGCGAGACATAATTGAATTAATGCGCGAAATAGAAGATTCACAAAAACAAGAAGTCACTATGACAAACCCACCGAGTTCTGTTTCAACACCTTGCATTAAACTTTTTGTAAGAAGAAACTTCTTTTCAAGTACGGAACACATTGAAGCATCAATATTCGATTACAAAACAGTGCAATATATAAGATGGAATTGAAGTCACAACATGTAGTATCAAATATCAAAGCCCTGCCAAGACAGTTGGATCCACTTTTTTTTCTCAAAAAGATAGGAGAATTGTGTTTCATCCATTAAGAAGAAGAGTAGTACAGCAGTGGCCTAAAGGCCGAATTAAAGGCCCAAAGAAGAACTAGGAACAAGAACTATGACTCCAAAACCATAACAAGACAAATGACCGTAGCTAACACACCCTAACGGCGAGGAGGCTACCACCACTAATACAAAAAGAATCATCACAGATGGTTCAGAACTGTCATCATATACAGTTTTCTGAACCGTCTGAATTTATGGGTCAGTGATAATTGGAGATTACCACAGACGGTTTGTGAGCCGTCTGTGATAAATACAACACATACAATTTGTAACTAGAACAATCTATAAAGAACACTATTACAGACAGCTCGAACTAAAAATCGTATGTGATACTCACACATCACAGAGGGTTCTAGCTATCAACCATCTGTGATGGGTGATTATCACAGACGGTTAGTATATAGAACCGTCTGTGATACTTTCGCATCACAGACGGTTGGTAGATAGAACTATCTGTGATGTGCGAGTATCACAAATGGTTTTTAGTTCAAGTCATCAATGATAGTCCTTCATAGACGGTTTGTGCCATAAAACCGTCTGTGATATGCGAGTATCACAAACGATTTTTAGTTCAACCTGTCTGTGATAGTCTTTCATAGACGATTTATACCATAAAAATGTTTGTGATAGTTCATTCTATACCTAAAATTTTTCTATTTTTTAGCTAGCCTTAAGAAATGTTAACTATGTCATTTGGAAACAAGTAAATACAGTAGCAAACATAAGAGCACATTCTATTTCCATTAAGATTCGAATCCACCATTACAGCATTAAGTGCTCTTCCTATCTATCCTACAGCCAGTAAAGTCTGCATCCGAGTAGGCTCTCAAGGAAAGACAGGATGAGGAAGAGTACCAGATATCATAGTCAATGGTAGCTCGAAGGTACCGAAGAATGCGCTTCACCGCCTGGCGGTGAGATACGCGAGGAGAAGCCTGAAATCGGGCACAAAGACACACGGAGAAGTGTATGTCCGGTCTCGAGGAAGTGAGGTACAAGAGGGAGCCAATCATACTATGATACTCCTTCTGATCAACTGGCTCGTCGTCCTCATCTGGGTCGAGTGGAACTGATGTAGCCATCGGAGTGGACACCGGCTTACCATCACTCATATCGAAGCGCTTCAGGAGGTCTCGAGTGTACTTGCCCTGATGCAAGAAAGTACCCTCCCGAGTCTACTTAATTTGGAAGCCAAGGAAGAAGCTCAACTCGCCCATCATGCTCATCTCAAACTCCGAGCTCATGACATCGGAAAACTGGGAAACGAGAGCATGCGAGGAGCCGCCAAAGATGATGTCATCCACATAAATCTGGACGAGCAGAAGATCATTGCCATGCCAGCGGATGAACAAGGTCTTATCTACTTTACCCATTTCAAAACCATGGCTCAACAGATAGGACTTAAGCCTCTCATACCAAGCTCTAGGGGCCTGCTTAAGTCCATACAATGCTTTGGAAAGCTTGTAGACATGGTTTGGGTATTTGGGGTTTTCAAAACCAGAAGACTGTCTCACATAGACTTCTTCCTCAATAAGGCCATTGAGGAAGGCACACTTGACGTCCATCTGGTAAAGCTTGAAACCCTTAGAAGCTGCGAAGGCAAGCAGGATTCTAATGGCCTCAAGTCTAGCTACAGGGGCAAAGGTCTCCTCGAAATCTAGACCCTTAACCTGAGAGAACCCCTGAGCTACCAGTCTAGCCTTGTTTCGAATAACCACACCATCCTCACTCTGCTTGTTCTTAAACACCCACTTAGTCCCAATGATATTGTGACCTCGCGGGGGCTCAACAAGCGACCAGACCTTGTTCCTTTCGAAATTCTCTAACTCCTCATGCATGGCATTGACCCAAGACTCATCAGAGAGAGCATGACAAACGTCCTTGGGCTCGAATGAGGCAACAAAGGTAGAATGGAGACAGAAAAGAGACATGCCAGATTTTCAACGAGTGACTCGCTCAAAAAGGTCTCCAATAATCTGCTCAGAAGGATGATCTTTTTGAATGTGTCTAGAAGGCCTAGGATGAGATGAAGAAGTGGACTCTACATTGTGAGCTGACGAGGTAGGAACAGAGCCACTAGCTCCAGAGGAAGCGGAAGGGAAAGGTTGATCGTCTCGAGGTGCGGTGGAAGACGGCACCTCAAGGGGTGGATGAGGGACCGGATCGGGTAGACAACCCTCGTCTCCATCGTCCTCATCATCCACAAAGATTGTCTCGGACTGCTCTTAAGAACCTGAGATATCGGGCCTAGTCCCCGGACTAGCCTCGTTGAAGGTCACTTCACAGGTTTCTACCATTTTACTAGACTCGCAGTTCCAGACCCTATAAGCCCGCAAAGAAATCGAGTAGCCTAGAAAGATCCCATCACAAGAACGTGACTCGAACTTATCTAAGTTCCCGGACTTCAAAATAAAGCACTTGCAACCAAACACACGAAAATGAGATACACTGGGCTTTCGCCCATATCTCAACTCGTAAGAAGTGTGGTGCAAGTGTGCCTTGAGAAAAACTCGATTTGAGACATGGCACGCGGTGGCTATAGCCTCAGCCCAAAACTTCCGCGGTGTAGAGTACTCATCAAGCATCGTCCTGGCCATATCGACCAAGGTACGGTTCTTCCTCTCCATGACGCCATTCTGCTGGGGGACGTATGGAGAAGAAAACTAGTGCTCTACACCTGTCTCATCACAGAAACTCTTGAAGTAGGAATTCTTAAACTCCGTGCCATTGTCACCGCGGATCGCTCGTAAGGCACCCAGAAGCTCAACAAAAAGTCTACTAAAAAGACTTCGGAAATGTGTAAACGTCTCATCCTTCGAGGCTAAGAAAAACACCCAAGAATACCTCGAGAAGTCATCGACCACGACAAGGACATACCACTTCCTTCCTGCTAACTGCACTCGAGCTGGTCCAACGGTGTCCATATGGAGCAGCTGTCCTGGTGCATCAGTCATAGTCACTGTGACCGGAGGATGAGAAGCGGTAACTATCTTGCCGTGCCGGCATGGAGCACAAACCAGATCTTTGACCATCTTGAGTTTCGGCAGACCACGAATGAGATCGTGGCCGCTAACTCGGGTCAAATGGTCAAATCCAATATGACCGGTCTCTTATGCCGAAGGAAAGGTCGCGGGACTCGAAGCAACTAAACACCGAGAGGATCACCAAGACTCGGAAAAATCAGCACGAAGATCCTCCGAAACGAGAAATCCGTAAACCGATCGCTCAAGAATCAAGAATTTTGCAATTATTTTTCTTAAAGCTCACCTCAAAGCCGTCATCGGTAAGCTGAGAAACCGAAAGAAAATTGTACTGCAGCTTACTAACCAAGGCAACATCTTTTAAAATGAAAGAATCATTAACGCGCACTGTACCTTTGGCGATGACGCGCCCAGACGAAGCGTCTCCGAAGGTGATCGTCTCATCACCTGGAGCACGGGCAAGGGAAGAAAACCAACGAGAGTTTCCGGTCATGTGTCGTGAACACCCAGAGTCTACGAGCCAAACCTTTCCCTTCCCTGCCCGGCGAACCTGAGTCAAATAGAGAGTGAAGTCTCAGTACTGGGGTAAATCAAGAGTGATTTTGGCACCCAATACTGAGTAACACGTCGAGCAGAGGAAGTAGTCAAGCACGACTGACCTCTATCTACCCTACGCTCTCTGTCACTCAACAAGCCAGAAGGTCTGTGTGCAGACCCGAAGCTGTTGTTGGGCTTGACTGCTATAGAGGAGCGAGTCAAGACACCAGCAACATGCTGATCACGCCGCGGGTAGCTATCTCAATGGGGAAAATGAGATCTACCCTCAGGACGGCGGAAGTCACGACCAGGAGCAGCACGAGGACCAAAACCAAAAAACTCGGAAAAACCAAGTCCTCGATGCTGCCCAAACCCATCAGCTGAAACAACTCTAGACCTCGTGTTGGTCATAGGTGCACTCAAGGTCTGGGGCTGACCATGAGTATGCCTAAGAGCTGCAACACGGTCTCTCTGCGCGATCCTGGCGTGCCTGAAGCATCGATCAATCAAGTGTCCATCCTTCTGACAGAAGGTGCAATGATACTTCACCTTCTGAGAGGTAGAAGTAGCATGATGAGACTTCGCCTTCTGAGAGGCCGAAGCTGCAGGTGGAATCACCTTCCTGTCAGAAATCCCTTGGACAAAGCCCGCGGACTTAAATTGAACTTTCTTCGTCCTGGGCTTGACCTCGATCACACCTACAGCTATGGGTCTGAGCACGGCAGGTGGATGCTTCCTCACATCCTCTAGAAAGTCATATCCTAGACCTTGATTGAATTTGCAAATCTTTGATTGGTCTAGAATAAGATTAAACTTCTTCTTGCCTCCTACAAATCTCTCGAGAGTGTTCATAAGGTACTGACACTCCCAAAAGAGAGAGGTGCAAGAAGAGTAGGGAGAAGAAGAGACAACAGAAGGTAAGGGAGCAGAAGAAGAACCAACAGTAGAGAAAGGAATGGCTTGTGCACGCACAGCCGACTCTGATGGGACAGTCCTACTACTAGCCAATTGGTTCATGTCGCTAAGCGTCTCCACCTTACCCTTGGGCTTCTCCCCCACACCAGCACTCACATCACAAGGAGTTGATGGCTTCACTAGTTGATCCTTAGTTAGCTTCACACATTTTTCATTCAAAGCAATGAGTTCAAGTTTTAGTTTATCACAACTAATGCATGGTGAGCTAACAAGGTCCTTAGTCACATACTGAGCCAAGTTGTTGTTATGATTAACCATTTCTTGAAATTGCTTAGAGACAGACTCAAGTTCAAAGGTTAATTTTGGACAATTTGTGCAAGACACAATCGGCTCAAGTAAAGAAGCACGCAACTCAGCAATTTTATGATCTGCCCGTTTTAGGTTCATCTTCAAATTATTACAACTTTCACAAGTCTCGGGCAAATCAAGAAGCATAGTGTAAAGACCTCTAAAAGCATTGTCCTTATCCTCACATGAGGTGCAAGAAAATAGTCTCAACAGTAAATGAAGAAGGTGTTACCCTACTCATTTCTAGTTCAGCAAGCAGACTAACATTCTCCACCTTAAGTTTATCAAGCTCAGAGGTCACACTATCATGAGAAATCCTTAATTTCTCCATATCTCCAAGCAAGAAAATGCATGTATCACAATCATCACGGGAGGGAGCAGATGTAAGTGAAGTAAGCTCCCGTGATAGTCTAGCTACTTCCTTCTCTAACTCAGTACACCTAGCCCTAGACTTAGCATGGAATCTACCTAGCTTAAGGAAAACATCATTAAGCTGGTCATAGGTAGGGCTCACCTCGTCGGAGTCGGAGTACAGCTCGCTGTCGCTCAGTTCGCCCTCGAGGGCCATGAAGCACATGCCGGAGAAGTCGTCGCCGCCCTTGGGTTCTTGGTCACCCGTCTCGTCGTCGTCACTCCATCCCTCCACCTCGCTGAGGTCGAGGTCGTCGAAGGCGGTGAGGATGCGATGTAACAGTTTCTTGGCCTTTCCAAAGTTGCGGAACTTCTTCTTGCCTTGAGGATGCGCTGGAGGCTTCTTGTTGCGGTTCTTGTCGGTGTAGTCGTTCTTTCCCGAACCGCCGTAGTCGTTCTTGCCCTTCTCCAGCTTGGGGCAGTTTGCCCGAATGTGGTTGGGGCCACCACACTCGAAGCAAATCACGGGTCCTCCTCTCTTTCCGTCCCTCCTCCTTTTGTAAGCATGGGAAAATCTTCGAGCTAGGAGGACTAACTGCTCATCCGCAAACTCCTCTAACTAATCATCAGTTATGTCACAGAGAGCAGCTAAAGACAAGGTAAATGTACTTAGCCTGACCGGTAGCATATTGAGATGGCAACATGTAACGATAAAGATAATGCAAATTGTGTTTACCATTTTAGGATTATTGAGTTTTGGATCGGAAGGCATCAGGAAAGAGTTCATAAGGGTGAAATGGGTGAGACATAATTGAATTAATGCACGAAATAGAAGATTCACAAAAACAAGAAGTCACTATGACAAACCCACTGAGTTATGTTTCAACACCTTGCATTAAGCTTTTTGTAAGAAGAAACTTCTTTTCAAGTACGGAACACATTGAAGCATCAATATTCGATTACAAAACAGTGCAATATATATAAGATGGAATTGAAGTCACAACATGTAGTATCAAATATCAAAGCCCTGCCAAGACAATTGGATCCACTTATTTTTTTCTCAAAACGATAGGAGAGTTGTGTTTCATCCATTAAGAAGAAGAGTAGTACAGCGGTGGCCTAAAGGCCGAATTAAAGGCCCAAGGAAGAACAACGTACAAGAACTACGACTCCAAAACCATAACAAGACAAATGACCATAGCTAACACACCCTAACGGCGAGGAGGCTACCACCACTACTACAAAAAGAGTCATCACAGATGGTTCGAATCATATCATATACGCTTTTACCGCCGTCAATTTATGGGTCAGTGATAATCGGAGATTATCACAGACGGTTTGTGACCCGTCTGTGATAAATACAACACAGACAGTTTGTAACTAGAACAATCTGTAAAGAACACTATTACAGACAGCTCGAACTAAAAACCGTATGTGATACTCACACATCACAGATTGTTCTAGCTATCAACCATCTGTGATGGGTGATTATCACAAACGTTTGGTATATAGAACCATCTGTGATACTTTCGCATCACAGACGGTTGGTAGATAGAACTGTCTGTGATATGCGAGTATCACAAACGGTTTTTAGTTCGAGTCATCTATGATAGTCCTTCATAGACGGTTTATACCACAAAACCGTCTGTGATGTGCGAGTATCACAAATAATTTTTAGTTCAAGCTGTCTGTGATAGTCTTTCATAGACGATTTATACCATACAAATGTTTGTGATAGTTCATTCTATACCTAAAATTTTTCTATTTTTTAGCTAGCCTTAAGAAATGTTAATTATGTCCTTTGAAAACAAGTAAATACAACAACAAACATAAGAGCACATTCTGTTTCCATTAAGATTCGAATCCACCATTGCAGCATAACAAAGGTAATGAGCATGTTACCCATCTAACATAGCAAGAACATGGCAAGAACACATCTAGGAGGAAGACGGTGAGGACGTTGGAGAGATTTTGGGTGTGATAGAGGATGAGTTTGGGTGAGTATGTATAGGGGCGGGAGTGGGAAAATTTTTGGTGGAATGGACGCAACAATGAAGAGGTGGAGCTACAATCTGTTTGGTGGGGTTGGTGGATTTCTGTTGGCTGGCATTGGGTTAGGGAGGATCGATGGGCACAGCGATCAGGGATACATAATTATCACAGACGGTTTGAACCACAAACCGTCTGTGATACATAATTATCATATGGTTTAAACCATAAATCGTCTGTAATACATAATTATCACAGATGGTTTGAACCACAAACCGTGTGTGAACATAATTATCGAAGACAATATATGTATATACCGGTGCAATGCAAACATCTAATCTCAAAAGATAAAATAGCAAAGTTCTATATGGCTTATATATGCTTATTTGAAAGGTTTCGATGAGATCTACAACTTTACAATTGAAGCAAACCCCAAATTCCGAACGGAAGATCGATAATTTTAGCAAAAATAGAAACAAAAAACTTGCGACATAGATTTGAGGCTAAATATGGCCGATTTTGGGGTCTTAGAGTGTTATTGATGCAATTAGGTCATTTTTTTGGATCGGGCTCGTCGTTAGCTTTCCAACGAGTATGTGAACGTTGAAAACGGACATTGTATGCAAAAATTATGCCCGTTTTACTAAAGGTATCTCGGAATGGAATCCTACTCGGCCTCAGGCGGGAAATTATGAAATTTTAAAGGATTGAGAGGCGGGAACATATCACAGACGGTTTTTAATACAAACCATCTATGATAACTTCATTAATACAAATTGTGTGTGAAGTGTCACAGACCATTTAAATAAAAAACCGTCTATGATATATGCTAATATCACCGATGGTTTTTAATCCTAACTGTCTGTGATAATATCACAGACAATTGGAAACAAAAACCGTCTGTAATAAGTACAGACATCACAAACGCTTTTTATTTTGAACCATATGTTATATTATCACAGATGGTTTGGAATAAAAACCGTCTGTGGTAACTTTATCACTAACGGTTTGTGTTGAAACATCTGTAATGAGGTGTCTAGGATGAACTTTTTTTTGTAGTAGTGCACTACCGAAGGACTAACACCGACCAACGCACATGCGAAAAACGAAGAGGGGTAAGGTCTAGTGGCCCAAGGTAACGCTTCCAATGGAAGAACGGCGCTGAAGGCATCGCCATCGCCCGATCCGGCAAGAACTGAACCTGAGATTTTCATCACAACACACCATCGCCTGCAGCTGTGACCCCGATGCCCCATCAAACTCCAATGAACCTCAGTGCTCATCGTCTTCCGCGTGCTCGCCTACACTGACATCATTGATCGCCCAAGCCAGATCTGCCGAAGCCAGATTGGCGGTTGTTGGTTGGCTTTGGCGGCGACGACGCCTACGCCACCTGACGCCATTTTGCTCGCACGCGCTGATGCCAACACCGCCTACAGCCCAGCACCAACGTTGGCCGCCGTCGTCTTGCTCACATGCGCCAAATGTTGCGCCAGCCCGAGCCATTACCTCTGCGCCATGTCTGCCCGTGCACGAAAGAGAAGAATTTGCGAGCTCAAAGGGTGCGGCTATGACAACGACGGTGGTGTGAGAATCAGTGACATGCAGATGCAGGAGGGTGCGATCACAGATCCAGCCCGGAGATGGCCAGATCCGCCCGGCTCCGTCTCCCTCTACGTTAAAACCAACCGCCAGCCTGGCCAGATCTGCCAGGAAGTGGGCAGATCCGGCCACCTCTAGCTCCCCCCGCGTTGTCTCCGCCCGCCAGGTCTCCGATCCTGGCCAGATCCGCCACGAAGACGGGCAAATTTGGCATAGGCTGCCTGCTCGAATGGACGCAGGAGACTCCTTTGGCCGCCTCTAGCTCCCCTCGCATCCCCTCCGACCGTAGGCTTCACGACACCACTCCAATCACGGGCAAATCTGTCCTACATCGCCAGCATGAGCGGCTACGGCAGGCCCTGCCACCACCACCGCTTGTTGGCGATGGTGGCGAGGGGGGAACCCGACGTGGAGGGGGCTCTTCTTTAGATGGCGAAGTCACCCCCTGAGTTGCCTGAGAGCAGCTCAGGGGTACGGGTGGAGCTAGCAAGAATGACGCATGAGGCTGTATACAGTTGGATCCACTTGAACTGAGATCTAGGGCCCAATCTTAGACAGCTTGCTCATGATCAGTAGTTGTTCATCTCAGAATGCAGAGATCAATTTTGTGATGTCTGTCTCCATTACCAGACTTTCAATTCCTCGTGCTTTAGCAGTAACAAAAGTGTGTCATAAATTGATCTTGTTACAGCGACCAACCTTTGGCCCTCCTCCTCAAGTAAGCGTAGCTCACTGAACAACGCGAGATGTGTCCTAACACTACTTAAGAGCCAGACTAGCTCATAACACACCCCCTGTTGGACTTCGGAGCGCGAAGTCCTGCAGGTGCGAAGTCCCTAATTCGCTTCTCGTGCGACGTCTCTGACTTCGGAGCGAAGGTGTGAAGTACCTACTTCGCTTGTCGTGCGAAGTCTTTGACTTCGCAGCGGAGCCGTTGGCCTTCGGACTACGAAGGCCTTGATATTTCCGCTTGTTGGAGTCTACTCTCAGCTTTGGCTAGAACTTGAGCAATCACATGCACAAACGCAAGAGAGATTTGGCGCTGCCCAGAACTGCAGCTTTTCATATTTTACTTCCTCCTTATATAGTATTTGTACAAGAGAAATTGACCCACTAATTACAAGAAAAAACTGAACTACTAATTACCGAGTAACTGACCTGCTAAATACTAAGAAAACTGTCCTACTAACTTATCAAGAAAAACTGACATGCATAATAACTAGATTAATTAACATTACTCCTCCTAATCTAGTTGTGGTTGATGTCGACGACGCCGAGATTCGAGCGCAGGTGTAGAAATCGCACCCGGCCAAGTGATTTGGTCAGTATGTCTGCCAGCTGATCGTCGGTGTGGATCTTGCGGATGGCGACTTGGCAACCCTCGACGCACTCTCGGATGTAGTGGAAGCGTGTCTCGATATGTTTGCTCCGGCCATGGAAGACCGGAGTTTTGCACAGTTGAATCACCGACTGATTGTCGACGTAGATTACCGCAGCGCCGATGTCTCGCCCGTAGAAGTTGCCGATCAGCAACATGAGCTGGATTCCCTGGCATGCTACCACTGAGGCCGCAATGTACTCAGCCTCGCACGACGATAGCACCACCACCGGCTGTTTTTGTGACTGCCATGACACAGGCGCGTTGCCGAGGCAGAACAAAATGCTGGAGGTGCTCTTGCGATTATCCACGTCGTCGGCCATGTCCGCATTGTTGTACCCCTTGAGCTCGATGTCGTTGTCCCCCTTGGTGTAGCTAAGGACAAAGTGGAGCGTACCAGCGACGTAACGAAGTAGATGCTTGACGGCACTCAGGTGTTCCGTCATCATGTTCGCCATGAACCTGCTCATGTACCCGACCGCGAAACTGATATCCGGCCGGGTGTGGACCAAGTACCGGAGGCTGCCAACCACACTCCGGTAGAACGTGGGATCAATAGGTGGATTGGAGCTCTCCTTACTCAGTTTAAGATGTGCCTCCATGGGCACTTGCACGGCATTGCAGCCGGCCATGCCGGCCTTGTCCAGGAGCTTTGCCGCATACGCAGCTTGGCTCATGGTGATCTTCCTAGGCAGTTGCTTGATATCAATGCGGAGATAGTAGCTCAACTGCCCGAGGTCGCTCATCTTGAACGAGCGCTTCATTTCCTCCTTGAACGACTTGATCTCAGCTTGGTCGGCACCGGTGAGGATCAAATCGTCAACATACACGCCCAGGAGCACACGTCCTCGCCCCTCACCACGTGTGTACACCCCGTGCTCTTTCTCGTAGCGCGTGAACCCGAGCGTCACCAGCGTGCGGTCGAGCTTGGCGTTCCACGCCCGAGGAGCTTGTCGTAGGCCGTAGAGTGCTTTGCGCAGCCGCAATACTTGCCGCTCTCGCCCGGCGATCATGAATCCCGACGGTTGAGCGATGTAAACCTTCTCCGTGAGGTCCCCATTCAGAATGCAGACTTGACGTCGAGATGGTGGGCGCCCGACCCTCATCGCCGCCATCACGCGCGCCGGTCGCGACGGAGTCGAGCTGCGCCACAGGTGCAAAGACCTCATCGAAGTCCACGCCAACGCATTGTACGTACCCCTTAGTCACCAGCCACGCCTTGTGCCGAATCATTGCCCCTGTGCATCCTTCTTGAGTTTGAACACCCATTTGAGGCCAATCGGGTAGTGTCCGGTCGGGAGGTCCACCGCCTCCCATGTGCCATTGTCCTCAATGGCCGCCATCTCCGCTTCCATCATGGCACGCCATGCCGGATCGGTGGCTGCCTCATCGAAAGAGGTGGGCTCCTCAGTCGCAACGAGGAGCCACTCGTCAGGGTCCAGTATGCGTGGCTCAGCAGTATTGATGAAATTATCCACTGTGCGGAAACGCCACGGCGCGCCATTGTCACTATGGTCTAGCCCCGACGAGATATGTGGCGGTGGAGTGTAGTGCTCGACTTGAGTACCACCGGTGTCATGAGTGGTGTTCATGGGCGTTCGGGGTGATGCCATAGCTTCCTCTTCTTCCTCCAAGGACGGGACTGCAGGGGATACAGGAGCATTTGGCTCGCCACCGCCCAAGACGCCGCTGACCGTGTACTCCACGGTGAACGTCTAAGGGCTGGCGTCACCGTTCGCCTCCCAATTCCACCCTTTGGTCTCGTCGAACACCACGTCGCGGGTCACATGGAGCCGGCCGCCCACCGGATCGTACACTCGGTAGCCTTTGGAGCCCGGCTCATACCCGACGAACACCATCTTCATACTCCAGTCATCGAGCTTTGCGGCGTGCGGGCGTGTAACCTTGACATGAGCGAGGCATCCGAACGTGCGCATGGAATGCACAGTCGGTTTCTTACCATGCCAAGCTTCATAAGGCATCATCCCGGTGACGTTCTTCGTCGGCGAACGGTTCAAGATGAACACAGCAGTGCTCATTGCCTCCCCTAGAAGGTGCTCGGCATCTGCTTCTCCTTGAGGAGACAGCGTGCCATGGCCATCACTATTTGATTCCTGCGCTCCACAACCCCATTTTGTTGCGGCAAATATGGCGCCGTGAGCTACCGATGAACGCCCTTCTCCATGGAATATTCGCCGAATGTCACTGCCGTGAACTCGTCTCCTTGGTCCGTGCGTAGCGCACGGAGTTTTCTGCTGGTCTCCACCTCGACATCGGCTTGGAACTTCTTGATCACGCTCGCCGCCTCGTCCTTCCCCGACAGCAGCACCAGCCACATATAGCGGCTAGCATCGTCGATGAGTAGGAGAAAATACCGCCTGCCGCCGTGGGTTACCAGAGTGGCTGGCCCGCAAAGATTGCCATGGACGAGATCAAGCCGCCCCTTCGCGCGGTACTTGGCCTCCAGAGGGAACGACGAGCGCCGTTGCTTTCTAACAAGGCACATGTCACATAGCTGGTCGACATGATCCAGCGGCAGAAGCCCACGCACCATGCCGCCACCCCCAAGTTTCTTCAACCCCTCGAAGCTCAGGTGGTCGAACCGCTCATGCCAGCGCCACGCATCGTCGCTCGCGTGTGCCAGGAGTGAGATCGGTCGAGCGAGCGTGAGGGAGATCTTGTATAGTCGATTCGTCGATCGCCGTACCTTGGCGAGAAGCTCCCTCCTCGGATCGCGCACCCGCAGTACGCCGTCCTTGATCAACACTTGCATCCGACCTCGTCGAGTTGTCCCAAACTGATGATGTTGCTACACAGACATGGGATGAAGTACATGTTCGACAGCACACGATGGTGTCCACCCCGTGCCACGAACATGATCGTGCCGCGCCCGAGGATGTTCACCATTGATCCATCACCGAACTTTACCGTGCCCGTGATGTCGTGGTTCAGCTCGGAGAAGGCCGCGCCGTTTCCCGTCATATGGTTCAATGCACCCATGTCGAGGTACCACACACCATCGTCCTGGCTACAGGTGTGGTTGTCGGTGTCACCCAACTGCACCGTCGCGCGTTCTTCATTGAGGAAGACTCGTCCACCGATGTGCACAGGTACAACATGCTCTGGGAGGCGCGCGGGCACCGGTGAAAGAGAGGCCACCTGGGCCATCAACAGGGACGGCTCGTCGTCACCGCCCTCCTCTGCGCCAGCAGTGCTGCGGCCGCCGCCTCGTCTCTCTTCTTCTTCCAGCACTCCCGGGCCCAATGCCCAGTTTTCCCGCAGTACTTGCACGTATCCTTGTCGATGACCTTGCCCCACCGCCCTTGCGTGCGTCGTCGGTACCGCGCTTGGGTGGCTGTGCACCGCGTCATGGCAGGACCGAGCCGCCGCTCGTACCACTTCCGCTGGTGCCAGCGCTGCCGATGCGCGCGCCCTCCTTGTCCCGCTTGCGTAGGCGACGGATGAGATCCTCCTCCTTCGACGAGAGAAGCAGCCGGGAACCCAGCTCTGCGGCCGCTGCCCACGCGTCTCGATTGAGATCGGACCGGAGACGGCCTGTGACCTCCTCAAGGGACAACTCCTCGATGTCCAGCAGCGTCTCGATTGAGATCGTGACCTGCATGAACCGATCAGGGACCACCTGGAGCAACTTGTGAACGACCTCGGCTTCGTCGATCTCGTCACCGAGAAGACGTAGGTTGTCGGCGAGGCTCGCAATTCGCATCGAGAAGTCATCCACATTCTCACCTTCCTTGAAGGCGATGTTGTTGAAGTCGCGCCGTAGCTTCTGCACGTTCACCACACGCACCCGCTTAACGCCCATCCGCATGACCTTGACCGCCTCCCACGTCTCCTGCGTGGTCTCCTTGCTGCCGATCAAGCTCGGCATCTCCGTCGGGACCGAACGAGCGATCGCTGCTGATGCCAGCTGATCCTCGCCGTACTCGACGTCGCCGGGTTCAATTATGCCCCACAGGCCTTGTGCCTGCAAGTTGATGCACATCATCACCACCCACTCCGGGTAGTTGGTCTTCGTCAGCATCGGGTATTGGACGGACGCTGATGACTCCTTGATGGTGCGGTGGACGACGATCGACCGCTCATACTACGCCCGCCCTTGGCCGCCGCCACGCCCGCGCCCACGTTGCAACGGTGGCGACTGCGAACGGCGCTGGTGGCTGGGCGGCGCACTCCCATGGCGTTGAGGGAAGTCCGACATCGCTGCTCACTAGAACGCAATAGGGCTCTGATATCAATTGTTGGACTTCGGAATGCGAAGTCCTACAGGTGCGAAGTCCCTACTTCACTTGTCGTGCGACGTCTTCGACTTCGGAGCGAAGGTGCAAAGTACCTACTTCACTTGTCGTGCGAAGTCTTCGACTTCGCAGCGGAGTCGTTGGTCTTCGGACTACGAAGGCCATGATATTTTCGCTTGTTGGAGTCTAGTCTTAGCTTTGGCTAGAACTTGAGCAATCACATGCACAAACGCAAGAGAGATTTGGCACTGCCCAGAACTGCAGCTTTTCATATTTTACTTCCTCCTTATATAGTATTTGTACAAGAGAAACTGACCCACTAATTACAAGAAAAAATGAACTACTAATTACCGAGTAACTAACCTACTAAATACTAAGAAAACTGTCCTACAAACTTATCAAGAAAAACTGACATGCATAATAACTAGATTAATTAACACCCCCTCCATCTTCCCCCATAGTTCTATATATTGGCTCTTCTCTTCTTCACCGGAACCCATATCAGCAGCCTTCCGCAATCTCTGTTTTTTTTCTTTGTCTTTATTAGTACCTTACTGAGCAATAAACTCACAACCAATTTCTTCCAAGAGGCAGTGTATCCATCTCGTGCTACAACGTATGATGCAGATATTGAAACGCCAAAAGGGAGATCCAGTACTGGTTGCTGCAATGTTTCCATATGCTGGCCTGCTGTACATCTAAGATGGAACGCAGAACTATATAATTCGAACTTGAACTATGTTCATTTGCTTTATCAGCACCAGTAATTTTGGCATGGAAGGCATTGGGAAATGACTCGATATCCAGCACAATCCAGCATGGACTCTGAGATCCAAAGGAAGAGGTATGGGATGATCAGATCGATCAATGATATCAGGTGGCGGAGTCTGCCGGAACATGAAATTGTAGATCTGCCGAGCTTCTTGCATAATGACCATCGGTAATCTTCCGGAAACTTCATGAGTAACTACTAAGCTTTCACACGTGGGAATGAACTAGTACCTGGAGTGTCTAGCGTACTTTTTTTATTTTACAGAAAGTGGTGGAAATTGAAATCGAGAAGTAAATTAGTTCTTTTTTTATATATGCGGTCTCATTTTGATGCAACACTACACGATGATCTGTTGTGCAATACAATTTGCTGCCATGCGCACAAATTGCAAATTAATGCTTCTTCAAATACTCTTTCCCTTTATCAAATGTGACTACTTGTTTCGTAGCATAGATATGCGTTGCTTCAATTCGTTCTTGGCTTCTTGACACAACGTCTTACATAGCAAAAGAGGACACAATCCTGCAGGGCCGGGCAGTTTTGGACAGTTTACTCATCATCAGTAGTTCATTTCAGACTTAACGCTGAAGATGGGCAAAGATCAAATTTGTGCTGTCTGTCTCCACAAACAGACATGTAACTCCTCGTCCTTTAGCAGTAACAAAAATGTGTCGTTGATTGATCTATTTACTGCGACCAAGCTTTGCTCTTCTTCTTTATATAGGTTCTTCTCTGCTTCCGCTCCTCCATATATCTACAAACAGCTCTGTTGTCGTCTCACTCACTGAGTCACTACATGGCAACCCAATTTCTTTCTAAGAGGGTGTATGTGCACTTCTCAAATAGCTGTATAACCGAAGTCAACAGAGAAAACAAACAAATTGTATTCCGTGTGTTAAACGCAAAAGGTAAAATGAGCTTGTTTCTGGTGTTCTATATTGCTACATCCATATGCACATTAAAATATCGAATAAATTGTGTCTACTTCTTTAGGATCATCAATATTTTAGTTTGGGAGGCATCAGGAAATGGTTGATAGCAGGGGTCGATTGAGATGGACCTGAATCATGTATGGAACGAAGCCCTCTGAAATCATGTGTTGACGAGAAACTGCAAGATTTGACTGCTTTGCTGTCTATTGCCCCTTGGGTGCATACTTCCATTAAAGAACTTGACATGTCACTTCCTTGCTCAGAGCCCT
The DNA here is from genome assembly GCA_036346245.1 of Bonia amplexicaulis. Classification (NCBI taxonomy): domain Eukaryota; kingdom Viridiplantae; phylum Streptophyta; class Magnoliopsida; order Poales; family Poaceae; genus Bonia; species Bonia amplexicaulis. Next base: position 7,070,417 of record CM070760.1, on the reverse strand, counting down.
TCTGTGTCATTTTACCAAGTTGAATTGTTTCACTAGCATGGCATTCTTGCTTTAGCTCGACAAGGATAGAAGCCTAAAACGGAAAAACTTTGTGCTACAAGAGTACACTTGTGTATTATGTTCACAAGCGGTAGAGGAAACATTGGAGCATCTTTTCTTCAGATGTCCATTCTCTCAGCAGTTTTGGTCTTACATTTTGCCCAGCTCAACAAGGTGGTCTGTCTGTTCAAATGGCTATTGCTGACATGCGGGTTAAACTTCAGAAATCCTTCTTTGTGGAAACAATTATCATTGCATCCTGGAGCATTTGGATCTGCAGATCTGACTATATGAATCCCATTTAATTTGCTGAGAAATTTTCCTCCTCAATTATAAATCCATTTGACCAAGATTTGACTGGAAATTGGGCAAGGAAAATGGTGAAGATATGAGAAAATTGTGCTGAAGATCCCTTAAGTTTGGCAGGAAGTACTACTATGTCACGAAAATAGGAAATTACCTTGGATTATCCCCAAAAGTAGTAGCGGAGTGTTGCTTAGGTCCTAAACTTGCACAAGTCATGTAATTAGGTCAATGCATCTTTTTAATTAGAAGGATTGTATTCGATTCAATTCACTCTTAATCATGATTAATTATTATTAGGAAATTTGGGAATAGCGTACCAAGGGGTTTTTTTTAACAACGGTTTAGTGTAACAAATTCCAAATGGATTAATTAAATAATCTCAGGGAATCTGAAATGAAAAGGACTAAGGTTAGCTGAACAACATAATGGGATGTGTAGCTAGCAATATTTACGGTAATGTTATGCACGTAAATTTTTTGTAGTACATGCGTACAACACTTGGTTGAATGGTGTAGATTTAGGGTAGTTGATGTAGATTGTTGTATTTTCCCAATATTTATTACAGCCAAACTCAGAATAGACACCATTCTCTTTCCCCAGATGCCAGAGTTCTACATATTTGGTTCTTTCTTTCCTCTCCTCCGTCGTTGCATATAAATAGAGCCCTGGCCACCATTTGAGGGGTAGGAGAAATTTGTGATATCTGCACACATATCTGTGGGCTACTATCTTTTACTAGTTTTCATGCTCTTTAGGCTTCGCCGAACCTCTTTAAGATATTCGAAGCCCTCTTTTTTGCTGTTTGACTCTGTAGTCACAACAAAAGATAATTGTTGGATACGGCGCATAATGTACAAATATTTTGCAACTGATCAAAAGGTAAATTTGTGAGCTGTCTGATGTTTATAGATCTTAGATGGTTGGTATACCTATGTTACATGTACAACTGTTTAATTAGTGCCCCCTTTATTCTGCAGGAGTAATTTAGGACTGGGACGTGCTGGGAAATACAATGTGATGGGGTCAAAATTATCGTGGACTGCGACCCGGATCTCGCCGTCGCCGCAGCAGCAGGCGGCGCCCCTTGTCAGCGCAGTTCACGGCGGGGGCGTTCTCGTCGTCGCCGCTTGTCGTGGTAGCCGAAGCGGGGATGGACGCGTGCGCATACCAGCTGCTCATCAGTCCGCGGCGACGGCGCAGGGAGTCGGCGTCGAGGTGGGTGGCAGAACTTCTACTCGGCCATGACCAGTAGGTGCAAGGCCTCGCCCTTGGACTCTCCCGCTGCCACGACCGCTCCTGTATGTGAAGGGTTGCCGGACATAGTTGGGAGTGGTTGTAGCTGTGACGTTTATTCTACATGGTTTGGGCGGGTTGCTTCGGTGACATAAGATAAAATGCCTGCCTTGCATTGATTTCTGGATTTCATTAGGAAGGCAAGATCCGTGGGGAGTAATGGGTAGGGGTGCAAACGGAGCGGATACAGACGGATATTGCTCATCCTGTATCAATTTCCATATTTTTTGTCAGAGTCGGAGTCGGACACGGCTAGTGCTGGATACAAATACGAATACAGATATTCTCGATCACGAATACGGAGCAAATACATGCCACCCGAATACGGTTAGTTTCGGTCACGAATATTTGATCGGATATTGCGCGAAAGCAAATTTCACATGGTGACAGGGACAAGTTAAGCAACTAGTAAATTCTAGCTAGCGAAGTAGTATGTAAGTGATATAGACTAGTTAAACAAGTAGTAACTAACTAGCTAATGGTTCAAAAGTACGAATTGCCCATAGCCAAGTATTAAGTACTTCACTAGTTAATTTAACTTCATTACATTTAGCAAATAATTAATTCCACAAGGCCTTCGTGCCCCTTAAGGTCTCACATCGAGCTTTGTAAGGACATTTATTGCACTGCATCCAAAGTTGTTTCTCCTTTCCACCATTTTTTGAGTCAACAGTCACCGTGTATTAAATATAGTGGTCACAAACCTTCGAAGTACACTTCTTCTGCTTCTTCTCAGCATGCTTAACTTCTCCGGAGCAAGTCACAGTCCCAGTAATAACCGTATGCTTATTGCTTAACATAGATTTTCAATCAGAAAGCATTATATTTCTTACCGAACAAGCGTAGAGTGTAAAGTAGAAACTATCCGGTAACTATTCAGTAACTATCCATTTCCGTATTCAGTAACTATCTGAAAAAATACTCAGATAGTTCCGTATCCGTCGGATAATGCTTTTTTCGAATCCGTTTCTGTATACGACAAAAAATATCCGGCTCCATTTTCATATCCGACAAAACCTTCAGATATCTGAAAATATGCTCCGAATTGTATCCGAATTAAAACGGACTGACGGACTGTTGGGAAATATCCGCTCCATTTGCACCCCTAGGGTACGATATGACGTACTTGTAAGTGGATAGAATATTCTAGATATGGATAAAATAAAACTAAGATTACATTTGTTGTTTTTGATACAGTGTCACTTGTTTAATGATACAGTGTCACTTTGATGCAAAACTTGCTATTCCTCTAAAATGATGTCTTGTACAACAAAATCTGTTGCTCACTTACGCAAACTCTGAATAAATATATACTTCCAACACTCGTCGCGTTATTAAAATGTGCCTAGATATTGCAGCAAACAAATGTGCAGCCTAACTCCTCACGGTCTCACCTGTGCACAATATTAACAGTGTACCTCCTAATGCTAATATGCTGTAATGGTATATCCAGATGTCACTAGCCTAGCAATGAACACTAGCGTATCATCTGTGAGCATATCTATGCACAATTATAGCAGTGTCTAATTGCTTGTAAAATTTGCTAATTGGTATGGCTCGCAAAATAACTTCTTAAGGAGATCCATTAGCACATCAAGTTTTCAGCCACTTTGTCGGTGTCCTAGCTGTATCCGTTCTGACCAACCTTCGCATCTCTTATTTATATATTGATCATTCCTACTACTTCTCCATCTCCATCTATTCTATTTGGCTCTCTCCACGTCTTCTTCACACATTTGTTCTCCTGTCACCTCACATCAATCTCATTTAGCTGTAAGCATGTAAGTGCTTACAATGTTAATTCCACAAGACAAAACATTCCAATTGCATATCGCATGGCTTTAACTAGTACGTCACCAGGACTGATTACTCTCAATACGCATGATAAAGACAAGGTAAATGTACTTAGCTTCTTTCTGGCGCTCCTAGCCTGACCGGTGGCATACTGAGATGGCAATATGTAACGATAAAGATGATGCAAATTGTGTTTACCATTTTATGATTATTGAGTTTAAGACCGGAAGGCATCAGGAAAGAGTTGATAAGGGTGAAATGGGTGAGGCATAATTGAATTAATGCGCAAAATAGAAGATTCACAAAAACAAGAAGTCACTATGACAAACCCACCGAGTTCTGTTTCAACACCTTGCATTACGCTTTTTGTAAGAAGAAACTTCTTTTCAACTACGGAACACATTGAAGCATCAATATTCGATTACAAAACAGTGCAATATATGTAAGATGGACTTGAAGTCACAACCTGTAGTATCAAATATCAAAGCCCTGCCAAGACAGTTGGATCCACTTTTTTTTCTCAAAAAGATAGGAGAATTGTGTTTCATCCATTAAGAAGAAGAGTAGTACAGTGGTGGCCTAAAGGCCGAATTAAAGGCCCAAGGAAGAACCAGGTACAAGGACTACGACTTCAAAACCATAACAAGACAAATGACCATAGCTAACACACCCTAACGGCGAGGAGGCTACCACTACTCACTACTACAGGAAAGGTCATCACAGACGGTTCAAAAACGTCATCACAGACGGTTTTGCGAACCGTCTGAATTTATGGGTCAGTGATAATACGAGGTCATCACGCACGGTTTTCAACCGTCGTGATAGCTCAAATCACGACGGTTTTAACTAAAACCGTCGTGATATCGAATATCCGAGCGGTTTTAACTAAAACCGCTCGTGATTATCATGTACCCGAGACGGTTTTAACTAAAACCGTCGGATATCGATAATCCCGCACGGTTTTAACTAAAACCGCTCGGGATTATTCGATATCACGACGGTTTTAGTTAAAACCGTCGCGGTACATGATAATCGCGCACGATTTTAATTAAAACCGCTCGATTATCGATATCACGACGCTTTTTAGTTAAAACCGTCTGTGATATTCCTTCTACCCTAAATCTATTCCTATTTATTGGCTAGCCTCGTGAAATGCTAGCCATGCCCTCTGAAACAAGCAGATGAACAAGTATATAAGGCATCCATAAACATCCAATACACATCACATTTCATTCACAAACATAAAGTATCCACTTCGCAAATGAATCAATTGAATTGAAATAAAATATCCATTACATCGCATTACAATGCAATAAAATTCATGGTGCATGTGGAACTGCCCTTCCGACTTTATGACTTGAGCCACCAAAAGTACGCCAACTCTCCTCGAATTCGTGAAATATCGGGCTGTTCCAATGCGCTTGACGGGATGTACGCACTGTGGATAGGGATATGAATGTACATATATATGTAACGTGATAAGTATGAAGTAAATATGGAAAGATTGATAAACCTTGAATTGGTGATCCTCGAGGAATCGAGGAGTAGGTCCATATGGTGGCAAACATAGAATCCACATGTGTTGCCCGTGGGCTGCTGGTGGTGGCACCGCAAAAATAGAATGAGCAATAATTCAAGAGGCATTAATACGAATCACTGCATAGGATTAATTAATGTGTAATAGCGAATACCTTAAAATCTCGAGTATGTCTCAGGCCTTTGGCCCCTTGCTTCGAGACACCCCCCATTTCAACGTACATCGTGAACGCCCTACGTGATTCAAAAAAGTTAACCTTAGTCAATCGGAATGAAAGAAAGAGTACAATATAGGTATGTATGGAGAAAATAAACTTACCTATCGATTACTTGGGCGACAACTGTGAAGTCCATTTTATTCTTACTTAAGGAATCAAGGTAATATACCTTGTTCCATTTTGGTACAATGACTATTAAAATCCAATGAAAGTTTTGATTGTAGGGCATAAGTATATAATCCTTATTGTGTTGAGCCCGCAGCCACGATGCAATGTACCTCTCGACGACGGACATATCCTCGCCGATGGTATACTTGGCGACCATGTGGGTCCAAGAAACCAACCGATGATGACTGGATGTTCTAGCTTTAGTCTCGCACGTGTCTACATATACACACACGAAAGCAACAAATTATATATGGCATTTATCGGTATGACATGAACGGAGATCGTGATTGTGCACACTTACGGCGCCCAAAGATCGAATGAGTGAGACGTCGAGAGCGTTGAGCGTGAAAAGATCGAATAAGTCCTCGGGCGACCACGAAGACACCGCCTTGAAAATCGTGATGGAAATGCTCCAACGCGAATTTGACAAAGATACCGATCTCCGTTAGCCCTCGGCTTATTGGACTGCTCCATGTACCACTTGTGCAATTGCCGGCAACTAATTGGTAGGTGTTGAGGCCCTTTTTCTCGAGCAACGGCTCGCCAAGCACGAATTTACGGACCAATGGCGTGTGCGGGCCAATATCATCATTGGTCTTCGTGCTTTGCCCTTGCGCCCTTGTCGCCCTTGCCGCCTCGGTGTGGGTCGACTTTACGGTGAGTCGACTTTAAAGGTAGCAATGGGCAAGTTGCTCTGGCAGAAGAGCACTGTGGAGATAGCACCGTGCAGCTAGCGGTGGTGGAGACAAGTCTTGCGGTGGAGATGGCACCAAGTGCACAGAGATCCGGTCCTCGCCACCGTGAAGAAGCCTCCGTGGAGATGTCGCTTAGGCCACCGGATGAATGTTCCAATGGCCTCGCCCTAGAGCCACGATCTCGTCGTTGGGCGGCTTGATGAGCGGGACGACCTCAAAATTAACATGCACACCATCCACATGAACTTTTGCGAAGCTCGGCGCTAAAGCTTGACCGTGCACCTCGCCCCGATACTGCATCGATATGCCTGGCCCCACGCAGCGTACAAGGGAACGGAGACATATCTCACTTGGAGCCTGCACTTCGTAGGCTCCTACATAATGATACGTAATTAGCTCATCGAATAGGCCTATCAATGGAGCAAGCATTCGAGAGATAATAATTATTACCGTGATGTCGTCCACAGAAAATCGGCCTCGGTTTGCGTCGGATTGGACGCGCAACTACTCGGATGGTTGTGCGGGCTAGCTAGCATAGGAGCGGGGCGGCTCGCTGATTTTCCGTCTGCTTCCGCACCTCATCTCGATTTTATCGCCGGATCACCCATTATCTCCTCTCTTAGAGTAGCCTTGAGCTCTTCTCGAAGCCATGCGTCACGCTCGGCTTTGTTTCTCTTACGACGCCGATACATTTCGGAGTCATCTTCGAAACCATGTTTCCATGGAACGTAAAGCCCAAGGCCTCTCGTACGACCCGGGTGCTCCTTGTTTCCCGGGGCGCGAGAGTATATCTTTCTCCTTGTTCCATGGAATGACCCCGGAAGATTCAACAATCAACGCTTCGCAAGAGCACGACATGTCATTTCACTGCACGAAGTTGTGGAGTAATTACAAGCTACGTAGTTCGATCGATATCTTACCAAGCTACCGAGACACTTGCTGGTCTCGGGGTTTCGAAGGAGACATCCCGATGTCGTTGTAGATGACCTTGCTCTAATCCAATTTCGAGCGCGGTCATCCGGGATATTGGCAAATGGCGGGGCGATGTCCGCCAGGGCTGCCTGTTCGTCCTCCCTCCTCCATCGCGATTTTACCCGCATACCCACCGTGCCAAGTCTGTGGGGTGTGTGTTTTTGCTCGAGGGCCTTGTGCGCCGCACTTGTACTTTTGAACTCTTCGTTGTCTTCATCGCCTTGAACTCTTCCCATTGTGGTTCCGTGAATGGGTATTTTTGAAAGGGTGTTTCATCCTTCTCCACGTAGTCCTTGACAAGCGTGTTTTGAAGTTCTTCCATGCTTTGCATGCCCCTAGCAAGGCTTGTCGTTGCACGCGCCTTGGTGTTCTTCGGGATCTCGAATGATGCCAAAATTTCTGTCACCAGCTCACGTTTCCGAGTCGCAGGCACGCTCTTCCACGAATCGAATGTGATTTCAATTCGTTGTCGTGCAACTATTCGATCGTTCTTCACCATGCGCCATCGCTTTGGGAGGAAAGAGAGGACCCCGATACATCGACTTGTGTGATGGTAAATCGTCCTCGTGCTTCTTTGATAGCCCTCTTCCTTGGCGTCTTGATTTTGGAGCGGGCGCCCCGGCGATGATGTTGAAGAATGCGCGGATGACATGTTGCTATTCGACAATTTGTGGGTCTATTAGGATAAAAATTTGCGATATAAGCATAAATATAATTCCTCTATAATTATATAAGCACACCAATGACATCAATCCATATATACAAATCATAATTTAAAGACAACAAGTGATGATAATTTAAAGACAACAAGTGACGATAATTAAAAGACAACAAGTGACAAGAATTAAAAGACAACAAGTGACGATAATATATTCTTCAAAGCTCACGATTAACAATAGTTGCATGATATGAGCATGAATCAAAAGACAACAAGTGACGATAATTAGAGCTCAAAGATTAAATCCTCCAATCTCAAAGATAAGATTTTAATCATCATAGAGCAACAACCGATCCCACAAGCAATCTATGTCCTTCAAGACAACAAAGAAGTGAAGTGAAGTGAACGAGAACGGAGATGGGGAATGGATTCAACCAAAGGAGTAGAAGTAGTAGAGGGCACCGAGGAGGTGGACGGCGACGGGGTTCCATGGCGGCGACGGGCCGAGGGAGGAGGACGGCGACGGGGTTCCGCGGCGGCGGGCCGAGGGAGGAGGACGGCGACGGGGTTCCGCGGCGGCGGGGCCGAGGCGGAGGAGGGCGGCGGCAGCGAAAGGAAGGCGGCGCCGACGGGCCGAGGGAGGAGGACGGCGACGGCGAAAGGGCGGACGGCGGCGACGGGTTTCGCGGCGGCGGCGGGTCGGAGGCACGGCGGCGGCGGCGGGGCGATGGGCTCGATCGGGATCTGGCTAGAGCGACTAACCCTAGTGGGGGGTGCGCGTGGGGTTATATAAGGAGAGTATCACAGACGGTTATAAACTAATAACCGTCTGTAATAATATATATCACAGACGGTTCTCAATTGTTAACCGTCTGTGATATATTATCACAGACGGTTATTAATTTAGAACCGTCTGTGATATGTCGTTCTGACAGGTGGGGCCCACCGGTCAGTCTCGAAAAAATAAAAGAAAGGCTCAACCTCAGGCGCTGCGTGAGCGGGGGCTCGAACGCGCGCCGAGGGAGCCGGGGAAGGAGTGAGCGACGGTAGCCAACCCGCCGCTCGGTTTATCTCACACTATAATGGTAAGTATACCCATTATCACGAGCGGTTCAATTGTTAACCGTCGTGATATATTATCACGCACGGTTATTAATTGAGAACCGCTCGTGATAACCCGTCAGAAGTTACCAACCAAAGATTCATATACATCACCTACCAGCATTCATCAACATCACCTACCAGCATTCATACACATTTTCTCAGATAAACATCAATTCACATATACATCACATACATGCATTGTTATATACATAAATGCAAATTCACATATACATCACATACATGAATTGTCATTTTCAACATTCACCTAAATATCACACATTTTGAACAATTGGGTGTATGACTCAATCCACTTGCTTAGTTCCTTTAAAATTAGCCCTTCATGATGATCGGTCGTGCGTAACTAGTTTCACACGTTGTTCATCATCGACCCTTATGCCATTTCCAAAAGGAGGTAACTCATCAAATTGATTGTATTCTTCCTCATCCACTACATTCTCTACTCCGATAATTCTCCTTTTCCATGAAGAACTACATGTCGTTTCTTATTTGCCGGTCGGTTACATAGAAAACTTGAACAACTTGATTGGCGAGTACGAATGGTTCGCCTTTGTACCCGACACGTTGGAGGTCCACGGTAGTGACACCGCATTTGTCAACCTTCACCGTGGCGATGCACCCAACGGCAAATAAATAAGGGGATCTTGAAAAGCACGTAGTCGAGCTCCCAAATCTCTTCTATGAATCCATAGTACGAGCTTCTCAACCCATCGGCATCGAACGCATCTACGCGGACACCGCTGCTCGTTAGTGCTCTTTACATCCCGATCCTGTATAGAATGTATACCCATTTATATCATACCCTTGCTATGTCACAATCAGAATGTTGGTCCTTTGCCAACCATGTCAACAACTCACTTTGCGAGCTCCTAGCGATTTGGTCCTTCAACCATTGGTTGAACCGAGTGTTGTGTTGCCTCATGATCCAAACATCGGTCAAGAAGCGCTTGTCGCCTCAAGATAGGTCGATGGATAGCATTGCCGATCAATTAGATCCGCGATTCGAGGAATCATACAATGCTATCCTCTACGAGATAATGACGTACGTTGAGCGTTTGCCAGCGCTGGAGGAGGAGGTGCTGAGGACAACGACAATGTTAGCGGCGTTCGAGAACTCGGGCCGGCCCTCCTCCAACTCCCAAAGGCGAAGAAGCGTCTGAAGCCCGTAAGATTAGAATCGGAAATGCTTTATCTCTGCGACATTTGTAATAAATCTCCTCCACTTGATATTAATAAAATTGTCTTTTATTTCGATCCCCGTGTCTTTACATATTTGAATTATGATGACGGTTTTTATTACAAACCGCCTATGATAATTCCAGATTATCACTGACGGTTTTAATACATACCGTCAGTGATACTAAATATCACTGACGGTTCATAAGTAACAACCGTCGTGATAGTTCAACCCCGCCTCATCGAGATATCTCAAAGGGGATTATTACCCTTATAGAGTAAGCAACACCGAGTGAACCACCTGGCTATCGTGCGATCTCTCTCCCCCTGCTCCCTCGGCGCGCGTTCGAGCCCCCGCTCACGCAGCGCCTGAGGTCGAGCTATTTCTATTAAATCCGTCGCTGACATGTGGGTCCCACCTACAAAAGTTCAAAAAAATACATTTCCAGATTCTTGGTGAGCGTGATCGACATACCGACTTCTTGGTGAGCGACTATCCATCTGCTCCTTCCCACTTCTCCCACAAGAAAAGAAATGGGAAGAAGCGGATGGATAGTCGCCACCAAGAAGTCGGCATGTCGATCGGCCGCCACCAAGAATCTGAAATATCTTTTTGAACTTTGTAATAAAATTGCCTTGAATTTTGCGAAAAAGAAGGATTGTCGGAGTGGACATCACATCTCGACGGTGAGTCGGCATCGCCGAGGAACATGCAAATACAGAGGCAAGCACAAAAACTCAACAACACATTCAGATCGATCTATTACAGGATGACAAGCTAACAAACCCTTCGTGGCACGACGGTCCACACTAAACAAGACACACTTACGACACTTACGGCAAGAGTGTGTTCTTTAGTATGAACCGTTCGTGCGCGATGGAGGAGGTGCTAGCTCACGGCGGAGGGAGATGCATACGAAGCTAGCTAGTGGATGAACTCACGCGTGACTAGTACCGTGGAAAGGTTGATGGGAGTTATTAATAAGGGCCCGGCCGTGGGAGGAACCGGTGCCGGCCATTCGATGTGGAGAGAATAGACGGTGAGATCGAAATCCTGTATACGCCAATTATTGGTGACATGTATTATTACACACCAATTATCGGTGACATGGGATTATCACGACGGTTTTTACTAAAATCGTCGTGAATTATCACGACGGTTTGTTACTAAAACCGTCGTGATAACCGATTATCACAGACGGTTTTTAGTAACAAACCGTCTGTGATAATTTGGGATTATCACAGACGGTTCTTAATACAGACCGTCTGTGATACTAAAGTATCACAGATTTTTCGCCGACGCCACCAACACAGGCGGTGTTCAAATTAAAACCGTCTATATTACTATCTGTCGCAGACGGTTTTATAAAACCGTCTGTGATTTGCCGTCTAGTATTAGCCTTTCTGTAGTAGTGACTACTACTACAAAAAGAGTCATCACAGATGGTTCAGAACTATCATCATATACAGTTTTTTAAACCGTCTGAATTTATGGGTCAGTGATAATCGAAGATTATCACAGACGGTTTGTGAGCCGTCTGTGATAAATACAACACAAACAGTTTATAACTAGAACAATCTGTAAAGAACACTATTACAGACAGCTCGAACTAAAAACCGTATATGATACTCACACATCATAGAAGATTCTAGCTATCAACCATCTGTGATGGGTGATTATCACAGACGGTTGGTATATAGAACTGTCTGTGATACTTTCGCATCACAGACGGTTGGTAGATAGAACTGTCTGTGATGTGCGAGTATCATAAACGGTTTTTAGTTCAAGTCATCTATGATAGTCCTTCATAGACGGTCAAAACCGTCTGTCATGTGCGAGTATCACAAACGTTTTTTAGTTCAAGCTGTCTGTGATAGTCTTTCATAGACGATTTATACCATAAAAATGTTTGTAATAGTTCATTCTATACCTAAAATTTTTCTATTTTTTAGCTAGCCTTAAGAAATGTTAACTATGTCCTTTGAAAACAAGTAAATACAATAGCAAACATAAGAGCACATTCTATTTCCATTAAGATTCGAATCCACCATTACAGCATAACAAAGGTAACGAGTATGTTACCCATCTAACATAGCAAGAATATGGCAAGAACACATTTCCTAATTCTACAAACCCAACTCTTAAACATGGCAAGAACATAGAAGAAGTAGAGATCCTAGTAGACAGTACAAGCTCAACCGCGCCGACAAAGCCTCTATGCCTAGGCCCTCTCACCCCTGATACAGCGCGCGAGCTGGATGTCCTTAACACCCGCCATCGCTGACGTTGTATTGGTAGCTAGCTGCTTCGGCGGCGCCTTACTGCCCATAGACTTGCGTGCCATCTATTTCGTAAGGGCCATCAGGGTCAGGGTCGAGGAGGAAGACGGTGAGGAGGTTGGAGAGATTTTGGGTGTGGTAGAGGATGAGTTTGGGTGAGTATGTATAGGGGAGAGAGTGGCGGGAGTGGGAAAAGTTTTGGTGGAACGGACGCAGCAATGAAGAGGTGGAGCTACAGTCTGTTTGGTGGGGTTGGTGGATTTCTATTGGCTGGGATTAGGTTGGGGCGGATCGATGGGTACAGCCATCAGTGGTTGTAGCTGTGACATTTGTTCTATGTGGTTTGGGCGGGTTGCTTCGGTGATATGAGACGCCACAGGTAGAAGACGGCTGGCTGGGCTAGTGGGCTTTAAGAGTTAGGCTGAATTCCAAGGGACACCCAAACAGGAAAATTTTGAATTTGAATTGGTATGAATCAAATTGAAATGCTATTGGAATAGTATTTAGAATTCAATTGAATAAACCAAATTCAATTCCATGGAGCCAAACGAGGTGTTAGGGACAAATGCACTGAAAAGTGGTTTTAAAAATGCGACACAAAAGCGTTGCTTATTGATCCTCAGAGTTAGAACTTGCTGTAGAAGAGTTCAAACATAGTCAATTGAAAAGAAAAAAAATGTTTGCCTTCCATTGATTTCTGGATTTCATTAGGAAGGTAAGATCAGGAGGGAGTAATGGGTACGATACGACGAACTTGTACGTGGATAGAATATTCTAGATATGGATAAAATAAAACTAAGATTACATTTGTTGCTCACTCACGCAAACTTTGAATAAATATATACTTCGAACACCCGTCGCGTTATTAAAATGTGCCTAGATATTGCAGCAAACAAATGTGCAGCCTAACTCTCATGGTCTCACTTGTTCACAATATTAACAGTGTACCTCCTAATGCTAATATGCTGTAATGGTATATCCAGATGTCACTAGCCTAGCAATGAACACTAGCGTATCATCTGTGAGCATATATATGCACAATTATAGCAGCGTCTAATTGCTTGTAAAATTTGCTAATTGGTATGGTGTCGACTAGATTTTACAATCCGGAATCTTCTGTGATTACACCGTACTATTCCCTAGATCAGTAGATAGTGCTCCCAGATACAATACTGAACATCAAAATACATATCATGCGGGAGCGTAAATATAATAGTAGACTTACTCGTGTGCCGATCGGACTGAAATCAATAAAATACAGCAGCGAAAACGAAGCACACAGGTGGGACCCTTAGGACGTGCCCACAGGCAGCCAACTGGGGGTTCGCGACCTAGTTCTTGACACTTTCATCTTTTCCACCTTCATGCCCAGGTGTATTGCTAAGCGTAGCGATCTGACTCCTGATTCTGGATTAATTGAGGGAACGAGGGTGGGCACAATCACCGTGCTTCGCGAGCTAATACACAAGATGCAACTAGATAATATGCATGGCTTATCAAGAAAAGACTCGGGTTATTTTATTTGCCATAAATTGCTTTTGAAATATGATACGTCGAAATTTCCTAAGACTTAGCTGTTTGAACTAAAACATAATGTGTGAAAGAATGCAATAATAATAATAGCAATGCAGATTACATCCACCGTTACATGACTTCTGCACCATATGCTAACCTTTCAGCGTTATAACCGCTTCCATTATTACTGGGGCGACACTCAGGGCAACACAAATCAAGGCTTTCCACTACCCTCCACTTTTCCAATTCCACTCACAAAGTTTTTGAAATAGAACTATATCTGGTTAAGTTCCCATGTCCGCTCTTGACCGTGGGCATGGATATTCGAATAGTTTTGACTCTGTAGAGTTTGTACACTTTCACCATAAGAGACGATCCGCTCGTTGCTTCACATGATTCCTTAGTCATGTGGTTGAGTAGACCATCACAATAACTTTTCAAAATATCTGGTCCCTTTTGTCATCTCACCCTATGGGCTGCTCCCACTTGTAGTGGGTCACATACGTTGCACAGGATGTTCACCACAGATACTAGCGTACTCGAACTCCACGCTCCAGAACACTAGTACGACTGGGAAACTTCACCCTCCTCTCGATGTCCCTTTAGGCCCCCTTGCCCTTGCAATACCCACTCCTTTCCACTACCGGTGAGATGAGTCCGAGGGTTCGATAGTTTTGCTTAGCCAAATTGCAATTTGCAGACTTGTGGTTGTACTGTTTTACATTGGAGGTCATGACAATATTTAGTCCTTAGTGGTATCTAGGTGGTTCTACCACAATCTACACACAGTGCTTCCACTGCACCGCATACTAGCCCCCATACCATCCGTCCAGATAATTTAAGCAAGTTGGGGTTTCTGGGAGCATAAAATAATCATATCAAAATATACTAGTCATTTTCACCATGACTTCCCAAATCAATTTCTCATGATTAAAAGTGATGCTTGGAGCACTTTGATGCCCCCGAATACCTAAGCATTACTAAGCATAACGTATAATTAATGACTTATTTTTGAAAGTTTTACCATTATAATCTTGCTAGGGTGTCAAGGTTCAAATATTCAATGTTCCAAAGGAGATATAATACTAACAAGTTAAATAATGGGCATATAACTAGAATCTTAAAAGAAACATATATTTGCATATGAGATAACTTCATGCAATTTGAGAAGTTAAACAAAAGTAATTTGCAGAAAATGTAGGTTCAACATGATCAAAGTATTGACTCGTCTTGGTCATAGTTGGCTTGGTTTTGATTGTCGAGGGTTGCTTCAGCCTCAGCTTCTTCCTCTTGGGCCTCGTACACTATTTTTACGTTGCGTGAAAATTTGGATAAAAATCAGTAAACCGAACAAATTCTCACCAAAAATTCAAATGAGCTTCAAACATTATGGTTTTGGTTCCATTGGATAGATATTTAATTTAGATGAATTTAGAAATTTGTTTCTTTCAATTTGAAGTTAAAATAAATAAGTTATGCCCTTTTGAAGTTCTCATAGTCGTAAGCCCGTCTGTGTGGTCGTAAACGACTTCATAGTCATAAGTTCGACCGCGTGGTCGTAAGCTCGACTACGTGGTCGTAACGAGTACCAGGTACTCGTAGTTGTAGGACTAGGCTTCAACAAGTTGCTTCGTCTTCCTCCGACCAACGCTCTGTGAGCTCGCCGCCGGCGGAGGAGACGATGGCCGGAGCTGAGCACCCCCAAAATGGGTTGCTCACGCTCATGCCTACCTGAGGACGGAGTCTCGCTGGCCAATTCGACTGGGCATTGGCCGGTGACGATCGTGGGCGGCGACAAAACAGGGGAGTGGTGGCTGCGGCGGTGCACGGCACCAGAGCTCAATTAAGTGAGAGGGGAACATCTAGGCGAGCTTAGGAGTCTACCTCGGGGGTCGGCGCGGCTCGGGAACGGCGGAGGCGAGTTGGCGGCGTGCGACGGCGAGGGGCAGAGGAGGCGCACGGTGCGAGAGAAGTACAGGCGACGGGAGGTCTGGCAGAAGAGGGGAATGACATCGTGGTGCTCCGGAGGTGCTTCGGTGATGATGAAGGTGTCGCCGGCGAGCTGCGATGCACGGAAGACCAATTGTTTCGCGTGGGAGATGGAGTGGAGTGTGGCGAAGCTACTGGGAGTGAGGGTAGGCTTTTATAGCCATGGAAAAGGCGGTGGCGACAGAGAAGCAGTTGGCAGGTCATCGAGGTGGCATGGCGGCGGCGCTTCTATAGCGATTGGGACGAGTTGGTGGTCAGAGCATGGGCATGATTGCATAGTGCAGTGTTAGCGCAGTTAGCGACGCACTGGCCGAGGTGGATGCGACGGGGCAGAAAACTATAGTGACGGCAGCACGACCAGAGCGCTGACCCAGGTGACGCGACGGCGATCACTGTGCGGCGGCACTGTGGTGGTTATCAGCAGTATGGGTGCGGTGTCAGGCGACGACCAGCGGAGCTTGCGAGGCGCGGCGAGGAACGAGCGGCGACGGAGCGGGCGAGGCGAGGTGAAGCAAGGCTTCGGCTTCACCGAAGCGAGCTGGATGGAGAAAGAAGAAAGGATGGGCCAGCCTGGGCTGGCTCGACCAGACCAGGTACTACTACTACTACTACTACTACTACTACTACTACTACTACTACTACTATTATTATTATTATTATTATATATATATATATATATATGTTCACATGTGTATGCTTATCTATTTACATATATTTATTTATTTATTGGTTTACTTATTTTCTTATATCTATTTATTTAGTATGGTATATGTTTATACATATGTATATTTATTCACCCCTTTTTTATTTATTATTATCCTTATTATTATTACTATTATGATCACTAGGCCCAAATTGAATTTTAAATTTGATTCAATTCTTTACCTTTCTCCTTTTTGATGGATCATCTTTTCATATTTGACTTCAAATTAAAATTTTTCTATCATTTTTACATTTCCTTCATGACTTTCCATTTGTTGCATTTTTCATGGTTTTCTTTATTTGTTGGAATCTCAACCAAAATTCAAAGGAACTCCACTAAAATCCAAACATCGACAAAATATATTTTAAAATAATTCAAGGGTTACATATTTTACAAATTTAAATTTTCAGGATATTACATATGGCTCACAAAATAACTTCTTAAGGAGGTCCATTTGCATATAAGTATTGACCTACTTTGTTGGTGTCCTAGCTGTATTCATTCTGAACAACCTTCGCATCTCTTATTTATATATTGATCATTCCTACTACTTCTCCATCTCCATCTGTACTATTTGGCTCTCTCCACGTCTTCTTCACACATTTGTTCTCCTGTCACCTCACATCAATCTCATTTAGCTGTAAGCATGTAAGTGCTTACAATGTTAATTCCACAAGACAAAACATTCCAATTGCATATCGCATGGCTTTAACTACTACGTCACCAGGACTGTTTACTCTCAATACGCATGCTAAAGACAAGGTAAATGTACTTAGCTTCTTTCTGGTGCTCCTAGCCTGACCGGGAGCATATTGAGATGGCAATATATAACTATTAATGCGCGAAATAGAAGATTCACAAAAACAAGAAGTCACTATATATGACAACCCACCGAGTTCTGTTTCAGCACCTTGCATTACGCTTTTTGTAAGAAGAAATTTTTTTTCAACTACGGAACACATTGAAGCATCAATATTCGATTACAAAACAGTGCAATATATGTAAGATGGAATTGAAGTCACAACCTGTAGTATCAAATATCAAAGCCCTGCCAAGACAGTTGGATCCACTTTTTTTTCTCAAAAACGTAGGCGAGATGTATTTCATCTATTAAGAAGAAGAGTAGTACAACGGTGACCTAAAGGCCGAATTAAAGGCCTAAGGAAGAACAGGGTACAAGGACTACGACTTCGAAACCCTAACAAGACAAACGACCGTGGCTAACACACCCTGACGGCGAAGAGGCTACCACCACTACTACAAAAAAAGGTCATCACAGACGGTTCAGAACTATCATCACATGCAGTTTTTTTAAACCTTTTGAATTTATGGGTCAGTGATAATTAGATATTATCACAGACGGTTTGTGAGCCGTCTGTGATCCGTTTGATGATTGAGCATTTGTTTCAGGAGGTCAATTGCACATACTCAGACTTTGCTAGGATTATGAATTGTTGAAGACCCAGATTTGTTCGTCTGCTTTGTTGATAGCTGTGTGTTCAGACCTGCTGGTGGTTTGCTCAACTTTGCTTCGCAAGAAGCTTTTGGACACGACTATTCCAGTCTTTCTGCTTGAAGATTAATTCGATGAACTTTCGGCGCACAAGGTGTTTATGCTAACTTTAATTGGAGGAGTTTATCACATTCTTCAACTACTGGAGAGAATTCGGCTCAAGGTGGAGATTGTTAAAGTTGATCCGAATTTGTACCGTGTCTGTGTAGGATACTTCATCGCCTCATGCCAGACGTGGCATGGTAGTTGCATGCACATGTTGTATCAAACGTGGTGTCAATTTGTAGCAACCGACTTTGATTTGGTTTCCTCTCCATATGAGACTCTTTTCCCTCGCCATATATATACCCTAGTAGTTCATCGGAAGAGATGTGCTCAATAAATACAACACAGACGGTTTGTAACTAGAACCATCCATAAAGAACACTATCACAGACAACTCAAACCAAAAAACGTCTGTGATACTTATACATCACAGATAGATCTAGCTATCAACCGCCTGTGATGGGTGAATCTCATAGACGATTGGTATGTAGAACCGTCTGTGATACTTTCGCATAACCGTCTGTGATGTGCGAGTATCACACACGGTTTTTAGTTCAAACCATTTGTGATAGTCCGACGATTTATACCACAAAACCTTCTGTGATAGTTCATTCTATACCTAAATTTTTTCTATTTTTTAGTTAGCCTGAAGAAATATTAACTATGCCATTTGAAAACAAATAAATATAGCAGCAAACACAAGAGCACATTCTATTTCTATTAAGATTTGAATCTACCATTACATCGTAACAAGACAACGAGCATGTTACCCGTCTAACACAGCAAGAACATGGCAAGAACATATCTCATAATCCTACGAACCCAACTCTTAAACATAGCAAGAACATAAAAGAAGTAGAGATCCTAGCAGACAGTAGAAACTCAACCGCACCGACGACGCCTCTATGCCTAGGCCCTCGCCCCTGATGTAGCGCACGAGCTGGATGTCCTTGACACCCGCCATCGCCGGCGTTGTATTGGTAGCAAACTGCTTCTGCGGCGCCATGCTGTCTGTAGACTTGCGTGCCATCTACTTCGTAAGAGCCATTAGGGTTGGGGTCAAGGAGGAGGACGGTGAGGAGGCTGGAGAGATTTTGAGTGTGGTAGAGGATAGGTTTGGGTGAGTATGTGTAGGAGAGGGAGTGGGAAACTTTTTGGTGGAATGGGTGCGGCGACGAAGAGGTGGAGCTATAATCCGTGTGGTAGGGCTGGTGGGTTTCTATTAGCAAGGATTGGGTTGGGGAGAATCGACGGGCATAGCGATCAGGGTGACATAATTATCACAGATGGTTTGTATCGTATTGATCGCACGCGCCGAATCCTGCACTCGCCCAAGTCATTGCCTCTGCACTGTGGCCGCTCGCGTGTGAAGAAGAGTTTGCGCGCTCTTAGGGTGCGGCGACAACGACGACGGTGGTGCGAGAGTCAGCAACATGCAGACGCAGGAGGGCGCGATCACAGATCTGACCAAGAGATGACTAGATCCGGCCTCCTCCGTCTCCCTCCGCCTTAGAACCAACTGTCGGCCTAGCCAGATCCACCAGGAAGCAGGCAGATCCGGTCTACACCGGCAGCTCAAGCGGTTGCGGGACGACGACGTCCAAAGGAGGGCAGTAGAAGAAGATGGCCCCCGCCAAGACCCGACCCAGAGATGGCCAGATCCGGCCACCTCCAACTCCCCCTGCATCACCTTCGCCTGCCGGGTCTCTGATCCCGACAAGATCCACCACAGAGACAGGCAAATTTGGCCCAAGCCGCCCGCTCAAACGGGTACGGGAGACTCCTTCAGCCGCCTCTAGCTCCCCCCGCATTGCCTCCATCCACCGGCTTCACGACGCCACTCCAATCCTGGCCAGATCTACCAAGGGGACAGGCAGATCTGGCCTACACTGCCAACACGAGTAGCTACGGGCGGCCCACCGCCACCACCGCTCAGCGGCGGCAGCGAGGGGAGAAACGTGGCGACGAGGGGGCTCTTCTTTGGGTGGCGAAGTCACCCCGTGAGTCGCCTGAGAGCCAGGGCCCAATCTTAGACAGCTTGCTCATGATCAGTAGTTGTTCATCTCAGAATGCAGAGATCAAATTTGTCATGTTCGTCTCCATAACTAGACTTGTAATTCCTCGTGCTTTAGCAGCAACAAAAATGTGTCACAAATTGATCTTGTTACTGCGACCAACCTTTGGCCCTCCTCAAATAAGCGTAGCTCACTAAACAACGCGAGATGTGTCCTAACACTACTTAAGAGCCAGACTAGCTCATAACACACCCCCTCCATCTTCCCCCATTGTTCTATATATTGGCTCTTCTCTTCTTCACCGGAACCCATATCAGCAGCCTTCCGCAATCTCTGTTTTTTTTCTTTGCCTTTATTAGTACCTTACTGAGCAATAAACTCACAGCCAATTTCTTCCAAGAGGCAGTGTATCCATCTCGTGCTACAACGTATGATGCAGATATTGAAACGCCAAAAGGGAGATCCAGTACTGGCTGCTGCAATGTTTCCATATGCTGGCCTGCTGCACATCTAAGATGGAACGCAGAACTATGCAATTCGAACTTGAACTATGTTCATTTGCTTTATCAGCACCAGTAATTTTGGCATGGAAGGCATTGGGAAATGGCTCGATATCCAGCACAATCCAGCACTGAGATCCACCGATGAACAGTAGTTTTCTATAGGATTTGTTAAATTTTATTGAGGTCACCGGACACCGATGTTCATATGCTGGCTCCGCCCCTGCTTCTGTGTCATTTTACCAAGTTGAATTGTTTCACTAGCCCAAGGATAGAAGCCTAAAACGGAAAAACTTTGTGCTACAAGAGTACACTTGTGTAGTATGTTCACAAGCGGTAGAGGAAACATTGGAACATCTTTTCTTCAGATGTCCATTCTCTCAGCAGTTTTGGTCTTACATTTTGCCCCGCACGACAAGGTGGTCTGTCTGTTCAAATGGCTATTGCTGACATGCGGGTTAAACTTCAGCAATCCTTCTTTATGGAAACAATTATCATTGCATCCTGGAGCATTTGGGTCTGCAGAAATGATAAGGTTTTTAAGGGGATCACTCCCTTTTTGACAATTGCAAAGAATCTTCAAACACGGATTTGCTATGGTTATCCATCAAGCAGAAATACTTCCCCAACATTGTTAATTGGCTAGATAGTCATAATTAAAATTTCTGCTTTTTTATTCTGTACATATAGTAACCTTTTTAAATTTTATTTATATATACACACACGCACACAGTAGGATACTCTCCTACTGTTTTCATTAAAAAAAGAATTGCTTGACTAGCTAGAACCTGTTTCTCAAATTTAGCACTCAAAAACCTTTAGCTTGGACATATTGATTAATATTTTTTCCTCCTCATGCAGCTATTTGTAATGAGACACTTCTTTCCATTATAAAGCACAATGAAAGAGAATATTTGAAGAAGTCAACATAACAATTTGATATATAATATCGAATTTATACCCCGGTTATATGGTCCGCCTTGGACTCTTAGACCACCCCTTTCTTTTACATTGCCATACATGAGCCATGCACAACAAGTGCTCCATTTCTTTATTTTACCAAGTTGAATTGTTTCACTAGCATGCAAATTCGCATCGAGAAGTCATCCACGTTCTCGCCTTCCTTGAAGGCGATGTTGTTGAAGTTGCGCCGTACCTTCTGCGCGTTCACCACGCGCACCCGCTCGACGCCCATCCGCATGACCTTGACCGCCTCCCAAGCCTCCTGCGCGGTCTCCTTACTGCCGATCAAGCTCAGCATCTCCGTCAGGACCGAGCGAGCGATCGCTGCTAGTGCCAGCCGATCCTCGCCGTACTAGACGTCGCCAGGTTCAATTGCGCGCCACAGGCCTTGTGCCTGCAAGTTGATGCGCATCATCGCCACCCACTCCGGGTAGTTGGTCTTCGTCAGCATCGGGTACTGGACGGACGCTAATGACTCCTTGATGGTGCAGTGGACGATGATCGGCCGCTCATACTACGCCCGCCCTTGGCCACCGCCACGCCCGCGCCCACGTCGCAACGGTGGCGTCTGCGAACAGTGCCGGTGGCTGGGTGGCGCACTCCTGCGGCGCTGAGGGAAGTCCGACATCGCCGCTCACTAGAACGCAACGGGGCTCTGATACCAATTGTTGGACTTCGGAGCACGAAGTCCCTACTTTGCTTGTTGTGCGACGTCTCCGACTTCGGAGCAGAGGTGTGACTTACCTACTTCGCTTGCCGTGCGAAGTCTTGGACTTCGCAGCGGAGTCGTTGGTCTTTGAACTACAAAGGCCTTGATATTTCCGCTTGTTGGAATCTACTCTCACCTTTGGTTAGAACTTGAGCAATCACATGCACAAACACAAGAGAGATTTAGCACTGCCCAGAACTGCAGCTTTTCATATTTTACTTCCTCCTTATACAGTATTTATACAAGAGAAACTGACCCACTAATTACAAGAAAAATGAACTACTAATTACCGAGTAACTGACCTACTAAATACTAAGAAAACTGTCCTACTAACTAATCAAGAAAAACTGACATGCATAATAACTAGATTAATTAACACCCCCTCCATCTTCCCCCATAGTTCTATATATTGGCTCTTCTCTTCTTCACCGGAACCCATAACAGCAGCCTTCCGCAATCTCTGTTTTTTTCTTTGCCTTTATTAGTACCATACTGAGCAATAAACTCACAGCCAATTTCTTCCAAGAGGCAGTGTATCCATCTCGTGCTACAACCTATGATGCAGATATTGAAACGCCAAAAGGGAGATCCAGTACCGGTTGCTGCAATGTTTCCATATGCTGGCCTGCTGCACATCTAAGATGGAACGCAGAACTATATAATTCGAACTTGAACTATGTTCATGTGCTTTATCAGCACCAGTAATTTTGGCATGGAAGGCATTGGGAAATGACTCGATATCCAGCACAATCCAGCATGGACTCTGAGATCCAAGGGAAGAGGTATGGGATGACCAGATCGATCAATCATATCAGGTGGCGGAGTCTGCCTGAACATGAAATTGTAGATCTGCCGAGCTGCTTGCATAACGACCATGGGTAATCTTCCGGAAACTTCATGAGTAACTACTAAGCTTTCACACGTGGGAATGAATGATAGGTTGTGCCGAACTAGTACGTAGAGTGTCTAGCGTCCTTTTTTTATTTTACAGAAATTGGCGGAAATTGAAATCTAGAAGTACATTAGTTCTTTTTTTATATATGCGGTCTCATTTTGATGCAACACTACACTTCTAGATGATCTGTTGTGCAATACAATTTGCTGCCACGCGCACAAATTGCAAATTAATACTTCTTCAAATAGATATGCGTTGCTTCAATTCGTTCTTGGTTTCTTGACACAACGTCTTACTTAGCAAAAGAGGACACGATCCTGCAGGGCCGGGCAGTTTTAGACAGTTTACTCATCATCAGTAGTTCATCTCAGACTTAATGCAAAGATAAAAATTTGTGCTGTCTGTCTCCATAAACAGACATGTAACTACTCGTCCTTTAGCAGTAACAAAAATGTGCCGTTAATGGATCTATTTACTGCGACCAACCTTTGCTCTTCTTCTTTATATAGGTTCTTCTATGCTTCCACTCCTCCATATATCTACAAACAGCTCTGTTGTCGTCTCACTCACTGAGTCACTACATGGCAACCCAATTTCTTTCTAAGAGGGTGTATGTGCACTTCTCAAATAGCTGTATAGCCGAAGTCAACAGAGAAAACAAACAAACTGTATTCCGTGTGTTAAACGGAAAAGGTAAAATGGGCTTGTTTCTGGTGTTCTATATTGGCTAGCAACATATTGCTACATCCATATGCACATTAAAATATCGAATAAATTGTGTTTACTTCTTTAGGATCATCAATATTTTAGTTTGGGAGGCATCAGGAAAAGGTTGATAGCAGGGGTCGATTGAGATGGACCTGAATCATGTATGGAACGAAGCCCTCTGAAATCATGTGTTGACGAGAAACTGCAAGATTTGACTGCTTTGCTGTCTATTGCCCCTTGGGTGCATACTTCCATTAAAGAACTTGACATGTCACTTCCTTGCTCAGAGCCCTTCTGTGTCATTTTACCAAGTTGAATTGTTTCACTAGCATGCAGAGAAACTGGAGCATTCTAGTTTTAGCTCAACAAGGATAGAAGCCTAAAACGGAAAAAATTTGTGCTACAAGAGTACACTTGTGTACTATGTTCACAAGCGGTAGAGGAAACATTGGAGCATCTTTTCTTCAGATGCCCATTCTCTCAGCAGTTTCGGTCTTACATTTTGCCCAGCTCGACAAGGTGGTCTGTCTGTTCAAATGGCTATTGCTGACATGCGGGTTAAACTTCAGCAATCCTTCTTTATGGAAACAATTATCACTGCATCCTGGAGCATTTGGATCTGCAGATCTGACTATATGAATCCCATTTAATTTGCTGAGAAATTTTCCTCCTCAATTATAAATTCATTTGACCAAGATTTGACTGGAAATTGGGCAAGGAAAATGGTGTAGATATGAGAAAATTGTGCTGAAGATCCCTTAAGCTTGGCAGGAAGTACTACTATGTCCCGAAAATAGGAAATTATCTTGGATTATCCCCAAAAGTAGTAGCGGAGTGTTGCTTATGTCCTAAACTTGCACAAGTCATGTAATTAGGTCAATGCATCTTTTTAATTAGAAGGATTGTATTCGATTCAAATTCACTCTTAATCATGATTAATTCTTATTAGGAAATTTGGGAATAGCGTACCAAGGGATTTTTTTAACAACGGTTTAGTGTAGCAAATTCCAATGGATCAATTAAATAATCTGAAATGAAAAGGACGAAGTAAACAAAACATCTTAGTTGTTCTAACACATAGTTAGCTGAACAACATAATGGGATGTGTAGCTAGCAATATTTACGGTAATGTTATGCACGTAAATTTTTTGTAGTACATGCGCACAACACTTGGTTGAATGGTGTAGATTTAGGGTAGTTGATGTAGATTGTTGTATTTTCGTGATATCTGCACACATATCCGTGGGCTACTATCTTTTACCAGTTTTCATGCTCTTTAGGCTTCGGCGAACCTCTTTAAGATCTTCGAAGCCCTCTTTTTTACTGTTTGACTTTTTAGTCACAACAAAAGATACTTGTTGGATACGGCACATAATGTACAAATATTTTGCAACTGAACAAAAGGTAAAATTTTGAGCTTTCTGATGTTTATAGATCTTAGATAGTTGGTATACCTATGTGATCTGTACAGCTGTTTAATTAGTGCCCCCTTCAGTCTGCAGGAGTAATTTAGGACTGGGACGTGCTGGGAAATACAAGGTGATGGGGTCCAAATTATCGTGGACTGCGACCCGGATCCCGCCGTCACCACAGCAGCAGGCGGCACCCCTTGTCGGCGCAGTTCACGGCGGGGGCGTTCTCGTCGTCGCCGCTTGTCATGGAAGCAGAAGCGGGGATGGACGCGCGCGCGCACCACGCTGCTCATCAGTCCACGGCGACGACGCAGGGAGACGGGGTCGAAGTGGGTGGCAGAACTTCGACTCGGCCAGGGCCAGCAGGCGCGAGGCCTTGCTCTTGGCCTCTCCCGCGGCCATGACCGCTCCTGTAGGTGAACGGTCGTCGGACATAGTTGGGAGTGGTTGTAGCTGTGATGTTTGTTCTATGTGGTTTCGGCGGGTTGCTTCGGTGACATGAGACGCCGCAGGTAGAAGACGGCTGGCTGGGCTAGTGGGATTTAGGAGTTAGGCTGAATTCCAAGGGACACCCAAATATGAAAATTTTGAATTTGAATTGGTATGAATCAAATTGAAATGCTACTGGAATAGTATTTGGAGTTCAATTGAATGAACCAAATTCAATTCCATGGAGCCAAACGAGGTGTTAGGGACAAATGCACTGAAAAGTGGTTTTAAAAATGCGACACAAAAGCGTTGCTTATTGATCCTCAAAGTTAAAACTTGCCGTAAATGAGTTCAAACGACAGTCAATTGAACAGATAAAATGCCTGCCTTCCATTGATTTCTGGATTTCATTAGGAAGGTAAGATCAGGAGGGAGTAATGGGTACGATACGACGAACTTGTATGTGGATAGAATATTCTAGATATGGATAAAATAAAACTAAGATTACATTTGTTGCTCACTCACGCAAACTTTGAATAAATATATACTTCGAACACCCGTCGCGTTATTAAAATGTGACTAGATATTGCAGCAAACAAATGTGCGGCCTAACTCTCACGGTCTCACCTGTTCACAATATTAACAGTGTACCTCCTAATGCTATGCTGTAACGGTATATCCAGATGTCACTAGCCTAGCAATGAACACTAGCGTATCATCTGTGAGCATATCTATGCAGAATTATAGCAGTGTCTAATTGCTTGTAAAATTTGCTAATTGGTATGGTGTCGGACTAGATTTTACAATCCGGAATTCTTTGTGATTACACCATCTATTCCCTATATTAGTAGATAGTGCTCACAGATACAGTACTAAACATCAAAATATATATCATACAGAAGCGTTAATATAATATTAGACATAGTCATGGGCCGATCGGGCCAAATCAATAAAATGCAGCAGCGGAAACGAAGCACACAGGTGGGGCCAACTGGGGGTTCGCGACCTAGTTCTTGACACCTTCATCTTTTTCACCTTCATGCCCAGGTGTATTGCTGAAGCGTAGTGATCTGACTCCTGATTCTAGATTAATTGAGAGAGCGAGGGTGAGCACAATCCACCGTGCTCCGTGAGCCAATACACAAGATGCAACTAGATAATATGCCTGGCTTATTAAGGAAAGGCTCGGGTTATTTTATTTGCCATAAATTGCTTTTGAAATATGATACGTCGAAATTTCCTAAGACTTAGCAGTTTGAAGTAAAACATAATGTGTGAAAGAATGCAATAATAATAATAATAGCGATCTAGATTCCATCCACCGTTACATGACTTCTGCACCATATGCTAACCTTTCAGCGTTATAATCGCTTACATTATCACTGGGGCGACACCCAGAGCAACACAAATTAAGGCTTTCCAATACCCTCCATTTTTTCAATTCCACTCACAAAATTTTTGAAATAAAACTATATCTGGTTAAGTTCCCATGTCCGCCCTTGATCGTGGGCACGACTATTCGAATAGTTTTGACCCTGAAGAGTTTGTACACTTTCACTACAAGAGACAATTCGCTCGTTGTTCCGCATGATTCCTTAGTCATGTAGTTGAGTAGACCATCACAATAACTTTTTAAAATATATGGTCCCTTTTGCCATCTCACCCTGTGGGCTGCTCCCACTTGCGGTGGATCCCATACATTGCACGGGATGTTCACCACAGATACTAGCGTATTTAGACTGTACTCTCTACAACGCTAGTACGACTGGGAAACTTCACCCTCCTCTCGGTGTCCCTTTAGACCCCCCTTGCCTTTGCAATACCCACTCCTTTCCACTACCGGTGAAATGAGTCCGGGGGTTCGATAGTTTTACTTAGCCAAATTGCAATTTGCAGATTTGTGGTTGTACTGTTTTACATAGGAAGTCATGACAAGATTTAGTCCTTAGTGGTATCTAGGTGGTTCTACCACAATCAACACACCGTGCTTCCATTACACCACATACCAGCCCCCATACCATCCGTCCAGATAATTTAAGTAAGTTGTGGTTTTGGGAGCATAAAATAATCATATCAAAATATACTAGTCATTTCCACCATGACTTCCCAAATCAATTTCTCATGATTAAAAGTGATGCTTGGAGGATTTTAATGCCCCGAATACCTAAGCAGTACTAAGCATGACGTATAATTAAGGACTTATTTTTAAAAGTTTTACCATTATAATCTTGCTAGGGTGTCAAGATTCAAATATTCAATGTTCCAAAGGATATATAATACTAACAAGTTAAATAATGGGCATATAACTAGAATCTTAAAACAAATATATATTTGCATGAAATAATATCATGCAATTTGATAGGTTAAACAAAAGTAATTTACAGAAAATGTAGGTTCAATATGATCAAAGTATTGACTCGTCTTGGTCACAGTTGGCTTGATTTGGATTGTCGAGGGTTGCTTCGGCCTCAGCTTCTTCCTCTTGGGCCTCATACGCTATTTTTACGTTGCGCGAAAATTTGGATAAAAATCAGTAAACCGAACAAATTCTCACCAAAAATTCAAATGTGCTTCAAATATTATGGTTTTGGTTCCATTGGATAGATATTTAATTTAGATGAATTTAGAAATTTGTTTATCTCAATTTGGAGTTAAAATAAATAAGTTATGCCATTTTGAAGTTTTCATATTAAATAAATCCGAAAATAAATAAAAATATGATAGGTGGGACCGGTTCGGTTTTAATTAAAGGGGCGTGGACCACATGTCAATGACTGGTTTAGACTAAATAACCAGCATTAGTATTAATTACTCATCATTAATCATTAACTGCTGTCTTAACCGAGATTAATCACGCGGCTACTGACGACAACGTGGTCGTAGCTCTGAGTGGTTGTAAATGACCTCATAGTCATAAGCTTGTCTGTGTGGTCGTAAACGACTTCATAGTCGTAAGCCCGTCTGTATGGTTGTAAACGACCACATAGTTGTAAGCTTGCCTGTGTGGTCGTAAACGACTTCATAGTCGTAAGCCCGTCTGTGTGGTCGTAAATGACCACATAGTCGTAAGCTCATCTATGTGGTCATAAACGACTTCATAGTCGTAAGCCCGTCTGTGTGATCGTAATCAACTTTATAGTCGTAAGCCCGTCTGTGTGGTCGTAAACGACT
The DNA here is from genome assembly GCA_036346245.1 of Bonia amplexicaulis. Lineage (NCBI taxonomy): Eukaryota > Viridiplantae > Streptophyta > Magnoliopsida > Poales > Poaceae > Bonia > Bonia amplexicaulis. The sequence goes on along the minus strand of CM070760.1, from coordinate 7,041,593 downwards.
TCATAGTCGTAAGCCCGTCTGTGTGGTCGTAAACGACTTCATAGTCGTAAGTTCGACCACGTGGTCGTAAGCTCGACTGCGTGGTCGTAAGCTCGACTACGTGGTCGTAACGAGTACCAGGTACTCGTAGTCGTATGACTAGGCTTCAACAAGTTGCATCGTCTTCCTGCGGCCAACGCTCGGCGAGCTCGCTGCCGGCGGAGGAGACGGCAATCGGAGCTGAGCACCCCCAAAATGGGTTACTCACGCTCACACCTACCCGAGGACGGAGTCTCGCTAGCCAATTCGACTGGGCATTGGCCGGTGACGACCGTGGGCGGCAGCGAAACAGCAGAGTGGTGGCTACGGCGGTGCACGGCACCAGAGCTCAATTAAGTGAGAGGGGAACATCTAGATGAGCTCAGGAGTCTACCTTGGGGGTCGGCGTGGCTCGGGAACGGCGGAGGCGAGCTGGTGGTGTGCGACGGCGAGGGGCAGTGGAGGCGCACGGTGCGAGCGAAGTACAGGCGACGGGAGGTTTGGCAGAAGAGGGGAACGACATCGTGGTGCTCCGGAGGTGCTTCGGTGATGAGGAATCGAACCACAGCGACGCCAATCGGCTGATTGCTCACCGGTCGAATTCAGGGAAGAAGGCGTCGCCGGCGAGCTGTGGTTGTTGGAAGACCAATTGTTTCGTGTGGGAGATGGAGTGGAGTGTGGCGAAGCTACCGGGAGTGAGGGCAGGCTTTTATAGCCATGGAAAAGGCGGCGGCGATAGAGGAGCAGTTGGTGGCTCATCGCGGTGGCATGGCGGTGGCGCTGCTACAGTGTTCGGGACGAGATGGTGGTCAGAGCATGGGCGTGATTGCACAGTGCAGTGTCAGCGCAGTTAGCGATGCACTGGCCGAGGTGGATGCGACGGGGCAGAAAACTGTAGGTGGCGGCGGCACGACCGGAGCGCTGACCTAGGCGACACGACGATGGTCACTGTGCGGCGGCACTGTGGCGGTTATCAGCAGTATGGGCGCGGTGTCAGGCGACGACCGGCGGAGCTTGCGAGGCGCGGCGAGGAACGAGCGGCGACAGAGCGGGCGAGGCTTCGGCTTCGCTGAAGCGAGCCGGAGAAAGAAGAAAGGTTGGGCCAGCCTAGGCCGACTTGACTAGACCAGGTATTATTATTATTATTATTATTACTATTATTATTATTATTATTTTATATGTATATATATATATGTTCACATGTGTATGCTTATCTATCTACATATATTTATTTATTTATTGGTTTACTTATTTTCTTATATCTATTTATTTAGTATGGTATATGTTTATACATATGTATATTTATTCACCCCTTTTATTTATTTATTATTATTATTACTACTGCTACTACTACTATTATGATCACTAGGCCCAAATTGAATTTGTAAATTTGATTCAATTCTTTACCTTTCTCCTTTTTGATGGATCATCTTTTCAGATTTGACTTCAAATTAAAATTTTCCTATCATTTTTACATTTCCTTCATGACTTTCCATTTGTTGCATTTTTCATGGTTTTCTTTATTTGTTGGAACCTCAACCAAAATTCAAAGGAACTCCACTAAAATCCAAACATCGAGAAAATGTATTTTAAAATAATTCAAGGGTTACACATTTTCCAAATTAAAATTTTCAGGATATTACATATGGCTCACAAAATAACTTCTTAAGGAGATCCATTAGCACATCAAGTTTTGAGCTATTTTGTCGGTGTCCTAGCTGTATTCATTCTGAACAACCTTCGCATCTCTTATTTATATATTGATCATTCCTACTACTTCTCCATCTCCATCTATACTATTTGGCTCTCTCCACGTCTTCTTCACACATTTGTTCTCCTGTCACCTCACATCAATCTCATTTAGCTGTAAGCATGTAAGTGCTTACAATGTTAATTCCACAAGACAAAACATTCCAATTGCATATCGCATGGCTGTAACTACTACGTCACCAGGACTGTTTACGCATGATAAAGACAAGGTAAATGTACTTAGCTTCTTTCTGGTGCTCCTAGCCTGACCGCCTGACCGGTAGCATATTGAGATGGCAATATGTAACGATAAAGAAAATGCAAATTGTGTTTACCATTTTAGGATTATTGAGTTTTGGACCGGAAGGCATCAGGAAAGAGTTGATAAGGGTGAAATGGGCGAGACATAATTGAATTAATGCGCGAAATAGAAGATTCACAAAAACAAGAAGTCACTATGACAAACCCACCGAGTTCTGTTTCAACATCTTGCATTAAGCTTTTTGTAAGAAACTTCTTTTCAAGTACGGAACACATTGAAGCATCAATATTCGATTACAAAATTGTGCAATATATATAAGATGGAATTGAAGTCACAACATGTAATATCAAATATCAAAGCCCTGCCAAGACAGTTGGATCCACTTTTTTTCTCAAAAAGATAGGAGAATTGTGTTTCAACCATTAAGAAGAAGAGTAGTACAGTGGTGACCTAAAGGCCGAATTAAAGGTCTAAGGAAGAACTAGGGTACAAGGATTATGACTCCGAAACCCTAACAAGACAAACGACCGTGGTTAACACACCTTGACGGTGAGGAGGCTACCACCACTACTACAAAAAAGGTCATCATAGACGGTTCAGAACTGTCATCACATGCAGTTTTCTGAACCGTTTGAATTTATAGTTCAGTGATAATTGGAAATTATAACAGACGGTTTATGAGCCGTTTGTGATCCGTTTGATGATTGAGCATTTATTTCAGGATGTCAATTGCACATACTCAGACTTTGCTAGGATTATGAATTGTTGAAAACCCAGATTTGTTCGTCTGCTTTGTTGATAGTTGCGTGTTCAGACCTGCTAGTGGTTTGCTCAACTTTGCTTCGCAAGAAGCTTTTGGACAAGATTGTTCCAGTCTTTCTGCTTGAAGATTAGTCCGATGAACTTTCGGCGCACAAGGTGTTTACGCTAATTTTAATTAGAGGAGTTTATCACATTCTTCGACTACTAGAGGGAATTCAGCTCAAGGTGGAGATTGTTAAAGTTGATCCGAATTTGTACCGTGTCCAGGTAGGATACTTCATCGCCTCATGCCAGACGTGGCATGGTAGGTGCACGTACAGGTTGTATCAGACGTGGTATCGATCTGTAGCAACCGACTTAGATTTGGTTTCCTCTTAGTGTGGGACTCTTTTCCCTCGCCATATATATACCCCAGTAGTTCATAGGAAGAGATGTGCTCAATAAATACAACACAGACGGTTTGTAAATAGAACCATCCATAAAGAACACTATCACATACAACGCGAACCAAAACACGGCTGTGATACTCATACATCACAGATAGTTCGAGCTATCAACCGTCTATGATGGGTGAGTATCACAGACGGTTGGTATATAGAACCGTTTGTGATGGGTGAGTATCACAGATGGTTGGTATATAGAACCGTCTATGATGTGCGAGTATCACAAATGATTTTTAGTTCAAACCGTATGTGATAGTCCTTCATAGATGGTTTATACCACAAAACCGTCTGTGATAGTTCATTTTATACCAAATTTTTTTTCTATTTTTTAGTTAGCCTCAAGAAATATTAACTATGCATTTGAAAACAAGTAAATATAGCAACAAACACAAGAACACATCCTATTTCTATTAAAATTTGAATCAACCATTACAACATAACAAGACAACGAGTATGTTACCCATCTAACTCAGTAAGAACATGGCAAGAACATATCTCCTAATCCTACGAACCTAACTCTTAAACATAGCAAGAACATAGAAGAAGTAGAGATCCTAGTTGTAGGACCGAAATGGCGACAGAGGGGGGTGAATGTCGTTCTCTTTAAAATCGCTCCTAAGAATTCGGAAAATTAATTCTGTTGAAAACTGGAACGCATGCAATACTAAAAAATTCAGCGTAAATCAGAGAGTAATCAGTAAAAATTTCAGCTGAAAATATTGCTGTTTGATCTGCATGCAAAAAGATCAAAAATCAGCAAAAGAATAAAAAAGAAAACGCTAAAAGGAGAAGCTCACTACTGGACGCTGCTGCACAAAATGTTTAGTGCCTCCATTGCAAATCTTCACCAAGGATCATGAAGTTGCTGCAGAAACAGAATTGAACCTACTGCTTGGAGAAAGATTCAGACAAGGAGAAAAAGCAGTGGACTGCCGAAACACACCACAGACAAGAAACTGGAAAGAAGCCAACTGATACCGCAGCAAAAGAGAAGAAATCAAAAAGAAATTCAGCTGCCTCTTTGACCGGAAACAAGAACTGCAGGCTGCCTACCAACTCTGCAAAAATTCTGAACTGAGTTTCAGTCAGACCAGTTACTACTGCAGCGAACCAAAAGAAGATGCTACGAAATAACGTGCAGACCACCAACAAAACAAGGGAAAAACTGAACTGTAGCAAGGGAAAAACATTGTAACCGAACACCCAAAAACACTACTGCAGGAAATGATTCTTGGCCATGTTTTTACTACAGCAAGTAAAACAGCAAGAAGAATAACGTGCAGACCACCAACAAAACAAAAGCACTCAAGCAGAAGGAAAAGAACTGACTGCAATCGGCATCACTAGAAATGAAGAAAATTTGAGAGACTCATTAACTTGCCAAAGAGACTGCAGACTGACTTTCTGAAGACTGAAAACAGCAGGGAGACAACAATAAACACGAGTTTTACTGTTGAACCGAGAGACTGAGAAAATAGAAAGCAAATGCTGAGTAAATTATCGGCGCTTCTTTCAGACCAAATAAAACTGCTACTACTCAAGACTTTCAACACAGAGAAGAGGAAGAAGATCATGGAGAGAAAACACAGAACATCTCAGCAGAACAGAAACAGAGGCAATAGATCTTCACAAGAAAGAACCTCATAACTGAAAAACACAAGTTTCTCAAGAATAGCAGAGAGATGGATGACTACAGATAAGTCCCCACACGTATGGACATTAGAACAAAAAGAATGATCACTCAATACATCCTCTCCCTCTCAATCCTCAATAACACCAAGAGCCTCACATGCTTCTTGGGAGGAGCACAACCCACACAACGGGATGAATGAGCTCTCAAGTGTCCTAAGGGGTATGCAGCCCCTAACCTCTATTTATAGCCCTTGGCTAACGGGTCTCCAACCCGTTACGCCGGCTAAACCCGAACGGAGCCGTCTCCCGCTTGTGCAGTCTTGCGAAATTCCCGTTTCGCCCCTCCTGCACCTTCCGGCAAGCTTCCGCGCTCCTTGCCTCGCACGCCTCGCAACCACCTCGAGTCCACGTCGTCTTCGACACATCCCGACCGTTCTGACCTCAGCGCCACCTGCGCCTAGTCCGGTCCACCGTGTCTCGCCACGACTCCGCCTCGACGTCCTGCAACCAGCACAGACAAGAAACACATCAAATAGCACCGCTCGATACATGAAAGCGTAAATAGAGACCAAACATGTCGAATCATCAGAATATGCATCCTAAACCCATACGACCAAGTTTGACCAAGTCCGATCGAGCCCGTTACACCACACAACGTCTTGGTCCAAACCAACCAACTCAAACTCGACTTTCCTAAACCGATGTCAATTACTCATCATACACAACGAGATGACCTCCACATGGTCGCTCAATCTCCCCCTTGATGAGTATATTGACAAACCCAGAAAAAGCATGAAGTTGAGTTTGAAGAGTCCAACATGGTCCAAAGAAAGAATTGAAACTCATGACCATATCGACAGAAGGAATACTAGAGCAAGAAAGAAAGAGCAAATTATTCTCCAAAGCTCTAGAAAGATTCCCAAAGAATTTTTCTCCAATATTCTCCCCCTTTTGGCAATAAACACATCAAGATACAAAAGAGAGAATATATCATGAGAATGGATAAAATGGCTGAAGTTTGTTTATTCTAAACATTTAGAGCCATGAGAATTATCCAAACTGACCATAATAGATTACATCAAGACATAACATACAAGTATGCTATCAAGATCATGACTATGTATGTAAAGAGAAGCTAAGCCAAATAAGGTATAATCTGAATATTAGTTGAAGTGCTTAGCAAGTCAAGTCAAATATGATTTTAGTCTAGCTAGAGGTATCCATGAATGATGCAGGCCATGTCAATAAGCTAAATGGATCTGAGAAGCTAGTATTGAGTCAACTAGAGTGCTACTAGTTCAAGAATGATACATTTGTTTTGAGTACTTGATTCTTGTAATAATTTAAGCAAATTGAGCACAAATGACATATTTTCTTTTGAAATTTTATGATTGTTTTCAACCAGATTTTTCTCATGTGCTAGATCTCAAGCCTTATGCGACTACTCCAAGCAAGAAGCTTAAGAAGATAGTCTAGGTCATCCAAAACTCCCCCTGAGTTCATGCCTAGTGCAATGGCAATCCGTCTCATGAGAAAGAATTGGTGAGATCAGTTTTTCGCACAAAAGAGATCTTTTTGCTTTTAACGGATTGTACTAACTTATGTGTCATCAAGAAACTAATATAGCTCAATCTATCGCTCAACAAGGATTCAAGACTCAACTCAGCCTATTTGACATGGCATGAATCATAAGAAGATAACTAAAAGCTGACTAGTCTCAAATATTAGCATGACATGAATTAGGTCAAATTGAGCATTTTAATCAACCTATCATGGCAAAGACTTGACTACACATATAAGGTCATGATCTATTTAGCAATGAAGCACAAATCATGGCAAGATGTAATATAAAAGAAAACATGTCATGAATGGATAATAGTAAAGGCTCCATGTAGCTAAATTACGATGCAAATGCAGAAAATCCAGCTCCCCCTTAACATGTGATGCAACATTTAGTTCAAGTTGAGTTATGTCAATTTTAAGCTCCAGAAACTCCCAACTGAACTCCCCCTGAACCAAAGCAATAGAATGAGAAGCTGGCAAATAAAACAAGAAGGGCGGTCCTTAAAGCATAGACAAGATATAGAGATAATTATGGCTTAGACTGACTCTCATCTACCCCAAATGACTCTAGGACTAATAGTCCGGTAATCTACCTCACTAGGGAGCAAACACGTACCCTGTCTACCCAAGGGTGGCCCGACCCCTGTTAGAACCTAAAAGCAGTGAGTGGGCTCAACCTAATGAGAGAAGAGAAGCGGCTAATAGAGCAAGACCCTAGAATCACAAGATAAGAGTAAGAAATCTAAACAACTCAGCAAGAGAACCACTCTAACCTATGCTAGAAGGACTAAACCCAATGCACCCACAGATGCAATGCAACAGTAGGAAGACAGAAGCATAAATAATATAGTAAACCAGTAAAGCACAAGCTCCCCATCACAACAGTCCATAAGGACAAATCACCCCAAGCTCTCCCCGCAGAGCTGAAAACCTCGTGCTATCCAAAGGCTTGGTGAAGATATCAGCCAACTGGTGGTCACTCTCCACAAACTGGAGCACGATGTCACCCTTCTCTACATGGTCTCGAAGAAAGTGATATCTGATATCGATGTGCTTGGTCCGAGAATGCTGCACTGGGTTCTTAGCAATGCTAATCGCAGACGTGTTATCGCAAAAGAGCGGAACACGGTCGATACCTAACCCAAAGTCTTGCAGAGTCGAGACCATCCAGCACACAGCTACTGACAACTAGGCTGCGACAACGTACTCGGCCTCTGCAGTGGATCATGCACCGGATCGCTTCCTCGAAGACCGAGAAACGAGAGAAGTGCCAATGAACTGGCAGGTGCCCGAAGTGCTCTTCCTATCTATCCTACAGCCGGCAAAGTCTGCATCCGAAAAGGCTCTAAGGGATAGACAGGACGAGGAAGAGTACCAGATACCATAGTCAATGGTAGCTCGAAGGTACCGAAAGATGCGCTTCACCGCCTGGCGGTGAGACACGCGAGGAGAAGCCTGAAACCGAGCACATAGACACACGGAAAAGTGTATGTCCGGTCTCGACGCAGTGAGGTACAAGAGAGAGCCAATCATACTCCTGAACTCCTTTTGATCAACTGGCTCGCCGTCCTCATCTGGGTCAAGTAGGTCAGAGAAGCCATCGGAGTTGACACCGCTTTCCATCACTCATGTCGAGCGTCTCAGGAGGTCACGAGTGTACTTGCCTTGATGCAAGAAGGTACCCTCCCGAGTCTGCTTGATCTGGAAGCCAAGGAAGAAAGTCAACTCACCCATCATGCTCATCTCAAACTTGGTGCTCATGACATCCGAGAACTGTGAAACTAGAGCATGAGAAGAGCCGCCAAAGATAATGTCATCGACATAAATTTGGGCGAGCAGGAGGTCATTGACAAGCCGACGAATGAACAAGGTCTTGTCAACTTTACCCATCTCGAAATCATGTCTCAATAGATATGACTTAAGCCTCTCATACCAAGCTCTAGGGGCTTGCTTAAGTCCATACAACGCTTTGGAAAGCTTGAAGACATGATTAGGGTATTTGGGTTTCTCGAAACCTGGAGGCTGTCTCACATAGACTTCTTCCTCAATAAAGCCATTGAGAAAGGCACTCTTGACATCCATCCGGTAGAGCTTGAAACCCTTAGAAGTCGCAAAGGCAAGCGAATTCTAATGGCCTCAAGTCTAGCTACAGGGGCAAAGGTCTCCTCGAAATCCAGACCCTCAACCTGTGAGTACCCTTGAGCAACCAATCTAGCCTTGTTTCGAATGACTACCCCATCCTCACTTTGCTTGTTCTTGAATACCCATTTGGTCCCAATGATATTGTGACCTCGAGGGGGCTCAACAAGCGTCCAGACCTTGTTTCTCTCGAAACTCTCTAGCTCCTCATGCATGGCATTGACCCAAGACTCGTCAGATAGAGCATGACAAATGTCTTTGGGCTCGAAGGAGGCAACAAAGGCAGAATGAAGACAAAAGAGTGACATGCCAGATTTTGAGCGAGTAACTCGCTCAAAAAGGTCTCCAATGATCTGCTCTGAAGGATGAGATTTTTGGATATGTCTGGGAGGTCCAGGATGAGATGAAGAAGTGGCCTCTACCTCGTGAGCTGACGAGGTAGGAACAGAGCCACTAGCTCCAGAAGAGGCAGAAGGCATGGGCTGATCACCTTGAGGTGCGGTGGAACAAGGCACCTCAAGGGGTGGATGAGGGACTGGATCAGGTAAACAACCCTCGTCTCCATCGTCCTCATCATCCACGAAGATGGTCTCGGACTGCTCTAAAGAACCTGAGATGTCGGGCCTAGTCCCCGGACTAGCCTCATCAGAAGTCACCTCGCAGGTTTCTACCATTTTACTAGACTCGCAGTTCCAGACCCTATAGGCCCGCGAAGAAGTCGAGTAGCCTAGAAAGAGTCTATCACAAGAACTTGACTCGAACTTATCTAGGTTCCCGGACTTCAGAATAAAGCACTTGCAACCAAACACACAAAAATGAGGAACACTGGGCTTTCGCCCATATCTCAACTCGTAAGAGGTGCGGTGCAAGTGTGCCCTGAGAAAAACTCTGTTCGAAACATGGCACGCGGTGGCTATAGCCTCAGCCCAAAACTTCCGCGGTGTAGAGTATTCATCGAGCATCGTCCTGGCCATCTCGACCAAGGTACGGTTCTTTCTCTCCACGACGCCATTCTGCTGTGGGACGTGTAGAGAGGAGAACTGGTGCTCTACACCTGTCTCACCGTAGAAACTCTCAAAGTAGGAATTCTTGAACTCCGTGCCATTGTCACTGCGGATAGCTCGCAAAGCACCTGGAAGCTCAACAGAAAGCCTACCGAAAAGACCTCGGAAAAGTGAAAATGTCTCATCCTTCGAGGCTAAGAAAAACACCCAAGAGTACCTCGAATAGTCATCGACCACGACGAGAACATACCACTTCCCTCCTGCTGACTGCACTCGAGATGGTCCAACTGTGTCCATGTGGAGCAGCTGTCCTGGTGCATCGGTCATAGTAACTGTGACCGAAGGATGAGAAGCGGCAACCATCTTCCCGTGCCGGCATGGAGCGCAAACAAGATCTTTGACCATTTTGAGTTTCGGCAGACCACGAATGAGATCGTGGCCGCTAACTCGGGTCAAGTGGTCAAATCCAATATGACCAAGTCTCCTATGCCAGAAAGAGAGGTCGCAGGACTCAGAAGCAACCAAACACCGGAGAGGATCACCAGAAGACTCAGAAAAATCAGCACGAAAGATCCTCCCAAAATGAGAAATCCCGCAAAGCAGACTACTCGAAAAATCAAGAATTTTGCAATTGTTTTTCTTAAAGCTCACCTCAAATTATACTGCAGCTTACTAACCAAGGCAACATCTTTTAAAATAAAAGAATCATTAATGCACATTATACCTTTGGCGATGACGCGCCCAGATGAAGCATCTCCGAAGGTGATCGTCTCATCACCTGGAGCACGGGCAAGGGAAGAAAACCAACGGGAATCTCCGGTCATGTGTCGTGAACACCCGGAGTCTACGAGCCAAACCTTTCCCTTCCCTGCCCGGCGAACCTGAGTCAAACAGAGAATAAAGTCTCAGTACTGGGATAAATCAAGAGTGATTTTGGCACCCAATACTGAGTAACACGTCGAGCAGATGAAGTAGTTAAGCACGACTGACATCTATCTACCCTACGCTCTCTGTCACTCAAAGAAGCAGAAGGTCTGTGTGCAGACCTGAAGTTGTTGCTGGGTTCGACTGCTACGGACGAGCGAGTCGGCGCACCGGCAACAGGCTGATCATGCCGCGGGTAGGCATCTCGATGGGGAAAATGACCAGAGGGAGCACGAGGACGAAAAACAGAAGACTCAGAAAAACCAAGTCCTCGGTGCTGCCCAAAGCTACCAACAGTAGCAAGCCTAGACCTCGTGTTGGTCTTAGGTGCACTCAAGGTCTGGGGCTGACCCTGAATACGCCTAAGAGACTCAACACGGTCTCCTCGCGCGATCTTGGCGCGCTTGAAGCAATGGTCAAACAAATGCCCATCCTTCTGACAAAAGGTGCAATAATACTTCGTCTTCTGAGGGGCTGAAGTAGCATGAGATGGCTTCGCTTTCTGAGAGGCCGAAGCTGCAGGTGAAATCACCTTGCTTTCAGAAATCCCTTGGACAAAGCCCGCTTATTTAAATTGAACTTTCTTGTTCTTGGGCTTGACCTCAATCACACCTGCGGCTACGGGTCTGAGCACGACAGGTGGATGCTTCCTCACATCCTTACGGAAATCATATCCTTGACCCTGATTGAACTTGCAAATCTTTGATTGGTCTAGAATAAGATTGAGCTTCTTCTTGCCTCCTACAAATTTCTCGAGAGTGTTCATAAGGTACTGACACTCCCGAAAGAGAGGTGCAAGAGGAGCAAGGAGGAGAAGAAATAGCAGAAGGTAAGGGAGGAGAAGAACAACCAACAGCAGAGAGAAGACTGGCTTGTGCACGCACAGCCGACTTAGAAGGGACAGTCCTACTGCTAGCAGGTTGGTTCGCGTCGCTAGGCGTCTCTACCTTACCCGGGGGCTTCTCCCCCTTCTCCACAACCACACTACAAGCATAAGGTGGCTTCTCTAGTAGGTCCTTAGTTAGCTTCACACATTTCTCATCCAATGCAATCAAGTTAGATTTTAGTTTGTTACAACTAATGCATGGTGAGCTAACAGGGTCCTTAGAAGCAAACTGAGCCAACTTCCTATCATGATCAATCATACCTTGAAACTGTTTGGAGACAGCTTCAAGTTCAGCAGTTAATTTAGGACAGTTCAAGCATGAATCAATTGGCTCAAGTAAAGAGGCTTGTAGTTCAGCAATTTTATGATCTGACCGTTTTAAGTTCATCTTCAAGTTATTGCAGTTTTTACAAGACTCGGGCAGATCAAGAAGCATGGCATAAGGTCCTCTAGTAGCAATGTCCTTAACCTCACATGAGGTGGGAGAGGTAGTCTCATCAGTAGTAAGAAGGGTAACAGTCATCCTACTTAACTCTAACTCAGCAAGTAGACTAACATTCTCCACCTTAATCTCATCAAGCTCAGAGGACAGACTAGCATGAGAGGTCCTTAGTTTCTCCATGTCTCCAAACAAGGCACATCATGTATCACAGTCGTCACGGGAGGGAGCAGATATAAGTGAAGTAAGCTCCCGTGACAATCTATCTACTTCCTTCTCCAACTCGCTACATCTAGCTTTAGATCTAGCATGAAATCCTCCTAACTTAAGAAAAGCTTCATTTAGTTGGTCATAGGAGGGACATACCTCGTCGGAGTCGGAGTAGAGGTCGCTGTCGCTGATCTCGCCCTCGAGGGCCATGAAGCACATGCCGGAGAAGTCATCGCCGCTCTTGGGATCTTGGTCAACCGTCCCGTCGTCGTCGCTCCATCCCTCCACCTCGCTGAGGTCGAGGTCGTCGAAGGCGGCGAGGACGCGGTGGAAGAGCTTCTTAGCCTTCCCAAAGTCGCGGAACGTCTTCTTGCCTTGCGTCTGAGCTGGAGGCTTCTTATTGCGGTTCTTGTCGGAGTAGTCGTTCTTGCCCGAACTGCCGTAGTCTCCTTTGCCCTTCCCCAGCTTGGGACAGTTTGCTCGAATGTGGTTGGGGCCACCACACTCAAAGCGAATCACTGGTCCTCTTTTTTTTTCGTCCCTCCTCCTCTTGTAAGCATGGGAGAACTTCCGAGCTAGGAGGGCCAGTTGATCATCCTCTAGCTGCTCTAACTGATCATCAGTTACGTCACAGAGAGCAGCTAGGGAGAACCCGCAAAGAGAATCGTGAGAAGAACCGGCCGGGTGGGATCGGTGACTAGTGCCATCGACTGAGACGTCGACCGACGAGAGACTATGTCAATCTCGTGAGTCTTGAGGCGTGAGTAAAGCGCGTCAAGAGTCAGGGTAGAGAGGTCCGTGGTGTCCTTGATGGTAGTCACCTTCATCTCCCAAACCCGAAGATCGAGTGCAGAAAGAATTTGTCGAGCGTTATCCGAGTCGGAGTATGTGAGACCGACGGCTCGGAGGTTGCTCAAAATCTTGTGAAAGCGAGAAAAGCACTCGTCAACGGACTCACCAACAAGCATCTCGAATTTGCTTGTATTCACACTTGAATCGGGTCTTGTCGCACCGTCTTTATTTGGGTGGTGCCCTCATGGTAAGCATTGAGGTCACCCAAATATCGAAGGCCGACGTCCGGTGAGAGATGCGATCAAATTAAACGCTCAATCCCTGAATGATGATGTTCCTCGCCCTTGCGTTTGCCTCAACATCAGCCATATTCCCGGCATTGATGTTCTCATCGGTGGGAACAACAAACTGGACTTTGACCTTTCGCCAGATGGCGTAGCCCTGAGCTTAGATGTAGGTCTCCATCCGACTCTTCCAGAATGGAAAATCCATCCCATCGAAGATCGGGGGCTTGGTCGAGTACTTGTCCGTCGCCATGGCTCTTGAGACCGGTTAAAGATCTATCAAGAAGAGCTAACCGGCTCTGATACAAATTGTAGGACCGAAATGGCGACAGAGGGGGTTGAATGTCGTTCTCTTTAAAATCGCCCCCGAGAATTCGGAAAATTAATTCTGCTGAAAACTGGAACGCATGCAATACTAATAAATTCAGCGTAAATCAGAGAGTAATCAGTAAAAATTTCAGCTGAAAATATTGCTGTTTGATCTGCATGCAAAAAGATCAAAAATCAGCAAAAGAATGAAAAAAGAAAATGCTAAAAGGAGAAGCTCACTACTGGACGCTGCTGCACAAAATGTTTAGTGCCTCCATTGCAAATCTTCACCAAGGATCATGAAGTTGCTGTAGAAACAGAAGGACCACCAACAAAACAAAAGCACTCAAGCAGAAGGAAAAGAACTGACTACAATCGGCATCACTAGAAATGAAGAAAATTTGAGATACTCATTAACTTGCCAAAGAGACTGCAGACTAACTTTTTGAAGACTGAAAACAGCAGGGAGACAACAATAAACACGAGTTTTACTGTTGAACCGAGAGACTGAGAAAATAGAAAGCAAATGCTGAGTAAATTATCGGCGCTTCTTTCAGACCAAATAAAACTGCTACTACTCAAGACTTTCAACACAGAGAAGAGGAAGAAGATCAAGGAGAGAAAACACAACATCTCAGCAGAACAGAAACAGCGGCAATAGATCTTCACAAGAAAGAACCTCATAGCTGAAAAACACAAGTTTCTCAAGAATAGCAGAGAGATGGATGACTACAGATGAGTCCCCATACGCATGGACATTAGAACAAGAAGAATGATTACAAGTCACTCAATACATCCTCTCCCTCTCAATCCTCAATAACACCAAGAGCCTCACATGCTTCTTGGGAGGAGCACAACCCACACAAAGGGATGAATGAGCTCTCAAGTGTCCTAAGGGGTATGCAGCCCCCAACCTCTATTTATAGCCCTTGGCTAACGGGTCTTCAACCCGTTACGCCGGCTAAACCCGAACAGAGCCGTCTCCCGCTTGTGCAGTCTTGCGAAATTCTTGTTTCGCCCCTCCTGCACCTTCCTGGAAGCTTGCGCGCTCCTTGCCTCGCACGCCTCGCAACCACCTCGAGTCCACGTCGTCTTCGACACATCCCGACTGTTCTGACCTCAGCGCCACCTGCGCCTAGTCCGGTCCACCGTGTCTCGCCACGACTCCGCCTCGACGTCCTGCAACCAGCACAGACAAGAAACACATCAAATAGCACCGCTCGATACATGAAAGCGTAAATAGAGACCAAACCTGTCGAGTCATCAGAATATGCATCCTAAACCCATACGACCAAGTTTGACCAAGTCCGACCGAGCCCGTTACACCACGCAACATCTTGGTCCAAACCAACCAACTCAAACTCGACTTTCCTAAACCGATGTCAATTACTCATCATACACAACGAGATGACCTCCACATGGTCTCTCACTAGTAGACAGTAGAAACTCAACTGCACCGACAAGGCCTCTATGCATAGGCCCTCTCGCCCCTGATGCAGCGCGCGAGCTGGATGTCCTTGACACCCGCCATCGCCGGTGCTGTATTGGTAGCTAACTTCTTCCGCGGCGCCTTGCTGCCCGTAGACTTGCGTGCCATCTACTTCGTAAGAGCCATTAGGGTCGGGGTCAAGGAGGAGGACGGTGAGGAGGCTAGAGAGATTTTGAGTGTGGTAGAGGATAGGTTTGGGCGAGTATGTATAGGGGAGGGAGATGAGGGAGTGGGAAAATTTTTGGCGGAATGGGTGCGGCGATGAAGATGTGGAGCTATAATCCGTGTGGTGGGGTTGGTGGGTTTCTATTAGCAAGGATTAGGTTGGGAAGAAACGACGGGCATAGCGATCAGGGATACATAATTATCACAGATGGTTTGAACCACAAACCATCTATGATACATAATTATTATAGATGGTTTGAACCATAAATCGTTTGTAATACATAATTATCACATATGTTTTGAACCACAAACCATCTATGATACATAATTATCGAAGACAATATATGTATATACTGGTGCAATGCAAACAGCTAGTCTCAAAAGATAAAATAGCAAAGTTATATATGACATATATATACTCACTTGAAAGGTTTCGATAAGATCTACAACTTTACAGTTGAGGCGAACCCCAAATTCCGAATGGAAGATCGATGATTTTGGCAAAAATAGAAACCAAAAACTTGTGACACAAATTTGAGGCTAAATATGGCCATTTTTTGGGGATCTTAGATGGTGATTGGTGCAAGCGGGTCAATTGTTTGGATCAAGCTCATCGTTAGCTTTCCAATGAGTATAAGAATGTTGAAAACGAACACCGTATGCAAAAGTTATGCCCGTTTTACTAAGGGTATCTCGGAACGGAATCCTACTCGGCCTCAGGCGGGAAATTATGAAATTTTAGAGGATTGCAAGGCGAGACACATATCACAGATGGTTTTAATACAAACCGTCTGTGATAACTTTATTAATACAAACTGTCTGTGAAGTATCACAGACGGTTTAAATAAAAACCGTCTGTGATGTATGCTGACATCACAGACAATTTTTAATCCTAACCGTCTATGATAATATCACAGACAGTTTGAAGCAAAAACCGTCTGTGATAAGTACAGACATTACAGACAGTTTTTATTTTAAAGCGTCTATGATATTATCATAGAAGGTTTAGAATAAAAACCTTTCGTGGTAACTTTATCACTAATGGTTTGTGTTTAAACGTCTATGATGAGGCATCTAGGATGGCCCTTTTTGTAGTAGTGCACTATCGAAGGACTAACACCGACCAACTTGCACGCGGAAAGATGAAGAGGGGTAAGGTCAAGTGGCCCAAGGCAACGCCTCCAAGGAGGGAACGACGCCGAAGGCGTTGCCGTCGCCCAATCCGGTAGAACCGAACATGAGATTTTCATCTCGGCACACCATCGCCTGCAGCTGTGACCCCGACGTCCCATCGAACTCCAATGAACCCCGGCGCTCGTCCCGCGTGCTTGCCCACACTGACATCATCGACTGCCAAAGCCAGATCAGCGGCCGTTACTTGGCTTTGGCGGCGGTGGCGCCTGTGCCGGTCGACGCCATTTTGCTCGCACGCACCGACGGCAGCACCGCCTATAGCTCAACACCAATGTCGGCCGCCGCCGTCTTGCTCGCACGCGCCGAATCATGCGCCCGCCTGAATCGTGAAGAAGAAGAGTTTGCACGCTCGTAGGGTGCGGCGACAACGACGACGATGGTGCGAAAGTCAGCGACATGCAGACGTAGGAGAGCGCGATCACGAATCCGGCTCGGAGATGGCTAGATCCGGCCGCCTCCGTCTCCCTCCGCCTTAGAACCAACCGCCGGCCTAGCCAGGTCCGCCAGGAAGCAGGCAGATCCGGTCTACAATGGCAACTCAAGCGGCTGCGGGACGACGACGTGCAAAGGAGGACGGTAGAAGAAGAAGGCCCCCGCCAAGCCCCGACCCAGAGACGGCCAGATCCGGCCAACTCCAGCTCCCCCCGCGTCGCCTCCGCCCGCCGGGTCTCTAATCTCGACCAGATTCGCCATGGAGGCGGGCAAATTTGGCCCAAGCCGCCTGCTCAAATGGCTGCAGGAGACTCCTTCAACCACCTCCAGCTACCCCCCGCGTTGCCTCCAACCACCGGCTTCACGGCGCCACTCCAATCCCGGCCAGATCTACCAAGGGGACAGGCAGATCTGACCTACACCGCCAGTGTGAGCTGCTACTGGAGGCCCACCGCCACCGCCGCTCGTCGGCGGTGGCAGCAAGGGGAGAAACGTGGCGACGAGGGGGCTCTTCTTTGGGTGGCGAAGTCACCTCGTGAGTCGCCTGAGAGCAGCTCAGGGGTATGGGGGGAGCTAGCAAGAATGACGCACGAGGCTATATGCAGTTGGATTGACCTGAACTGAGATCCAGGGCCCAATCTTAGACAGCTTGCTCATGATCAGTAGTTGTTCATCTCAGAATGCAGTGATCAAATTTGTGATGTCCGTCTCCATAACCAGACTTGTAACTCCTCGTGCTTTAGCAGTAACAAAAATGTGTCATAAATTGATCTTGTTACTGCGACCAACCTTTGGCCCTCCTCCTCAAGTATGCGTAGCTCACTGAACAACGTGAGATGTGTCCTAACAATACTTAAGAGCCAGACTAGCTCAAAACACACCCCCTCCATCTTCCCCATAGTTCTATATATTGGCTCTTCTCTTCTTCATCAGAACCCATATGAGCAGCCTTCTGCAATCTCTGTTTTTTTTCTTTGCCAATTTCTTCCAAGAGGCAGTGTATCCATCTCGTGCTACAACGTATGATGCAGATATTGAAACGCCAAAAGGGAGATCCAGTACAGGTTGCTGCAATGTTTCCATATGCTGGCCTGCTGCACATCTAAGATGGAACGCAGAACTATATAATTCGAACTTGAACTATGTTCATGTGCTTTATCAGCACCAGTAATTTTGGCATGGAAGGCATTGGGAAATGACTCGATATCCAGCACAATCCAGCATGGACTCTGAGATCCAAGGGAAGAGGTATGGGATGACCAGATCGATCAATCGTATCAGGTGGCGGAGTCTGCCTGAACATGAAATTGTAGATCTGCCGAGCTGCTTGCATAACGACCATCGGTAATCTCCCGGAAACTTCATGAGTAACTACTAAGCTTTCACACGTGGGAATGAATGATAGGTTGTGCCGAACTAGTACGTAGAGTGTCTAGCGTACTTTTTTTATTTTACAGAAAGTAGTGGAAATTGAAATCTAGAAATACACTAGTTCTTTTTTTATATATGCAGTCTCATTTTGATGCAACACTACACTTCCAGATGATCTGTTGTGCAATACAATTTGCTGCCATGCGCACAAATTGCAAATTAATGCTTCTTCAAATACTGTTTCCCTGTTTCGTAGCATAGATATGCGTTGCTTCAATTCGTTCTTGGTTTCTTGACACAACGTCTTACTTAGCAAGAGAGGACACGATCCTGCAGGGCCGGGCAGTTTTAGACAGTTTACTCATCATCAGTAGGTCATCTCCATAAACAGACATGTAACTCCTCGTCCTTTAGCAGTAACAGAAAATGTGCCGTTAATGGATCTATTTACTGCGACCAACCTCTTCTTCTTTATATAGGTTCTTCTCTGCTTCCACTCCTGCATATATCTACAAACAGCTCTGTTGTCGTCTCACTCACTGAGTCACTACATGGCAATCCAATTTCTTTCTAAGAGGGTGTATGTGCACTTCTCAAATAGCTGTATAACCGAAGTCAACAGAGAAAACAAACAAAATGTATTTCGTGTGTTAAACGCAAAAGGTAATATGAGCTTGTTTCTGGTGTTCTATATTGGCTAGCAACATATTGCTACATCCATATGCACATTAAAATATCGAATAAATTGTGTTTACTTCTTTAGGATCATCAATATTTTAGTTTGGGAGGCATCAGGAAAAGGTTGATAGCAGGGGTCGATTGAGATGGACCTAAATCATGTATGGAACGAAGCCCTCTGAAATCATGTGTTGACGAGAAACTGCAAGATTTGACTGCTTTGCTGTCTATTGCCCCTTGGGTGCATACTTCCATTAAAGAACTTGACATGTCACTTCCTTGCTCAGAGCCCTTCTGTGTTATTTTACCAAGTTGAATTGTTTCACTAGCATGCAGAGAAACTGGAGCATTCTTGCTTTAGCTCGACAAGGATAGAAGCCTAAAACGGAAAAACTTTGTGCTACAAGAGTACACTTGTGTACTATGTTCACAAGCGGTAGAGGAAACATTGGAGCATCTTTTCTTCAGATGTCCATTCTCTCAGCAGTTTCGGTCTTACATTTTGCCCAGCTCGACAAGGTGGTCTGTCTGTTCAAATGGCTATTGCTGACATGCGGGTTAAACTTCAGCAATCCTTCTTTATGGAAACAATTATCACTGCATCCTGGAGCATTTGGATCTGCAGATCTGACTATATGAATCCCATTTAATTTGCTGAGAAATTTTCCTCCTCAATTATAAATTCATTTGACCAAGATTTGACTGGAAATTGGGCAAGGAAAATGGTGTAGATATGAGAAAATTGTGCTGAAGATCCCTTAAGCTTGGCAGGAAGTACTACTATGTCACGAAAATAGGAAATTATCTTGGATTATCCCCAAAAGTAGTAGCGGAGTGTTGCTTATGTCCTAAACTTGCACAAGTCATGTAATTAGGTCAATGCATCTTTTTAATTAGAAGGATTGTATTCGATTCAAATTCACTCTTAATCATGATTAATTCTTATTAGGATTTGGGAATAGCGTACCAAGGGATTTTTTTAACAACGGTTTAGTGTAGCAAATTCCAATGGATCAATTAAATAATCTCAGGGAATCTGAAATGAAAAGGACGAAGTAAACAAAACATCTTAGTTGTTCTAACACATAGTTAGCTGAACAACATAATGGGATGTGTAGCTAGCAATATTTACGGTAATGTTATGCACGTAAATTTTTTGTAGTACATGCGCACAACACTTGGTTGAATGGTGTAAATTTAAGGTAGTTGATGTAGATTGTTGTATTTTCCCAATATTTATTACAGCCAAACTCTTTCCCCAGATGCCAGAGTTCTACATATTTGGTTCTTTCTTTCCTCTCCTCCGTCGTTGCATATAAATAGAGCCCTGGCCACCATTTGAGGGGTAGGAGAAATTTGTGATATCTGCACACATATCCGTAGGCTACTATCTTTTACCAGTTTTCATGCTCTTTAGGCTTCGGCGAACCTCTTTAAGATCTTCGAAGCCCTCTTTTTTACTGTTTGCCTTTTTAGTCACAACAAAAGATAATTTATAGATCTTAGGTAGTTGGTATACCTATGTGATCTGTACAGATGTTTAATTAGTGCCCCCTTTAGTCTGCAGGAGTAATTTAGGACTGGGACGTGCTGGGAAATACAAGGTGATGGGGTCAGAATTATCATGGACTGCAACCCGAATCCCGCCGTCACCACAGCAGCAGGCGGCGCCCCTTGTCGGCGCAGTTCACGACGGGGGCGTTCTCGTCGTCGCCGCTTGTCATGGAAGCAGAAGCGGGGATGGACGCACGCGCGCACCACGCTGCTCATCAGTCCATGGCGACGACGCAGGGAGACGGGGTCGAGGTGGGTGGCAGAACTTCGACTCGGCCAGGGCCAGCAGGCGCGAGGCCTTGCTCTTGGCCTCTCCCGCGGCCACGACCGCTCCTGTAGGTGAAGGGTCGTCGGACATAGTTGGGAGTGGTTGTAGCTGTGATGTTTGTTCTATGTGATTTGGGCGGGTTGCTTCGGTGACATGAGACGCTGTAGGTAGAAGACGGCTGGCTGGGCTAGTGGGCTTTAGGAGTTAGGCTGAATTCCAAGGGACACCCAAACAGGAAAATTTTGAATTTGAATTGGTATGAATCAAATTGAAATGCTACCGGAATAGTATTTGGAATTCAATTGAATGAACCAAATTCAATTTCATGGAGCCAAACGAGGTGTTAGGGACAAATGCACTGTAAAGTGGTTTTAAAAATGCGACACAAAAGCGTTGCTTATTGATTCTCAAAGTTAGAACTTGCTGTAGACGAGTTCAAACGATAGTCAATTGAAAAGATAAAATGCCTGCCTTCCATTGATTTCTGGATTTCATTAGGAAGGTAAGATCAGGAGGGAGTAATGGGTACGATACGACGAACTTGTAAGTGGATAGAATATTCTAGATATGGATAAAATAAAACTAAGATTACAATTGTTGTTTTTGATACAGTGTCACTTGTTCAATGATACAGTGTCATTTTGATGCAAAACCTGCTATTCCTCTAAAATGATGTCTCGTACAAAAAAATCTGTTGCTCACTCACGCAAACTTTGAATAAATATATACTTCGAACACCCGTCGCGTTATTAAAATGTGCCTAGATATTGCAGCAAACAAATGTGCAGCCTAGCTCTCATGGTCTCACGTGTTCACAATATTAACAGTGTACCTCCTAATGCTAATATGCTGTAACGGCATATCCAGATGTCACTAGCCTAGCAATGAACACTAGCGTATCATCTGTGAGCATATCTATGCACAATTATAGCAGTGTCTAATTGCTTGTAAAATTTGCTAATTGGTATGGTGTCGGACTAGATTTTACAATCCGGAATTCTCTGCGATTACACCATACTATTCCCTAAATTAGTAGATAGTGGTCACAGATACAGTATTAAACATCAAAATACATATCATGCGGAAGCGTTAATATAATAGTAGACATAGTCATGGGCCGATCGGCCGAAATTAATAAAATGCAGCAGCGGAAACGAAGCACACAGGTGGGGCCCTCAGGACGTGCCCACAGGCAGCCAACTGGGGGTTCGCGACCTAGTTCTTGACACCTTCATCTTTTTCACCTTCATGACCAGTTGTATTGCTAAAGCGTAGCGATCTGACTCCTGATTCTGGATTAATTGAGAGAGCGAGGGTGAGCACAATCCACCGTGCTCCGCGAGCCAATAAACAAGATGCAACTAGATAATATGCATGGCTTATCAAGGAAAGGCTCGAGTTATTTTATTTGTCATAAATTGCTTTTGAAATATGATACATCGAAATTTCCTAAGACTTAGCAGTTTGAAATAAAACATAATGTGTGAAAGCATGCAATAATAATAATAGCGATACAGATTTCATCCACCGTTACATGACTTCTGCACCATATGCTAACCTTTCAGCGTTATAATCGCTTACATTATTACTGGGGCGACACCTAGGGCAACACAAATTAAGGTTTTTCAATACCCTCCACTTTTCCAATTCCACTCACAAAATTTTTGAAATAAAACTATATCTGGTTAAGTTCCCATGTCCGCCCTTGACCGTGGGCACGACTATTCAAATAGTTTTGACTCTGAAGAGTTTGTACACTTTCACAACAAGAGACAATCCGCTCGTTGCTTCGCATGATTCCTTAGTCATGTGGTTGAGTAGACCATCACAATAACTTTTCAAAATATATGGTCCCTTTTGTTATCTCACCCTGTAGGCTGCTCCCACTTGCGGTGGATCCCATATGTTGCACGGGATGTTCACCACAGATACTAGCATATTCGGACTCCACTCTCTACAACGTTAGTACAATACCCACTCCTTTCCACTACCGGTGAGATGAGTTTGGGGGTTCGATAGTTTTACTTAGCCAAATTGCAATTTGCAGACTTGTGGTTATACTGTTTTACATAGGAGGTCATGACAAGATTTAGTCCTTAGTGGTATCTAGGTGGTTCTACCACAATCCACACACCGTGCTTCTACTGCACCACATACCTGCCTCCATACCATCCGTCCAGATAATTTAAGCAAGTTAGGGTTTTGGGAACATAAAATAATCATATCAAAATATACTAGTCATTTCCACCCTGACTTCCCAAATTAATTTCTCATGATTAAAAGTGATGCTTGGAGCATTTTGATGCCCCGAATACCTAAGCAGTACTAAGCATGACGTATAATTAAGAACTTATTTTTGAAAGTTTTACCATTATAATCTTGCTAGGGTGTCAAGGTTCAAATATTCAATGTTCCAAAGGAGATATAATACTAACAAGTTAAATAATGGGCATATAACTAGAATCTTAAAACAAATATATATTTGCATATGAAATAATATCATGCAATTTGATAGGTTAAACAAAAGTAATTTGCAGAAAATGCAGGTTAAATATGATCAAAGTATTGACTTGTCTTGATAACAGTTGGCTTGGTTTTAATCGTCGAGGGTTGCTTCGGCCTCAGCTACTTCCTCTTGGGCCTTGTACGCTATTTTTACGTTGCGCGAAAATTTGGATAAAAATCAGTAAACCGAACAAATTCTCACCAAAAATTCAAATGTGCTTCAAAAATTATGGTTTTGGTTCCATTGGATATATATTTAATTTAGATGAATTTAGAAATTTGTTTCTTTCAATTTGGAGTTACAATAAATAAGTTATGCCCTTTTGAAGTTCTCATATTAAATAAATCCGAAAATAAATAAAAATATGATAGGTGGGACCGGTTCGGTTTTAATTAAAGGGGCATGGCCAACATGCCAATGAGTGGTTTAGTGGTCTTCTAGAAAGCAGTCCGGTGTTGTACAGTCCACCGCAGAGGCCAAGTATGTTGCTGCCGCCAGCTGCTACGGGACTTTGGGTTAGTCATAGACAGTGTTCCACTTTTTTGTGATAAGACTTCTGCCATTAATATTGCTAAGAACCCAGTGCAGCATTCTCGGGCCAAAAATATTGATATCAGATTCCATTTCCTTAGAGACCATGTAGAGAAGGGTGACATAGTGCTCCAGTTTATGGAGAGTGACCACCAGTTGGCTGATATCTTTACCAAGCCTTTGGATAGCTCTAGGTTTTCAGCCTTGCGGGGAGAGCTTGGGGTGGTTTGTCCTTATGGACTGCTGTGAGGGGGAGCTTTGTGCTTCATGGTTTATCCTATTTATTATGCTCTTGCTCCTTTCTGTTGCATTTCATGGGGATGCATTTGGGTTAGTCGTTCTAGCATAGGCTAGAGTGGTTGTCTTGCATAGCTGCTTAGATTGTTTTCTCTCATCTTGTTTCTCTAGGTTGCTGCTTCTAGTTGCTTCTCTTCTCACTAGGTTGAGTTTACTCACTTCTTGCGATCTAGCGAGGGTCAGGCCACCCTCGGGTAGACAGGGAACGTGTTTACTCCCTAGTGTGTTAGCAGACCAACTTTTAGTCCTAGATTCATATGGGGTAGATGAGAGCCAGTCTGAGCCATAGTATTCTCTATATCTTATCTATACCTTAAGGACTGGCTTTCGATTTCTTTGCCAGTTTTTTGTATTTGTTGCTTTGGTTCAGGGGAGTACATTTGGGATTTTCTGGATCTTATTGTTGATATACCTCTACTTGAACTAAAAGTGTTTCACATGTTAAATGAGAGCTAGATTTTCTTGCATTTCATTCTGCATTGTAATATAACTGCATGGAGCCCTGATAATTATCCTGTTATGACATGTTTACGATGCATTAGATCTTGCCATGATATGTGCTTATTTGCTAGATTTATCATGACTTTATATATGTAGATTAGTCTTTGCCATGATAACTTGATTAAAAATGCACAACTTGAATTAATTCATGTCATGATAGCTCATGAGACTAGTCTATCTTTAGTTATCCTCTTATGATTCACGTCATGTCAAATAGACTGAGTTGAGTCTTGAATCTTCATTGAGCCTTAGAGTGAGCTATGCTAGTTCTTTTATGAAGCATGAGTTAGTTTTTAACTCGTTGTTCTTGAACTAAATTCAACATAAGCAAAAATGATCTCTTTTGTGCGAAAAAAACTGATCTCACCAATTCTTTCTCATGAGACTGCTTGCCATTGCACTCGGCATGAACTTAGGGGGAGTTTTGGATGACCAAGATCACTTCCTCAAGCTTCTAGCTTGGAATGGTCGCATAAGGCTTGAGATCTAGCACATGACTTAACAAAAATCTGGTTGAGAACAACTACAAATTTATGAAAGGAAAAACAAGTCAATTATGCTAAATTTGCTTCATTACAAAATGACCAAGTACTTGAACAAATATTTTCATTCTTGAACTTGTAGCACTCTAAGTTGGCTCAATTCTAGCTTCTTGGTTCCACTTAGAATGATTGACATGACTTGCATCATCTTTGGATACCGTTAGCTAGATTATAATCTTGGATAACTTGACATGCTAAGAAATTCGATCAAATTTCAGATTTTGACTTATTTGGCTTAACTTGTCTATACATACATTGTCATGATTTAGATAGCATTCTATAGTGTTATGGCTTGGTGTAATACTTCAAAAGTCCTTTGGATAATCTTAATGGCTCTAAATGCTTAGATTGAATAAATTTCAGCCATCTCATCCAAAGCATGACTTATTTTCCTCCTTACATTCTTGATGGTATTATTGCCAAAAAGGGGAGAATAATGAAGAAAAAGATAGTTCATGTGAGATTTTCTAGAGCTTTTGAGGAAAACTTGCTCTTTCTGTTTTCGCTCTAGTATTCTCATTTGTCAACATGGTCATAAGCCTCTTTGCATTTCTTTGGACCATGGTTGACTTTCAAACTCAAATTTATATGCTTTTTTGTGTTTGTCAATATACTCATCAAAGGGGAGATTGAGAGACCATGTGAAAGGTGCTCCCATGTTTGTGATGAGTAATTGACTTGTGTTCTGAAAATTCTGGTTCTGCTGTCACCAGATTTCTTCTTGCGGTACTACCGCTGTTTACACGGCGGTACTACCGCTCGGCGGTACTACCGCTTTGGGGAGCGTTACTACCGCTTGTGCGCAGACCAGTGTTGTGTCTTCCGTTAAGCGCATAAAGTTTGAGTTTGATTTATGTGGTTCGTACGTGAGTGTGCGACTAGTACAAATGTTAATTATATTATCTCGAGTGGTGCTATGTGATGTGTTTTCTTGTCTGTGATGGCTGCAGGACATCGAGGTGGGGTCGTGGCGAGGCACGGGATGACCGGACTAGGCACAGGTGGTGCTGAGATCGGAGCGGTCGGGATGTGTTGAAGACGGCGTGGACTCGAAGTGGTTGCCAGGCGTGCACAGCAAGGAACGAGGAAGATTCCTGGAAGGTGCAGTAGGGGCATTTTGGGAAAAGTGCAAGACTGCAAAAGCGGAAGCGGATTCGGTTCTAGTTAGTGGATAAAGCAATAGAGTTGTTGGCACTAATGGGTAAAGTGTGTTTGTGAACCTATTAGTGGACACTATAAAAGGATAGGGAGAGGCATGAGGACAAAGTGAGAGTTCGGGTTTCTTTTCTCTCCATGTGTTGCGTGAGTCTTTCTCTTTTCCTTTTGGGTTGTTGAGGAGTTGGTGGGAGAGAGGACAGAAATCTGTTGCTTCTTGTCTCCCCTGTGTGTATGTTCTTGTGTTCTTGATTTTCTTCCGAATGTACATGCGTATGGGGACGTATCTTGGAATGAATTGGTTGTAGCAACTCTTGTGATCATTCATCTCTTTTAGTCTATTTGAAAAATCGTGGTTTGAGATGATTTTGAGTTGCTCGGTTCGTTCTCTGTTCTTCTTGGCCCTTCTCATTTCTTGCATCTTTTGGTGATTTCTTGATTGTCTAGTTGTTGTTTGTTGATGCTATGAACTAGGGAGATTATCAAGATCACCTGAGCATCCCATTTTCAAAATCGGAAGGAAGAATCATCAAGTCTCCTTTTCCCCAAATCGGGCACAGTTCTTGGCCATGTTCTTCGGTTTTCTATGGTTAAGAGGCAGAGCACAAGTGCCATCTTGATTTTCTTGTGGAATCTTGAAATTGGTTCTTGGCTTATTCTTTTGAGATTGGTCCTTTGCTATCCTCAAAGTTTCCTAAGCCAATAATCTAAGAATCTTCCAAATTTCGAATTTTGGTCACTCCTGCTGAGTTTTTCCCAAGAAATCCGATTTTCCTATGATTGTTTGATCTTTGTCTGCAATTTCTTCTCAATGTGGTTAATATGCTGTTTAGGATGATGTCATGTTCAAATTGACCCGAGAAGAGCAGCAAATCATGAGTATTTTGGATTTTGACCAGATTCTGCGCGTGCTGTTCTTCGGTCTGTAGCGTGCGGTACTACCGCGTTTTTTAACGTCGGTACTACCGCTCTCTAGTACTACCGCTTGCGGTCAGACCAGCGCTGACTCAGCGACTGAGTTCATCAGCGGTACTGCCGCTCAGCTCGCCGGTACTACCGTTAAGCGGTACTACCGCTTCTCACAGCGGTACTACCGCTTGTTGGCAGAACAACCCAGAATCTGTTTTTCTCTCTGGATTTGTTTCATTCTCTTATCTGTGATTTCAGTGAGTACTCTTCTACTGTGTGGATACTTGAGGGAAGGATTTTATTTTTGAAGGCACCATTCACCCCCCTCTGTTGCCATTTCGGTCCTACAATTAGTATCAGAGCCGGTTAGCTCTTCCTCGTAGATCTTAACTGGTCTCTAGAGCCATGGAAACAGACAAGTATTCCACTAAGCCTCCGATCTTCGATGGGATTGACTATCCCTTCTGGAAGAGTCGGATGGAGACCTACATCCAGGCTCAGGGCTACGCCATCTGGCGGAAAGTCAAAGTCCGGTATGCTGTTCCTGCCGATGAGAACATCAATACCGGAAACATGGCTGATGTTGAGGCAAATGCAAAGGCAAGGAACATCATAACCCAAGGTCTAAGCAGAAGCGAATTTGATCGCATCTCTCATTTGACGTCGGCCTTTGACATCTGGGTGACCCTCGATACATACCATGAGGGCACCACCTAGATCAAGACGATACGACAGGGCCAGTTCAAGTGAGATTATAACAAGTTTAAAATGCTCGTTGGAGAGTCCCTGGATGAGTGTTTTGCGTGATTTCACAAAATTCTGAGCAACCTCCGAGCGGTCGGTCTCACGTACTCCGACTCGGACAACACTCGACAGATGTTGTCTGCTCTTGATTTGCGTGTTTGGGAGATGAAGGTGACCACGATTAAAGACACGACCAACCTCTCGACCCTGACTCTTGACGCGTTGTACTCACGCCTCAAGACTCACAAGATTGACATAGTCTCTCGTAGGTCGAAGTTGCAGTCGATGGCCTTAGTCACCGATCACGACTGCTTTCGAACCTTCGACTTTTCTTGAGATTCTCTCTTCTCGCTCTGTGAAATTGCCAATGGGCAACTAGAGCAACTTCTAGAAAGCCAACTCGCTCTCTTAGCCAGAAAATTTTCCCGCGCATACAAGAGAGTGAGGGACAGAAATAGAGGAGGACCGATTATCTACTTCGAGTGTGGTGGCCCTAACCACATTCGGGCGAATTGCCCCAAGCTGGAGAAGGGCAAGGGCGACTACAGCGATTCGAGCAAAAATGACCACATCGACATGAACCGCAACAAGAAGCATCCAACTCATGCCCAAGCAAGAAGAAGTTCCGCAACCTTGGGAAGGCCAAGAAGCTCTTCCACCGCGTCCTCACTACTTTCGACGACCTCGACCTCAGCGAGGTGGAGGAATGGAGCGATGATGATGCGACAGGTGATCAAGAACCCAAGGACGGCGATGACTTCTCCAGCATGTGCTTCATGGCCCTTGAGGGCGATGTGAGCGACAGCGAGCTCTACTACGACTCCGACGAGGTATACCCCTCCTATGACCAGCTTAATGATGTTTTTCTTAAGCTAGGGAAATTCCATGCTAGATCTAAAGCTAGGTGTAGCGAGTTGGAGAAGGAAGTAGATACATTGTCACGGGAGCTTACCTCACTTATATCTGCTCTCTCCCGTGATGAATGTGATACATGCTTTGCCTTGATTGGTGACATGGAGAAGTTAATGACCTCTCATGATAGTCTGTCCTCTGAACTTGACATAATTAAGGTGGAGAATATTAGTCTTCTTGCTGAATTAGAGATGACTAGGATTGTTGTTCCTTCATCTACTATTGAGACTACATTCTGCACCTCATGAGAGGATAAGGACAATGCATTTAGAGGTTTTTATACCATGCTTCTCGATCTGCCCGAGACTTGTGAAAGTTGTAATAACTTGAAGATGAATTTAAAAAGGGTAGATCATAAAATTGTCGAGTTACAAACTTTTCTACTTGAGCCCATTGCTTCATGTATGAACTGTCCCAAGTTGACTGCTGAGCTTGAAGCTGTTTCCAAATAGTTTCAAGAGATGATAGACAACAATAACAAATTGGCTCAATATGCTTCTAAGAATCCTGTTAGCTCACCATGCAATAGTTGTAACAAACTAAAATCTGACTTGATTGCATTGGATGAAAAATACGTGAAGCTAACTACGGATCTTCTAGAGAAGCCATCATATGCTTGTAATGGTTGTGCTGATGTTGGGAAAGAGCCTAAGGGTAAGGTAGAGACGCCTAGCGACGTGAACCAATTGGCTAGCAGTAGGACTGTCTCTTCCAAGTCAGCTGTGCGTGCACAAGCCATTCGTTCCTCTGCTGTTGGTTCTTCTTCTACTTCCTTACCTTCTGCTGTCTCTTCTTCCCCCTACACTTCTTGCTCCTCTCTCTTCCGGGAGTGTCAGCATCTTATGAACACTCTCGAGAGATTTGTACGAGGCAAGAAGAAGCTTAATCTTATTCTAGACCAATCAAAGATTTACAAATTCAATCAAGGTCTAGGATACGATTTCTCTGAGGATGTGAGGAAGCATCCACCTGCTGTTCTTAGACCCATAGCAGCAGGTGCGATCGAGGTCAAACCCAGAACTAAGAAAGTTCAATTCAAGTTAGCGGGCTTTGTCCAAGGGACTTCTGACAGCAAGGTGATTCCACCTGTTGCTTTGGCCTCTCAGAAGGTGAAGCCCCATCATGCTACTTTCACCTCTCAGAAGGTGAAGTATCATTGCACCTTCTGTTTAAAGGATGGACATTCGGTCGAGCGATGCTTCAAGCGCGCCAAGATCGCGCGTAAAGACCATGTTGAGGCTCTTAGGCGTATTCAGGGTCAGCCCCAGACCTTGAGTGCACCTAAGACCAACACGAGGTCTAGGACTATTCAGTTTGATGGGTTTGGGCATCATCGAGGACTTGGATTTTCTGAGTTCTCTGGCTTTCGTCCTCGATATGCCTCTGGTCGTGACTTCTGCCGTTCTGAGGGTAGACCTCGTTTCCCCCGTCAAGATGGCTACCCGCGGCGTGATCAGCGTGTTGCTGGTGCTCTGACTCGCTCTCCCATAGCGGTCGGACCCGACCATGACTTCGAGTCTGCACATAGACCTTCTGCTTCTTTGAGCGACAGAGAGCGTAGGGTAGATAGAGGTCAGTCGTGTGTGGCTACTTCTTCTGCTTGACGTGTTACTCAGTATTGGGTGCCAAAATCTATTTTGATTTATCCCAGTGCTGAGTCTTCACTCTCTGTTTGACTCAGGTTCGCCTGGTTTGGAAGGGAAGATGTTTGGCTTGTAGACTCCGGTTGTTCTCGTCATATGACCAGAGACTCCCGTTGGTTCTCTTCCCTAGCCCGTGCTCTAGGTGATGAGACTATCACCTTTGGAGACGCTTCTTCTGGGCGCGTCATCGCGAAAGGTACTGTGCGCATTAATGATTCATTTATTTTGAAAGATGTTGCCTTAGTAAGTAAGCTGCAGCACAATTTGCTCTCAGTTTCTCAGCTTACCGATGACGATTTCGAAGTGAGTTTTAAGAAAAACGCTTGTAAAATTCTTGATTATTCGGGGAGTCTTGTTTGCGGGATTTCTAGATTTGGGAGGATCTTTCGTGCTGAATTTGTTAAGTCTTCTAGTGATCCTCTCAGGTGTTTAATTGCTTCTGAGTCCCGTGACCTCACTTTCTGGCATAGGAGACTTGGTCATATTGGATTTGACCATTTGACCCGAGTTAGCGGCCATGATCTCATTCCTGGCATGCTGAAACTCAAGATGGTCAAAGATCTTGTTTGCGCTCCATGCCGGCACGGCAAGATGGTTGACGCTTCACATCCTTCGGTTACAGTGACTATGACAGATGCACCAGGACAGCTGCTCCATATGGACACAGTTGGACCAGCTAGAGTGCAGTCAGCAGGAGGGAAGTGGTTTGTCTTTGTCGTGGTCGATGACTACTCGAGGTATTCTTGGGTATTTTTCTCAGCCTCGAAGGATGAGATATTTTCACATTTTCGGGGTTTGTTTAGTAGGCTTTCTGTTGAGCTCCCGGGTGCCTTGCGAGCGATTCACAGTGACAATGGCACGAAGTTCAAGAATTCCTACTTTGAGAGGTTTTGCGCTAAGACCGGTGTAGAGTACCAGTTCTCTTCTCCATACGTCCCTCAGCACAATAGCGTAATGGAGAGGAAGAACCGTACCTTGGTCGAGATGGCAAGGACGATGCTCAATGAGTACTCTACACTGAGGAAGTTTTAGGATGAGGCTATAGCCACCATGAGCCATGTTTCGAACAGAGTTTTTCTTAGGACACACTTGCATCTCACTTCTTATGAGTTGAGATATGGGCGAAAGTTCCGCGTCTCGCATTTTTGTGTGTTTGGTTGTAAGTGTTTTATTCTGAAGTCTGGGAACCTAGATAAGTTCGAGTCATGTTCTTGTGATGGGATCTTTCTATGCTACTCGACTTCTTCGCGGGCTTATAGGGTCTGGAACTGCGAATCTAGTAAAATGGTAGAAACCTATGATGTAACCTTCGATGAGGCCAGTCCAAGGACTAGGCCTAATATCTCAGGTTCTTTAGAGAAGTCCGAGACCATCTTTGTGGATGATGAGGAGGATGGAGATGAGGGTTGTATACCTGATCCAGCTCTTCCTCCCCCTGAGGAGCCTCTTCTTTCACAGCACCTCAAGGAGATCAGCCCATGCCTTCCACATCTTCTGGAGTTAGTGGCTCTGCTCCTACCACTTCTTCATCTCATCCAGGACCTCCCCGACATATCCAGAAAGATCATCCTTCCGAGCAGATGATTGGAGATCTCTTTGAGCGAGTCACACGCTCAAAATCTGGCACACATTTCTGTCTCCACTCTGCCTTCGTTACCACCTTTGAGCCTAAAGGTGTTTGTCATACTCTTTCTGATGAGTTTGGGTTAATGTCATGCATGAGGAATTAGAGAATTTCGAGAGAAACAAGGTCTGGTCGCTTGTTCAACCCCCTTGAGGTCACAATGTCATTGGAACCAAGTGGGTGTTCAAGAACAAGCAGAGTGAGGATGGGGTAGTCATTCGAAACAAGGCTAGACTGGTAGCTCAGGGTTTCAAGTTTTACCAGATGGATGTCAAGAATGCCTTCCTCAATGGGTTGAGGAAGAAGTCTATGTGAGACAGCCTTCAGGTTTCGAAAACCCCAAATACCCAAACAATGTCTACAAGCTTTCCAAAGCCTTGTATGAACTTAAGCAAACCCCTAGAGCTTGGTATAAGATGCTTAAGTCCTATCTGTTGAGTCATGGTTTTGAGATGGGTAACGTGGATAAGACCTTGTTCATTCGTAGGCATGGCACTGACCTTCTGCTCGTCCAGATTTATATCGATGATATTATCTTTGGCGGCTCTTCTCATACTCTGATTTCACAGTTCTCGGATGTCATGAGCACCGAGTTTGAGATGAGCATGATGGGTGAGTTGACCTTCTTCCTTGGCTTCCAGTTAAGCGAGACTGGGAGGTACTTTCTTGCATCAAGGCAAGTACACTCGTGACCTCCTGAGACGCTTTGACATGAGTGATTGTAAGCCGGTGTCAATTCCGATGGCTTCTACTGCTTCACTCGATCCAGATGAGGATGGCGAGTCAGTTGATCAGAAGGAGTATCGCAGCATGATTGGCTCCCTCTTATACCTCATTGCCTCGAGACCAGACATACACTTCTCTGTGTGTCTGTGTGCTCGTTTTCAGGCTTCTCTTCGCGTATCTCACCGCTAGGCGGTGAAGCACATCTTTCGGTACCTTCGAGCTACCATTGACTATGGTATCTGGTACTCTTCCTCTTCCTGTCTTTCCCTTAGAGCCTACTCTGATGCAGACTTTGCAGGCTGTAGGATAGATAGGAAGAGCACTTCTGGCACCTACCAATTGAATGGCACTTCTCTTGTTTAGTGGTCTTCTAGGAAGCAGTCCGGTGTTGCACAGTCCAGTTACTTTGGATGGCTTCGACCCTGCGGGACTTTGGATTAGTCATAGACAGTGTTCCACTCTTTTGTGATAACACTTCTGCCATTAATATTGCTAAGAACCCAGTGCAGCATTCTCGGACCAAGCACATTGATATCAGATTCCATTTCCTTAGAGACTATGTAGAGAAGGGTGACATAGTGCTCCAGTTTGTGGAGAGTGACCACCAGTTGGCTGATATCTTTACCAAGCCTTTGGATAGCTCATGGTTTATCCTATTTATTATGCTCTTGCTCCTTTCTGTTGCATTTCATGGGGATGCATTTGGGGTAGTCCTTCTAGCATAGGCTAGTGTGGTTGTCTTGCGTAGCTGCTTAGATTGTTTTCTCTCATCTTGTGTCTCTAGGTTGCTGCTTCTAGTTGCTTCTCTCCTCACTAGGTTGAGTTTACTCACTTCTTGCGATCTAGCGAGGGTCGGGCCACCATCGGGTAGACAGGGAACGTGTTTACTCCTTAGTGTGTTAGTAGACCAGCTTTTAGTCCTAGATTCATATGGGGTAGATGAGAGTCAGTCTGAGCCATAGTCTTCTCTATATCTTATCTATGCCTTAAGGACTGCCTTTGGATTTCTTTGCCAGTTTCTCGTATTTGTTGCTTTGGTTCAGGAGGAGTACATTTGGGATTTTCTGGATCTTAATGTTGACATAACTCTACTTGAACTAAAGGTGTTTCACATGTTAAATGAGAGCTGGATTTTCTTGCATTTCATTTTGCATTGTAATATAACTACATGGAGCCTTGACATGTTTACAATGCATTACATCTTGCTATGATATGTGCTTACTTGCTAGATTTATCATGACTTTATATGTGTAGACTAGTCTTTGCCATGATAAGTTGATTAAAAATGTACAACTTGAATTAATTCATGTCATGATAGCTCATGAGACTAGTCTATCTTTAGTTATCCTCTTATGATTCACGCCATGTCAAATAGGCTGAGTTGAGTCTTGAATATTCATTGAGCCTTAGAGTGAGCTATGCTAGTTCTTTTATGAAGCATGAGTTAGTTTTTAACTCGTTGTTCTTGAACTAAATTCAACATAAGCAAAAATGATCTCTTTTGTGCGAAAAAACTGATCTCGCCAATTCTTTCTCATGAGACTGCTTGCCATTGCACTCGGCATGAACTCAGGGGGAGGTTTGGATGACCAAGATCACTTTCTTAAGCTTCTAGCTTAGAATGGTCGCATAAGGCTTGAGATCTAGCACATGACTTAACAAAAATCTGGTTGGAAACAACTACGAATTTATGAAAGGAAAAACAAGTCAATTGTACTAAATTTGCTTCATTACAAAATGACCAAGTACTTGAACAAATGTTTTCATTCTTGAACTTGTAGCACTCTAAGTTGGCTCAATTCTAGCTTCTTGGTTCCACTTAGAATAATTGATATGACTTGCATCATCTTTGGATACCTTTAGCTAGACTATAATCTTGGATGACTTGACATGCTAAGAAATTCGATCAAATTTCAGATTTTGACTTATTTGGCTTAACTTGTCTATACATACATTGTCATGATCTAGATAGCATTCTATAGTGTTATGGCTTGGTGTAATACTTCAAAAGTCTTTTCGATAATCTTCGTGGCTCTAAATGCTTAGATTGAATAAATTTCAGCCATCTCATCCAAAGCATGACTTATTTTCCTCCTTAAATTCTTGATGGTATTATTGCCAAAAGAGGGAGAATAATGAAGAAAAAGATAGTTCATGTGAGATTTTCTAGAGCTATTGAGGAAAACTTGCTCTTTCTGTTTTCGCTCTAGTATTCTCATTTGTCAACATGGTCATAAGCCTCTTTGCATTTCTTTGGACCATGGTTGACTTTCAAACTCAAATTTATATGCTTTTTTGTGTTTGTCAATATACTCATCAAGGGGGAGATTGAGAGACCATGTGAGAGGTGCTTCCATATTTGTGATGAGTAATTGACTTGTGTTCTGAAAATTCTGGTTTTGCTGTCACCAGATTTCTTCTTGTGGTACTACCGCTATTTACACGTCGGTACTACCGCTCGGCGGTACTACCGCTTTGGGGAGCGGTACTACCGCTTGTGCTCAGACGAGTGCTATGTCTTCTCAACAAGAAGATAGTGAAGAAAAGTAGAGCCAGGAGGTGGAAAGCCCATAGACAGTTAGGGAAGAGTGACGGCGTGAAGCAACCACAAGTCGCCAAGGACCACCGTGACCACGTGAACTGGTCCGGGACAAAAAGGCGGCAGAAAAGACTGATGAAACCGTGTGGAGAGCATCACCACCACCACAACAACCATCGTCATCACCTTCCCGTCTCCACCTGACCCGAACCATGTAAGGTCCCCACAATAGAGCACAGCACGACCACACGACACACCAATGCCATCGGCGGTGAGCCCGTAGAAGCCACCACAGCCCTTGGAAGGAAGAGCATGCTCTCTGGTGCATGCCCTCCCTACCAAGTTTCGTTGCGGCAACCACCATAGGGTGTTGAAAAACAGAAAGAAAGGAAAGGAAAGAAAGGAAAGAAAGAAAAGAAGAGGTGAGAAAAAAAAGATTTAGCGTCGCCAGAAAAAAAAGATTTAGCGTCACCATAAAGTCTTTTCTTCTTAAATCTTTAGCCTAGAGCATTTTGATGCGTGTGATAGGTATTGCGCATAGAAACGATATTGCTATAGTGTATTGAAACATGATGATGCTTGTATAGGTAGAGGCTCTAGTTTGGTGCCATCTACGTATCATCCTCCAGATTAAATAGGCAAGTGTATGGGAGAGCGGTAGATGGTAAATTTAATGGAATGTGCAATGTCTACATTATATGACCTTGCTTATCTGATAATGATAATTATGATAGAACGGGGTAAGCAATACTGCTACTATGCTAATAATGATACTGAGGGGATATGTTTATGACAATCGACATATGCATTTGTATCATGTGCACTCATATGTGAGAAAGATATCCACTATGGGTGGATATGTAAGACCTACTTTGTAGGTCTCCACGGGAGTGGAGAGACCTCTGTGTCGATGAAGACGGGCCCATGTTGGGTTGAACATCGATGTGTATTCACTCAGGCTATACTAGTATATGCAATGTAATGAGCAAATAAGCATGTAGAGTAGTTTGCATTGTACTAATGAAATGATAATGATGAAATATGAGAATGATGATATAATTACGATGGGACATGTGGAGAACGACATATTTATGTTTATGTTTAGGATTATGTTGAAACATCTAGGGAATGATATGGCTAGGTTAATACTTATGCTAAGGTAGTGTTTATCGTTCTATTATATGCTTGTTGAGTCTTTGGACTCATCTTTGCATATTTATTGGTTTTTAGGTGAATATTGGTGGTGACATGCACAGGTGAGAGTAGTACATTTATTCCACGTGTAAACAGTAGTTCATTACCACCTTTAGTTAGCACATTTAGACTTGAATAGCATGGAAAAATAGTTGGTGTTAAAAGTTTGTCTTGATGGAAATATTTAATCGGGTGTAGCTAATGCATATCCTTTCGATAGTTGGCCAACTTGTACACTTGCTACAATGTTCATCGTTAAGCATATATTGCTTATCGTGTTCTTGAGTTTTAAATGGAGGAGATGCTACTAAAATCTACCTGCGATGGATATAAATGGTAGCGTTATTTAGTAGTGGTAACATTTTAAACTCAGAGGTTGGGCCAAGGTGTTACAGTAAAAACAAAAAGCAGTCAGTAATCATACAAACAATACTCACATGAGGAAATTATATGAACAATTCACCGGAGGCTTGCATGCTAACAATTCAAGGCTCAAAAATGATGCTACTTATCAGACACAGTTTTTGACTAGTTACATCTTGTCATTGGGTTGCTATGGATGAAAGCTCCATGAAAACCATAGGGTACTCTCCGGGGCAATGTTATTGTAGCAACAGGAGCACCTTCAAATCTTCGGCTGTCAATAATGTGCACCTGCAGGACAAAAACATAAAGCTTCCAAATTCGAATTACTGTATCAATCACATGGAAATTGTATAATGAAAACTTGCCTGTGATCTATTAGTCCTCTCATTATGCCCGAAAGAAATTATCCACCCATCATCTTCATGCGAGCCACCAACCCTTGGGACAAACGCTGCTCCGGAGCAGAACTGATCTTTACCGAGCCAATGATACTCTGTCTTTATTAGATTTGTTGCCGATGTCTGGTGTAGGCCTCGAAATTCAGTTAGAAAATATAGAGGACAGAGTAATTGGAGTGATGCACCAAGCTCGTTTATACGCACCTCTGTAACTATGTTCTCTCTCTCTTCAAGACACAGTTTTGCAAGTCCTCCATATTTTGGGAGTACTACACGTTTTAGATAACAGTCAATCAAGTTGTGATGTATAATCACCAAGAATAGAAATATGCACTATAATCCTTGCTATGGATTATTATGCTTTCCTAACTAGGTTCTATGTTGACAAATTACATAGATAATTCTGTTCACCCTTCAGCCATACCTTTCTCACTATTGCCAGAAGATCTTGTTAAAGAATCCACTACTTGTGCATAGGCATAACTATGACGCAAGCCTGTATAGTGGTTATTGATCATTGGGAATTCCAAGGAAAACTCTGTTCCAGTTAAATATTCCCCTGAAACAGCCTTTGTTTTCAAGTTTAATCTCCATTGGTATAATCGAGAGAGAAATTCCTTGTGAATCCCTTGTTTCACGGATTCGTCGTCTCCCGTAATTTCAGACCTTTCAGAGAGGATCTCGTATTTGTTTAGTTTAATTCTTGGGCCTGGTATAATGGAGTCTGTTGCACGAAGACCCCTGACAACAACCTAAGTCACCAGGAAAGAATGAGATTCATACTGCAGATACGTAGCAGTGATGGGAAGCTGGGAAACACAGAAATATTATATCTATACAATTACAAGTATATGGAACTAGATAACCACTCATAGAATACTATGTACCTCACCTCATCACCCTCTTCAAAGCAGTTGATAAGATGGAACATGCAGAATGGTTCGACATCAAACCACACAACTGACTCTGCATCACCATAACGTGGCATGACCCCTATTCTTGCATAACTTTCCTTCTCAAACTCGATCAGCCTATGCCAGGGATTTATGTGATCATGGTGCTGGTGCCAAAATAAGTCAGCTAATTCTTTAATGGGATGAGTTTATTTGAAGTACTTACTGACCACCTGTAATGAGTCTACTGATGTCAATAGTCAGTGGTACATCCATGATTATGTTGTACCTACATGGGGAGACTAAATTTGTAATTTTGTTTTGTTTTTGTTTACTAGAATTCTACTAGTATAAGACTACTCTAGTATCACCAATCAACAAGTTGAAGTTTTAGAAATGGTATGCAGTTTAGTCAATAGAGTATAGACTGCAGGGAGCAAATGATTTTCTGCTACATGGACATACTTCAGAGTAACTCCCATGTCATGACAAAGTGTACATCTGTCCAGCTTGAGGTCAACTCTATGTTTTAGTTTGGTCCCATCAGCTGCAGTGAAATCAAACTTTAATTGGGGTCATACTTTGATTTCAACCTTGCCATACAGTGGATGGAATAAAATTCTAAACAAGTAAACAATAAAATACCTGAGACAACTCCAATCATTAGGAATGGTTTCTTTGCATCTGAACCAAAGATGACAAGCTCCCCTGATCCAGGAGCTACCTACGGCCATTTGGATAAAGTGTTTTAGAACAAACGAAAGGAAAAAAAAACAAGGAGAACACAATGTAATTGAAACAATCTGATGATTCCTTTTGGAGTGCGTAGGCACATGACTTTGTACGACATGTGTTTGCTGAATAATGTTTTCTCTGACAGATACGCCACTATCTTGTTCTTTTTTTAAGATAAATCGAGATACAGGATCAACTCGCTGCACAGCCACAGTACTTGTACCTATTTATTAGTATTTATAGTAGTTTTATTCTTGTGGCCTACACATGCTTCGATTACTGATTCTTGTCAGCTCATGTAGCTTATGCAGGATGCAGCTAGTGGGAGTTTTTTTGTACGAAAAATTCAATTTTTATTTGAAATTACATAAATATATCTGTAGCTAAATTATTTACAAAAATAGGCTCCAGTCGCCCCTCCATTGGGCGACTGGAGCCTTACGCCCAGTGAAAGGTAATTGTCGCCGTAGCGTTAGACGACTGGAATTGCAATCGCTGTACGGTTGGGCGACTGCAATTCCAGTCGCCCAACGCTGCAGCGACAGAAATAATCGCCTAACGGTCTCCAGATTCCCCATCTGTTGCCTCCTGGTTGGGCGAAAGGCTCCAGTCGCCCAATAGGGGACGACTGGAGCCTATTTTTGTAAATAATTTGACCGCGGATATATTTATTTAATTTCGAATAAAAAATAGATTATCCGTACAAAAAATTCCAGCTACTGGCCATCCATACCTTCGGGTGAGCTGTGAAGGGCCGATCCCATTCCCCACCGATATCCCAGGCATCGCCTGTGTCGAGGTTCTCTATGCAAATTTCCTGGGGCAGATGGTTCTCAGCGACAGCATACACACTGCCAGCATGCTCAAACACATTGGTGTTGCTGATGTCCTTATTCACCTTGCCAAACCTCAGCTGCATCGCATGTTCACTCATTTCAGTGTGAGGCTGTAAGATAAACAGCATGCTATTTGGGTTTGCAAAGTGTTATTTACGTAGTTGGGAATGTAGGCGGCGATGATGGCTGCAGAATCGCCCGCGATGGCAGGGAGGAAGCATGGTTTCCGGCGGGTTCTTTCGATCCTGAATGTTTCGGATCGCACGTAACGGTTGGCGTAGGAGACCGACCAAGCGTCTGAACTGTTCTTGGCGAGGTAGAGGGCATGGAGCATGCCCTCGCCCTCTACCCAAATCTCGCTGGACTCCCCAAAGATGGAGAGTGTCGAGTGGAGGGCGCCAAAGAGTGGATTCGAACCTGTTGCAATTGTCTGACATTGTAACATTTGGGAATTATTTGTGCCTGATTGAATTTTGAATTCAAATAAAAAGGTTCAAACTCAAATTTCAACCGAATTTCGGATTTTGAAAGAAGTTTTTCAAATATCAAACCATCCTTGGGCTTGGTCCAGCCCAAATCCACCTTTTCCTCTCTTGGGCCCAGCCCATTTGACCTCCAGCCTGGCATGGAACAGCCCACGCCACGCGGACGAGCTCTGGTCGCGCCAGCGCGCATCGCGCCACGTCGCCCAGCAATTGCGCCACTCGCCGCCCCTGCGCATCCTCGGAATCCTAGTTTTGCGCCTACGTTGCGCTAGGCCGAACCGTCCCCTCCTTGTTGCGCCATCTCCCCTGCGCCAATGCTCAGCCGCCTCTCCCTTTTCCTCCGCTCATTGAGCCATCCGCCACGCCCCATCGCTCCTTGCTGCACTGCTTTGAACGTGCGCCCATGATGGCGCACACTGTGATGCTGCGCCAACGCCGGCCCACCTTTGCCCCAGTTTTCTGCCCGTGCCATCGCCCAGGCCGCATCACCGCCATCATACCGCCCAACAGCACCAAGCTCCTTCCTTTGGCTATAAAGCCCGTACGTGACCTCCTCCAGCTCTCACACACCTCCCCTTGCATCCGATAGATCCCTAAAGCCTACAAGCCCCTTTCTTCTTTCCCTTAGGTCAAAGCACAACCGCCAAGCAAACTTGAGCTTTGCGTCGGCCCAGATTGATTGCTTGTGCCTAGAGCTCCCCTTGGAGTCCTGATGTTGACCTGAGCCTCCTCAAGCGCCCTCTCCCTCTCCGGTAAGCCCTCCATGCTGTCCACTTCGCCGCCAATTGGGTCAACGCCGCAAGCTCATCCTCCTCATCTCCAAGCATCGTCATCACCTCAGGTAAGTCCCTCTCCACCTCTAGTTGCTCCCCTAGCTGTGAGTTGGATCCTAGCCTTATGTAGTGCCACCATGCCAAGCTCCCTGTTCCGCCACCATGAAAGGTCACTGCCGGCAACATTGAGCTTCAAATTAGCCCATGTCAACATGCCGGGGGGGTTCTCCTTGTGCCAAAAGTTCCATTTTGGGCCTTGCCTCTGGCCGCCGTGGCTCCTCTCGCCCCTGGCGAGCTGCGTTATGCTCAGCGGGAAGAAGAAGCACTGTAGTAGCGTGGTTAAGTTTAAACGCGTGATTAGTTAAGTCTAATGACCCCTCTCTATTCAATTAAGCTTCCATCTGTATGACATGTGGGCCCCTCTATTGATTTAAATTCTATTAAAACCAGTTATAAGAATTACCACCACTAACAAGTGGCCCAGGTTATAGAGTGCACAGTAAAGGGAACCCACCTGTCAACTGTAAAACCTTTCCCTTTAGAATTTTAAATCAAAAAGAAATTACAAGCCCGTGGACCCCACATTTTAGTCTCAGTATCCTTTACTAGT
Organism: Bonia amplexicaulis; assembly: GCA_036346245.1. Taxonomy (NCBI): domain Eukaryota; kingdom Viridiplantae; phylum Streptophyta; class Magnoliopsida; order Poales; family Poaceae; genus Bonia; species Bonia amplexicaulis. Next base: position 7,000,107 of record CM070760.1, on the reverse strand, counting down.
TAAAGAAAAATTTTGAAAAAGAAATTAAATTCGTGGCCCCTCTTGTTAGCAAGAGTAACCTTTCTCCTCTTTCTTTTTCTTGAATTAATTTTTGTTTAAAACTTCAAATGACTCGTTTTGACTCAATTTATCTCCAAATTTAATAAATTTATTTCTAAATTCAAGATCTATCTAATGGCACTGGATTTGTTAAATTTGGAATTCATTTGGATTTTTATTTGTATTTATTTATTCTGCTCTCTTGTGTGTACGTTTTTCGATATGACCAACCGAGTAGAGTACAAGGTCGCAGAAGAGTCCCAGTTCAAGAGCTATTTGATATTATGAAACTTGTTTTGGGTAGTTATTGGAGGAAAATGACTGGCATATTTAAGATAACTTAGTTATGCTTCTCAAAACCCTAAAACTTATCTATTACCATATTTGGGCAGATGGTATGATGGTTGGTGCGAATGTAGTACGAGAAATTATGGAATGTGGTATGTACCGCCCAGATAACTTTAAGGGCTTAATCTTGTGATGACCCCTCAATGTAAAACAGTATAGCCATAAGTTTATAGTGGGTACGACCTGTCTAAATAATTTGTATCCACTAGTGTGGGTTGCACCATTGGAGTGATCCACGAGTCGTGTTACTGGTTTTAAGCCATCGTGGACACAGGTCGTGTCACTGGTGTAAGCCACCATGTGGCGTAAGAGGGGTCTGAGTGTGGTGAACATTACCACTCTTAGGTGAAACCTTAGTAGGTGTAACTTACACTCGGGATGTATTGTAAAGGCCTTGTAATGATTTCCTTGATCCACATGTCCAAAGAAAAATGTGAAACCTACCAAGTTGATTATCTCTTGTGGGTAAAATGTACAATCTCTACAGAGTATAAATTGTTTGAACAGTTGTACCCATGGTCATGGGCGGGCATGACAACTTGCTCGAGTTATTTTCTATTTCAAAAACCTTTGTTGATAAGATGAAAAACTCGTCGGGGTGGATATAACCCTAAATTTGGTTTTTCCTGGGTGGATGTAACATAGTACTAATAGTGGGTGGATGTAACCCTAATAATAAAAAACTAACATATGGTAGATGAAATCATGTAATAGGTGAATAGAATTTGCACCGTTATTAATATTGCACACTTTCACTATCTTCAATAAAATATGGTTTCGTTAACATGCTAAGTCATAAGACTTTCTAATTATCGATAATTTGCAAATGTTGCTTCCT